>OX940901.1:12891797-14091797 GCA_954871355.1 Cabera pusaria
TTATTCCTTCTTCACAATCTTCTTATAGCTACTGAGCTATTCACTAGTCACTATCACTATTTACTATTCTTCCTAGTTTTCCTTTCTTCTTTCTTCTAGAGCCGCCGTTGGTGAACTGAACAATTTGGCACGATAGCGACGCTCTATTTATATTGTTGTTGGTACTTGCAAAAGAGCGAGAGGTCGATAGTCTGGGAGCGCCCGCACTCTGTCTCGCGGGGCGTGTCCTTGTGTGGGCGCACGCACGAGATGCCGACTTTTCGGAGATATACTCTCCCGAGATGCTGTTCAGTCGAGCGCTAACCATCAGAGAGTGCGGAGCTCTCCCAGACCTATGCTATTTGCAAGTACCAACCCTATTCCTAAACCTAACCTGGTCTAGGTTGACTATCTGTTACATTTATTAAAGCTGAACATGCTTTATTTTTATCTATTACCTATCTACTTAGGTTGTACGAATGACCTGTCTGTAGTCCTATAAGACCTATTATACTGTTACAAACCTTATACAAGTTATATTCCTATGTTCTAATAAGAATCTAACAAAATCTATCTATAATAAGGCCGTTTACGAATGCGATACAAATACAAGTTATTATCTATCTATACGAATATGAACGTTATACATTGTAAATTATATGTCTATCTATACGAAGCTATAACGAAATGCGAACTCTATACATGGCAAAGTACCCTACCTATCCTAGAGTACTAAGCTAAAACTTATCTTTATTATATACATCTTATAACTAACTATACATAGTGCGTTCATACTGTCGGTGTACGTCGTTGTCCGGAACATATTACTTAGGTTAATTTTGGCTGTGTTAATTTACAAGCTCTGTAAGATAAGATTATCGATAAGATTGAAGCGATCGATCGGACCTATCGTTTGAATATAACAAGAAAATTTTACAGATTTACCTGTACCTTCACTAGAAATACATTGTTTTTTTTTATGAAAGCGTCTCATAATCTCGCAAACCTATAATAAATAACGCTGTGATGAAAACAATATGAGACCTATTTAGTCGATATGTTTTCAAACTTTTACGTCTCCTTCACGCCGCAGTTTTTCAGTAATTATATTTTGTTCAAAGCCCGGTGGTCACGTTACGGACGCGTTAATATTGTGAACTTTTATAAACTATTTAGTACAAACTCTAAACTGTTAATTGCCAGTTACTTTTCTTTTTTCATCCAAAATGAACCTTACTGCCATGTACGATTCTAGAATTCCTAGCCATCTAAAGTTGTCTGGATAAGATCTTTGTTTCATTTTTTTTGGTGTTCAATAGAAAGAGTATATATCAATCTATTGGGTATATCTTAATGGTATGTTATATACCCAATATTCTATAGTTGTAAGGTCAAGGTGATCGTCCAGTTAATCTCAAACGTCTAACACTAAAGAGCACTTCCGTGTATTGTTAAGGCTGATCCTTACAACAAGGAAGGCAAAGGATACTCATTCTAACAATCATGATTTTGCTGTAACTTCTGAGATGAACTTATTTAAAATAATTTTTTGTATCGCAAACTATGTAAGCGTGTGGCCACTATCTCACCTGATGGTAAGTGTATTTAACTGTATTTTGCAAACCTCTTCGATCTACTTACCAATCTATGGTAATGACATAACGTTAAGTCTTTATCACAAATTCTACTTTAATAATAGAAAGTGCCCACTCATTCTAATTTCCGCGAACACTTTATATTTTAGGCTCCAATCAAAACATTTACTCGTTAAGCCCCTCCCACGGTTCTTTGCTCCGATATTACTTTTCTATTTTCATCGATATAAATGTTATTTTCAGCATTTATAAATGCTTCTAGCTGTGATAGTAATTGCTCCGAAGAAAGGTAGGCTATCAGGTTTATTTCTCGTTAGTTTTGTATTAGCAAACAATAAAGATCGGAAGCTCTCCCTGAACATTCTTTGTTGGGTATTATTACGAAGTAATCTCATTCTATTTACAATAGACAGTAATGTTTAGCTTTAGCTCTGTAGAGTTAGGAAAAGAATATACTCGCATTTTTAAAATTGGTAAAATAGACGTTTTCTGTGATGAACCTTCCGATGAAACGTTTTCAAAATACAATAACCTCGTAAACGTATTTCACGATGATAGCATTATACACATGTCCTCGAAGAAGTTTTAGAAATGAACCCCAACCATATCGAGAAACATATCATAAATATTCTCGACTTGCCAAAACCATATCAAAACTAAAAATGGAATACATAAAAAGCACTGCAGACAACTCTCTGGATTACGTAATGCTCTATCGAAATAGGCACAGACATATATATACCTGTAGATGTATACAGGTCGTTAGAACGAGCAAAAAAGGCTTCGTTCGACAGTTTCCGTTTTGAAGGAGCTCCCAAATTGAACAGTGCTCGTTTGCGCCGTGACTGGATAGTTTGCAATCGGTGAAACTACGTTGCTCTGTTTTAATGATTGACCAAGCGAAGCTAAGTTCTGCGTTCAGCTAGGGCAAAATTGCTTTTGTAAATCTGGAAGTCTGTTCTCTACGGTTCGTGTTTCTCACCCGACTCTCGTGATATTTTGTGAGCAGGTATAATTATATAGTTTTATTTAAGATTCAGTTTAAGGAAATTTTTCATAATGATGGAGATATGGAAATTGTAAACGTAAAAAAAAAACATATATTTTTTATCCGAGCATCTTTTTCATCGATAAACATCAAGGGGTCGGGTGTCTTGTTTTAAGAATTTTGTGCATTTTTTTTTAGTTGTACGTTATGCAAAAACAGACTCTTGAGGTCTACAGCTCATAGAGCCACTAGTGTTCTTTTAAGTTTAGCAGACTCGACTGGAAAGCCTATGACTCATTTTCTAGATCAATTTTAATTTTTTTAATCAGTATTACGTTCTCAATTTCATGGACTGGCCCGTGACGCTTCTGCTTTCGGAGATAAGCGGAAGTTAAAATAATTTATACAAAATTAAAAATTAGAATTTGTATATTTCAACTTCTATATTTCTACTACTTCTACTTTTATTTATTTATTGTAACCTTGGTTTCACGATAAAATTATTCAGAGAATTGAACCTTAAGTGGTCTACGCCTGTAGCCCTCGCGTGTGCTCAAGAATTATTTAGATTTACGGACGTATGGACTCTAGTCAACACCAATATTATAAATGCGCAAGTCAGTATATATATTTGTTTGTTTGGATACTTTTCACGGTCAAACGCTTTAACCGATTTGGCTGAAATGTTGCACAGAGATAACCAGTATAGTGGGTTAGGTCATAAGATACCGTTCAAGGCGGGCGAAGCCGCGGGGCGCAGCTAATGTCAAACTAATCGTAAGCTGAATTTTCGCAAGAATACCCGATGTGCATAGTGAAATAGATTTCTCTGATTATCACACCTAAATATTTTATGCAGCTTGCTGATTTTGCCATTCATATTTTTTTTATTAACTGATAGGCTAGTCTGTGACCACTATCTTGCCTGGTGGTAAGCGATGATGACCACGGTAGGCCTAGAATGACTCTCAAGTGCTGTTTTCTGCCGAAACACAGTAAAGTTATGGCGGCAAATTTTCTTTTTGATGGTGGTATAGCTACTTTTTGGTTGCAAGTCAGGCGGAACATCGATATAATGCTCCGACTACATATCGACAAACACTCGTGCTAGGATTTAAAACGGCGACCTTTTGCTTACAAGTCAAGACCTTACGCCAACAGGCATAATTATTGTGTTTAGTATATCGTATTTAGACCACAAAAACCTTTTTAGAATATTGCTTACTAATAGGAGTATAAAATTATGTATGATTAAAGTTCATATGGAAAAGAAGTGCTTAAATTAGTATTTTTGGTGTGTAAATTGTGTTATTAATGACAAATAAGCTTAATTAATTTTATTATAATTTCGACCTGCGAGCGACCACTAGAACGTTACTTTAAATGTTTTGCATGCCTTCACATAAAATAGAACTGAAAGCCGTCTCAAATATTGCCGAGTTTAACTTCGAATGATATTCCACATATAGAACAGACGACTTCCACATTTGCAAGCTCATCTTTTATTCACAGAGGAAGGTCGATAGGTCCAAAGGTAAAAATAGAGGCTTTATAGAATACTCGTATATCGTCGGCTCATCCATTTCGAGATGCTCTCATCTTGTAAATTAAATTCCATTGCTTTTATTGTTCGTTCAAATGAAATTTCGTAGATGCTTAGTTGTTCTCGTTTCGTTTTATAGCTTTTTCGCTGTATGAATTATGGGCGTGATAGTAAACCTGTCAACACGTCATAGTTTTGATCTGATCCGTAATTTTGATGTAATCCACGAGGACGGTAAGATAACGTAGTAAACATTGCAAGTAGGTAGAACTTACTACTACTAGCAGGACAGGAGGCTGGACGCAGGCACAAAAGGCTGCTTGCAAGGAACAGGAACTCTCCAAAGAGAGGAATAAGCCAGCTGTAACCTGGAAAAGGATATCAGTTATTCATCAATCCAAAGAAATACAAGCTAAGTTGCAGAACGGGCTTTCCGGCATGAGAAAAATGATCAAAAAAGTGGAAGCCGGTGTCAACCGTCAACGACTCTTTGGAAGGGCACACGAACATACCATGCAATGAGGTCAATGAGTTCCAGAAACTAAATGTTCTATTTCTATACTTAATTACAAAATAAGTATGTTCATAAAGATCAAAATACCAAAGCGGTGGACTTTGTTTTTGTAACTTTTATGATTGGTAATTTTTATGATCCCAGTGAGTCATACCGCTCTGAGCATTCAGAATCTTTTAAGCAAGCGTCTACATAAGTAGTAAGTACGTACATACATTTAAGATCCCATGACGTAGTGTATTTATAAGCAGCTTTGATACTTATTTGAGACATAAGCTTGTCTATCATACATGAAAAAAACTTACTATCCGATTTGTATATAAGTTAATATAACATACGAGTACACATTTGTATTTTATTGCCTTCGCTAAGATTTTACAACTTCTGACAATAGATTGCCACCAACCTAAAGGTTGGATGTATCCAATTTAAGAAGTTTTATCTACGCTAGCTGAAAAAATCTACTTGAGCATTTTTGCCACGCGCTGACTGGGCGGGATATCCTAATTAGAGCGAGCGTTGCTGTCGACGATTTTTAAGTGGACGTGAAATAAAGCACTGAAGGCTTCATTTCACACTTCAGTGAAACCTTCAGATCCTTTATGTCACTTGCAAATAAGGAACTCTTTAGGTAGAGTTTTAACGTCACTTATTTAATGAATCAGTCGATGGTATAATTTAATTGTTCTGAGTATGTATGTTCCAATTCATGAAATGGTTTTAGTTTAATCAACACCAATAAAAATAAATCTAAATGCGAAAGTCAGTTTCTATATATGCTTATGCGTTCTATATATTCTATATATGCTTCATAAATATTATTTATGAACAACTGACAGGATTCATTAATATGATTTATTAAATACCACTGCGCCACATACTGCGCTGCCCACGTCTTTCTTCTTTTTCTGTGCTATTTTAAAGCAGACAATAGAATGTCTTGCTTTCTTTATGATAAAAACTATTAACATTTGTCTCAACTTTGATTGTTAGTATATACTTTATCAACTTGCATCAAACATAATTTACGATAAATTCTTACTGAAATTCTAAAACAAAACGTCTATAGAATTCTGTTTCCTATACAAAAATATTTTTTCGCATTACAGCGCCCCACGGGACACTAATAAAGAGCTCCTACAGTTTCAGTTATATACGAAACCTTTTTTTTTCACAATAAAAGATCCTTCTTTTATTACCTAGGGGATGGGGAAACGTTCACACATCTAAATGAAGGAACAAAGAAAAACCTTATTTTACAGTACTTAGCTCAGCTATATCCATGATAATAAATTAAAAGTTAATAATCATATACTTACTTCAAAACAATTATCTGAGATCCCTCGAGTCTAAGAATCTAGAGCATAAGAGAGACCGTGGTAGACGTAGTAGGTGGCGATCGTTTAAGCTGTTTATTTATATGAATCAGCATGGATTACACACTACGAACAAAAAAATCGTAGATTACACGTGTATTTCAGTCCTAATAATTCCAAGTACCTATCAATAATCAAATCCACTTATAGCCAATTTCGCTTTCAGACCTCGTCGTAACTGTAAAGTTTACAACCTTTAACACAATTCGTAACCTACTTCCTTAGATAATTTACTTCTCATTATCTAAGTACTTCTTCCTGGTATCTATAGTTTTTATTAGTAGAAATAAAATACGTTACTGAGTATATAAAATGTAATCTAAGTAGCTATATAATTTATTAAGTCGTACAATGTTATCTCAACTGCGATCCATATGACTTCACTTTATCGGGATCGCTGCGACTCTGTTCAAAAATTAATATCTGTTTCATTTTAAACTCCTGAAAAACCACTTTAGAAACAAGTTAGTATTTAAATACAGCAAAGCGGGAGTGCCGTGAATGTGCCGACAGAACAAACAGACCGACGGACGATTCAATAGAAGAGCTCTTGCTATCTTTAGATCTTGCACCTTTTGTATAAGCGTTTCTTTTATATTTAGAGCTACGCGAGACCTTCATTAACGCGAAAAGGGACGCTTTGATGCCTAAGAAAATATCAACGAAACGTCGCCCGTTAATAATAATTTAGATGAAACATTGTCGCCACAAGGAAATTAACGGCGCGTCGTCCCGAGATTAAGTAATCAAAGAGAAAATCCTCCGGCGCCTTAAATAGGCATTTTGTAAACAGCACGAGTCAAATTACCCTTGCAGAATAGCTAAGAGCTAAGTTCACGGGGTCTCACCGTTCTAATCAACGTGAATAAATTACACTGTATCATCAAATATTCAAATGCTCAGACAGCTTGTAAATATTTACCTTAGCTGTGTATTCGGTACCTGTGTTGATGAACCAACTTTGCCTCTGCTTGCTCAAACTTGAGATCCTAACTTCAGAATACTTAAATATTAATACAAGCCGAGCCCAAGTTGATCTAACAGGATCCCTAGAGATATCAAACAAACAGATATCAACACCTTATCAAATATTATTACATGGCTCTCCATAAATTCATTCGCAAAAATTATGAGTCCATTTGGTTATCCAGTTCCAAGATCTGTCGATAAATATTATTTCTAAATAGATATAAAGTCTGCAAACGATTTTGTCCGCCGTAGATATCAATAAAGCGGGATAGAGTGATACATATATTGTAGTGGTAGGACTTCTGCTAGTCCGCCTGGGGCGGTACCACCACTTTGCCAAATATTTTTTAGCCGTGAAATAAGAATGTTTTTCGGTTGAAATGACAAGGTGTCCAGTGAAATTACAGGGCATGTGAGACTCAACATCTTTATGTCTCAAGGTAACAGGCGCAGTGCAGAGCGGTATGCAAAATTCTGGCAGTCCAGAATTATGCATGCCGCTTTATCTTTTATAGGTAGATGTCATCGCTTACCATCAGCGAGCGTCGTGCTTGTCCTGTTACCTTTTAGCATAAATAAAAACATTTATTCTGGCACGTGATATTAAATTTTAGACATTCTATGCGAGTAATAATGTTTAGCTATAAATCCACCCGTAATAAATTCTCAGCTATGGTGATAAGTGATCATGAGTGGGAAAATGAGAGGAAAAGCTCATTTGGTTCTATGTGCATTCATTGCTCCTCTTTTCTCGGCTTAACAGTTTAGCTGATTTATGAAAGTAACCGCAGGAAAAGGGTATCCTTTGCAGTTTTATTGTGATAATATCGTTTAAGATGTTCAAAGCTCTTCAAACAAAAACAAACTTGTTGTTAAAGCGAGAAAATCCTATTCGAGAAACTTCTTTCTTTGCTTGTATGAACTAAGCTCAACAACAAGCTATCTCACTTTTTCCAATAGTCATAGATTAATAGAATTTGTTGATTCCCAATTGAATAGAAGGTTTCAGTTAGTTCCGAATATAAGACCTTCAGAAATTGTTCAATACGAGTACCTCTGTAAATTCTGTTGATTGTAAATTTGTAGCTAGGAAAACAGGCAGAGAAACATCAAATCAAAACCGATTCCAAATTTGCCACTACTGTCCCCGCGAACTTTGTCCTTCGTTTATTCAGAACCCAATTTAACTATTTTAATTAAACTCTGGTAACTAAAGTATTTAAACAATTTAACTGTTCGCCCCACTGTGATAGAGCTATGAGCAGAATTTATTTATAGAGTAAATTACAGTAGGGCGCTGAAGCTGATGGAGAAAATATCGCATATACCGGTCTAATATGTTCTATGTCTATTTTATGAAATACTAGTGGCATACCGCGGTTTTACCCGCGTGAAAAACGTGTAGTTAGTACCCCCCCTAGAAATGATATTACGCAATAATCCTTTCTAAACGAAAGTCTGGAATCCTGCTAAATTCTACTTCGATCTCATATAGGTTTTTTAAAATTAAATTATGTGGCACTTTTATCATTGTCGGCTATGTTTATTTAACATGTCATTAACCGACTTCGTCATTAACCGACTTCACAAAAAAGGAGGAGGTTCTCAATTCGTCGGAATCTTTATTTTTTATGAATATTCAGAACCGATCTGGAAAAATATTTTTTGTTTCAAGGGGTGTACACTTCCCATGTGGAAATTTTAAATTTTAACTAAATCGATCGAGCAGTTTTTAATATATCAACAATTGTATTACGATGCATTGACATACCTCGATGACATGATACTGACTACTTTGACTAGCGCGACGTTTGAAGTCGGTTCTTTTAGCTTTTTAATCGACGTCACAAAAGAGGAGGAGGTTCTCAATTGCCTGTATGTTTTTTTTGTGTGTATGTTACGCGATTACTCCGTCAATTGTGAACGGATTCAAATGATTCTTTTTTTAATAGGCAGGGTACGATTCCGAGGTGGTCCCATTTTAATTTTATCGAGATCTGATTAGTATCTTCAGAGATATGGAGATAAATATCTCAAACATAGGAGAATGTACTGAAGATTATACACAATGGAGGTTGCTATTGCATATACTTTTGAAGACTAAAAATATGACCTTGAATAATGTTTTTACATCTTTCTTCACGTTGATTTTGGTTTTTAACCCTCGACGCAAAACGAAGGTTATAAGTTATAAGTGTTATAAGTTTGACGTATGTATCTGCGTATCTGTGTGTCTGTCATCGTGGCATCGTAGCGCCCAAACGGATGAACCGCTTTTGATTTAGTTTGTTTTGTTTGATAGATGTCTTCATTGAGAGTGTTCTTAGCTTTATTTCATGAAAATCTGTTCAGCCGTTTAAATATTATTAGCGTTTTTTTGTTTAAAAAAAAACTACGATAGTAACTTTCGTAAGCTCGTAGTCCTTTGACCGCGGACGTCAAAAAATCAAAATGGCGCTGTCGCAGTATCTTGTTACTTCAATGATATTGCAAAAATAACTCAGAATTATGAACGTACTTTGTACCAACCAACACTGCAAAAAAAAATTATAAGCATAATACCACAGATTATATAAAAGTTACTACGTAAATAATACTTTTCTTTGTTAGGTTGGCTACACAGTGCTTTCATAATTCGGGTATTAACAATGTAAGGAAGTGCCAACTCTTATAACGTAGTAGAGTGATTCAGACTGTGTGGGCCATATGGCGGCAATTTATGTTAATAATCGCAAATAATACTTTTTAATATTCATTTTGGAATACAACTAGTACGTGTTATAAAAGTATTTGGAATTATTGTAATAAAATAGACAATTAATTATCGTGTGTGTCAGATGCTTTTATTGCACAGGGCCATTTTGGACATTGTCCTTTGATACCTTGTTGACATCATTATGACTAGTGAATATTTTCACTATCGCGGCATTTTAGGGTTCCGAACCCAAAGGGTACCAAATGAACACTTTCTGAGACTTTGTTGTCCGTTCGTCCGTCCGTCCGTGTGTCTATATGTGCGCACTTTACAGATGTACCTTTTTAACCTTAATAGGTACATACTGAAATTTTCACAAAGTATATCCGTCAGTGTTTAACGGCCCAGACACGATATTTTATAGATGCATGTAATTTAATTAAAACTTGTTTTGCACTAAAAAGGGTAAAATAAAATCTTTAAAAAAAAAAAAAAACCGAATTCATTACCACAAACAGACACTCAAAAGCGAAAAATAAATTACTTAATATAATTATAATAAGCGCTACCCACTTATCTATTTGAAGTCGGTGCCAGCCAAGTCTAATAGGTAGTAGATAGATACTACCTACATGTATCTACCTACTTACTACTACTAGATACATAGTATCTATCTACTATCCAATAGACTTGGCTGGCACCGACTTCAAATAGATAAGTGGGTAGCGCTTATAATAATTATATTAAGTAATTTATTTTTCGCTTTTGAGTGCCTGTTTGTGGTAATGAAGTCGGTTTTATTTTTTTTGAAAAAGATTTTATTAAACAATCTTAAATTATTTGCTTTTGAAAACCTATTTGTGGTTTTGAAGTCGGTTTTTTTTTTAAAATAATTTATTTATATTTTAGATAGTCGATTTGATCTTCTTAGATTTAAAAAAACTTGAATTAACTTATAACCAAAAAACATGTAACTAGATCATTCTTAGTATCTACGTAAAAATATGTAACTGGTCCGTAATGGGTTAAGTCTTAAACCTTCAATTTAGTCAGGTCAGTATTAGTAGTAGGATCTATCGAATAGCAATCTTAACCCTCTACCAAAATAATAGGGTCCTTATATTGCAATTATACCTTAATAACAAATCGGCGGGATGGAATATTTGCGTTGTTAGCCGCGGCCAATCAACACAAACCACTCTGCCAGATTAAACAAACCTATAACATTTCATTGACGTATTGCCCTTTGGTACTTTGATCTTTTACCTTTATTGACCCGTGGCCGCAAAACGAGGCATAATGTTTAATTGAAACTTTAGTACTTTGGCTACAGTAGGTAATGGTTGTCAAATCGCTGAAGATTGATCTATCTCCGTTCCATTCGATGTTACTTGTTTATTATTTTGCTTTTATCGCGAGATTATTATTATTGAGTACTAGCAGCCCGCCCCGGCTTCGCACGGGTAGAACATATATGCCTACAAAATTTGCATCAGTTTGTTGCATCGAATATAAAATATGAACATATTTAACAATCATCGTCATATTTCATCCAATTTACACAAAACCTTAACGAATTATGCACCTAAACCTTCCTCATAAACACTCTGGCTATTGGTTAAAACCGCATGATAATCCGTTCAGTAGCTATTGAGATTATTGCGAACAGACAGACAGACGCAGTGATGAACTTTGTTTTATACTTACTTACGTAGTGATATTGGACGGCCCTTTCGGCGTAAAGGATAGTTACCCTGATTCTGACCCGACGGTCGTTGGTTCTAATTCTAGCTATATACCTATCAATGAAAGTTTTATGTGCATTCATGAATCATGAGTTTTCGTACAGTGGTAGTGGGATCATTAAATCTATCAAAAATAAGCTTACCACCAAGGAGAACATCTGCCGCCGTAACCTTACGGCGTTCCCCGACGCAAAATGTAGGGGTAATATACGTTTAACGTGTGTATCTGTCTGTGTGTCTGTCTGTAGCATCCTAGCACCTAACCGGATGAACCGATTTTGTTTTTATTATTGATAGTTTTTTTTTGTTTGATAGATGTCTTCATCGAGAGTTTTCTTAGCTTTGATTCATGAAAATTCGTTCAATCGTTATAAAACTATGACCTTTTTTCTAGTTAATTGCGCTATGAAATCAACTTTTTATAGGTCTGATCAATTCGAAAATTCATTTTCATTTTTTCATTTCATTTCATTTATTTCCACATAAAAACATCCTTACAGCATAAGCCAAACCGATGTTATGGGCACTTAAAAAAATTTATAATAAATTAATAAATATAATAACACAATTTAACTGGATATTTCAAATAATTATAGATGCTCAATGCACAACTGAGCTGCTCCTACGAACTTCGGCAGGCTACAGTTAAATATATCAATGTTCATGGATATGATATTGATCAATCGTATAGCGCGCGATAGAGGAGCATTCCTTTGTAGGTTAGTCCTACTCGAAGTCATCTCTAAGATGTGGAGTCGTCGACGCGCGCCTAACACTGGCACCTGCAGCCGCAGCTCGGCCAGCACCTCCGGGTGGTGCAGGTGACCGCGCAGCACGCGGAACACGTGCGTGCACAGCGCCACGTCCCGCCTCACCGCCAGCCTGCTGTACCCGACCATGCCTATCACGAAAAGGCTCGGGTACATCAGAGGATAAAAAGGGTAAACCCCGTACTCTTTTAGGTACAGAAAACGAGTAAACTTATTCTGTAGTTTTTCAACCATATGGCTGTATTTGTCCTCGTGAGGGTTCCATATAACAGCACTTGTTTCTAGTCGACTTCGTATAAGTGAATTATACAACATTTTTATGGTAGCTACACTTTTAAAATCATTGCATTGTCTAAGTACAAAGCCTAAGTTGCGAAAGGTTTTGCCGCAGATCTCGATTATGTGTTTCCTGAACAGCAACTCAGGAACCATCTCGACGCCTAGGTCCCGTACTCCCGTGACGCGCGGCATCACCGCGCTCCCCATTTCGTACCGGTACTGCACCGGCGATCGCGCAAATCTTCTTCAACGATATTGTAAGAACATGGAAGCATTGACCTGATGCTGGGACATCTCCTGGACTCTACAGAATACTCAAATCCTCACCAACTTACAGCTCAGATTTTAAATGTCGTGTTTAGAGTCATTGGAATGCTTTTAATGAAAAGATTATACATAGATCAGTCGGGGTGGTTTAAAATATTATATTATTATATATATATAGATGAATATTATTTTATACAATAGATCATATTATTATACTATATTGACTTCAAATTGATTGTGATCGGTGGGGATCTACAGCATAGCTAAGCTTATAATAATATTTTCGTAGTAACTATGACCTAATCTGTGGTTTCACTGCAAATATTTTATTAATTTTGCGATGCGTGTTTGTGAAATTCGTGATATCTTCTAGAGTTTTCATTTGAATTATATACTGTAAAGGACAATTTTAATCTATAAAATGTGGCCAAGCTAATTAACGTAATTATTTGGTTGAGGATTAATACTATATACTCGAAAATAGCCTTGGAAGTTATGTAATATTTTTTAACAAAAATTTTAAGATCAAAATGGTTACTGTGAGTCAACCTTAAGAGATAGACATATGCTGTCGCGGACTTTTTTGTAGGTCTTATGAAGTTGTACAACTCTTGCAAAGAAAATATTCTTCTATCTATTTCCAATTAAGCAGCGTTCGTAAAAAACTTGTTTTTTCGACCGTTTTTTTGCCGACTTAGGTTGCAAATTAGGTCTCCACGAATGTACCTTTGATTGAAACGGGATAATATATAGCCTATTTTCATTCCGAAAGTCCATTCTTTGTATAAGTGAAAGAATTTTTAAAAACGGTTCAGTATTTTTTGAGCCAAATCATTACAAACATACAAAAATACAAATGTTCTCTCTTTATAATATTAGCATAGATAGAGACTATTATATCTAGCAAGTTATTTTTCTTTTGTGTTTGTTGTACCTAGATTTATATCTATGTATAGGTATCCTAGATTACATTCTCTCCTCATCGTCACTTATCGAAAATAAGGAATAGTTTATACTATTTAGTTCATCTTAAAAGCCTTAATCACAGCTGTGACAAATATCTAACCCAACCTGGGCCGGTAGTCTCTACATGCGTAGCGATGAATTTCGAGCGATAATCGTCGATACAAAAAGAGTTGCAGATAAGAACTGTCTAGCTGCATCTCATTCTAGCAAACGTTTGCGATGACAAGACGCATCGCTATCAATCTAGAGACTTCCACCCCTGGGCCGGTAGTCTCTAGTCTCTACATGCATAACGATGAATTTCGAGCGATAATCGTCGATACGAAAAGAGATGCAGATAACAGCTGTCTAGCTGCATCTCATTCTAGCAGACGTTTGCGATGACAGGACGCATCGCAATCAATGTAGAGACTCCCACCCTAGGATGATGGATTATAATCCATCATCCTAGCTCCCACCCCTGTTCCTACAATGACAACAAAAATAAAAACAGTGACAATCGTATCAAGTAATGTAAAGTCAGTGCGGTTATATAACTCCCTTAACAAACACATTGCAAATATCAAGAAATATTGTCTCAAGTGTTTTTGTAACTCGCGTAACACATTACTGTTTATTGTTACCTGTTACCTAACCTTTATCACCAACAATCACCGAGGAATATGAAGCAAACAATTGTGTACGGTTACACACCCGTAATATAATAAGTAATCATAAGTGACTTGGTTACGTAAAGAGGGTTATTTGAACCAATTACGTTTGCTACATTTTGGGCAAGAGGTGACAATCACAGATAAATGTTTTCTTTGTGCGACGACATTTCGTAAGGAAGGTTACTTGATTCAATAGCGGTTGCTTTAATTGTAAGTAAGGTCGCCCTAAAATATATGTAGGTTTCAGATATTTTAGGCCGACTTCACATAAGTAGGATTAACAAATTTATTTTTTATATTGTATGTTAGCGTTATTATAAGCTAGCGTTTTCGCCTGGTGGTAAGCGATGATGTAGTCGAATATTGTGAAACCGCTAGGCAGGCCTAGAATACTCTGACTTCCAAGGGCTGTATGCTGCCGAAACACTGTAACACCTTAAGGTTAAAGGTTACTTTTTAGTAGCAAGTCAGGTGGAACATCGATATAATGGTCCTACCACCTGTGGAAATGACCTGATATCATGAAACTCGTGTAATAATTGGTTGATTGCATAACAGAGTTACAAACATAATTAAGCGGATATCTGAAGTTATACACTGTTGTAGATAGAAGTCAGTATAAATGTGGGTTACCAACTCGACGCGTGTTCTGTGTCGGATTAATCGAGTCTATATTGATTTACACGAATTCTGCGACACGGCCTCGTTAATGGGGCAATTCCCCGATGTCAAACAGCTACCTACCGTGCCATTGATAACTTCGTTATAGATCCCACGTGTGTCAACGGAAACGCACCACATATTTGTGCAAACGTGCAAAACATTTCCACCAGGGGAGGTGTCAAACACACTAGCGGTGGCGATCAGCAGTCCATTGCATTGTATTCCATACATCACAAATCACAACTGACCGCGGCATGACCGCAAGCGAACCGCCACCGCTAGTGTGTTTGACGCTCTTAAGTCTCCACTTATTATGTACTTAGTTATCGACGCGTTCTGTCGTCGCAAACGTCTAATAGACTCTCTATTAGACGTTTGCTACTTTAGATGCAGTTGATAGCAGTATAACAGGGATACGAGGTCTGCAGTGTCTGAATACGCGCAGGAGGCGGGTCATTTCTTGAGTTTTGAAAGATTTCGGTACTGGTATTGGAGACATGTCTGGTGCTACGGAAAGTACGCGTGTCTATTGAAATCGGCAATAAAATACAGAGTCTAAATTAATTAGATTATATTTTCGCTTTAGAAACAATACATTCACGTCAGATTCATTGAGAGTCAAAGGTCAAAAAAAAAAATTCTAGGTGATTGCATACTGTGGTGTTCACTTACTACCAGGCGAGATAATGGTTAAACGCTAGACTATAAGATACAAAAAGAAAAAAAACGTAAACTCGAGAGCAACGGGATAACATGACACACGCAAGAAAAGCATCTGTCAATGTAAACAAAATGGCGGCTTACCGTTTCTTTTACACACTTTCACAAAAAATTGTGAAATCACAGAAAATTACGTCCCGTTTTACGCATTCGTAAGTTCTTTCGTAGGATTTCACTAATATATATATACTATAATTTCAAAAATATTATATAATATCGCATGTAGAATTGAGTGTAGAATTTGAGTAGTCAAATTCTAGTAACTTTATGATAGGGACAGGGTTCCCAGCCGTACGATAATTATCGTACATATACGATAATTTAGGCCTCTATCCGTACGATGTACGATAGTAACACTATTAGAGTAATTACTATGACGGTACGAAAATTTGCTTCAAAAACGTCAAAATACGATAATTTTACGGCCCTGGTACGATAATTTTCTCACTTCAGGTTGTGAACCCTGATGTAAGATAAGACTGAACTAAGAGAAGATAAAACTGTTCTGACATTTCTCATAGGTCTGAGTACACTCGTTCGAAACTCAAATCATAGCTCCTTCTTTACTGATCTTTTGACCTAATGTGCTATGCTATTCCGTTGTTTTGCAGGCAGTATGTTGCGACATATCGGATACCTACCTACTATAAAAACAAAGAACTAACTAGACTAGAAAAATCTTGCGTTAAATCACTCAAACAATAAATAACCAATAAGCCAACATAATTTTGTCATAATCAAGTACAATCAACTTGCAAAGTTTCCGACGTTGTCATCTGATAAACACTTTTTGCAACGTAGGAGGAACAAAGAGTAAGATTGGCACTTTCACGCGAGTATAATCATAAAAAGGCGACTACAATGTAGTTTCCACGTTCATTTGTGCTTCCATAGGGAAAACGTGTCTTATCCGTTTAGGGGAGCATGTGTTTGGATGAAATATGAGCTTGAAATTTGATTTGACACGGGTCAAGAAAATTTTCTTATACGATTTCGTGTCACAATCTTAAACCATTACACCGCTTTGAAATAAAAAAAAAATCAACATAAAGTGTCTGATCTAAAATTTCATGAATTTTAGATCAGACACACCCGAAGGCGATACTTATTATTTGTATACTGTCTAATTTACTTGTACACTGAATAACGGCGGTGAACGGTGGCGTAATCGGGAGAACGGTCGGTCTTGATGCCAAAAGTACCGAGTTCAAACCCCGCGTGCACCAATGGATTTTTCTATCGATAAATGTATGTGCGCTTTTTACAGTAGCCCTTCGGTGAAGGAAAAACATCGTTAAGAAACCAACAACCCTCGCATGGTGGTAGGACACTATCTAGTGTCCGCCTGGCCAGCTACCACCCTCAAGTTAGAAAATCTGTCGCCAAACATCTAATGTGTTCCGGCAGCTATCCTTGAGAGCCAGTTCCCATTCTAGACCTAGCGTGCTTACCATCTTCAACCGCATCATCACTTAACAACAGGTGAGATAGTGGTCAAACGCTAGCCTATAATATAGATTTGTAAAACATAGCTCTCGTAGAATGCATTAATCGTATATAAATATACTCTAGCGTAGTGCGTACTGCGTACTGCGTAGCACTCCGAGCCATTGACAAAACGATTTCATCAATGTATACTGCGCAATACAACAGCTCACATACCTACATTTTATCTATCTCGACTCGCAATACATTTTATCGTGGCATTGAATTGAGAAAATTCAAGATGCGTAGTCGGATATTATATATTTTATAATTTTTGTAAAGTGTCACCAATAAAAGTACTAAAAATTCCACTGAGTATGTTTGTTAACAATCCCGCAAAAACGCTTGAATCGATTTAGATGAAATGTGGCAAACAGTTCATAACTGATTATTAACATATGAAATACCTTTTAGAAGTAGGTACTATTTATTTTACTCGGGCGACTTCGCAGTGTACATCTAGGACAATAAACATACTAGTTACTAGCTAGGCTACCATATTAACTATTATAATAAGCTGTACTGTCGCTGAAAGGGTCATAATAGGACTGTTTTTGTTAGTGCGTCCCATCGTAACTTTACGAAAATCTTCCGTCCTTTTTCCGACTTACGAGAACATTCCGGTTTATCCATTCGTTTTCGCAGCTTTTTCCTTATTTTAGAAAACGTATCATTACGTATCCATCATAATATATCTTAATCTTTCTGGAGCTTATGCTGGAGAGTACTTTGCCATTTATTTCTGTCCAAGAAATTAAGAGCTCGGAAATATATTTCTATCCTGCACTTAGTTAATCATTATTATTAATTGCAACCGATTTTAATGCAGTTGGCGTTGGTTTAGTTCGGAAGAACAATAATTTAAACAATACCAAAATATAACTTACTTGCATTTTGATTTTATAAAATAACTTGTTTCACTTAAGCAAGGGTATCCTCAAAGAGCAATGCCGACACATTGCGTAATGTAGCGTCGATTGACATTATAGAAATATTATGTGATTTTCAAAAGAGTTTGCGCCTCCATATGCATAAAGGAAGTATGAAGAAAAACTTACAAAGACTAATAATGAATACTCATAATATCCTAGAATTATGTAAACATTCTTATTCACTATGTGACGGAGTACTATTAAGTATTCTGTGGTGATGGCAGCGTTCGCCTACCTTCGAACCCTAACGTCACAGAATACTCAATAGTACTAAGTACTAACCAATAGTACTAACTAGTACGTCTCAAACCATGTGGCAAAATTTTACCGTCTACCGCCTGTCTAACACTACTTTTCTATGGAATTGCACGCTTCAGACAAAAATGCTTTATCCACCATCTCCGGACGACTCAACAATGGTATCTATGCTCCGAATCTTATACATAATATCTTATTTGCCTAGATGAAGCCCGTTGACAGATATTGGGATAAGCTTTTTTATATCTTATAATCTAGCGTTTGACCACTATCTCTCACTATATATATATCTTGGTTAGTTATTACTTACGTTTGCTATGTACAATCCAACTAATATATAAGTATATGTTATCAATTTAAATACACTGATCTTCCCATCTATTACTATTTATTATATGTATAAGTATCAAAGTTATTATTATTATTTGTATATTGATTTAGTATCCGTTAAAAGTTATGTCTTATTTATAATTGCACCATACCACCACCACCGCTTTTAGCGATAAGACGGCCTATTGTTACACTATTATAATTAGTTGTTAAGTAATTACTCTGTATGTTTAATAAGGTGTTCAATAAAGTGTTTCTATCTATCTCGCCTGGTGGTAAGCGATGATGGGGGTGATGATTATGAACACGCTTGGCCTAGAATACTTTGACTCTCAAGTGCTGTGTGCTGCCGGAAAACCGTAAGGTTATGACGGCAGATTTTCGTGGTAAGCTACTTTTTGGCAGCAAGTCAGGTGGAACATCGATATAATATGCTCCTACCATGTGTAGATCAGCACCCTTGCTAGGATTAGAATCGGCAATCTCTCGTTTAGTCAAGCCATCCATCCTCTACGCCGACGAGGCTCTCTGTACCTCTTACTACCGAAATGAATTTTATCTATGACATAATCCGATTTTACAGATAGATGATCATAATGATTCTACAAATTGAAGGAAAGGAATCTCTCAATGAAGCCGCAGGAGAAAATTGCCCTCTTTTCTTGTTTCCACTAATGAATATTATACACAAAAAGAAATTTGAAATTGTAATTTTTCTATGTTTACTCCTGCTTCACGCCGGTAAAACCGTTTACGTAATGTTTCAGGGGTGGGAATAATATGAAGGCATCATTTTCTTTTTGGAACTTGAGATTTAGAAGAAAGTACCTACCCATTGTAATATAAAATATTATACTTTATGTGTACGTATTTTTTATTAAAAAGATCATATAAAAATAAGTTATTGTAGCGAGATCACAATCACCATCCATGTTAAAAATGCAAAAGTCAGTATGTTTTGATTATAAAGTACCGACTATAATGTTGTTAGTAGTAGACTGTCTCGACCTACCGGGATCTTGCTGCGCACAAAATAAAAAATAAAATCGCCAAACATCCAATGTGTTCCGGCAGCTATCCTTGAGAGCCAGTTCCCATCCTAGGCTTAGCGTGCTACCATCTCGACCGCATCATCACTTACCAACAGGTGAGTCAAACGCTAGCCTATATAAGATTTAAAAATTCTCCCTGAGGAAGTGCATCGGACATGCACGAAACCTATTTCGAGACAGTCGACATCAAACAGTAATGAGTATGTAAGGAGAACCTCCACCTGTGAAAAAAAAATTGAAATAACAGTGAGTTTAAAACTTTTAGGAACTTCTTCTCTTCTAAACCCATTGTTTTATATTTTACGTTCCGTATTTAACGAACCGTAAATTATGTAAATTCTAAATCATTCGCGTAATATTCCAAGCAAAGTTCGGTATTACAAATAGAAAATTACAGAACAGGTAAATTGACATCTGAAAGGGAAAAAGCGGAAGTTTCAAGGTTGGAAAGCGGAACTTTAGCAATCCGTGATTTATCGATCTGTCCTTGGCCGACGCTTGTTTTGTTATGCTGAAAGCGCTGACCGAGCTGGATAATCCGGAAATAAATTATTTAGATCAACCACTCGGCAAGAAATTGGATAGGTCACGTCGAGTTAATTCTTGAACCCTGGTTTTGGAATTCTAATTGGTTGGATACGGATCCAACCTAAAGTTTACTGTTAGCACTGCAATTTTCGAAGCTTGTAGTATTTGGGGGTTTAAAAGTTTTTCCGAATGCGCGTGTTCCGTTTCTATGTTAACAGAAAAGCTATACTAGAGGTGCCCCGCGGCTTCGCTCGCGTTAAAAACTTCTTTTATTTACTTAAAACTTTTCTTTTATAAAAACGATCAAATAAGAATAAGCCAAATCGGTTCACCCGTTTTTATGTTATCGCGTGACTAAGGCAATTCGGGATTCATATTTATAAAACCCGAAATACCCAAATTTTCAGACTTTGCTACCTACCCCATTTCGAAAAATCCTACAACACGTACTTTATCTCATCTTTTCGTTTCGCCATACAAACTTTGAATCCCCGTTCCGTATCCGGGAGGAATATTTAGAAAATCCTTTCTGAGCGGATACCTACGTCATAATAACTATCTGCATTCTAAATTTCAGCGCAATCCGAAACAATATTGATTTTTAGACTTTGTTATCCCAGTTTATCCTCTCAGGGTGGCATTTCGAAAAAGTCTGAATCTCGTATTTACTTATTTATTTACAGAAGTACTTGTGTGAAATGTCGAATAAAATGACTATCCAAACTTTGAACCCCCGCTTCATCCCCTTGCAGAGTGAATTTTTAAAAATTATTTCTTAACGGATACCTAAGTCAAAATAACTATCTGCATGCCACATTTCAGCGCAATCCGAAACAATATTGATTTTCACACTTTGTTACCCCATTTCACCATGTTTGGGGGGAAAGGGGGGGGGGATTTAAAAAAATCTGAAACACAAATTTACTATTTTTTTTACTGGGGCACTTGTATGAAGTTTCGAATAGAAAATACTATCTAATCTTGTTTCTCCATACAAACTTGAATCCCCGTTTCATCCCCTTCAGGGGTGAATTTTGGAAAATCCTTTCTTAGAGGTAACTAACGTCATAATAACTATCTGCATGCCAATTTTCAGCGCAATCCGAAACAATATTGATTTTCACACTTTGTTACCCCATTTCACCCTCTTAGGGGTAGAAATTCAAAAAACCTAAAACATGTATTTACTTATTTTTATAGGACAGGAGCCAAAAAATGATTGTCAGCTAATTCTATCTTATAAAAACAGCATTGCCCAGTTGGACTTTGGACATAGAAAAGAATAATAAATACCTTTAGATGAAGGTTGCTTGCTACATTTGTAGCAACTACAGATCATCACATATTTATAATTGAAGCTGGTATAGATTTATCTTTAGATTTATTTAACCGATTGAATTATTACATATTTTACACATTTTTATTACATATCTCGCCATCAATAGTCCGTTAAAAAAGGATTTAACGAACTATTGTTTGCGATTATTGATTCTAATTTAGAATAGTCCGATAGAAAATTGTTTTTATGACACTCTATTTCAAATGGTTTTGTTAAAGAGATGTTTTTCGTTGCAGTGTTTTACTTTTAACATTAAAAAAGATTAAACTATACGAACTTCACTCACCTCTATGACACTAACATCGCACAAATTTTTAGGCGTTTGTAGTTTATATTACATCCTCCTTTGTTGAGATGGTCGCAATTTGAATTTCCAATCATAAAGCAGGCGCAATTCGTTGAATAATTCACAAAAAATATATATTCGAAATTGGAGCGTGTTTCAACTTATAAATATTAACCGTGCTGTTTTATGTTCCAAGTTTGTTTATGGATTAGTATCTAAAAGGTAAATTACCCTGGGTTTGTTTGTTCCAAAAAATTTGGTTAATTTGTATATGATTCTGGACGTGGATAATATTTATGGCTGTTAAATATTGCTGGTAGTGTACTCATGTACAAAACTTTACCGTATTTATGGTAAATAATTTTAATGAATGGTTGTTTAAACAATTAGGCATTACTCCTACTTATTAATTGATTGTATGGTATGGTATTGTTATGTTTATATGTTTAAAAATGCGTTGTGCTGTTATAATAATATAAAAGTTAAGCCTTTATAAGGTTCCGTACCTCAAAAGGTAGTTCACTTTTATGATCACTTTCTTGTCCGTCTGTCTGTCTGTCTGTCCGTGTGTCACCACCGAATTTCTCAGGAACGGGTGGACCTAGCAAGTTGAAATTTATACCAGATACTGAGTTCTATAGTCCCTATAGGTGTACTCGTATATGGGCAAATTTAGATTTTCACGAAAACTTGTAAGTACCAAAATGTACCTTACTTTTCAGTTTTATTTATTTTTCGGAATTTTTCCTTTACTTGTGCCATAAGACCTTGCTTTTAACATAATTTTAAAATTGATAATTCTAGGTCAACCGGAAGTACCCTATAGGTTTTGGGTCGAAAACTTATGGAGTACTTCCCGTTGACCTAGAATTATGAAATTTGGCAAGAAGCAAGGTCTTTCAGCACAAATAAAGGAAAAATTTCAAAAAATGGTGTCCCCATACATATATACATAGTATACGCTAATTAAGATAGGCCTCTGAGTTATATGAGCGCTTATACAATTTAGAAATCTAGCTAAATTGTTGCACACCAACGTTGGTACGGAAGCCTCGGTGGGCGAGTCTAACTCGACTTGGCCGGTTTTTTTTGTATGTGCTCAGCTAAAAGTGCTAACGCTTTATCAATCGAAGTTAAGAGACAAATAAACAACGACACTTCTTCTTAAACTTGCATACATTTTACAGTTTGTTTACTTCGTTGTGAGTGTTGTGACGTCATATACGACGCCTTAACTTAACACCTTACAAGCTTTCTCATTAAAAATTTTAAGAAAAGATATTCGCAAACAAATATCAATGTTACCATGTTTTTTTATTTATAGTCTCTGAAAGTTCCATCAATAGTGTCAATGACCATGAAAACTATGTTTGTTGTCTCCAGGCAACCCCCGCAACAAATGCGCACTACAACCGGGCCACAGTCTAATGGACTGGATCCGACTCGGGAACTCCGGGAAGGACCTCACTGGAGTCGGCGGCAGGATACGACCCGTCACACCCAAGGAGCTGGCTTTGCATAATAAAGAAAGTATGTTCAAAGCTATATACCTATTAAATAATACATACCTATTAAAATGAATATATAATCTAATTATATATTCGTAGAATGATCGTAGCATTCGTAGCATGATACGAATATATAATTACATTATATATTATATTTTTAAAGGTATATAACTAGATTTATACATGCTATATTCAAAAACAATGTTTTAGTAGTTTACGTTCATCAACCTTTTGAATGTCATAGTTGAAGTTCATCGCTATATTTCAAACGCATAATATCGAAATTTAACATTTGTCAAATCAGAAAAATCCTCAAAACCATGGTAAAACGTCACAGAGTCTATATATATATATATTTTTTTTTTTAATAAAAAGTTTATTTGTTTCTAAAAATTTACAAACAAAATTATACAATTCATGTACTTAATAAGTAATACAAGTAATTGCAAGTAAAGCAGAAACTAAGTAAAGTAATTAGGTAAAGTTATAAATAACTTGGCTCATTCTGACGTTTCCATAGAGGTAAGTATTAAGTCGAGTACATGGATGAACCCTAACTCCTAACTAGGTTTCCCTGTATTTAGGAAATCAGTGTCTTTCCTGTCTTCGTCTCTCATTACAACTACGCGCGACTATGAATGTGGGTTATTATAAGCTGCTAAGTAGAATCATAGTAGACTTGATGTGTAAAAGTTTGTGTTAAAGCTTGTTATAAAAATCATGAATATTATATCTCGTTTCGTTTTTGTATATATCGCTTAACTTAACTCTAAATAGTGAGTTTCACTATCTAAAGACAATTATTGATAATACTAGCTGTGCCCACGGCTTCGCCCGCGTTAAAAAGTATCCTGTAACCAAACAAATAAACAAAGTGACATTCGTATTTATAATAATGATGTTGATCATTATATGTGATAATGTTTTCAGGTGATGCCTGGCTAGCTATCCGCGGCCGCGTCTACAACATCACGCATTACCTGCCCTACCACCCCGGAGGTAAGCATGTATGTTCATTTGTTTGTATGCTGCCGAAATCATTGCTGGCATACGTTTTTTTTTTGTAATCCGTTATCGTATTAATCACAGGTCCAGAGGAGCTGATGCGAGGCGCGGGAATAGACGCTACGCAACTCTTCGACAAAGTCCATCCCTGGGTCAACTACGACTCGCTTCTAGCTAAATGTCTCGTCGGACCTTTACGTCAAGACCTACCGAGCGCGGAAGAACTCTTCGACACCTCAAGCATTACATCCAAATCGGACAGATTAAAAGAGCCGTCGAAAGCTCAGGAGCTCGTCCGCAAATCGATGGAAAACTTAGCGAACTGTATAACTCCGGTCAGAAAGAAAATCGCCAGCAAAAGCGAGGAGACGGTCAAAGGCAGTCCGCCGAGCAAAATCATGCAGAGCTTGATACAGTCCAGTGATTTGCCTGTTTCGATAAGTCGCCGAGCGGCGGCGAGTCTCGGCCCCGTGAAAAAGGCTGATAAAAGTCCGGACGCGCCGCAACCTTTGCGATACGATTGGATCCAAACATCGACTAAGCTAACGATCTATGTGTACACGGGGCATTTGGCGAACCCGGGCGGTTGTGCGAGAATAGCAGAGGGCTTCCTTCTCATAGAAGTAGCGACGAACGGTTGGCTGAGAACTCTCAAAATAGCCCCCGAGGCGAAATTACGCGAGCCACTACAGCTGAGAGTCTTCGCGGAGAGCGGGAAAATAGAGGTAAAGATAGCGACACAACACAAATGTTTCTTTACTTTATCAAAACTTTAAAGAAGGTCTTTCAACGAATTTAACGTCTTTTATCTCTAATAGCTAGAGGCGTTTATCAATCTTCACTATGCTAGTGGGGCAGTAGATTCCAGAAAGTTTTTTTTTTTAAATACACATACCAAAGTCGCTAAACATCAAACTGGACGTGTGGTCACCTATGTCTTGATGGTCTAATTTCTCCCACGTTTAGACACATGTAGTGCAATACAAATTACGATAAGACACATTTATGTTAAAATAAGGAGAACAAATTATATTAATAATATAAAAGTTGATTTCCGTAAGAAACTGGCTCTAAAAATAATCAAGGTAGTTTGAAAACTAAAACAACCGACTTCAATGAATGCCCCGTCTGTCAATTTCAGTAGCAAGTTTGAAACGTTTATCTTCATATATCTGGAGATACTTATCAGATCTCGATGAAATTACAGTGGGACCACCTCGGAAACGTACCCTACCGATTACAAAAAGAATCATTCGAATCGGTTCACAATTGACACAATAATCGCGTAATATACAAAAAAAACAGACGAATTGAGAACCTCCTTCTTTTTGGAAGTCGGTTGATAATTGATATCCACACAGCGCAGCTGATAAAGATAAATATCTTCGCAGGCTGCGTTCATTACAAATGTTGCCAACGCCAGGGCAAGCCAGTTAATCTCAATGACCTTACAAAATGAAATCATAAAGCACAGTAATGACTTGTTCCATCAGATTAAATCCCAAGAAGAGAATTAAGTCAGTATCTTGGAGTACCTTCACCGTAATAATCCGCAGGTTACAAGTGCGGTCGTTAGGTCAGCCGGGTCAACCACCTCGGTGCAATTTAACGTCCGTGTGGTCAAAGGACTTTTAACTTCAGGGATGATTCTATAATGATAGCCTTTTATTTGACCTTTACAATATTGATAGATTGTTTATTCGGCTTCTAGTGGCGACTTTTGTGAACGTAAAGTAACAGGACAAGCAAAACGCTTGTCTAATCGTAAGCGATGACGTCTTCTTATAACAGATACTGTGGCACGCAAAACAAATGTTGTACGTCAGTGCGCCTTAGAAATACGCTCATCATACGCACGGTAATTCATACGGCGTGTAATGATATCGTCTCGGCCTCTGGTAGACTAGTAGAAGAGCTACCACTGCAATGGTATTTTCGGATTATATTTTAGTCCTGTTTATTAAATGTTCGTATAATATATTGAAAAGATGATCTGCATAATGGCATAGGTTCTAACTAACCCATCGGATACCACCTCCTTTCCTCCTACTTCTACAAAGTTCATTTCTTATTCCAAGCAAGGCAATGCCCGGCAAGCAATCTTATATCTAACTAGGAGTGCCCCGCGGCTTCGCCCGCGTTAAAAACTTCTTTTATTTACTTAAAACTTTTCTTTTGTAAAAACGATTCTAGCAATAAATACATAAAATAAGAATTAGCCCAATCGGTTCACCCGTTTTCATGTTATCGCGTGACTAAGGCAATTCGGGATTCATATTTATAAAAACCGAAAAACGCAAATTTTCAGACTTTGTTACCTACCCCATTTCAAAAAATCCTACAACACGTACTTTATCTCATCTTGTAAATTGTTAAACACAATCCAAAATTTTTTCGTACCGACGGGACTCGAACCCGCACCCCCCGGATTACACGTCCAGGTGCTCTGCCAATTAAGCCTCGGTTCGATACATCGATACGACGAAATTAGTGGATTGCATTTTGTTAACCCAATCATGCATTGGTGGCGCCATCCATGACTACTTATTACGTAAGTTAATCATTCGGAAGAAATCATTACAGTTTTCAAATCCGACGAGAGATGTTGCACTGCGTAAATCAAATATTATGTTTATTTGAAGTGTCTCACACTTTTTTATATTTTTGTAAATTGTTAAACACAATCCAAAATTTCATCGTACCGACGGGACTCGAACCCGCACCCCCCGGATTACACGTCCAGGTGCTCTGCCAATTAAGCCTCGGTTCGATACATCGATACGACGAAATTAGTGGATTGCATTTTGTTAACCCAATCATGCATTGGTGGCGCCATCCATGACTACTTATTACGTAAGTTAATCATTCGGAAGAAATCATTACAGTTTTCAAATCCGACGAGAGATGTTGCACTGCGTAAATCAAATATTATGTTTATTTGAAGTGTCTCACACTTTTTTATATTTTTGTAAATTGTTAAACACAATCCATGACTACTTATTACGTGGATGGCGCCACCAATGCATGATTGGGTTAACAAAATGCAATCCACTAATTTCGTCGTATCGATGTTTCGAACCGAGGCTTAATTGGCAGAGCACCTGGACGTGTAATCCGGGGGGTGCGGGTTCGAGTCCCGTCGGTACGATGAAATTTTGGATTGTGTTTAACAATTTACAAAAATATAAAAAAGTGTGAGACACTTCAAATAAACATAATATTTGATTTACGCAGTGCAACATCTCTCGTCGGATTTGAAAACTGTAATGATTTCTTCCGAATGATTAACTTACGTAATAAGTAGTCATGGATGGCGCCACCAATGCATGATTGGGTTAACAAAATGCAATCCACTAATTTCGTCGTATCGATGTATCGAACCGAGGCTTAATTGGCAGAGCACCTGGACGTGTAATCCGGGGGGTGCGGGTTCGAGTCCCGTCGGTACGATGAAATTTTGGATTGTGTTTAACAATTTACAAAAATATAAAAAAGTGTGAGACACTTCAAATAAACATAATATTTGATTTACGCAGTGCAACATCTCTCGTCGGATTTGAAAACTGTAATGATTTCTTCCGAATGATTAACTTACGTAATAAGTAGTCATGGATGGCGCCACCAATGCATGATTGGGTTAACAAAATGCAATCCACTAATTTCGTCGTATCGATGTATCGAACCGAGGCTTAATTGGCAGAGCACCTGGACGTGTAATCCGGGGGGTGCGGGTTCGAGTCCCGTCGGTACGATGAAATTTTGGATTGTGTTTAACAATTTACAAAAATATAAAAAAGTGTGAGACACTTCAAATAAACATAATATTTGATTTACGCAGTGCAACATCTCTCGTCGGATTTGAAAACTGTAATGATTTCTTCCGAATGATTAACTTACGTAATAAGTAGTCATGGATGGCGCCACCAATGCATGATTGGGTTAACAAAATGCAATCCACTAATTTCGTCGTATCGATGTATCGAACCGAGGCTTAATTGGCAGAGCACCTGGACGTGTAATCCGGGGGGTGCGGGTTCGAGTCCCGTCGGTACGATGAAATTTTGGATTGTGTTTAACAATTTACAAAAATATAAAAAGTGTGAGACACTTCAAATAAACATAATATTATCTCATCTTGTTTCGCCACACAAACTTCGAATCCCCGTTCCATATCCGGGAGGAATTTTTAGAAAATCCGTTCTGAGCGGATACCCACGTCGTAATAACTATCTGCATTCTAAATTTCAGCGCAATCCGAAACAATATTGATTTTTAGACTTTGTTACTCCAGTTTATCATTTTAGGGTGGCACTTTGAAAAAGTCAGAAACCCGTATTTACTTATTTAATTACAGAAGTACTTGTGTGAAATGTCGACCAAAATTAATATCCAAACTTTGAACCCACGCTTCATCCCCTTGAAGAGTGAATTTTGAAAAATTCTTTCTTAGCCTAAGTAGTAGTAGCCTAAGTCAAAATAACCATATGCATGCCAAATTTCAGCGCAATCCGAAATAATATTGATTTCAGACTTTGTTACCCCACTTCACTCTTTTAGGGGTGGAATTTCGAAAGACCCTGAATTACATAAGTACTTGTGTGAAGTTTCGAATAGAAAATAATATTTAATCTTGTTTCTCCATACATACTTTGAACCCCCGTTTCATCCCCTTCAGGGGTGAATTTTGGAAAATCCTTTCTCAGATGGAATTAACGTCGTAATAACTATCTGCATGCCAAATTTCAGCGCAATCCGAAACAATATTGATTTTCACACTTTGTTACCCCATTTAGGGTGGAATTCCAAAAAAACCTGAAACACGTATTTACTTATTTTTTTACTGAAGCACTTGTATGAAGTTTCGAATAGAAAATACTAAATTATCTTGTTTCTCCATACAAGCTTTGAACCCCCGTTTCATCCCCTTCAGGAGTGAATTTTGGAAAATCCTTTCTTAGAGTCTAACGTCGTAGTAACTATCTGCATGCCAAATTTCAGCGCAATCCGAAACAATATTGAATTTCACACTTTGTTACCCCATTTCACCCTCTTAGGGGTGGAATTTCGAAAAAAGCGAAAACACGTGTTTACTTATTTATGTCCTGAAGCACTTGTGTGATGTTTCGAATAGAAAAGACTATCTAATAATGTTTCTCCATAGAAACTTTGTACCCCCATTTCATCCCTTTAAGGGGTGAATTTTAGAAAATTCTTTCTTAGCTGATACTTACGTCATAATAACCACCTGTATGCCAAAGTTCAGCGCGATCCGAAACAATATTGATTTTCAGACTTTGTTACCCCATTTCAGCCTCTTAGGGGTGGAATTTCGAAAAAGCCTAAAACAGTATTTACTTATTTATGTACTCAAGCACTTGTGTGAAATTTCGAATAGAAAAGACTATCTAATGTTGTTTCTCCATAGAAACTTTGAACCCCCGTTTCATTCCCTTAAGAGGTGAATTTTAGAAAATCCTTTCTTAGCTGATACTAAAGTCATAATAACCACCTGTATGCCAAATTTCAGCGCAATCCAAAGCAATATTGATTTTCAGACTTTGTTACCCCATTTCACCCTCTTAGGGGTGGAATTTCGAAAAAGCCTAAAACACGTGTTTACTTATTTATGTCCTGAAGCAGTGTTGTGAAGTTTCGAATAGAAAAGACTATCTAATAATGTTTCTGCATAGAAACTTTGAACCCCGTTTCATCCCCTTCAGGGGTGAAATTTGAAAAATCCTTTTTCAAAGGTAACTAACGTTGTAATAATTATCTGCATGCCAAGTTTTAGCGCAATCCGAAAAAATATTGATTTTCACACTTTGTTACCCCATTTCACCCTCTTAGGGGTGGAATTTCAAAAAAACCTGAAAACGTATTTACTTATTTTTGTACTGAAGCACTTGTGTGAAGTTTCGGATAGAAAAGACTATCTAATCTTGTTTCTCCATACAAACGTTGAACTCCCATTTCATCCCCTTAAGGGGTGAATTTTGAAAAATCCTTTCTTAGTGTAACCCTACGTACTAAGACAAATATACCCTCCAAATTTCAAGTCTATACGACCAGCGGTTTAGGCTGTGCGTTGTCTGTCAGTGAGTCAGTCAGTCAGTATGTCAGGACAAAGATTCTTATAGTATTAGATGTTAGGTGACGATGCCGTCTATAATGTAATCGTGCTTAATTGATTTAATTGTGACCGAATGTGCTTATTGCATTGTTTTAGTAGTCTAAAACCATCTTTGCCTTTCTATTGAAACCGGTTTGGGGCACATCGGTTGGATGTTATCTTAGTTTATAAAGGACATAGGTAGAAACAATTTTTGAATATTATAAATGCGAAAGTCAGTTTGTTTATTTGTTTGGGACTTCTTCACGGTCAAACGGCAGGACAGATATCGCTGAAATTTTGCACAGGGATAGCGAGTATTATGGATTACGCCATAGGATACCTTTTAACGCCGGCAAGCGGGGCACAGCTAGTATATATAGATTAGAAATATTTAGAAGTCGCACGGAATATCGTCTTTATTTTGTGTATTTTTATTTTTTTTATAAAAGCTTACTAGCAATGTATGTTGCACATTACTAGCAGTTTTGTTAACCCCTCCAACTAAGCATATTTAGCTTGTGTCTGGAGTGAGTTCACGTCAAAAGTGAAATGGGTGGGGATCGAACTCACAACCTCTCGATCGCCAGGCCGACGCCTTAACCATTGGGCTATTGCCGCTTATTAATTTATGTGTAAGTAGGTAATCTATGAATATTTCAGATCACAGCTTTGAAAGAAGAACCTGGTATCTGGAAAGGGTGTGGCGAAGCTGTGGTGAACCCAGCCATCCAGGTGGACTGTCCTCGATCAGTGGAATGTCACGTGACGCACGTTGGTCGAGTCAGCCATGACACCAGCATGGTCTCCGTGGCCTTCAGGACCGGCCCAGTCCTTGTGCCTATTGGACATCATGTTAGAGTTCACAGGAGGATAGAGGGTAAGGATACATATATTATCTTATACCTATCTACTATGTATTTCCTATTCCATCATATTCGCTATTACTGCAAAATTTCAGCTAATTCTATCGCGCTGTTCTTTTTAGGGTTCCGTTGCCATATGGCAAGAAACAGAACCCTTATAGATTCGTCATGTCTGTCTGTCCGTATGTCACAGCCACTTTATTTCGAAACTATTAAGACGACACAGTTGAAACTTGGTAGGTAGGTGTATTCTGTGAACCACTTTACGATTTTTATCTAATACTATAAGAATCTTTGTCCTGACATACTGACTGACTCACTGACTCACTGACAGACAACGCACAGCCTAAACCGCTGGTCGTAGAGACTTGAAATTTGGAGGGTATATTTGTCTTAGTACGTAAGGGTGTACTAAGAAAGGATTTTCCAAAATTCACTCCTTAAGGGGATGAAATGGGGGTTCAAAGTTTGTATGGAGAAACAAGATTAGATCGTCTTTTCTATCCAAAATTTCACATAAGTGCTTCAGTAAAAAAATAAGTAAAGACGTGTTTCAGGTTTTTTTGGAATTCCACCCCTAAGAGGGTGAAATGGGGTAATAAAGTGTAAAATCAATATTGTTTCGGATTGCGCTGAAATTTGGCATGCAAATAGTTATTACGACGTTAGTTCCCACTGAGAAAGGATTTTCCAAAATTAACCCTCGAAGGGGATGAAACGGGGGTTCAAAGTTTGTAAGGAGAAACAAGATTAGATAGTCTTTTCTATCTGAAACTCCACACAAGTGCTTTAGTAAAAAAATAAGTAAACACGTGTATCAGGTTTTTTTGAAATTCCACCCTTAAGAGGGTGAAATGGGGTAATAAAGTGTAAAATCAATATTGTTTCGGATTACGCTGAAATTTGGCATGCAGATAGTTATTACGACGTTAATTCCCTCTGAGAAAGGATTTTCCAAAATTAACCCTCTAAGGGGATGAAACGGGGGTTCAAAGTTTATATGGAGAAATAAGATTAGATAGTCTTTTCTATCCGAAACTTCACACAAGTGCTTCAGTAAAAAAATAAGTAAACACGTGTTTCAGGTTTTTTTGTAATTCCACCCCTAAGAGGGTGAAATGGGGTAATAAAGGGTAAAATCAATATTGTTTAAGATTGCGCTGAAATTTGGCATGTAGATAGTTATTACGACGTTAGATCCCTCTTTAAAGGATTTCCCAAAATTAACCTTCGAAGGGGATGAAACGGGGGTTAAAAGTTTGTATGGAGAAACAAGATTAGATAGTCTTTTCTATCCGAAACTTCACACAAGTGCTTCAGTAAAAAAATAAGTAAACACGTGTTTCAGGTTTTTTTGTAATTCCACCCCTAAGAGGGTGAAATGGGGTAATAAAGTGTAAAAATCAATATTGTTTCGGATTGCGCTGAAATTTGGCATGCAGATAGTTATTAATTACGACGTTAGTTCCCTCTGAGAAAGGTTTTCCAAAATTCATCCCTGAAGAGGATGAAACGAGGGTTCAAAGTTTGTATGGAGAAACAAGAATTGATTGTCTCTTATATTCGAAACTTCACACAAGTAGTTAATAAATTAGTAGTTAGTTAGTTATGTATGTAAGTTAGTAAATAAATGAGTAAATACGTGTTTCAGGCTTTTTGAAATTCTATTCCTAAAAGGGTGAAGTGGAGTAACAATGTCTGAAATCAATATTGTTTCGGATTGCGCTGATATTTTGCATCCAGATAGAAATTTTGACGTAGGTATCCGCTGAGAAAGGATTTTTCAAAATTCACTCTTCAAGGGATGAAGCGGGGGCTCAAATTTTGGATAGTCATTTTTTTCGACATTTCACACAAGTACTTCTGTAAATAAATAAGTAAATACGAGTTTCAGACTTTTTCAAAATGCCACCCTAAAAGAGTGAACTGGGGTAAAAAAGTCTGAAAATCAATATAGTTTCGGATTGCGCTTTATTGGGTTTTTCGGGTTTTAAAAATATGAATCCTGATTTGTCTTAGTCACGCGATAACATGAAAACAGGTGAACCAATTTGGCTAATTTTTATTTGATGTCTTTAATGATAGAATCGTTTTTACAAAAGAAAAGTTTTAAGTAAATAAAAGGAGTTTTTAACGCGGGCGTAGCCGCGGGGGACTTCTAGTACAAAAATAAAAAAATAAAATTAAGGGGGACTCGCCATACACTGAATTTTTTTTTAAAATCATCAAACCTATACGTGCAGGCTGTCTATAGATAGGTCTTTAAAAACGACATGGAGATTCTTAAAACCATTTTTTCTGAAAGTCAATCATTTGAAAGATAGACACTTCTAAAGTGGTAAAATGTGTTAATGAATAACGAGTAATGAGATATAAGTAATTAGGATCACAAATGTTGTTTTCTCTTTCTCTGTAATAGATTTTAAACAAAATATTGCAAACGTCTTTACTTTGCAGTCATAATTTTTAGGTGCCATACATTCTCTTCAGTTTGCAATTATGATTGTTGAAGTCCCGTCAAGTACATCTCTGAAAAATGTCTGGAGGTGCCATCTCATTCCGCTGAAGTGTTAACAACATATTTATGCGAAGCACGGCTACAGTCACCATTTGTAACGCTGGTCACGTGTAACACTACTTACCGTCAACCGTTAAATATTATTTTTTTCTTTTGTTCTGCTGATAAAACTATTACTGGCTTAGTTTTCGTTTTTCTTTTGTTTTGCGTAGTGAAGTAAAAGGTAGTTATAGTTTTTCTTAGTAAAAGTTGGAAGTAGGAAAAGTTTACACGGTCAATAATTAGAACTCATGTTGTTTTATATCTTACTACTACAATATTTTATGTTGATCAAATTGAAGATGGAATCGTGCTTGTCTGGAACTTAAAAACGTTGTTAATAAAAGTTGAGATGTAGAACAGCTGAAAGTGTCCAACTACAAAACACCAATTTGTCTACCGAACTAACTGATCTAGCGGCAAATTCATACGCAAAACTAAAAAGACAACACGCACAGGCTGAGGGCTTATATAACACGGACATTTCGGGCCACTGTCGATTTACCAGATACGAAAATGACCAAAACATGATATACTGAAAGCGGTGGGCAGTGACTGGAAAACAAGAGCCGAAGACCGGGCTCAGTGGCGCATCTTGGGAGAGGCCTAGGTCCAGCAGTGGACTGACACTGGCTAGTGGTGATGATGATGATGATATACTGACTGAAATAACATTTTCCAGGTACAGAATGCGTCAGGTCCTACACTCCAGTGGGCGACGGTTGGAGTCCCGCAGAGAGTAGTGAAAACCCCGCACTCAGGCTGGCTGTCAAGAGGTATAATAATGGAACCGTCTCGCCTCACCTAACATCTCTTAAAGTTGGAGATACGGTCACACTCTCCGGGCCATATGGAAACTTCCAGTTGCAAAAGGTATGTTTTTTATAGCAAATAGGATAGGCTAGTCTATAGACTAGATGACTAGATACTCGTAGACTAGCCTATCCTAGTTAATCACTAGCCGCTAGTGTTTGACTGCTATTTCGCCTCTTGTTAATTCATGATGTGATCGTTTGTTAGCGCGTTTGGAAAGGAAATTGACCGGAATTGTCTCTCGAGGAAAGATGTCAACAGTTATGGATTTGCAGTTTTAAAGTATAATTTTGTAGGAAGCTGATGATCCGGTCGAAGATGCAAGTTTTTCAGGAAGTAGATGATGTCAGTGCTAAGGGTGCTGAAAAACTAACTACGCTAGAATCCTGCAATAAAATTGTCGTGGTCACTTCAGGGTGTTGAGAGTTATAATAAACATACGACGTAGCTGAAATATGGACCTCTAGATCTTGATCTCGCCTGATGGTAATGTCTATTATTGAATGAACAAAATGAACGAAATTAGTGAGATGGCTATACAGTCGTATAGCTGCGTCTCTGTCATTTCAATCAATGAATAAAATGAGAGAGACAGCTATACAGTCAAATATTATGTTGCTTTGAAGTGTTACACACTTTATGTATTTGTATATTGTTAAACACAGCTATACAGTCGTATAACTGCGACTCTGTCATTTCAATCACGATCACTTATAAAGAAAAGGCCCATTGTCTTACCAAATCAACCGGTAGGCGGTTCCCAATCAAGAACACGTTCTAAGCGCACACAATTCATTAAAAGCAACATTAGGGTAGGCCAGTGGGCCTGCAAAACTTTTTTAACCGACTTCAAAAAAGGAGGAGGTTTCTCAATTCGACCGTATATATTTTTTTATTTTTTTTTATGTTTGTTCGGGGATAACTTCGTCGTTTATGAACCGATTTCGATTATTCTTTTTTTGTTCGAAAGGAGATATCCCAAGTGTGGTACCATGGTAATTTTATCGAGGTATGATAAGTATCTCCAGAGATATTGAGATAAACATCTCAAAATTGGTACTGAAAATGAATAGCGCGGCATTGAAGTCGGTTGTTTTTTAGTTTTTAAACGATATTATATCGTATAGTAAACGTGGGCAATTCGATGGCGATTTTAGTTGCATTAACACCCGGTAGGGTTAATTAATTTATCAATCAATTTCATACAAATTGCTCTCGTTTACTATGTAAACACTTTAAAGGTACTTGAGCTAGACCCACAACGTTACGAAAAACATGTAAAACGTCCTTAAAAGGTTAGATAACTCAATGATGAGAATACTGTTTTTGTTTCAGTTAAAATCAGTGAAAACAATGTACCTTATAGCGGCCGGCACTGGTATCACACCCATGTTGGGGCTCATCAAATTCATGCTGACACGGTCCAACCCGAGATGGTAAGTTAACAAACAATATATAAAAACTTTTAAATTTTATTTCCAAATTAAAATACACAAATTTTACTGTTGTACAGTTTGTGTATTTTAAAAATATACATATAAAATGTTGAAATATATACAGACGAACTGAAAACCTTCTTGAAGTCGGTAAAAAAAGTAAGTAAACTCTCTGCTTTTTGTTAAAAGCAGAGAGTAACAAAAAGCAGAGAGTTTACTTACATATTTTTTTTCGGAATAGAATAGAAAAATTCTTTATTGCTCACCATTACAAGAATAACAGACTAAAATTAAGCTACTTATATTATAGGTAATAATGGGTGTTCACTTTCCGTTCTTTAAAATTTATGTTCACCAATTTCCCTATCAATAGTGGACCGATTTCCAAAATTATTTTTTTATTAATAACCTGTAACTTAATATTACAGCGAACGAGTGCATTTGATGTTCTTCAACAAAACAGAAGACGACATTTTGTTCAACAGTAACTTTGAAGACATGCTCAAGGAAGACGAAAGGTACAATTATTTATTTTTTATTTTTATTTGTATTTTTATTTGCTGTCATATTTTTTGACATCTTTTATGTCAAATAGATATAGAGATAAACACTTTACTTAACACCACTTAAAACAGGAAGTATTTAACTAAATAATTTATAAGCGATAGCGTCAATGGGAAGTATTATGGCTTAATTAAAGCGATGTCTTCCAGACGACCATGCACGAAAAGGATTACAAAATATGGAAGGCGGTGAAAAAATGGTGTAAAAATGTTGAATGACATACCTACAGCTTAGTATCACATTTGCTAAATTTAATAAAATTCAAACATATAATCAATTAATTTTCTTAAAAAAATTATTAAACCTAAAATGACTAGAATTACAACTATTTACGAATAATGTTCAAAAAGAAACTAAGAAAAATTCTGTTATAAAACAGAAAAGTTATGAAAAAAAACATATGGGGACCGAATTGCCCATTGCACGAAAAACTTGCTAATTTCATTTAGATTCTATTTGATACGTAGTAACCTTTTTTATGTTTTAGAGAAAATGCCTAATAGCTGGATCCACACTTGATGATCCACTGATTTTTGTTAACGAATATTACATTTAATTTGTGAGGTGTTCAATGTAGTGTTTTTCTATCTATCTATCTGTATCAACCCATCTTCCAAACAAGTTGGCACCGAGCATAACGCTGGAACTTGGCGAACTGATTACATACATGTCTTTGTTCAGAGGGTGGTACGATTCACGGCCGAAGCCTACCAGTGAACTGTAGATAGGGAATATGCAAGATTTTTTTAAATATTTTTATTTCGCTGATTACATCCATTTAACACAGTAAAAAAATGAAATAATACTGAAAGTGTTCAATATAAGCTACAAAAAAATAGTTTTAGCATTGAAAAAATATGAGGTATCTAAAAAACACGGCCTAATTTTCGCGTGCCTTTTTAGAAATAGTATGCACTGTTGTACGAATACGTACTATTTCTATTAAAAAGATTGAATCTGTGGAGACCGTGTGGTGCTCTGTGACGTCACTTTCTTTTTTATTTTATTGACAATTGGTGATGTATTTTGCAAATTAAATTTTCCCACGCTTTTTTGCATTTTTCATATTTAAGAGTATTTTATTTATAAAGAAATGTTTAACATACAACACCAGAACAATAATGATTCGAAGAAAAAAAATGATTTCAAGTAAACTTATACCACATGCATATTTCCTATTTTCTTCAAGAACAATAAAGATTATTAATTTGTTCCAGACTAAAAATCACCAACGTATTATCGGACGGCGGCACTTCGTGGCACGGCCTCAGAGGTCGCATAGACAGTCGATTACTTTCAGAGGTTATCAAAGTACCTCTCAAATGTACCTCACAATGCACTCATTTCGCGTGTCTCTGTGGACCCATAGAGTTCACTCACACAGGACTAGAATTACTGCAGAAACAAGGCATGAAAGATACCTGCTTGCATGCTTTTATGGGGTAAAATAAGGCATCTACTTGTGTTGGGTTTTAAATCATTGATATGTACCTCATCAGTTTGGTATACAATTTGGATTATAGAAGCTGAAGTAAAAGTGTGGAAATAAAATAAATGATCCTGTTCGGATATTCGACACAAAGCTAGAAATATCGTCGACACTCGTTTTTAACGAAGTGTTGGTGACAACAATTTGACATAGTCGGATTATGCAAGCTAAACAGATGTGAACATTATAGTAAAATAAATTTTCTTTGCGAATGTTGTGATAGATGTTCTTAAACACAACTAGAAATCTTGTCAGAGCTAGTTTTAAAGAACAGTATAAATATCAGTTGGGAAGTTATACGGCAACGGAAACAGAAGAAATCTGACAAATCAGATATTTGGTAACTTATTACCTAAAAATATTGATGAGTCATACGATAATTCGTCGTATTAAAATGGCCTAATAACTGTCATAAATATGTAAAAATCAAGACAATCTAAATAAATCAATAAAATATTTACCATAGCTTGGATGCTACGTTTCATATCCAGAAGCAAAAGGTATAGCGTAACATTTTGGCCGCTATCCTTCGCTCACCAAGTGGCGCTACTGAGTAAAATGGCCCTGATGACATTTTTTAAGATATAAATGTTTCCTAATGAAATATCAAAATTCATGTTATGTCGATCAATCAGATAAATCCTCAACTATAAATTACATTGACATTTCACGGTCCTTTTAGCACACTAGCGCCTCTAACTAAAATTCACACGTGATAGCCCCCAATCAAAAAGACTATTGTGACAAGAAAAGTTTAATAGCAAAGAGGCGTATAGACCATAAGGCCGGCCACGTAAATGCGTGTTAGCAACTGACATTTTATTATTACACTCTGAAAAACGGCTGTCAAAGTAGATTTATGCCTATCACCATATTAGACGACAGTTTCGTATTCGAGTCTTTCTCTGTATATAAACTACACTAAAACAAACTGGTACTATAACAGCGCACATAAAAAGTACCTACATAAGATCAATATCAAAATATTTCGACTTCTCGTCTTAACATAGGAAACTTAATTAGGAGAGATGGTACTTTTGAGTCACACTTAAACGCCATAAAAAGTTGTAGGTTGTTTATCTGGCAGATAAGTTCTATAGGGAGCTGTCATGAACCGACTCTTACCTTATCTGATAGTTCTATGCTAAAGCGTTGCATTACATATCTCCTTAGTTATATTGAAGCTACTACAAATTGAACTAAATATTTAAATAAATTTCCGTAAAACCTACATAAGAATTCCATCAGAGTTTCATATTGCGAGAACAAATAAGCTGAAAGTTGAACCTCCTTGAAAGCGCTTTTGCTATTAACGTTTGTCTCACTTTAGTACTAAAGAGTAAATGAGACGAGTGATGTAGTTCTAATTTGTTATACACGTGGCGCCATTTTCATATCAGATAATTACAAACGTCTAAAATTGTTTCGAATTTTTGATTATTTAATTTATGTTTGTTTTATTACCAACTGTAGTATTTTCTCGCAAATTTACTGAAAAATGTTGTATGACACACGTGCTTTTACCAAACTCGTGACTATGGTAAACCCTCGACTTCGTCTCGGGCTTACATTCGTCTAATCGTTTGTAAAAGCCAACTTACCGCGCTAGTATCATAAATAACTAGATGGAAAACGGAGTTAATTTCCTATATTTTTTGAGCCTAACATTAATAACTGACAGAGAGAGCAAACGTCAGAATTATCACATCTTTGTTTAGTATTTAGGATATTTTACGTTGAACACGATATAGGTTGTGAGAAATCAAGTGCATCAAAAGCAGGACTCGTTACAGTAACATGAAAATGGCAGAAGGTTTTTGCCAAGTGCAATATACCAACGGCAGTAATGTTTTATGCAAAATTAAATATGTAAATTAAAATGTGAGGCGTAATTTTTCCGAACTTAGTGCCGTAAAAATATCGATATTTTATACATCAATTTACTACTAGATACAGTTAAAATATGACCGATCGATAGTCAGTCGTATCTAGGTGAATAAATACCCACTACTTAATAAATAATTTGTAAATGGGATAAAAATTATAAAAAAATTGAGTTCATACATGGATATTTAAATTCTTTAAATGTTTATTTTTACAGACTCGTTTGTGATTACATGTTTACAGATTACGGGTAAGATATAGTGTACCATTAGTAGTAATATACTTTTTATTTTTTTATCAGACGCACATTGTATGAGAACAAAATTAATTAATGTTATCAAATAAGTCATAAACATGTATCAACAGTACCATCGTACCAATATCATAAGTACATTACGTACCGTATAATAATATAATAGGGTAGATATTGTTTTTTTTTTGTATTGTATCCCATTTATTGTTTCTTTCTTTATTTACAGAAGGTACATATATACAACTTAAAAATAAATTAAACTATTAACTGAGAATAAATTGAATGTTATAAATAAAAATGAAAGTAGTTATAAATAAAGAACAGAACCTAGGTTGCAGCTGTCTGCCGGTAACGTTCCCAAAAAGCTGGCGACGTTACCTCGTTGAATTGCTAAGCTAATCGGTTGGCCGAGGTAAGCGCCAGCTCTTTGATTATGAGTGACCTCTATTAAGCGTCTGGATAGCTCCTTTACAAAACCCCGGGCATCTCGACCCCACAGACCCATTGTTTCGACCCCAAACGGAAGAAAAATATAGCTATCACCAATAGCAGCATATTTCCTCCGTTTGAGGGTTTCTGCCGCACCCGCTGCTCGTGAGGGCCCGCATATGTGGGACGCCGCTAACGTGTCAGCACACGTCGCGTCCCACACCAACGGTCCACGGCACCACGGAACCAACGTCATACCGTCGGGTCTCTTGCCATCGTCACGTGGTATACCGTTTGGCTCTAATATAGCCGGCACGTTAACGGTGGCAAGGGCCCGATGAATGACGTCATTCAAGGAGGCGTGACGTGAGAGACGCCCTGCACTGCGACGGCATGACAGGCCATGGTGGCCTAATCTGTCTACTTCACTGCCGCAGTGACAATTGTGGGGTACTGTCCGGGAGATGCCCAGACGTAATCCCACAGCAGTGGAGAAGCTGTCATCATCCATAAGGGTACCTATGTTGGAAGAAGGTAATGCGTGTAGCCAGTATCCAGATTCTTTTTCACGTGTGGCAAGGAGACGAGCGCGGTCCCTAAAATCGACACTATTTTGAAATAGTTCATCTTGAATCATTTTACAAAGGGGCTCGTCCCATAGCCTTTGTGTGAAGTTTTTTGGGTAAGAACTCACCTGGACAAGCCAAAGACCATGCCGTTTTAGCTTCTACCATGTATGCTATGGAAATTTCAGATGATGATTTTTAAATTATTTTTTTTAAAAGAGCTGAAACACTATTAGTTTAATTCCACCAAACCGAATAGGCAGAGAGGCTTGACACCATGAATTATTTGAAAGCGAACAATTAAGAATTTGGGTTAAAATATTTTTGATCGCGTGATCTAAACTTAATAGTAAAGGCATATTATTCCAAAGAGGACTACAGCGTAGTATGTATGTAAATTTTGGCATATATATATATATATATATATTATGTTGAATTCATGTAATATTTTTACGATTATTGTAAATAAGTACATCGATTATGACTACACTTCTAGACTCAAAAGAAAATATTAAAATAGAAGAAAATAACTATACTTACCTACTTCATAATAGAGTGGAATTTGAATTTCATTTTCATTACTGTAATAATTAATAATACAACAAGAAATAACACTTCAAGTAGTATGATATTTATTTATTTTTATATTGTATATTTATTTCACGTTTTATTTTGTGAATTGTGTGGACATTAAATTTTAATTTCTGTTTTGATTTTGTATCACTTAAGAGGACTATTTTCAAATATCATTAAGTACAATATCACCTAGCAATAGCTATTGCAAAATAAATCTGTAACAAACTAGGAATAAAATTTCTATTTACATTTTTAAAAGAGTGAGATATTTTATTTTTTTAGTTCAATAATTAAACTAGTCGATAAATATCTATAGATTTAATTTAATGTGATTAGATTTAGCTCAATGTACAGAAAGACAGAATTTTCACTTATTGTAAATATTCCATCCATATAATTTTAGAATAATACTTTGTATTTTCAACTACTTCATTGTATTAAAATTACAGTCGCACAAAATGACTTAAAATAAATAAGCGCTCCTTTCAAAATATTCGAGTAATGGAGTAGTTCTTCTAGTCCAGTACGATATACCCAGGATGTAACTTTATATTGTAATTTTCTCTTACCTACTACTAGCCTGTGAAGGTGTGTAGGCCTATGTACTCTAAAACTTTACACCATCAGCACGGATCTAGGAGCTTGATGCTAAATTGTTGCGTACTGTCTCGTCATGATAGTGTGGGAACAAAACTCTCACCGAGTCTGTAAGTCAAGGGTCACTGACGGACCAATCACAGCAGCGCGCGGATACCTGCGCCCCTGTATCCCGCTAATCAGACCTACTGACTGCGCATCAAGTCTAATCTCGGGGTTTTTTGGCGGAAACGTGGAAAAGTGTGTGTGGTCTCATTGTATTTTTTCCTAAAACTTGTGTTCTTCCGCGAGTTAATGTGTAATACATGTGGATTATTAACCATTAAGTGCCGGTGAATGAGTGCGAGTTTAGGGAAACAGCACAATGTTGAAAAACATGCTATTTGCGTTCTCACCAAAATTCCACTGAAAATCTTTAGTAAACACCATATCTTTACTGAAGGTATGACTTCGACTAGACTTTTACTTGAAAACTGACCTGAAATGTGACTTTAACCCATCTCTACGACTTAAATTCATAAAAACTTAAAGAAATTCAATACTTAACACTGGCTAAATACACTAATCGTGTGGAGCCATAATAAAACTTAAAAAAAAAGTCTAATCTCGCGGCAGTTCGTACTATAACGTAGTAGAGTGATTCAGTACTTTGTGGTTCGTACAGGAGCTGTACGTGTATCCAATGTATGCGTGAGTAACGTATCCTAACTACGCGTAACTCAGGATCGCGCTATCCGTATGCAGCTTAAAGATCTCATATTTAGATCGGTGCTGTGAGTTATAGCTACTCAACACTTTACTTGAACATTATAAGAAGAGTGATAAGTACGATCTTTACGAACTAGCGTATCGCTGCGATATTTTCGTCTTACAATTTAATAGAAACTTTATGAACCAATCTCCACACGGCAATATTACAGCGATATCGTCGCGGCGTTAAACTAAACGAATCGCTGCGATACTAGCGTTCGTGGAGACGGCACCTTAGAATTCTCCGATATTAAAGTTGATAGTTTGAAATCTTCTTTGAACTTTTTGAACAATCTTTAAAAAAATTGAGAATCGGGACTACAATACGGTGTGTAGTGTGATTTATTTCTATATGTAAATAAAATTGAGGTTTTAATTTAATTTGGTATTAAATGTGTTCGAATTATTACAGCTCTATAAAATAATAATATTGTTACTATTCAACTTTATTTCTTCTATACAATTTGTTTGTCATGGGTTTGTAGATAAAATTAATTGTATATTTAAAGTGCCTACATTCCAGGTGAATTGTTTTATTATAAGTTATTGGTGTTGGTTTATGGATTTATATTAAATGAATGTAAAATTAACGTGTTTGTTTCATTAAAAATACTTTAGTTTACTTAAAAATTATATTTATTTATTTTCGATGTTCTGATAGCCTAGCGTTTGATAGTGGTTAAACGCTAGGCTTCTTATCTTGCCTGGTAGGGAGCGATTATATGGTCGAGGATGGTGAAGAGGCTAGGCCTAGAATAAGCTAAGGGCCGAGCTGCCGGAACACCGAAGGTAAGCTGCCCACAGCAGACTTTCAAATTGTTCGATGGGATTTCGAACTACGGCGGACCACACCCGTTTAAAACCACCTCGAGATCACAAGCACAGACATAACGTCTTGTAACGTAACGGAGCGCCTACCTCTCGCTACGGGTAATGAGGGAACCTAGACAAGGTAAACTACATAGGACGGGTTATAACAGTTACATTCCTATAGATTCTACAAAACCACGATACTTAACTTAAATAAAACTAAGTGTTTATCACTGCTCTTCTAGTCCTTTATATCCTGGTAAAGGTGAGTCCCCATTACCCACAAATCATTTCAAATATCAATAACTACGAGTGTCTAAAAATAATGTAATTACTTGTATATTTAGCCACAAAAATCCTCTATCTAGACCTTGTGACGTATATCAATTCATTAGCCAAAGTCTGCATCTTAGCTTGTCGCAGCTCTTCCCGTATGAACATCATTTCCGGACGTAGCTGTTGGTGTGCCTTCGGATCCATGCCGATGGTCAGTTGAGGGTCAATGCCCGCTAGCTGCTGGAAGATCTGGCTCCCACATCGGCATCCAGCTCCACTCCAGCATCTTCAAAGGAATTCTAATCCTTGTCTGAACACATGGTAAATCGATGGTAAGGTTAAGTAGATATTTATTGAATGCAAATAGGTACCTATCAAAGAGAATATAAATACTTGGTACCTATAATTATTATTATCGTATTCTTTTCTCTGACGTTAAATTATTTTTTCTTGTCATTCCCTTTTCTCCATTTTTGACATCGTTCCGTCATCCAGAAACATAAATCGTTTTAATACAGAAAGAAAATAAAATAAAAGAGTATGATATATATATGAAAATGAAATAGGTGATTAAAGATATGCCAGTCTTACTAAAAAGAGGAGGAGGTATATAAATAAAAATAAAAGCCAAGTTATTCAGAAAGAAACATTGTTGCTATTATAAAACAAAACATAATATAATACAGCGTTCATATCCGAAATAAATGCATTATTCATTTAAACCGTACTCGGCCTCACATAGCTTAAACGGTCACATGCCAAGTGTTATCTGCTAAGCTTTATAAAACCTAGTAAATTAGGAGCCTTTAGGAGGAATTAGCCTTAGGAGGGATCTGCTCGGATTGATTTCTGCTGCATGTCCTAAGTAGGGTACATCTTAAATCAACCGTGAATATAATGTATTAAAATTCATCAATTATAATTAGTATGGACCAATTTTAATATCATCGTATATGTCGATCTGTAGCATCAAATTTGTTCTAGGCGATTTCAAATTGAACTGATATGCCGGAAAGTGAATTCATGCGAGACACAGCATCTTATAGGCTAGTGTTTGACCACTATCTCGGCTGGTGGTAAGTGATGATGTGGTCGAAGATTGTGACCACGTCTAGAATGGTTTGACTCTCAAGGGCTGTGTACCGTGTGTCTGGAATGAAATCCCGGCATATGAGAGGTTAATACTCGAATACCTAATCAAAGTTAAGTTTGCTTTGTCCATCACGCATAAATAGTGAATTCAGTGCTAACGTGAATCGTCGACCGCTAAAAGGCTAGAGGCGAACCACTTGCTTTATGACCAAAGCCTTAGTGCAACTTGATTGTACTTCAAATATTCTCGATTTTACTTCCACCCAAGTGGAACTTTCAATAAATTATACCACTATACAAAACAAGTACATAAACAGCGGAAATTATTTTCAACATAAAATTTTAAGCATTTCAACGTAACATAACACAACATAATTGTGAAGATATACCTCAATTACGTCTAAATCTAACTTACACAGTTACAATCACAACTTACGGATAAAGTTTCAACCACGAGTTCAACTAACAAGGCCCAGCAAAGCTATTCACAATCAATCGAAAGCTGCCTCTCCTTCGACTCGGATCTTCAATTTGCAATTCACAATGCCTCAATCGGAAATTTGACTAAGAAACAATGGCTGATCCTAGTCGAATTAGTTGCCGCGAGCAATTGGCTCTCGGATTCATATGTTGTCTAACAAATCAATGAATTTGAATATTATTTCTTAATATTAAAGTAAATCCTTAATATTGAAGAATGCAAACAGGAAAATCCCAAAGATTGCCGAAGAGAGTTTCAGATTGAAGTTGTGAATCGCGTTTTACTATTTTTTCGGAAGTGAATTCGATGCGCGGAAATTGGGAGCTTCCGAATTAAAATGCTCTGGTTTCAAACCGCGTAGTTGAACCTTACGTCATTTGAAATTAGTTTTGCTACAATCGTAGGAGACAAACGGAAGGGTCCGAAAATTGGGTCAAAATGTTGCCATCATTGCTTGGAAATAAGTACGATATAGACTTTTAAAAATTCAAAATATACTAACCAATTGAACATACACATAAATCAAAACTAATTTTAAATGTTGCATACGAGATAAAATACAATTTACTTATCCATTATGTATGAAGATAATTTTAGCAATATTTTTTTATACATTCTAAATAATAATATAGGAAACACGAATAGGGAATGCTGGTATAGAAACTAAGAATTGCGATGAAGCAAACGCAAAATGTTAAACGCTAACTATTATAATGATGATAAACTATATAAACAAACCAAGTTCATTTATATTTCATTTATCTTGTACGTAAATAATAGTGCCTCTGAAACACAATATAATTATTAAAGATGCACAAAATTTAAAACTATGCGGAAAACTTTAATTTGTCACAAACAGTGTAAAAACTTATATAAACACATTAAGAGATACCAAAATGAAAAATATTTTCAATGTCTTTGTCGCAGTAAACAGAAAACGTTTTATAGTAAACTAGGGTCATATTACAATATATTTAAGTACACGGAACGACACATAATTATTGCTTATTTACATGCGAAGCGCTAACGCGGGATTTTTACCACAAACACATTTTTTGTGGACCTTCTTACCATGTCATACCCATCATTTTTAAGATGGCGTGAATGCTAACAAGAATGTATTATGATGTATGATGTATTATGTAGAGTAAAACAGAGAACTGATTTCAGTGCTGTCCAACTTAATTTAGTTAGCGACACAAATCATTGGCACTGCAAGGAGATGGTCAAGTTATACATTCTAGATTAAATGATTAATGCTGTTTTATACTCTTTGAATTAACAATACATTCTTACGTCGACACTCGTGCAGTTTACTTGACTCTATAGCCCCCTTACAGAACCTTTCAGAGACCTTAGGTAAAAGCTCTAAGCTATGGTATGGATACCAATACGAGACCTAGACCAAGGAAAATCACTGGGTTTAGTATAAAAATCTATACATACACAAATAAACTTTACGTTTGGATCAAAATGGATAGTTAAGGGATAGTATCTGTTTTATATGTCCCCTGCAGAGACCAAGCTAACTTCTATTCATCATAATCATTATTATGAGCCGGTCGACCTAGACGAACGTATCACGACCAAATCGGAGACGTTTTAAAGAAATACCAAGTTAAAAGTACCTATAACCGGCGAGGATGTATGAAAGCACTCATGGAAGTGGAAGAAGCGAAAGAGGTATGTCAGGATCGTAGCATGTGGAAAGAATTAGTCTTTGCATACCCCACGGGAAAAGGCGTGATTTTATGTATGTATGTATTTATCTATCAGTAATAACTTATGTTATTACTTTTTAAATTAAAATTACCGTGATTTTGTTACATTTGGTTTATTATAAACTAAACGTAAAAATTAACACACAATTTATTCCCTTAATTTTCGTAATAGAAACTATTTCTAACACATGCGATTGCTTGTATAATCTAGCTCTTAAACCTTATTTGCTTTAAAATAATCTAAATTGCTTTAAAATAATGGACGTTAAATCTATTACAAAACCTATCAGCAGTAAACTAATACAATAATTTTAAATACAATATCAATAATACAATCGTAAAAGAATTGACATTTTACACTTTACATATTTATTAGTTTCATTGAAATGCAGTCTACTGTTTTTAAGTATGTATATGAATTAAAGTAGAATATTACTTTTAGATTATTGCGTAAGGCTAGCGCATTTCAGTGAACGGCTGAGCAGGGCATTTCAAATTTGACGATGTAGTTTCGAACGTATATATTAGTAATAAGATATAGATTTCAAAGTTCACTGGGCGGCGTCAAATCCGCTTCTATGCCCAGGGGTGGAAGTCTCTACATTGATAGCGATGCGTCTTGTTATCACAAACGTCTGCTAGAATGAGATGCAGCTAGACAGTTGTTATCTGCATCTCTTTTCTTATAGACGATCATCAGTCGAAATTCATCGCTAATTATGTAGAGACTACCGGCCCTGCCCTGCTATACGTTATATATATATATATATATATATATTGTTACAATTGGACAAGTACGAATATACGTAGGCAATTTGAAATTGCCCCTGCCTTACCTCAGCGGCGTTGTGAGCTGGTTGTTATTGCTGGCCTAAATTGAGTGCTTCAGAATTATTTATAATATTATTGAAATAAGAATGTCTGTAATTAGAATAACTCATTTGTTGAATATACTGAAATAATTTAAATATTGTAATAGCTTTACCAAATACATACACAGATAGACACTGCTAAGATACGGTTTGTTTACAATACACAAATATTAGTCCATTCCTCACTTTTAATTTCGTATCCTCTATACTATTCTATTATACATTTTTTGCATTGTGTAGACATAAGAATACTTATATATACTTCGCTTAGTATGGACTTAAGTCCATCTGAAATTAGAGTATTTTCAAACGAAAATGGCATATTTTACCATCACATTTATATGCACACAACCAATGGATTATTCCATTCGCAGAGTATCTATTGCGCCAATGTGACATATTCAATCTAGTTAATTTTACGTGTTCAAACGAAAATTCCGCGCCTGTCTTCAAGCTAGATTTGTCATAATCCTAATAAGGCTACAAGTCACAAATACGAGGTGCATTCAATAAGTACCTAGCCTCATCGCCAGAGGGCGCTGTAGTTTCAAAAGAGTTCTACCACAGTGTAGCACATTCTTTTTTAATTATTTTTTCAAATTTTCATTCCAATCCCTTCATTCTTTTTTATTTTGACAACTTATGGAAGCGAACGTATCGATCGGTTTTACAAAAATGGAAAAAGAGCAATATCGTTTGGTGATTCGATTCCTATTTTTGGAAGGGAAAACGCGCATCGAAATCAAAGAGCGCTTGGATGCTGTGTACGGTGACTCTTCTCCATCGATGGCCACCGTCAAGAATTGGTTTAACGAGTTTGCACGTGGCCGTACGTCGGTTTTTGATGAACCACGTCCAGGTGCACCAAAAACATCTGCTACGGAGGAAAAAATTTAAAAAATCCATGATCTCGTATTGGCAGATCGCCAATCAGCTAGCTCCCGAACCTTCAATCGAAGGTTCGGGAGCTAGCTGAGACTGTAGGAATTTCAGAAGGAACAGTGCATCATATTCTTCACGAGGAACTCGGCATGAGAAAACTGTCGGCGCGATGGGTGCCGCGTTTACTCACACCGGAAAATAAGTGCAACCGTGAGACCACATCGGAGACGTGTTTGGCACTGTTTAAGCGGAATCCAGCGGAGTTTTTGCGTCGTTTTGTGACCGTCGATGAAACCTGGATCCACTGGTACACACCAGAGACCAAGGAGCAATCAAAACAATGGATCCAGACCGGGGAACGTGCTCCAAAGAAGCGAAAACTGTAAAATCGGCCGGAGAAGTTATGGCCACCGTTTTCTGGGATTCACAAGGTGTGATCTACATCGATTACCTCGAGAAGGGTAAAACAATTACAGGGCTTTACTATGCCGATTTATTGGGCCGATTCGACGCCGAATTAAGGAAAAAACGACCCCATCTGGCTAAGAAAAAAGTGCTGTTTCACCACGACAACGCACCGGTTCACACGTCTGCCGTTGCCATGGCCAAATTGGTCGAATTACGCTACGAATTGCTGCCCCATCCACCGTATTCTCCAGATTTGGCCCCTTGTGACTTCTTTCTGTTTTTAAATTTGAAAAAATCTCTCGCCGGGAATAGATATGGATCAAATGAGGAGGTCATCGCCGCCACGGAGGCCTATTTTGCAGAGTTTGACAAAAACTATTTTTCGGACGGGTTAAAAAAGTTGGAGCATCGCTGGGCTAAGTGTATCGAACTAAAAGGAGACTATGTTGAAAAATAAATTGCCACTTTTCCAAAATTTTCGTTTACTTTTTGTAGGCTAAGTATTTATTGAATGACCCTCGTAGCTTCAACCGTTGGTCACTTAATTAATTCTTATATCAAATTACTTTCGATAATTTTTTTACAAATAAACGTCAAAATTATAAATCAATTGAGTAACCAATCGTTGCATATATTTGGTAATTGCACCTATATTTATTTCTAGGTATGTGACGATAAATAAGATAGGTCATTGTAATTTCAGATGCGCCATTTTATTTTCATAAAATCTCTTCGTACCCAGCGGTATAAATAGTCGCAGTCCAAATTTCCAAGTAATAATGCAACGTTAGAGAACATAGGAACATCTACCTTTGCTTTAAGGTTAGCGCTATGCGTTGAGGTCGTTCACGAACAAAACGTCCCGGTCTTTGAGACCCACGGCTTGTATCGAGAGCGGGCCGCGCGTTACTTGCCGCTTCGGGAAATTGGTCGTGATCTCGAAATCTTCCGGAGCTTGGGGATGGCTAAACACGAAGTCGTATAGGTCCTGGAAACATGAGATTTGCTAAATGTTAATATAGGGTTATTCAGAGTTCAAATCAAAAATCTTCATAAAACATATTTAGTTTTGTCAACCGATTTCCAAAAAGGAGATGGTTTTCAATTCGTCTGTATGTTTTTTTTTATTGTTTTTTTTTGTATGTATGTTACGCGATTATTCCGTCAATTGTGAACCGATTTGAATGATTCTATTTTTTAATCGGTGGTGTACTTTTTCCGAGGTGTTGCTATTGTAATTCCATCGAGATCTCAAGAAGAAGAAGAATCAAAGCATTTATTCAGCATGTAGGCAGTATTAATATACACACATATACACGTCTAAATACTAAAATAAATCATCAATCATCAAGTAAACATAGCAAAAGTAGAATTTAACACTTTGGATTTAAAAATAAAACAAAAGTAATGAACCATTCAGCTGTCATCCAATCGTTGACGTCAGAGTATTAAAAAATTATTAAAGTAGGGTTGCCAACCATACATGTAACTGTGTGTTTCATTACTTCAGACAATAGGCGTGACGAAAGATTTTGAAATCCTCTTCCGTAATGTGGGAACACATTTACTATTCACAATAAAATCTATATCTCGGTAATTAACTTAAGTTTAACGAAGTTTAAAGCACTAAATTTTTTTCAATAGTGCGTAAAAACAGCTCACATGTGCCATGACGTCGGCTGTGACGTCACGCATATGTTAATGAAATACTTAACGTGATAACTATTATATAATCTGTGACAATGAATAAACATGTGTTTTCCAAAATAACATTTTCAAGAAAACCTCATAAGAGGACACAGGCGTGACGTCATGCGCTGTGATTGGTGTTTCAATCAAAATGGCCGATTGCAGTATTTTAATGTTTTATTTTATTGAAAATCTTAATATTCTCAATTTTTTATATAAAACTAAACTAGTGTTTTAAATTGTTTTAATATGTATTTTCCCCTAAAATCTTCAATTTTTTGATACTGTCGTCATGCCTATTTTATATATGAAAATAAAAGTGAGATAGTGAAACAAAACTTAAAGAAACGCATACCGATCACAGTACAAATCATGATCTGATAAGTATCTCCACAGATACGACGATAAACGTCTCAAACTCGAGAGCAAAATGTAATTAGTGTAATTAATTAGTGTGATGCAATTAATTAGTTTGATGAAATGTTAACCAGATAACCAGATATTTTTCAACCAGGAAAGGTCAAACTATCTCAATCCAACGCGCCGCATCTAACTTTTCTTTAGTTTGACATAAAATAGCTGTGTGATGATATACTTGACTCACGACACGATCAAGAATAAGGCGCGGCGGAACCTTCAACAAAGTTTTCGCCCGCACTGTCACGCCGCTACACCAGTCTGTTATTTTATCTCGTAGCTAAGTTTCGATGTGAGAGGACATAGCCCCTCGCGACTCGATGCTACACAAAAACAGCGCCTAGACAGCACGGCACAAACATAAATATTGAGCAAGATTGAATATTGCTACATAAATATTGAGGTTTCGACTCTGCAAGACACCGGAGCGTCAATTCTATAAGCTATCGAACAGCTATATAGGAAGCCACTCGCATCTCGCTAGCCAATTTTGCTAGCTTTTTATTTATTTGTAAGCTGATCACAACAGAGCATGTGTATCGCGCTGGCTTGGCTTTTTTCTTCATAGAGCCCCCGCAGACCACAGATTTTCTGTCGACCTATAGTTTTGGTTAGTTTCTTAATCAGTATGAAGATCGATTAGATGTCGGCCCATATCTAAACGTTATAATGTGCGCACTTCCATACATCTTCATACTGACATGGCCGATTAAAAGGCTGTGGTCTGCGGGGATCTAAAAAGAAAAAAACCATGCCAGTGGCTATTGTGATTGGCTTACAGATAAAGTCCGCTAACAAAATCGGAGAGCTAGATACGAGTGGCTGTATGTAGGAATATATAGCGGTTCGATAACTAAGAGAATTGGGGCTCAGGTTTAGAGTCTGTGCAAAAAGAGAACCGTCGTGGCTTTACGATGAACAAAGATTTAAAGCACAGAGTACCTTAAATCAAACGTAAGGAAGGAAGGTATATTACCTACCTAGTACCACCCGATAATGATAAGAGTAGGAACTTACCAAGGTATTAATAAGTTGTATTGGCAATGACAGAGCAACGTTGTCAACGCAACAAAAACAGTAAATTAAGCCCCGTATTCATGGTAAACATTTGTTGCGCAACTGCGCAACAAAAATGTTTTCGCTCACCGGGCGTCAACTCTGCAACACGGCGTGATCAACTCCCGCAACACAATTGTTGCCCGCAATATGTTGACAGCAACTCGGCAACATGCTTATGCAACCATATTGCTAAACAAATGTTTAGCATTTAGAATCATCAGGCAATCAACACGCGCGCCCCCAATTTCTAAAGTCTGTGCAAAAAGAGACATCACGGACACACTTTGCACAGACTCTATAGAAAAATATGTGTATGGCGCACCTGCGTGGTACATGAGAATGTGAACCGTCGCGTGAGTCGCTCGCCGCCCGGCAGCCGGATGAGGAGCGCCACTGTGCCATCGCCGGCCGCCGGCTCGCGCGGCAGCCGCGCTGCTGTGTCCAGGCGGGCCTTCACCACCTGCGATCAGAATCAGAAATCATTTATTGATGCTAACTATATAATAATCATGCCAGGTCACATTGCAATTGTTGGTAATGTCAGTCTACCCACATCGGGCATTCAATATAAGTACAATATTTATGTTATTGGTACATTCTAATAAATAGGCCTTCTGAGAAAATATGTGTGACGTTATAAAACTCTTAGAGAAAAGTTTGATTTACATTGACAGAATTCCCCCTGAATATGACACCATATATATAGGTGAGTAAGGGATAGATGTTGCCATAATACGCACTTCTTGCAACATCCACGGACGAAACATCGACAAGCACCGCGAACAACTAATGTTTATAGTTTCGCAAATGTATTTTTTCCTAAAACTTGTGTTCTTCCGCGAGTTAATGTGTAATAAATGTGGATCATTAACCATTAAGTGCCGGTGAAAAGTAAGAAACAGCACAATGTTGAAAAACATGCTATTTGCGTTCTCACCAAAATTCCACTGAAAATTTTCAGTAAACACAACATCTTTACTGAAGGTATGACTTAGACTAGACTTTTACTTGAAAACTAACCTGAAATGTGACTTTGACCCATCTCTACTTCAATCATAAAAACTTGAAGAATATCTAAATACACTAATCGTGTGGAGCCATAATAAAACTAAAAAAAATTATAACGGTTTAGATAACTTTATCAGTTTAGCAGTTATTGTCGTTGAACTTGGGTGTTGGATAATTTTAAAAATAATTATGTTAAATATAATATACTACTTGATAGCGGCCACGCGCAGTGTAAGGTGATCCTTACACTGCGCGAGGCCCGTGTTTTACATCGATATAAAATCGGGCGAATCGGGCGTTAAATCGATGTAAAATGGTCCTACCACCCGTGGACGAGCACCCTTCAATGTACTAGAAATATCCTTTTTTTTTAAACCTGTACTATAAATATAAGTATAGTGATAATAATGATAATATAAGTATAGTATATAAGTGAGCACTTGGTGAGTGGGTATCAAACTAAACACTAAATTCCAGGAGATGCCCCAACATCAGGTCAATATTCAATTATTAATTCTTACAATACGATTGAAGTAACACAATTCCAAATTTCAAATCGATCAGACCTGCGGCAGTTGCTCTGATACATGAGTATGACAGCAACTTCCGTCATCGTCAACCAGAAAAGAACTGATGATACTGTTCTTTTTTTTTCAAGGTCCGTGTTGTATCTGCCTTTCACTTAAACTTTGAATATTCCTTTATGAAATTAAATGAAATGAAATAGTATATTTTGCATGAAATATGGTAGGTAAAAGTTGTTAACAAATTTTAAGAATATGTTCGACACATTTCGCCAAAATATGGCATGCAAAATTGTACAGCGGTATCAATTAATTGTTCATTATAAATAATTCTTAATACACGATCCTAGTCCTCAGACATAATACACTATTAGATGACCAATCTTAATTTGCATGTTAATATATATATTTACACGTCATAACAACACTTGTTTATTTATTTAATAATTCAATATTCCTTATGATTATAAAAATAATTTTCAACTTACCATATGTGCAGTCTGTTTTAAAATAATTTTAGAGGTAGCTAGGCTCCCTGATGTGTTTCGGTATCTAGTCCGTACCGGAGAACAGACCCCACATAGCCATGATAAGCTGTAATTGCAGCTTTTTCGTTAACTGTGCACCAAAGCCGTTTCAATGCGAACACAAAGCGATTCAATTTAGCGCAGACGTATATTATGTGACTCTTCCAATTGCAGAATGGGTCCACATAAATGCCTAAAAATGTATAACCATCAGTGGCATCTATTGCTTGTCCTCTACAAGTTACAAGAGGAAATTATGTTTTGACGATTTGTAGGTTCGAAAATTTATGAATTTAGTTTTTATTAAATTTGCTATTAATTTATTATAATCTAACCAGTCTACGATTGATTCAGCTGCGCGGTTTATTAAATGTCCATGATTGTCTAATGTCAAATTATTTTTATCGGTCACAATGACCGACACGTCATCTGCGAAGAGAACACATTAATGTTCCGTGGCTGCAGGCAAATCATTTATATGAACAAAAGCGGACCTAAAATGCTTCCTTGTGGTACTCCGCTGTTATTAATTTGATAGAAAGATCTATGAAAACTAGAAACTTTTTTTTCGCTCAAAGAGGATGTTTCAACGCAATAGATACGGTTCAAAAGATAGCTTGAAAGTCAACTTAGTGCTGCTCCTCTTATTCTGTAGTTGTCGCATTTATTTATATAGGAGCATCTCATGATTGACAAAATCAAAGGCTTTGCTCATATCAAAGAAGAGCACTGAGACAGGCTTACATTTATCCATTTGATAAACAACCTCACTAATAAGATGAAACGCTAATTTAACCGAAATAGAGTCACACAAAACGTGGACCGTCGTAGAAATTGAGGTTGCGTATTCCAGTACGACTAAAAATGTTTGATACTGAGTAGGTACCTACTCTTATCATTATCAGGTGCTACTAGGTAGGAATGTACCTTATTTCCTTATCTTTGAATGTTAGTTCATTGTAACGCCACAACGGTTCTCTTTGTTTCACTTGGTTCACGGTCTCGCTGATACGCAGTCTCCGCTGAAGAACTCATTAACCCCAGCGGTTGTCGGTTCTTTGGCTGATATGTCCGGCAACACAAATAGATAGACCAATATAACTTAATCATAAATGGTACTCACAGCCTGCTTATGATTCTCTTCCTGCTGCTTGGCCTCTAGCACTTCATTGTCCCTTTGCTGCTGCGCGGCTCGATCGGCGGCTCGGCGACGTTCTTTCTCCTGGTCAGCCGCTAAAGATTCTGCATATGCTTCATCTTGAGCGGCCCGGAGACGCTGGTTCACTTCGCGTTCCACTCTGGAATCACCATAGTGGATTTGTTTATAGTCTTGTCTGTCCAGAATAATAAGAACAATTGCACTTATTGGTACAAATATATTAGCTGCATCAATCTATGTCAGCTATGCGAGCAAAGCTCTAAATTGGCTTAGTTTCCGGTCTGCTATACTCATTAAGTTTTTAAGACCTTGTCAAAATGTTTCATATGTTTTATTATTATACTACACGGTAAGCCTGCTGTTCCTTAGACTAAGTAACTGTTTCACTCACAAAGGATTGAGATTCCTGAGTTCTGATGCCAGTGAAAATAGTAAAAAAAGGTTTTTGCATCTACATAATGGTAACTACTTTCAACGATTTACTTTCAGATTTAGGAAAGTTTGTAGTAGGACAAGGAAGGTTACTACTATTACTACTATTATGGAAGGTATAAGACCAAAAGGTAAGAAAAATCTTTGAGGGCCCAATGGCGCAGTGGTAGAATGATCGGCTTTGAAACCAGAGGTAGTGGGTTCAAATCACCGCCATGCATCAATTGAGTTTTCTATCAAAAAATTTATGTACACCTTTCACAGTGGCTCTCTGGTGAACCATTAACATTGTTAAGAAACTCAGGCACTGTGGTAGAAGACGCTGTCTAGTGTCCACCTGGCCACCTACCTACCCTCAATTTGATAATCTGTCATCAAACATCTTATTTATAGTTCTGAAAGTTCCAGTTCCCATTCTAGACTTAGCATGCAATGATGCAACCATCCTCGACCACATCATCACTTACCAACAGGTGATATAGTGGTGAAAAGAAAACCCATGTAATATTTAAAAAAATCCTATAAATAGCCATGTCATAAGGAAAAGTGTAGAACAATAAACACATATCAAAGCCATGATTAATTCTATTTAAGTGCATATACAAAAATTATAAGTAATATACTTATTATTTATTTTTCAAGACCAATAGCCCATTGTAATATCTTTAAAATATTAATTAAATTGTGTTTCTTAATTTTCTATAGTCCAAACAAGCTAAACTGCAGGTAATTGAGTATGTTAATATTAAAACACACAAAGCAGTACCTATATATTTGATGGGCAAACTGAATGGACATATCAATTATAAAATTTCATGCTAAAATGTTAGAATATGATGTTAGAAACTTGAATGTTATCATATAATATGTATATTAAAATTTTAGAGTGTGATGTTATTATGCACTTAAATTAGCATCAGCTGAAGCATTTTTATTAGAAAAAGGTACAATATTAAAAAGATATTCACTTCTCAAAAAACAAATGAACTGAATTCACATGACGCGTAAGTTGTTTTTAGTTGCGTGAGATGTTATCTCTATGGCTCTGAAGCTGTACCTTTTAGAACAAAACAATATTAGACAAATTAGTCAACAAATAGCGAAGTTTTGAAGTAAATATATTTAAAATTTATGATCAATGCAAAATAACCGACCACATTCCTTTATTTTTTGTTTCAGTTCAGTTCAAGTCAGTCTATAAAATATTGTTACCTGTCAGCCCTAGCAGCAGCTAAATGTGGATCATTATCAGTAACAACACGTCTGAGTCGCTGCATCAACTGAGCAGAGGAGCATGATCCCTCGCTTCTAGCCACGACTGTCATGCGATGTTCTCTCACACACACCACACATAGTAATGGATATCTTCGACCACCGACTGACTGAGCTACTCGCCAGCCTTCAGCGCTGTCCACCGAACACCCCCAGAATAATGCATGGGTATTTATGTATTGTATCACTTCTGGATCTGCTAGTGTAGTCCTGGTGATAAGATAGGTTCAGATTAGAGACACATTTTTTGTAAGTGTCAGATGATTAACATGTATATCATTGTGTCCATCTGTGGCACTGTAGCTCCCAAACAGCTAAACCCATTTTGTTGTGCAGTTTAAACACTTTTAGGGAGGAAAGGTGACATGTTCGAGAGTTTTCTTGGCTATAATTAATTTGTGTGGAGATTTTAAAATGCTCCATCCAAGTGTTATTCAATATGTTTTTCAGAAGACAGCTATTAGACATAGCTCCCATGGGCACCGGCAGAAATAATTTCCAGGTGGTGCAGATTTTAGTTTTCTTACAATCTTTGCCATATATGATTATTAATAAAAAGATGAAATTTTAGTCTGAATGTTTGAGACATTTACAAATTTCTGACTATTCATTATGAATGTATTATATATTTTATTTATTTTTTATTTCAATAATTCCTGTTGATCCCGAGATTCCCAAGGGGTGCAAGTGCACCCCCTGGCACCCCCCTGCCGGCGCCCATGATAGCTCCAGACATTCATTAATGACAAAGCAAGTAAATCACCTGATTTACTGTTGTGTGTATACTATGTTAGTACCTACTAACATAGTGGAAAATGACATTCATGATCATTTCATACATTAAGGCAATATTTACAAGAAGAACAACGCAACATGGTTCAGTGCCTAGATGGTTTTATATTAAGTTAGTTGGTAAGCATAGATGCATGGATGGATGTTTATTACTCTTTCACGCTAAAATTGCTAAACAGATTTGGATTAAATTTGGCAAAGAGATAGTATATATACGGGACATAGGTTACTTTTTAACATGGCCGAAACCGTAAGGCACATTATATATGTGATTATGTTATTTTTGCAAACAACAATATCTACAGGACCTGTAGTACGAGTTTTTATCGTAAACACTTTTGACAGATCTCACATAGTTTTTGACTTATTCTGGCTCTCTGATTGGTCTAAATTTAGTGAAGTTAGTAACCACTAGAGGCGCTGTTCTGTTTTTCATACAAAATTTGTTCGATATACAATATCAAGTTTGGTATGAAAACTCGTACTAAGGGTACAGAAATACTTTAAGTTATCATTGCCAAAAAACCACAAAAGTAAATAATGTACCTGCAGAAATTCTGTGTTTCTGTTGCTGATTCTGAATGCAAGTAAACAACGAGGAATCTAAGCTCATTCTTAGCATCATTCAGTGCCTGTGCATATGTGCCTTGATAGAACACCGGGTGAGAATTGTATTTTGTTGTGTAACTGTTTATGAAGCTCATCACATCGCCCAATGGATCCGTAACCACTGTAAGATATAAAAATTTCATACAAAAATTCTATAATATATTGTACACCAATTAATAATAACTTTCTAATTCTGCTTTATGTAGTGGGGAAAAAGGCGGCAATAGCCCAATGGATAAGGAGTCGGACTGGCGATCGAGAGGTTGTGAGTTCAGTCAAAGTCAATACTAGTAATGTGCAACCCACATTGCAAGTAATCTTTAAAAAAAAAATCTGCTTTATGTTCCAGGGTATAGGGGGTATATTGGGCATTTCACCCCTAATTCTAATTGGTGATGGGGGCGATAAGACCTGCACTGATGTCTCGCTTGGAGTGAATTGTGCATTTCCCCCTATCAGCAATCACCCTAGCCAACCAAGCTCCTTAATGAAGCATAGCAAAGCTTTGGGTCGCTGGCATAGCACTTCCAGTGGTGAGGGTGTTATTATCGATGGTGATTTTCACATTTCACCCCTGCTAGCATATACCCCTTACCTCAGCAATTCCAGCTCCTAGACGAATCGAAGTACCTATGAATTTTGTGTTGCTAGCATAAAAATTCCAATGGTGAAGGTGGTGATTTTGATTATGATGGCTAATGTGTAATAAATAACTTCAAAACAGTTCAAACTACATAACCATGGGCAGACATTTCACTCTAAACGCAATCCAGTCAACCATTGGATAGAGAAGGAGATAGTGCATTGAGTAGAATTGGTGGTACAATAATTTCAGTATTTGTTTATTCAATCTACATTAACAACTTATTAACCTTTATGTGTATACATTTTACAATAAAAAAAGTTATGTAAGTTAAAGAACTATTAAAAAGATTCTAATTGGATTTTTAGTGTCTGAAAATGTTTATCGTTGATTATATAAAGTGAGTAATTTCAATTGGTAAATTTAAGCAAAGTAGCAGTTAGGTCGAGAAATCAGGTAATAAAACTTTGTGAAAAATAACTTTAGTTCTGTAATGTATCTACAGATCACTCTGTGAGTATCTATGATACAGCACATAGTCATTTTAGCATTGGTGAGGTGTTATTTGGTCAGATCTGTAAAGTAAATGTTGACAGCCAGGAGCAAACTACTTACATCTCCTATCATCGTGGCGTACAAAACTAAGCAGCAGATTTAGCATAGATGTAAGAGTGTTGTAGCACACAGACACAACAAGGTTCACTACATATTGAAGGAGCCCTCGCACTCCCGCCGGCTCCTCTGGTGGTTCGTCTGTGAACACTTGCTGCGCTATATGGTCATGAACCACGGGCGGAGCGCGCGCTTCCGTTGCAAACACTGAAGGCCGCCCTTCTCGAATGTTCAACTGTTCTTGAATCGCCACCTTAATCAGTAAAAGAAACCTATTTAACACTGCAAACATCTTCATGGTATATATTATCAGCCTTATATTCGTCACAGAATGTAAAAAAGACCACATAATTCACGACAAAACTCGATTACAGAAGAGGTTAACAATCAAGGAACTTTACCTCCAAATCCCATTGGTGTCTCTGCAGAACATCTCTGCAAATTGACATATCCTCGATTCCTGTTAGATCTTGAAATTGAAGTATTTTATCTGTTTGTTCATAGGTAAGACCCATAGCATTGTCTTCGAGATCCATTTGTCCTAATTTTTTGTATTGACTATTTATTACAATCACCGATTAAAACTATCGTTATGTACAGGCTCGCATATATGTTCTTATTTATTAATACATAATAACACAAATTAAAACAGCAAATGAATGATAATGAAAATATTTTCTGAATATTTTCCTAAACACGAAGATGTCATGTCACCCAGCCATTTCATAAAATTTGACAAGAGAGTCAGTCAGTGTTGCCGGTTTTAAAATTAATGATGACGAAGGAACGTAGAGGGAATATTAAATAGAGAAGACATTAGCGTATGCGAATGAAATAGCTATAGAGATATATGCCGACTAAAATTATGAACTCGTGATACATATGCCAGCTATAAGATAAAGTTAACAACATAATTTGGTCGGGTTATACATGACAGCGGGTCAAAGTCAATCCGTGCAATTCAACTGGGAACCAGAGCTGGCTCCAAACAATAAAATCGCATATGCAGAGAAGGATAAACAAATTTGTCCATCTCTCTCTCTCTCTCTCATACTAGTGATTTATGCTTCTCATATTTTTATTGTTGTTAAAATGCCCGGTGCGGTTCATTTAATACTCAGTCCACGCAAAGGAAGGATATGCAGCAATAAATACGATTTTTACCATAGCCACTCAAAAAATCGCACTTTATTCATCAAAAGCACCGACTTAGTAAAAGAGCGTTTTATTCGCATAATACGCTCTTTTACTCACTCGGTAAATAAAAACACTTCGAATTTGGAACAAGCACAAATATAAAATAGAATTATGTACAAAACCTAGGATGATGGATTATAATGGATGGAGCTCGGAACTGGAGCCATGTCAGCCATGTGACGAGAAAGCTAATATCAAATTGACAACCTCGCGCATGGATGATCGTGTCCATTTTTGACCGACTAATAGGCCATAATATAGCGACGCGTCATACTTATAAATTAAAAATTAAATAGAAACATAGCTTTAAGGACTGAAACCCTGTTACATGGTTAAATTATCATCGTCTGAAGAGCTTTTTAATATCATTCCTCCGTCCCGTTTCTACCATCGGAACTCCCGACACCGTCAAAAAGCACATCCGCACATTATAGATACGTGGGCATCACATACTACTCGTTTCACACGACTGTTCTTCCCACGTACCTGTAAGATGTGGAATGATCTCCCACCTGAAACTTTCCCTGAAATCTTCAACCTTGGTAGCTTCAAACGAAGAGTAATGAGAGTGCTCACTAATAAGGCTAGGCAACACACCGGCAATACCTCTGGTTTTGCAGATGTCAATAGGCGGCGGTGACCACTTACCATCAGGTGGGCCGCTTGCCTGTTTGCCGATCTATATTATATTAAAATAAAATAAAAAAAAAAAAAAAAAAAAATGTCGTACTGTGTTTTATCCATCAAGAACAACTAAAGGAGGCGTAAAAGATCCAGTATTATCATTTCACACGTAAGTCTCTGTGGGCATTAATTCTCATATATAACCACTTTTTAAATACAATATATTTATTTTGCTTACATTATATAATTTTTTTTCGTCATATAACTACCGAGGTGGTAAATGGTTATCATTTTAAAGCTTTAATTTATGTAAATAACAATCATTATTTTACGCCGCCCGGCTAGTGATGAACGAGAAACCTGCAAAACTTTGTCGATAAATATAGTCGATACCCTTATAAAAAGGAATATATAAATTCCTTTAAGTGTAATATTATAATATTACACTTAAAACTTTAAATATATAAATCGTTTATATACATTTTACACTAAATCTATAAATATAAAAAAATTGAAGTGTCTGTTTGTTTGTAATTCCAAATTAACAGCTTTTAACTAAATGCATATGAAAGAATATACGGTACTTACATAAAAAACAAAATTTAAAATGTTAGTCTGTCTGTCTGTTCCGGTTTATCTTTAAAATGACTGTACCAATTTAACGGGACTTTCACTAGTAGAATGCTGATGTTAAAATGTTAACTACCAAATAACTTGGCTACTTTTATTTTAGAAAAAAAATAAAGTTCGCGGAAATCAAAATTGAAGCTAATGAAATAATATCTGATTCAAATAGGGAAGGTTAATGTGCAAATTAAGCCGTGTTTTCTACCGCGCACAGCCCACGCGCATGTTGCCGCTGTTATTAAACGCGGACAAAGCCGCGGGACCGAGCTAGTTGATTTATAATATGAAGATTTTTTTAAGGATGGAACGGTTAGTTTAGGGCCTTGATAAGAACGAAATTTGAACATTTTTAACCAACTTCACAATAAAAAGATGAGATTCTCAGTTCGCCTTTTTTATGTTTGTTACCTCATAACTCCGTAAGTTCTTAACCGGATTGGAATTTTTTTTTGGAGAGATTATTCTGCTCGTTTGGTCCCATTGTAAATTTTTTGAAATCTGATAAGTATCTCTAGAGATATGGATATAAACACCTCCAACTTAATACTGAAAATGGATAGCGTGGCATTTGAAGTTGGTTTCTTCGTTTTGTGAACGATCTTAAAATATTATAAAAAGTGATCAAAGTAATATCGCGCAAAATTAGTAGTAACTAGGTACCTAATTATATTATCAGCACTGATACTTACTCCTATTCAATCTATTATTACTTGTGATAATGCTATTATATATACTTTTATGAAGAATATGTGACAGTTTACCACATTAATATAATATATCATTTTGTTGTAGGTTTCCAAAATGTCCGAAAATCCAATCCAGTGGATAAAAGCAGTAAGGCGTGAAAATTAGGATCCAACTAAACACTTCAGACTTTGTTCTAAACATTTTGAAAAATCAATTTTGTACCAGATTATCAATCAACCTGGAACTGACACCGAGGAAACGGAAAGGAATATAAGCTAGTGGAGTCAAGATAGAAAATCTTCCTATAAGTCTTCCTATAATCTTCCTCTGCGAGCAATGAAGGATGATGAAACGGTTTTGAAAGTGTTTTAATCGAAAGTGTTATTTGATTCATGAAAATCTGTTTAGCCGTTGTAAATGAGCATTTTTCTAGTTGATGGCGCTATGAAATCAAGTTTCATAGTGATTAATTCGAAATTCGGTATCCTTTCCTTCCTTCAACGACAAAGGATACATAAGCATTGACATAATGCTGGGACATCTTCTGGAATCTGCTGTATACTCAACTCCTCACCAACTTACAGCTGAGATGTCGTGTTCGGACTCATTGGCATATTTTTAATTTTCATTATAGATTATACATAGATCAGTCGGGGTGGTTTCAAATTTTGAGTTTTGGAGAGTGGAGATCGCGAAACGGCAAACGTAGCGTAGGACGTCCTGTGACCAGGTGGAGCGACGGCATACGCAATGCGGTGGGCAGTGATTGGAAAAGAAGATCTGAAAATCGGGCTCAGTGGCGCATCTTGGGAGAGACCTACAGTCCAGCAGGGCTAGCATGGCGAGGGGACTATTTATCCCGGGGAATAGATAAAAATCTTTTCCCCGTCTGTCATTTTGTCCACATTCAGAGCATGGGCGCACAGGTGGATACATTTGTCACGGTGGATATGGAGGGAAAAGCCTTGTCCCCTTCATTGTTGCCATACATAGAAAATAAATTAATATTGTATTATCAGTCATCATTATTTGATTCAAGTCGTCAGTTTTGATGTTTTGTTTTTCTTTTTAGTTTCATTATGACTCCACACAGTTAGTGTATTTAGCCAGTGTTAAGTACTTTATTATCTCTTCTCTATCTTTATGTATATATGTAATTCTACTGTACCTGTGTATGTCACTGAACTCCTCCTAAACGGCTGGACCGATTTAGATGAATTTTGGTATGTGTGTTTGAGTTAGTCCGTAGATGGTTTAGATACACAATTGGACCTGATAAGTGGCGCTGCGAGACAAAGTCTGCCAGGGGCCTTATTCAGTATGACCAATGAGATAACGCGTACCTTAACGCGCCACGTTACGTTATTGAAAAATTCTAGTATATATATATCCGCTAGTATATATATAAAATTCTTATGTCACAGTTTTAGTGTTTATATTCCTCCTAAACGGCTTGACCGATTTTGATGAAATTTTATATGTATATGTATAATTTTCTGATCTTTCCCGTTTCCGGCATTAGAACTGTCAACACTATAGTAATAATCTCCGGCAGAAAACAAGATAATAAAAATAGATCCAGCAACTTCTGGATATTAACGTTGTCTTAAAACATTAGCAGAACCGCAGTGAAGTGTTTATAAATAATCAGTTTTGTGTAATTATTGGAGTTCGTTGAATTAAAGAAACACAACAGCATAATTATTCAAGGTTAGAAAACAACACATCAATTTGATTGAAGTTTGATCTGACGTTGACATACAAACGTTCACAAAACTGACGTTGTAGCCAGTGTTGCCACCTAAGAAAATATAAACAACCTACTATAAGGTTCCTCTACACTCTACAACAAAATCGCATAAAAATAATGGATGGTCAATTTCAATTATTGTTCGACAAAATGAAGATCGAGATGCAGAACCAAACTACTGAATTGAAGGAATCTATAACTAAAAGTGTAATGGATAAGATGGATGAGAAATTAACCCCTATAATGGAGGAAAATAAAAACCTAAAAGTTAAAGTAGAAAAGTTAGAAAAAGAGATTGAAAACTTAAAAAGAGGTGAGCGAAATAATAATATTATAGTATTTGGCTTAGAAGAAAAAGAAACAACCACGTGTGAACTAATACAAAATGTAAAAGAAAATATTAAAAACGATTTAAATATTAATGTAGAAGACTATGAAATCAACAAAATTCATCGTATAGGAAATAAAAACAGAGAAAGTAACAAGCCAAGACCGGTACTATGTTTGTTTATTAACAATTGGAAAAAGAACGAAATTATGAAAAACAAAAAGAATGTAAAGAAAATGTACGTCAGTGAGGATTACTCGAAGGAAGTACTAGAAAAAAGGAAAGCGTTACAAACAGAGCTAGTTGAAGAGAGGAAAAAGGGTAACATAGCATATTTTAAATATGATAAACTTATAGTTAAAGAAAATAACAGCCAGGAAAAAAGAAAAAGAGAAACGTCTGTTTCACCCTCTTCTTCTAGTAACCAGCCAAAAAAACATCAGACTCTGTCTTCAATCAAATCAAACAGGTCAAATGCTTTTGATATGATGCGGTCTAGATCTAATTCTCTCTCTAATATATCTACTAACAAAAAACAATAGCAACTAAAAACTGGCAAACGGGAATCAAAACCAACCGAAGAAACTGATAAAAAAGAAACAACAAAACACCAAACTCCCCCAAGCCGACTGGTCCTCGTGGGGGAAAGAGACCACAACCCTCCAACAATAATGAAAAATAAACATGAAAAACAAATAATCTACATCGCAGCCCTCAATGTACTTACCCTGAAAAGAGAAGAAAATCTTACAGAACTAATATATGCATTAAAACAAATCAAATGGGACATCGTCGGCTTGAGCGAAGTGAGAAGAATGGGTGAAACTATTTGTTCTTATCCAGACTACTTACTTATACCATAAAGGAGAGACCCCAGGCCACCATGGGGTTGGCTTTATCATCAAAAAACATATTACAAAGTATGTAGAAGGGTTTATAGGAATCTCGGAGCGCATTGCGATAATGAATTTTAAACTACCAGAATACAAAGATTCCTGGTCTATAATACAAATATATTTGCCCACGGAACAATCGAGCCTAGACACAATAAATACATTCTACATCGATCTAAACAAAGCGATTCAAGAGCACGCCAATAGACACCTAATAGTAATGGGTGACTGCAATGGCCAAATTGGAGAAAGGCGCCCAGGAGAAAACACAATACTAGGGCCGTTTACATACAGCAACAAAAGTAGAAGTAGAAATGGTGAAAAAATCACAAACTTTGCATTAGAAAACAACCTAACCATCTTAATTACTATGTATAGAAAAAATAAGAAAAACATGTGGACCTGGATCTCGCCTGACGGTAAAATAAAAAACACAATTGATTTTATAATGACTAACAAAAACAGCTGCTTCAGTAACTTTACCATTATCAATAAATTTAACTTCAATACTAATCACAGGCTACTCAGAGCAGAACTAGTAGCAAATCCGCCAAAAAAGCCTAGACCAAGACCAGACCCAGGGAATAAAAAGCTTGGAAAATATCAAATGGAACAAATAACAATCGGTCTGGGAAACAAATTCATTGACTTTAAAGCCAACACAGAGGAATTAGGAACACAAGAAAAATACAACTGGATGGAGAATACTATCAAAACTCAAACACAACTCATCGCAAGTGAAAGTAAAATTGAACCGAAAAAAATGCTAACAACGAAGACTATAACATTACTAGAAGAAAGAAACCACTTGATCAGCGCAAAAAAAACACAAAGCAGAAGGAAACATCTAGCGAAAATTGGCAAAGAAATCAAAGATATCATAAGAAAGGATAGGAAACAAAGCAGAATGGAAACTATAGAAAAATATATAGCCAAAACGGGTGGAGTAAAACAAGCATACAAAGAATTGACGAATTCAAAGGATTGGATAGTAAAAGTGAAGAACGAACGTGGAAAATGGAATCATCGTAGAACAGACATACTAGAAACAGCTACATCATATTATAAGAATCTCTATGAGAGCAACAATACAAAAGGCAAAATTGATTTGACAGATATCACAGATATTCCTAGTATCCTTCAAGATGAAGTTAAGAAAGCTATAGATACCCAAAGGGAAGACAAAGCACCAGGACCCGACGGCATAAATAACGAAATCCTTAGACATAGCAAGGAAATATTGATACCTGTCCTCACAGATATGTTTAATGACATCTTAAACACCGAAATTATTCCAGAGCAATGGACGGAGTCTAAGATTATTCTGTTGTATAAGAAAGGAGATAAACATAATATCGGAAACTACCGACCTATCAGCCTTATGTCCAACATTTACAAAATTTTTGCTAAGATAATTTTAAAACGGATTGAAAGAACGCTAGAAGAACACCAACCTATCGAACAGGCAGGATTTCGCAAAGACTACTCGGTGATCGACCATATACACGCAGTACGACAAATTTTAGAGAAGTACAATGAATATCAGCTTACATACTACATTGCATTTGTCGATTACAGCAAAGCATTTGATTCTTTATTACACAACAAAATATGGGAGACACTAAAGGAACAAGGAATTGAACACAAATACATTCGATTAATAAAAAACGTATATAGTAATAGTACAGCAAGAATTCAATTAGAAAAGAAAGGTGTCCCGTTCAGAATAGAAAAAGGCGTTAGACAGGGAGACCCTCTATCGCCCAAAATATTCTCGGCGATACTGGAATCAATTTTTAGAGGACTCAATTGGGATCACCTCGGAATCAAAGTAGATGGAATACCGCTAACGCATTTGAGATTTGCTGACGACATAGTGCTATTCGCCGGAACATCAGAAGCCATAAGTATAATGATAAAAGAGCTCGCGACAGAGAGCGAAAAGGTAGGGTTAAAACTGAACCCGGAAAAAACTAGAGTGATGACTAACGGAAATAAAAACGCGATTCAAATAGAAAACACGGAAATCAACTATACTGATGAATACATCTATCTGGGACAGCTAATAACACAAAACGAACCTATGCGCAAAGAAGTAGAGAGAAGAATCACAAACGGCTGGAGGAGATACTGGGGCTTGAGAGAGGCTATGAAAGACGAAAAACTTCATATAAATATGAAAAGTAAACTATTTAACACCTGCATACTGCCTGTTCTTGTATATGGCTGCCAATCATGGGCTTTAACTCAGGATATCATGAACAAACTCGCAACATGCCAATACGCAATGGAAAGGAGTATGCTGAATGTGAAAAAGCAGACCGATTGAAAAACCGTGTCATCAGGAATAAAGCAAAAACTATAGATATAACATTGAAAATCAGAAGACTCAAATGGAGATGGGCAGGGCATATGATAAGAGGTCACGACAAATGGAGTAAAAGACTAACCAGATGGTACCCCAGAGAAAGTAAAAGGAAGAAAGGTAGACCGCAGAAAAGGTGGGATGACGACATAAGACAAGTGGCAGGAGTGATGTGGAACAGAGTGGCTCAAGAAAGATCAGAATGGAAAAGGTTGGAGGAGGCCTTTGCCGATTGGCAAACAGATCTTCAAAAAATAAATAAAAAGCAAATACTAGACTAAGTTTTAAGTTTTACATTATTATATGTTAGAATATTGTTATTAAGTATAAGTCGATCTGAATAAAAAAGGCTATATTATTATTATTATTATTTATATGTATAATTTTATATATATTAAGTAGGTATGACAAACGCGGGCAAAGCCGCGGGACGCATCTAGTATATATATAAAATTGTTTGTTTTCGAAAATGCTGTTAATGTATTTTTTCCTCAAACTTGTGTTCTTCCGCGAGTGATAAGTGATAATACAAGAGAGAAAATCTACTAAATTTCAATATATTTTTCAGTTACGAAAACGTTCACAAGGTCGATAAGTTAGTTTGAGAATCGTGAGATTGAGATTGTTTCGATTTATTTGTCAATTTATAGGCACTGTTCTAACTTACTCTTTGGTACTGCTTTAAGTCAAGTTCCGTGTCTGGCAATTTATTCGGCATACCTCGCGATTAAAAGAAAAAGTATTTAAAAGAAATGGAAAGATCGAGTGGGAAAAAGTAAGTAAGTATTGTGTATATCTTTTACATGCCCATGTAACGGTGAAATCCGAAAATATGTAATTTACGTTCCATTTTGTGCGTTTCTAATAACGAGAAAATGTAGATTTAATACGCACGCGACATTTTTAGGCAAATTGCGGTGATAGATAAACATAAACCCACCTCTTATGATAGTAGATAAATTTGTCCTCTTTAAATGTCAAATATCGCCGTTATTCCCTTTCCCTCTGTCGTCCATGCTTTACAAGGTGGAAATACTTAAACGTCAAATGATATACGGGGATAAATATTGTCTTTCCACTTAGCCATGCTCTGACAGGTAGAGAAAACAATTTTATCTCTTTTCAGAGGAGAAAAACAGTGGACAAAAATGTTATCCCCTCGCCATGCTAGCCCTGCAGCAGTGGACTGACACTGGCTGATGATGATGATGTTACATTAGATCATACTATATTGACATCAAATTACTTTATATCGTTGGCATTTACAAAAGAGATAAGCTAATTTTTTTGTATGCCGCTGTATCTGTAATAGGTAGTCGTCATCACTTACCATCAAGTGAGAGTCGTGCTTGTCCTGTTACCTTTTACAATAAAAAAAAGCTGATTAATGTTTACAAAGTAAGTATGGCCTAATTTGTGGTTTCCCTGCATTTTTTGTTATTATTTGCGATGCGCGTAATTTTATATGATAATTTATCTAATACTATAAGAATCTTTATCCTGACATACTGACTGACTGACAGACAACGCACAGCCTAAGCCGCTGGTCGCTGGTAGAGACTTGAAATTTAGAGAGTATATTTGTCTGAGTACGCAAGGGTGTACTAAGAAAGGATTTTCCAAAATTCACCCCGTTAGGGGATGAAATGGGGGTTCAAAGTTTGTATGGAGAAACAAGATTAGATAGTATTTTCTATTCGAAACTTTATGCAAGTGCTTCAGTAAAAAAATAAGTAAATACGAGTTTCAGGCTTTTTAAAAATGCCACCTTAAGAGGGTGAAGTGGGGTAACAAAGTCTGAAAATCAATATTGTTTCGGATTGCGCTGAAATTTAAAATGCAGATAGTTGTTATTTTTATTTTTTATTATATTATTTATTTATTAAAAACAATAATCGTCCTGTAGTCCAGTAGTTTTTGAGGTAACTCAATACAAACATACATGTTCTCTCTTTATAATATTAGTATAGAAGTATAGATAGCTTTGTAGTTCAAATTTGTAATTTATTTTATTTTTATTTTATTTATTAACAAAATCCACAGCCCTTAATTAACATAGTTTCAATGATTTTGTGATACTTAAGGCCAATAACAGATTTATTTTTTATTAATGTAACATATTTTTTTCTGTAGACAGTCATGCATTATTTATACTCATAGCTAAAGTATATATATATATATATATATACATATAATAGTATGATATACATATTTAATTAAATAAACAGTTTATGTGTCCGAGTGTTTATGTTATGCGATTAGAAGCTACATAAAAAAAATACAAATAATGATAAAGAAGGTATATACGTGTGCGTCTGTGTGTGTAGATATGTTTATGTGTGTGCATGTGTGTGTCTATGTGAGTTTTCAAAACATTAAAGTTGTTGTCACCAGTCACACTGAGGACTGACATTCAGGGCTAATGCCTTGATTCAGAATCTCGAGTATGTCACGCTTGAAATTTGTTTTACCATTACAGAATAGATCAACAGGCTTAAATTTGTGGTTATAAGTGTTTTGCAATCTTTTGGCGACAGAATTTCGGGCATATTGAGTGCTACAGTGAGGGACTGCAAACAGTCTAGTGTGTCGGGTACGCTTTTTTGGACAGCAAAAACACATGATCTTGTGAAAGAGTTCGGGGCAATCAATATATCCATTGCATATACCGTGTAGAAAGGCCATATCAGAGAGAGTTCTTCTATTTTCAAGTGAAGTTAACCAATGGTGGACACAAGACTCCTCGTAATCATTGGGACTAATATAACATCTATAGTTTAGCTGTTTTGTAAATTTATACTGAATGTTTTCAATGGTTTCTTTATTATTATGTAACATATTACATAGTGAGGATTCCAAATTATGGAACAATACTCGAGCACACTTCTTACATATGAATTATATAATAGTTTTAAACAACCTAAGTCTGAAAAGGGACGACTGACACAATGTACAATTGTAATCAATTGGGTTATTGTAAAGCTTCCAATCTCGATGAACCTTAGTTCATGACTTTTCTTGTTATTGTAGTAGACTTTGACTATAATGACTTTTCGGCACTTAGATTTAAACAAAAACTTATGCAGGGCGAATGCTATCAACATTTTATTAATTTCTCTCAAGCGAAGATCAAGTCACACCCAAAATTATTTTGGACTTACGTAAAAAGTAAAAGGCAAAATAAATCTAACTACCCGCAACAAATGTATTTTAATAATATTGTTGTCAACAATCAAAAAGACATATGTTCAGCGTTCAATGATTTTTTCCAAAGAAATTTCAGTAAACCGGCTAATCAATATGGGTTCTCGTCCTCAGAAATTAGTTCACATCCTAATATAATTGACACAGTTCAGGTAACTGAGCAAGATATATTGAAACTAATAAAAAGTGTAGACATCACCAAAGGTGCTGGAACGGATAAAATACCACCATTATTTTTTCTAAAGTGTGCAACATCCCTTGATTTCCTTGATTTTCAATAGATGTCTCCGTGACAGCTATTTTCGGAAAGTGTGGAAGCAAGCACACATTGTCTCTGTGCATAAAAAAGGCCAAAAATGTTTGATTGAGAATTACAGACCAATATTAATTCTGAATGTATTGAGCAAACTTTTTGCAAGAGTTGTACATGGTCACATATATCCAATTATTGCTCCTCTTCTACCAATCGAGCAACATGGTTTTCTGAAGGGTCGCTATACAGCAACTAACCTTGGAGTCTTTATTGATAGTGTACTAGAGACATGGATGGTGGATCGCAAGTAGATGTGGTTTACACGGACTTTGAAAAAGCATGTAATATTTAATTGACGTATTGAAAACGCAAAACATTTAAGATTTGTGTTATAGAAAAGGGCGGTACAGATTTAAGGTTGCCTAATTACAGTTAAGTACTGTAGCATTTTTTTAACAATAACTAATTTCCATAAGTTCAATAAAGTAACTACGTATTTTATCACATAAATTGTTTTCTTTTTACCCGACTGCGCGACGCAAAGGAGAGGTAATGTGTTTATCAGTCTATATATGTATGTATGTTTGTTCCTTTGTGGCACACTAAAGACCACACGCGTGGGCCGATTTTGATAATTGGCACGTCAATAGATTCGCCATGCTAGCACGAGTGTCAACGAAAACATAAAAAATTGAAAAATTCAAAATGGCGGATTTCAGACACCAAAATTTGGGATTAAAAAAATTTTTTTTTTTTTCAAAACTTATCGAGTGGGGTATCGAATTAAAGGTCTTAAAATGGAGATTCAAAATATATTTATAACAAATAATTTATGATCGTAGAAATCGAAAAAAAAATGATTTTACATGCCGCGTTAGTCACTTTCAGTAACAAGTTTGCGGTGCTTACCTCTGAAGTTACTTATCAGATCTCAATAAAATTACAATGAGACCAAACGAAAATCATATTAACTCAAACAAAAAAATTATTTTCCAAATCGGTTAAGAATTGATGGAGTTCTGAGGTAACAAACAACCTCATCCTTTTGGTATAGTCGTTTAATAGTACAACTGTAAAGTAAGTAAGCTTAAAAAGCAATACCTTATCTATTAAATCTACGGAATTTGCCGTCCTTTACTTAACTAAAAAGTGTAAAATAAAACATTAAATTAAAAAATCAAAAAACCAACTGCGCAAAAAGTGATGTGTTAAAAAACGAACTGAAAAGAAAAAAACAAGTAAGTCTAGTAGTTTAGACTTCTGTTTAGGGATATCAAAAAACTATACCATTTAAATTCTTTCTGGGTCGATACACTCATAAAATAAATTATGTATTGTTATATGGAATATAGAGACTTTAACAGTCGGGACACATTAATCCCCATTCGTCCATTAATGTGTCCCGACTGTTAAAGAAGCTTTCCTGTAAACGGGCAAGAATGCGGCATTAGACTATGTCATACATTTATACAGTACAACTTTGCATAACTTAAATAATCATGGACGTCAAAAAAACTGGCCTAGTGCGAGTTAGACTCGCGCACCGAGGCTTTCGTACCAACTTGTACAAACTTAGCTTTGCAGTTCGATCTCTAATAATGTATGTAAAATAATGACGCGCTGGACATGACTTTTAACCCCGCCTGCTTGGACATGACTTTTGTTTGGTAATTTTTAGGGTTCCGTAGTCCTGACAAGGAACCCTTATAGTTTCGTCATGTCCGTCTGTCTGTCTGTCCGAGGTTTTGCTAAGAGACCATTAATACTAGAAAGCTGTAATTTTGTAAGAGTATGTATTAAAATGACGCCAACAAAGTGCTGAAATAAAATTTTGAAAAATATTTATGTTTTTTAGGGTAGCTCCCCTATATGAGAAGTGGGGATGAATTTTTTTTTTCATCGTCTACCAATCGTGTGGGGTATCGTTGAATAGGTCTTTTAAAATGACTTCAGGGTTGCTAATACCATTTTTCGATTGAATGCTCCATTTACGAAATATTAAACTTTAAAGTGCAAATTTTTGTTCCAGTAGGGCGTCCCCCCTCCCCTAAAAGCTAAACTGCTGGCGTGAAAAATCTGGAAAAATTCGTGATAATAGCGCATTTCATAAACTTTAAAGGAAAATTATAGCGGTTAAGATAACTTTATTAGTTTAGAAGTAATAGTCGTTGAACTTGGGTGTTGGATAATTTTGTACCAAATACAAAATCCTTAGAATAAATCCTTTAAAGTGACAAAGACGGAGTACCTAGTTGCTTGTTTATAACGGGTAAAGACTTGCATTGAATAACAGGCTACTACGGAACCCTACACTGCGCGTGGCCCGACACGCACTTGGCCGGTTTTAATTTTAACGCATTTACATTTCCTGAATTATTATTATTTCGTAGGTTTACGGTATCTTTCGGCTGTGAAAAAATCAAACCTGTAAGATAACGCGATCAAAAAATATGACCGTTTATGACGCATATTTTGCGATTTCACAAAAGAATCAAATCCTATAATAGAAAGTGGGAAATACCCAATAGGTTTTGATTCCCTTGTGAAATCGCAAAATATGCGAAAATAAACGACATAAACGGCCATAGATCATAAGGGAGTAAAAAATCTAAAAAATAGATATGCTGTACCTAGATCTCAATAAACACTCAAAGAAAATTGGTTTGAACGAGATATATTCAGCAGTTTTTGAGATATAGCAACCGAACTTTGTTTTTCATACAAACATTATAAAAAATAGAGTTAATTTTTGGTGGCGAAAAATTTTAGTTATAAAATACTCTACTGTGTTACGGAACCCTACGAGTGCGAATCCGACTTGCACTTGGCCAGTTTTTTTTATAAGGCTTACTAGCATTGTGTGTTGCAAATTACTAGTATTCTTGTTAACTTACCCCTCCAACAAAGATAGATAAGATACACCACAAATAAAACTTAAATATTCATACACAATAGCTTACATTAGTGTTACAATGGGCGGTCTTATCGCTAATAGCTATCTCTCCCAGACAACCTTAGTATGGAAAGAATCTAAAAAACTGTCAAAAACAGGGTGCATCTAATTAAAGTAAAGAAAAATTTAATTAACTAAACAAAAACACAAATTTTACCTAATATAACATAACTATAAACTAACTACTCAAGTATCGACGGCTACCGGAGATGTTTTTAAAAAGACAAATTTGAATTATAAAAGATGTCGTTTATTCGACGGTTTGCTTAAGACTGACTTAATATTAAATAAAATCTATTCAGTATGATCATTCGACGGATGCAGATATCTCTACTAAGAAATAAGTCTTATCTCTGCTGACTACGTGCGAATGGTCATAATGCAAGCAGGGACTTCTTGTAATGCGTGGGAGTCGCGTCGCATGACTTCTCCCTCCTGAGATTCAAAATTATCAGAAGGATTCTGAGAATTTCGAACATTACAAATATAACCCATTTTCTTAAGTTTAACATATAAAATTACAACGATTAATGTTCCTATAATTAAGTATAATAAGATTGTCCAGACGCTAACACTACGGATTCTAATTTCACTGATTTCGTTTTCATTTACATTTTCACTGGCACTTTGGATTGATTTAACTATGATCTGCATACTTTTCACATTCATATCTTCCATTTTTATCGGTTTCCTGTGTTCAATCTTGAGACTGTTGATATTCGGCAGGGTCACTATGGGCAATTTAGAATATTTCAGGAATTCCATCTGATGTGGGCGTAGTTTCATCGCGAACTTGTCAATCTTTACTTCACACGTGTCTTCCAGAGTGACGATGTAGCTTCCTTTGATGTGCTGCTGAGAAACTTCATTCTGACAGATTTTCTGGAGTGGTGTGTTCCATTTGGCAAACACAATCCATCGATTTGGCTGGATATGTTGTACAAGAATTTTCTCCAACGTAACCGGAACTAAAGCACATGAGCTAGGGTTTGGTATATACTTCATCAAGTCGGAAATACAATTATCTTCTATAAATTCAGCATTTAAATCTTAAAAACAAATGAAACTGGAGGCTGCTGTCAATTTGCAAGGTTCGGCGAGTGGCTTGGAGACCAGTCCATTCACTATCAGGTAAGGATATTTGGGTAGGATAATATATGTACTCTGGTTACGGAAAACAGGAATGGGATATAGTTTATAATATGTATAGGTCTCTTTGCCAATGAGTGGTATTGCTAACATAAACACTAACTGATTTTCTTTATAATATGCCTTTATACTTATAATTTGCTCAATTTTAACAATATTCTCTAGACTTGCTGGAAAAGCTAATCTCTCAGATTTTTCAATATTCTTTAGTATACCTAACAGGTTTTCTGAGTCAATAATTGATTGGTGAAGTGTATTCACTTTGCTGAAAGCTATGGCTGTCTCTATTTCGTTTAATTTGCTGGTAATGCTTTGAAAGTTATGTAAAATGAATGAATATGTATTAATTATCATGTTGCTTATAAAATTCATTTTTTCTTGCTTTTTGAATGAATCAAGATCGTCTACTACTTTCTGAAATTGCTCGTTTAACTGATTTATATTATTGTGAATTGATATTGTCAAATTACTAAAATTTTCAATGAATTCGGTAATTAGAGTTATCTTTTTATTTAGTATATTTTGTTTCATCTTTATGTTTTTGATAATTTGGTCATAACTTTTTGCATCATCATTATCCAAATTACCACTAATCATCTTAATCATGCTTCCCAGAGGGTTTATGAGACCACGCTTTACTCTGTTATTAGGAAATAGTTGTTTATATTTATTTAAAGTTACATTTTTAAAATACTCTGTTTGGGTTTTAAAGTTTAGAAATATTGAGTCATTATATGTTTCGTTAAAATTAACATTAATAAGCCTGTTTAATTCACCAAATTTATCGATATTTAATCTTATATCTTCAGAAATACTGTTTATATCTAATATTTTAATTATTGTCCAATTTTCCTGAGTTATTACGGCATTCCCTTCTTTAAGTGGTAGGACTCCAGGTACTTCTTTAAGTGACTGCATTTGAAGGGCCTGCAGTAGGCTGGCCGCCATCAGGACCAGCACGGCGATCTGGATGTTTCTGTGGAGGACGTTTGATATCCTTTACTGGGGCCTTCAATTCGCGATTATTTTTGTCTAAAGTAACAATATTTCTTTCTATTTTTCCGGTCACTACAGCTTTATCATACCTAAGTTTGTCTTTACTTCGTCTGACATTGGTTCCTTTGAAGAAAACCACGTCGCCTGTATCTATTTTAAATTCATTTTCACCTCCCCGTTTATTTATGGATCTTTGTTTAATTTGTATAGCTTTGTCCGTCAGGTTTTTGTAAAGGAATTTAGTTCTCTTTAGGTGATCTCGCATTAATGCTTGCATGTATTCTTTGTCCGAATTTATGTTGAAAGTACTTTTAGACTCCGTGTGGCCAAATACTACTTCAAAAGGTGTGAGTCCCGTTACGGAGTGGATAGTGTGGTTATAAGCCATTACAGCATAAGTCATAGTGGATGAAGCATCAGTCAGTTTCTGTTCATATTTGGCTAATCTATAGATTTCTAGTAATGTTGAATGGAATCTTTCAATATGTCCCATTGAATTGGGGTTGTTTGGGGTTCCTAAATGTAATTGGATTTTATAGAAGTCCAAAAGTTCTTGTATTAGTCGATTATTAAATTCAGATCCTGAGTCTGAACTTATTTTGCTAGGGGTCCCATAATAGGAGAAATATCTGATAAGCGCCCTGACTATTTCGGGTGCTGATTGATTTGAGATTTCAAACGCCTGGCCCAATTTACTGAATGCGTCTATTATGGTGAGAAAGATCTTTCCTTCAATTTTAAATAAATCCATGAATAGCTCCTGAAAAGGCTTATTCTGAGTTTGTGTTAACTGAATTGTGGGTTTTAAAGGTTTCCGGTCATATTTCATTTTTTGACATGCTTCGCATGTATTAATAACTGCCGCTACTGTTATGTCCATGTTATGCCAAAAGTAAGTCCGTTTTAGGTGTGATACGGTCTCTTTTATGCCGCGATGGCAGCTTTTGCCTATGTGATATTTTAGGATTATTTCTCTTTGTTCTTCTTCGTTTTCTACGTAAACTACCCTTTCTGTACACTCTAGAATGTTGACTGAGCCGGCCTTAAAAAGTTTAATAACTACGTCTGTGAATTCGACCCTGTGTCGCACATCTTCAAAATATATGAAATATTTGACCTTGTTTCTTATATATCTTCTGAGGAAGTCAGTTATTAAATCTGGTCAATTTAATGGCAAGTGTAACTCTAGGATCTTTTGCTTTTTATTTGAAATATCTTTAACTGCGATTTCGTTTCGGAACCATGTGTGTACCAAAATTTGGTTAGGTTTTGTATCTATTGCCTCTTTGAGAATCGGAATACCTAAGGAGTCAACATCACGTGCTGAATGTATGGTTTCTGTTTGAATTGTATCCGTTTCTGATGCAGTAATTGTACCGCTAGACGGTGCCAAAACTAAAAACGGTGATCGAGCTCTGTTTGGATTATTTTCTGGAATCGATAGTGTTTTCTCCGAGTCTGAAGAGATCGTAATTGTTTTTTCGGAATCTGACGAAATTGGGCTATCTAAAGATTTTTGTTGTTTTTCTTTTTGCCTAATTTTGTTATTTTCTTCGTTATTTGTTCACAGTGCCTCTGTAATTCTAACTCTCTCTCATCAACATTAACCTGTATAGATGAATTTTCATCACGGCTACCTAAGGCGTTGATTTTCATTCGGGATAAGGCATCAGCGTTTGTGTTTTGGCGACCGTTTTTATATATTACGTCATAGTCGTATTTGGCTAGTCTTAAACGCCAGCGAGTTATTTTGCTGTTGGATTCTTCAAACGAATTTAACCAAGATAACGGTCGATGGTCAGTGTATATCGTGAATTTCTTGCCATAAAGGTATGGGCGAAAGTGTTTCACGGCCCAAACAATGGCCAAAGCCTCCTTTTCGATGACACTATATCTCGTTTCAGCGTCGTTAAGTGTTCGAGAAGCGAACGCAACAGGTCGATCACTACCTACATTTCCCTGTGATAGTACTGCGCCTATAGCATAATCAGATGCGTCGGTGGTTAATATAAAAGGTTTTTCGAAATCGGGAAACTGTAGTAGAGGTGCATGTGTAAGCAATTCCTTACATTTTTCAAACGCCTCTACAAACTCCTGGGTGATTGTTACCTTATGGTTTTTCTTTAGGCAAACGGTCATAGGTCTTGTCAATTTCGCAAAGTCTTTTATAAATTTTCTATAATACCCTACCAATCCTAAGAAGCTCTTGATTTCTGTTTGAGTTTTTGGAAGAGGATACCTCAGAACTGCATCGATTTTATCATTATTGGGCTTTAGTCCATCTTTAGTTATAGAATGTCCTAAGTACAGGACTTCCTTACGAAGGAACTCTGATTTGTCTATCTGCACTTTAAGGTTAGTTTCTTTTAGCCGTTCGAAGATTTTGCGCAATTTATCTACGTGTTCCTGGAGACTGGTTGAAAATATGATAATATCATCGAGATACACGAGACAGTGAATCCCTTGGAGACCACGTAGGATGCTGTCCATTGCTCTTTGGAATGTGGCTGGTGCCGTCTTTAGACCAAACGGCATACGAAGAAATTCAAAGTATCCTGCCTGGGAACTGAACGCAGTCTTCTGTCTATCTTTTTTATTGATCTCAATCTGATGATACCCACTAGCCAAATCTAGCGTGGTGAAGTAATTAGACTTACCTAATTTATCGAACAGATCTGATATATTTGGTAGCGGATATTTATCATCAGTTGTTACGCTGTTTAGCCGCCTATAGTCTATCACCATCCTAAACTTCTGCTCCCCGGAAGCATCTAGTTTTTTTGGCACGAGATGCACGGGTGCGTTCCAAGGTGAACAAGATTCCTGAATGACGTTGTCTTTAAGCATTTTATCTACTTGTCTATTTATTTCATTATTAACTGCAGGGGGTTGTCGGTATGGTCTTAAGTATATGGGATCGTCGTTAGTGGTGCGTATCTGGTGTTTCACTTTGTTTGTAAAAGTCAGAGGTAATTTTTCACAGTAAAAGATGTCTCTATATTCAAAACACAATTCACCAATTGCATGTCTTTCTTCGTCGTTCATGTGATCGAGTCGAAGTTTTTCTAAGTTTGAAATCAGATAGTCATCTTTGTCCAAGTCGTTTTCAGTGATAACGTTGGTATTGGTATTGCATACTACTGGTTCGTATGGAGTAACATTTATGAGGTCGTTTATTTTTAACGTGATTGGAGTCTCTGATGTGTTTTGAATTACTGTGTATGTATGACCATTGACACAATTAACTAATGCAGATGGCATCCTGATTCCTTCTGTAAATTCCCTATATTCAATAATTCCGGTACCATTGTATATGTTAGTTGGCAACCTCACACGAGTTTCCGAACGTGGTTCAAGCCTAATATGCACCTTTGGATTGTAAGTGAACGGAATTTCCGCATCACGTGTTCTAAGAACTTGGTGTTTCATGTCTATGTTTGCATCTAGTTGCGCGAGAAGGTCCGAGCCTATCAAGCCGTCATAATCCTTGTCTACACTATATACGTAAAACGTATGTGCTTCCGTAGTTCTAAATGTTGGTGGAAGCGGTATATGTATTGCTTCATCATGTAAGCTTTTACCGTGAGTGCTTATTACTTCGAAAGGAACTGCAATTTTACTGTGTTCAAAGAACTCATCCGCTTTGTGAGGACTAATAAAAGATCGTGAGCTGCCGGTGTCTATCATAAATCTCGCGTCTAATTCAGATAGGTAAATATACGGCAACTTAGCAAAATTGTCACAGTTCAAATTTATTATTTCATGGTCGTGTCCGAGGCCTGTGTGTAAAAATTTGAATCGTTAGACAAACATTCTGTCTCATCGTAAAATTCTGTCATATTCATTGAATTAACTTGTGCATGGTCATTGTCATAGCTGTCATAGTCATAGTTCATCTCGTAACTGTTGTAGTCAAAACCATCATTATTTCCGTCCGCGTAAACTTCAATTTCATTATTAAAAGCTTGATTAGGACGCGGGGCAGGCAACGCCGTGCGCATTGTGACGTCAGTGTTAAATGGTTTTTGTTGCGTTTGAATACCAAATTTAAATTGATTGGGCTGTGATTGGTTAAATATTGGTTTTGTTTGTTGCGGACCGAAATTTGGTCTGTAACCTTGAGGTGCATTGAAATTTGGCCTAAAACCTTGAGTTGCACCGAAGTTTGGCCTGTAGCCTTGGGGTGTTCCGAAATTTGGCCTATAGCCTTGAGGTCCTTGATTTGGCATGCCAGATTGAACATTTTGGCTAAGCTGTGGTCTAAAACCGGATGAGGTATGAGGTATACCAAATTTAAATTGCGGTGCCTGTTGTGCGCCAGAATTAGAATTTTGTGGTCTAAACTGATTCGGAATACCAAATCTAAAGCCTGTCTGATGAGGAGCATTTGTGGGTAAGTATTGTTTCAAACCAAATTTCTCTACGTATGGATTGTTAGATGCCGGCACTTGAGGCTTAGTTAAGCCTGCACGAAACATTTTGTTCCTAGCGTTATATTGGTATTGAAAGTTGACCTCTTCCAACATGATAGAAAGCGCGTTTTCTAGTGTTGTGCTGCTCTTAAGCCTAACTATCCGTATGAGGTCCTCTGGCAGATTGTAGAGAAACACATTCATAGATAAATTGTCGTAAATAGTAATTTTGCTTTTTCTTACATGAGGGTCTACTATGGCGTTTACTTTGGCAATTAAAGAACTTTTAACCTGCTGAATCCTGTTACAGAAATCAAGGTAAGATTCATTTTGATTTATTTTTAATGTTTCAAGCTCAATAGCGATACATTCTTCTGAACGTGGATCGCCAAAGTGTTGGATTAAAACTTCTTTTAGTGCGGCCCAAGATTCAATATCCTGCCTTTCACTTATAAGCTGGGCGGCTTTACCGGTGAGTTTACTAGACACTACATGAAAGACATATAGATCTTGTGCCTGGTTTTCAGCATTTGTAAAACAACCAATCACATATTCACATTTTTTTATGTAAAGATTGAGGAGTTTCTCGTCACCATCAAATTTCGGAATGACCTTGGACATTTCCATAGGGATAGCCACAACTTTAGCCTCAGTCATTTTATCTAACCTTAAATCGTACCTATATCACACAATAATTGTACCTATTTATTTATATAATAGTTAGTTCAATGTTTAAATTATAATCGCAATATTACAATGAGAGAACGCAATAAAACAATTGCCTAAAATCTATACCACTTATAACATATTATATCTAACTATGATACCTAAAATCGAAATATAAATCGCCAATATAAGTGCATTTATACCGAAAATCAGTTAATGAATAGATTAGGCAAGTTTTGACCCAAAATAACATTAAACGGACATAAAATGGAATAGATATGGATGTAGGAAATAGTGAAGTAAACTACTCACAAGCCACACATATCCTCCTTTGAGTCAGCTACTGCGTCTTCCGGATTCTGGCCGTCACAGGAGACTTCTTATTTGGTTCGTATGGATACCCGACGTAGTCGATTTCGCGGAACTTTTCGCGTCAAAGCCGATATTGGGACCTTGAATAGAGCGTAAACGCAAGCACGACAGAAGGATTACGGGTATCCTACCGGCTGCGCCACTCAAGTATCGACGGCTACCGGAGATGTTTTTAAAAAGACAAATTTGAATTATAAAAGATGTCGTTTATTCGACGGTTTGCTTAAGACTGACTTAATATTAAATAAAATCTATTCAGTATGATCATTCGACGGATGCAGATATCTCTACTAAGAAATAAGTCTTATCTCTGCTGACTACGTGCGAATGGTCATAATGCAAGCAGGGACTTCTTGTAATGCGTGGGAGTCGCGTCGCATGACTAACTTACTACCAATAAACAATAATATATATTTATAAAAATAAAAACAAAAACATACCTACAATCTGCAATAAACAATAATCAATAAAACAGCAGGACACAAATCATAATGAAAGATACAGTATCTTTAAGCGACATTTGAACATATAGAGAGTTTGTGAAGATTTAATATTTTCTGGAAGTGAGTTCCAGAGTCGAACAGCCTGGACAGTGAAAGATTTGTCATAAAAAGTGGAAACATGAGAAGGAAAATTAAGGGTAAGGTTTTCTGCTGACCTTAGAGAAAGAGAGTTTGAGACGTGAAGGTAGTTAAACCGTTCTTTAAGATAACGAGGAGTATAAGGATTGAACAGTATGTTAAATAGAAAGGAAAGGATATGTGTATTCCGGCGAAGGCGAATGGAAAGCCACTTGAGCTTTGTACGAAACTGAGATACGTGATCGTATTTACGCAGACCAAATATGAACCTTATACAAAAATTTTGTAACCGCTCAAGTTTATTAAGCTGATCCTCCCTAAGATCTAGATAGCAGACGTCAGAATAATCAAGAATAGGATGTAAGAGAGACTGAGCGAGGGCAATTTTAGTGGATGTAGGCAGAAAATTACGTAGTCTTTTTAGCGACGCTGCTGCTGCATATAGTTTGCGACTGGTGTTTTGGACTTGTAAATCCCAAGTCAAGCATTGATCAATTATTAATCCTAGATTATTAACAGATGTGCTAAAGGGTATATCTATACCGCCGAAATTTACATTTGGTAGTACTTGCCAGTCCACTTTAGAAATGAGCCTAGAACTTCCAGCTATCATAACCTGCGTTTTTGTAGGATTGACCATAAGTCCAAATGCTTTACTCCAGTCTGATATACGCTGCAGGTCTGTGTTCGTGGAAGCAATAGCATCAAACAAATTGTCAAGAGAGGCTTGGCAATATATTTGAAGGTCGTCTGCATACAGGTGGTAGGAAGAAGAGAGATTTTGGGAGATGGAATTTATGAAAATAGCAAAGAGAAGAGGAGAGAGAACGCCGCCTTGGGGAACACCAGCAGACGTGTTACACCACGATGAAAATGTTTCATCAAGGCGTACCCGCTGCCGGCGCCCGTACAGATAACTGTGTAACCAATCGATTACCATTGGAGATACATTAATAGAGCGTAGTATCGCTAGCAGGATGTCAAAGTTAACAGTGTTGAAAGCGTTGCTAAAGTCCAACAGTGTTAGTACCGTAAGTTTCCGATTGTCCATACCCAGACGGATATCGTCTGTGATTTTGACCAAAGTACTGACGGTGCTGTGGCCTGGGCGGAAACCGGATTGGAAGGGATTGAACAGATCATTAGAGGAAAGGAATTTACTAATTTGATTGTGGACGAGTCGTTCAAGGACTTTGGATAAGAAAGAAAGAATGGAGATGGGGCGGTATTCGGAAGGTATTTTAGGGTTGGCTTTTTTAGGTAAAGGAATGATCTGAGCGTCTTTCCAGACGGACGGGAAAGTGCTCTGATCAAAGGAGTTGTTGAAGATAAAACACAGGACAGAAAGGATATTATCAAGGATTGGTACTAACATATTGCGACTTATGCAATCTCCACCTACTGCATTGGAAGTAATGGACAATACGCTCTTCTTAACATCACAAGTGGATTATCGATTAAAAACAAAAGAAGGATATTCGGAAATTGGTAGATTCGATAGTTGAATTAATGTACTATTTTTATCTGAGTCAGATATGCCAGATGAAGAAGAGAAGTGAGAGTTAAGTGAATCTATGTCTAAATTAAGTGGGACAGAATTTTGACGAGACTTACCAATGCCGAGTGATCTGAGGAATTTCCAAACCTTGGAAGGATCCTCATTATCAACTGATTCATGAACATGGCGACGAAAAGCATCCGTACACGCCGTATTACAGCGATTTCTAGATTTTATATATTTCACCTTATTTGTTTCATTTGGACGACATTTATGTTTATGCTTAGCAACATTTAAAAAGAAAAAACAAAGATATGCTTGTCTTGCCTAGATGGAGTGGATTCACGTCAATAGTTAAATCGCACTCACGACCTCTCAATCGCCAGACCGACGCCTTCTTAGCCATTGAGTATTGTATTGCCTATTGCTGTCTGTAGATTATACTTCTGCAGGTTTATAACTCTATCCTTCACGTGATCCCTGGGTGACGTTAAATGGGTGACCACTGGTGATAGGCTGTATGTAGCCTGTAGCCATGACTAAAAACACCCACTGAACCGAACAAAGACATATCGCCAATTAATTCACAGAGTTCCGTCACGATTTTGGTACAGTTTAAGACTGTTTGGGATAGTTGAGCTAAAAATAAGCAGTTTCTAGCGGTCAAGTGCATGCACTAGTCCTAAATTCACATAGTGAACATCGCGATCTCACCGCGTGACCTCACTCCCGAGGAAGAGCGACTGACTCGCTCGAAACCTAGGTCGAGAAAATTCTACTAAAGGTACGTGAATTATAGCCGGTATATAACAATAATAATGTTACAAATTCACGATAATTTTAAAATCAAAATAGTCCTATATTGTTGTTTTAATTTATTTTCATTTTGCTTGTTGATAGGTAATAGTAGATTATACAACAAGTGAATAAAATTGCCTTTTTGGCAATTTAATTCGAGGGACTAAGTTGGATCCCGAGAGCAGCGAAGGATTCTAGAGTATTCTAATTCTAGAGATTCTAATTCTAGAGAATTCTAATCTAGAATCCTGAGCGGAGCGAGGGATACAAGGACCGAGATTATTTTTAGGGTTCCGTACCCAAAGGAAAGTCACATTAAGCCGCGGCCCCCAGTTCCCGGCCGCCCTGCTATTCCTGACCACGGCGGAGGTCACGGTAACGGCAGGGCAGGGGGTGCTAAGAATCCCCGGGTTACGGTAGGCCGCCAGAACAAACTGACCCTCGCAACGTACAATGGACGCACGATTCGGCTGGACGATCATCTGGCGCAGCTAGAGGAGGAGCTGAAACACATAAGATGGCACATTCTGGGGTTATGTGAAGTCCGAAGACAGGGAGAGGGAGAGGACACCATAACCTTAGAATCGGGCCATCTTATGTACTACAGAGAAGGAGATCAGCCATCCCAAGGCGGCGTCGGGTTTCTGGTCAACAAGGTTCTCAGTGACAACGTTGTAGAAATCTCCAGTGTGTCGACCAGGGTAGCGTACCTCATAATTAAGTTAACCAAGAGGTACAGCCTCAAGGTTATCCAGGTCTACGCACCGACCTCGACACACTTGGATGATGAGGTGGAGAGCATGTATGAAGATATCTCCAGAGCTTTACACACCACCTCCAAGGCTCACTACAACGTTGTATTGGGAGACTTTAACGCCAAAGTGGGAGTACAAACTTGCGGCGAATCGTCTATAGGACCACACGGATTTGGGAGTAGGAATCACAGGGGACAAATGCTCGTCAATTTCCTCGAGAGAGAGGGGCTTTCTTGATGAACTCGTTCTTCAAGAAACAGCCCCAAAGGAAATGGACGTGGCAAAGCCCCGACTTTGTGACTAAAAACGAGATTGACTTCATCATTACGGACAAACGGCGCATATTCAGAGACGTCTCAGTGATCACTAGGTTTAATACTGGAAGTGATCACCGACTTGTACGAGGCACTCTGGATATTGACTTTAAAGCCGAGAGATTCCGATTGATGAAGTCTACGCTCCGTCCGAAACTACTCCAAACCGTTGTTGGGTCCGAAACATTCCAATTAAAATTGGAAAATCGATTCGCTGCCTTGGAAACCACAGATGACGTAGACCAGAAACTCGAAGAAGTGGTGGAAATCCTCAGGGATGAAGGGACGAAGTTTTGCGAGAGCAAGCGTACGGGCAAAAAGTCCAAACTCTCGGCAGAAACACTTCGGCTAATGGAAGAGAGACGAACAGACCCTTTGTCAGCTTTGTCAACTAACCTGGTGCGCAACAAATCCATAAAGAAGCTGGTACGACGCGACCACCGATCCTCTAACACGCTCTTGATTAAAGTATCAATTGAGCAGAATCGAGGGTCGAAAGTGTTCGTCCAGCCTCTGGGTAGAAGCCACCTCACAAAGCTGACAACGTCAACGGGGAACGTCGTCGCATCCAAGCCGGAGATTCTGTCGGAAGTTGAAGACTTCTACGGCAAGCTCTACGCATCGCATGCTTCAAGGCCCGAACCCGATACTGAGGATTCTAGAGCCACCTTAACCCGCCACTTCACAGAAGATCTGCCCGAAATTAGCCGAGACGAAATCGTGATGGCCCTTAAACAACTCAAAAATGGAAAAGCCCCAGGAGAAGACGGAATCACAACGGAGCTTTTAAAAGCCGGAGGAGCTCCAGCAGTTCAACAGCTTCAGCAGCTATTTAATTCCGTTCTTTTTACTGGGAGAACTCCACAGGCATGGAACAGAAGCATGGTGGTTTTGTTTTTCAAAAAAGGAGACAAAACCCTATTGAAAAACTATCGCCCGATTTCGCTTCTGAGCCATGTCTACAAGCTGTTTTCAAGGGTCATCACGAACCGTCTTGCGCGAAGACTCGACGAGTTTCAACCTCCGGAACAGGCCGGGTTTCGAAGCGGTTACGGCACCATAGACCACATCCACACGGTGCGGCAGATTGTACAGAAGACCGATTTCCAAAAGGAAGAGATTTTCAATTCATCTTGCTGGTTTTTTTTGTTTCTTACGCGATTGATTACCTTGCCAAATTGTGAACCGATTAGAATGTTTTTTTTTTTATGGGTAGAGTGTCTCTATACATATGGAGACAGAGTACATCAAAGAGTAACATAATATATACTGAGTACATTATAGATAGGACAATATGGTGATACAATAATATCAAACCTCAAACTTGTCAATTAACTTATTTTAATCAATTCGTAAGGAGGCGTGGTTCTTTAGTAAATTTTATCAAGATCTGATGAGTAGGACCTCCAGAGATATGGAGATAAACATCTCAAACTTGTTATTGAAACTGACACGCGCTCACATTGCTTTTATAGTTTTCAAACTACGTTAATTATTCTAGTACAAAACAACGTAGGTAACATAATAACTTATAATTTAACCTCAAAATTGAATATCACTTCGATCGATTTTTTAATCTCGATAGCTTCAAGACTACTTAAATTATGACAGTTGTATTCGTGTTTTAATGCAAAGAAACTCGACAATCGTGTGGTTAATTTACTTAAAGAATACAGTATTCTGACATTATATGTCAAAATAGCTCGCTTACAAAAGTTCAACTCTGACCTACGCTTACGCACTCGGGCGTGCGGCGCCACCTGTACGTTCGGGTTTACAGGATACAAAATTCAAATCTCACCGCGAATTCCGCTCTCGCGAGGTATAAACTAGCTTAAAGAATAGCCCTGGGGCTATTCTTTAGAGCTAGAAACTTATAATTTAACATAAAAACAGAACATCAATCTCCGATTTTTCAATCTCAATATGTTCAAGACTATTAAAATTAAGAAAACTGAATTCTTGGTTCTACGCAAAAAAATTCGACGATCGAGATGGTACATTTCCTTACAAAATGCCGTTTTCATACAATAAAATGTCAAAATAGCTCATTCACAACAGTTCACCTCATATCCGCACTCGGATGTGCAACGCCACCAGCGCGTCCGAGTTTACAGCATACAAAATTCTCTTCTCGACGCGGATTCCGCTTGCGAGATGCGTAAACTAGCTTACAGAATAGCCCTACAGATCACGAAGACGAGCCCCAATGTAGTGGTGTTACTATGCGGGGTAATTGTAGCGTAGTAGACTTAGTTGGTTTAAACTAATGTCTAAGACAATGGGGAGGCCTGACTCAATCAACATTTTTCATCAGAATATACAAGGTCTCTTTAGCAAAGCCTTAGAGTTAGAATTATTTCTCGATTTTTATAAAGTTGACATAATGTGTATTACTGAACACTGGTTTGTGAAAGGTACATTGTTACCAATATTAAAAAAATATACAATTGCCAGCACATTCATTAGACAGAAGGCAATTCGTGGTGGCTCACTAATATATGTAACTGAAAATTGTAACTTTAAAGAGCGTAAAGACATTTTTATTGAGATCTACAGCATATATTTCTTTTAGATTTTTCACGGGACACACATTTTACCACTTTGGACGCGCCTATCTTTCAAATGATTGACTTTGAGAAAAAATGATTTTAGAAACCTCAATGTCATTTTTGAAGACCTATCCATAGACACCCCCCACATATTGGTTTGAAGAAAAATTTTGTTTTTTGTTTCAGTTCCATTTATGGGATGCCCCCCCTAAACTTTTATATTTTTATTTTTGTATAAAAATCGGAAAGCGGTTCACAGAATACATCTACCTACCAAGTTTCAATTCTGATGTCCTAACAGTTTCGGAATAAAATGGCTGTGACATACGGACAGACAAATATGACGAATCTATAAGGGTTCCGTTTTTAGGGTTCCGTTTTTAGGGTTCCGTACCCAAAGGGTAAAACGGGACCCTATTACCAAGATTCCGCTGTCCGTCTGTCTGTCTGTCTGTCCGTCTGTCACCAGGCTGTATCTCATGAACCGTGATAGTTAGATAGTTGAAATTTTCACAGATGATGTATTTCTGTTGCCGCTATAACAACAAATACTAAAAACAGAATAAAGTTAAAAATAATAGAGGGTTCCCATACAAGAAACGGGTTTTTTCAGCATTTCAGGCCATCTATGAACGCTTAGTTAGGTAAACGTCCTCACGTCATAGATGGCGTTATATTGAAATGTCGATCCCTAACACCTTTGTTAGACGTTAGATGGCGTTATAAGAAATAAGATGTTTATTAATTATTATTTTTTGCTGGCGAAAAATTATAGTGGTATTTTTTGCTCGATCTTATAAAATACTGTAGTGTGGTACGGAACCCTACTAGTGCGAGTCCGACTTGCACTTGGCCAGTTTATTTTTATTCACGAGTCGTGTAATCTTCTTTTTACCATTGACTGCGAGAAAATAAATAGTAGTACCTACTTATAGTACTTATTTATATTTATCATAAGTTATTATTAATGTGCAATAGATGTGGATTATTAACCATTTAAGGTACAGCGACACCACGGCATCCTGCGATCTGCGGGCGCGATCTCAGTACTTTTCAATTGTTTTCTGATCGCGTTTGGTGTGAACCAGTCGGTACAAATACTACTGTGCTATCTGATCGCCGCCTAGATCGCGCGCACGCAGGACGCTGCGGTGTGTCTGACCTTTGGTGGCGGTGAATGTGTGTGTGGGGAAACGGCTCAATCTTGAAAAACATGCTATTTGCATTCTCACCAATATTGCACTGAAAATCTTCAGTAAAGTTCACATCTTTACAAAGGGTATGACTAGGACTAGACTGAGACTTCATCTTGATCAGAAATGTGACTTTGACTCAACTTTATGACATGAATTTACAAAAACTTGAATAATGTTTATTACCTTACTCTGGCTGAATACACTAATCGTGTAGAGCAAAATGAAAACAAAAAAAAAACAAAATTGGCGGGATTTTTATTTTTATTACATTATGAAGCATCTATGGTATACCTCCATTTAGCCAGTTAGTAGGCACTTTCAGCAAGTCTTATTTATGTTTTGTACTAGGATGATGGATTATAATGGATGGAGTCAAAACTTTGGCAGCATGTCCATTTTCTGTTTGTGTTAGTCAGGGGTGCCATACTAGGCGATTTATCGCCATTTAGGCTACCTTGAGGGGTCAAATGGCGACCAAAAAATCCAATCGGCTACCAGTAGCCATTTAGGCTACCTAGAAACAAAAGACCGGGCGATTTAGGCTACTTCAGTATTACTCCAAATGTTTTATATTATTTCTTAATATTTATATCAACATATGCGAAAGTATGCTATATAAACGGTAAGTAATATCATTTGATTGCGTTTACATGCAAGTTTAATTTTTTACACTGTATTTGATATACATTTCATCTTAATATCTCTACGCGTTCATGAGAAAAATAGTTTTGACAGACGGACAACAAAGTAATCCTATAAGGGTTCCTCTTGTCATTTTGAGGTACGGAACCCAAAAAAATGTATTATTCTGCTTTATTTTCTTACTAGTTTTATTTGGGCCTAATATAGGCTACTTAGCTCAAAATGTTAGGCGAATTAGGCTACTTTCCCAAAAGTATATATATTAGGCGATTTAGGCTACTCGGTAGGCAAAATTCGGCGAATTGAGTTTGCTGATACCTGGCAACCCTGGTGTTAGTGTCTAGAACTGCTACAGGTGCGTGAGTAGGGAAGTGATCTAGTGATCACTTCCCGTTTTATCGATATGTTCTACACTAGTGTGTAGAACATATCGATAAAACGGTGAAAAATGTAGAAAACTAAAACTTATGTAATAAAACGTTAAATTAAAAAATCAAAAAACCCGACTGCGAAAAAAGTGAAGTGTTAAAAAACGAACTGAAAAGAAAAAAACAAGTAAGTCTAGTAGTTTAGACTTCTGTTTAGGGATATCAAAAAACTATACCATTTAAATTCTTTCTCGGTCGATACACTCATAAAATAAATTATACATTGTTATATGGAATGTAGAGACTTTAACAGTCGGGACACATTAATGGACGAATGGGGATTAATGTGTCCCGACTGTACTATGTACTGTACCTATCAACAAGCAAAATGAAAATAAATTAAAACAACAATATAGGACTATTTTGATTTTAAAATTATCGTGAATTTGTAACATTATTATTGTTATATACCGGCTATAATTCACGTACCTTTAGTAGAATTTTCTCGACCTAGGTTTCGAGCGAGTCAGTCGCTCTTCCTCGGGAGTGAGGTCACGCGGTGAGATCGCGATGTTCACTATGTGAATTTAGGACTAGTGCATGCACTTGACCGCTAGAAACTGCTTATTTTTAGCTCAACTATCCCAAACAGTCTTAAACTGTACCAAAATTGTGACGGAACTCTGTGAATTAATTGGCGATATGTCTTTGTTCGGTTCAGTGGGTGTTTTTAGTCATGGCTACAGGCTAAATACACTTATCACCAGTGGTCACCCATTTAACGTCACCCAGGGATCACGTGAAGGATAGAGTTATAAACCTGCAGAAGTATAATCTACAGACAGCAATAGGCAATACAATACTCAATGGCTAAGAAGGCGTCGGTCTGGCGATTGAGAGGTCGTGAGTGCGATTTAACTATTGACGTGAATCCACTCCATCTAGACAAGACAAGCATATCTTTGTTGGAGTGGTAAGTTAACAAGAATACTAGTAATTTGCAACACACAATGCTAGTAAGCCTTATAAAAAAAACTGGCCAAGTGCAAGTCGGATTCGCACTCGTAGGGTTCCGTAACACAGTAGAGTATTTTATAACTAAAATTTTTCGCCACCAAAAATTAACTCTATTTTTTATAATGTTTGTATGAAAAACAAAGTTCGGTTGCTATATCTCAAAAACTGCTGAATTTATCTCGTTCAAACCAATTTTCTTTGAGTGTTTATTGAGATCTAGGTACAGCATATCTATTTTTTAGATTTTTTACTCCCTTATGATCTATGGCCGTTTATGTCGTTTATTTTCGCATATTTTGCGATTTCACAAGGGAATCAAAACCTATTGGGTATTTCCCACTTTCTATTATAGGATTTGATTCTTTTGTGAAATCGCAAAATATGCGTCATAAACGGTCATATTTTTTGATCGCGTTATCTTACAGGTTTGATTTTTTCACAGCCGAAAGATACCGTAAACCTACGAAATAATAATAATTCAGGAAATGTAAATGCGTTAAAATTAAAACCGGCCAAGTGCGTGTCGGGCCACGCGCAGTGTAGGGTTCCGTAGTAGCCTGTTATTCAATGCAAGTCTTTACCCGTTATAAACAAGCAACTAGGTACTCCGTCTTTGTCACTTTAAAGGATTTATTCTAAGGATTTTGTATTTGGTACAAAATTATCCAACACCCAAGTTCAACGACTATTACTTCTAAACTAATAAAGTTATCTTAACCGCTATAATTTTCCTTTAAAGTTTATGAAATGCGCTATTATCACGAATTTTTCCAGATTTTTCACGCCAGCAGTTTAGCTTTTAGGGGGGGGGGGGGGGGACGCCCTACTGGAACAAAAATTTGCACTTTAAAGTTTAATATTTCGTAAATGGAGCATTCAATCGAAAAATGGTATTAGCAACCCTTAAGTCATTTTAAAAGACCTATTCAACGATACCCACATGATGGGGTAGACGTTGAAAAAAAATTCATCCCCACTTGTCATATAGGGGAGCTACCCTAAAAAAAAATATTTTTCAAAATTTTATTACAGCACTTTGTCGGCGTCATTTTTATACATACTCTTACAAAATTACAGATTTCTAGTATTAACGGTCTCTTAGCAAAACCTCGGACAGACAGACAGACGGACATGACGAAACTATAAGGGTTCCTTGTCAGGACTACGGAACCCTAAAAATGACCAAACAAAAGTCATGTCCAAGCAGGCGGATTTAAAAGTCATGTCCAGCGCGTCATTAGTCGGAAATTTGTTTTGTTTGACTCAATTCCTTTTAAGGTACGGAACCCTAAAAACAAGCTAGAGATCGAACTGCAAAGCTAAGTTTGTACCTTAACTAAGTGGGGGGAAGGGGGAGGGGAGGGGAGTGAGGGAAAAGAGGAGGAGGAGAGGAAAGTGAGGGGAAGAGGAGGGGAAGAGGGGGGGAGTGGGAGTGGGGGGAAGAGAGAGGGGAGAGGATAGTGAGGGGAAGGAGAGGGGAATGGGGGAATATAGAGGGGAGGGGGAAGGGGAGGGGGAGAGGGAGGTGAGGGGACGCGGGGGAGGGGAGGGTTGAGGGGTAGGGAGAGGGGGGAGGAGGGATTACCGTGGCGTGGTACGGTGCGGTGTAGGTGGGATACAAATGTGTCTTATTTGTAAAATAATTAGCCTAAATAATTAAAAATGCTACCCAAAGACACTATTCCATGCGGACGAAGTCGCGGTAGTTGCTATTATATAATCTATGCTATAGGTTATATCGCAAAATATGCGATATAAACAATCATATCTTTTGATCACGTTGACTTACAGGTTTGATTTTTCACAGCCGAAAGATACCGCAGGTAGAATATTATAAGTTTCAATTTGATACCTCTACGCATTCCGGAGATAAAGGTTCTTGACAGACGGACAGACAGACAGACAACAAGTGATCTTATCAGGATTTGATTTTTCCTTTTAAGGTACGGAACTATTAATTATAATATTATTTCATTAAACAACAGAAGTAAACTAACATTCTCAATTTTATTAAGAATTTCAGACAAAATAGTGGATACTGTAATTTATATGGCTCATTTTTTCTTTTGCCCCTTCTTTGGCGGTGGGGGTGGAGGAGGAGGTGGGGCAACAGGTTCAGGTTCTGGTTCAGGTTCTGGTTCTGGTTCAGGTTCTGGTTCTGGTTCAGGCTCCCGAGGAATAGAAGGATCTTCATCAGGGTCCTCAAATAGATAGTCAGTCTAAAACAACAACAATATTACAAGACTAGGCTGATTATAATATTTTCTATTTTACAATTTCTTCAACAGAGAACCAGACGCACTAAAAGCACTGCCACAGTTTTACATTATGATTGTAAAACCGTGGCACTGCTGTAGCAGTTATAGGTATTATACATAGGTACACTGAACTGGCACACATAATTTTTTTTCCACATTCATCATATCATTCATACGATCATACCTACCTGCAAGAAATGGAATTATTTGTCTGACTGTTCTGAGTGTGTGCTAAATGTTTGTACTCGTTGCACGTTGTTGTTGTAATGTAACAACATAACTTCACTTTTACTAATAAAACCGGCCAAGTCGAGTTGGACTCGCCCACCGACGTTTCCGTACCGTACCAACGTTGGTAGGTACCAATTAAGCTCTAAATTGTATGAGCGCTCATATATTATCTCAGAGGTCTATCTTAATCGTATACTATGTATGTATGGTATGTATGGACCTTTAATTTTCAACTTTTTATTATTTTTGGAATTTTCCCTTTATTTGTGCTGAATTGTGAATTGAATTGTGAATTGTGTGTTTATTTGTGCCAAATTTCATAATTCAGACAGACAGACAAAAGTGATCTTATAAGGGTTCCTTTTTAGAGTTCCGTAGCCGAACGGCAAAAAACGGAACCCTTATAGATTCGTCATGTCTGTCTGTCTGTCTGTCTGTCCGTCCGTATGTCACAGACATTTTATTCCGAAACTGTTAGTACTACAGAATTGAAACTTGGTAGGTAGATGTATTCTGTGAACCGCTTTCCGATTTTTATACAAAGATAAAAAATATTAAAGTTTAAGGGCATCCCATCCCATACATGGAACTGAAACAAATTTTTTTTTTTCTTCAAACCTATACGTGTGGGGTGGGGTGTCTATGGATAGGTCTTCAAAAATGACATTGAGGTTCCTAAAATATTTTTTTCTCAAAGTCAATCATTTGAAAGATAGGCGCGTCTAAAGTGGTAAAATGTGTGTCCCTCGCCCCCTCTAACTTTTAAAGTATGGGAGTAAAAAATCTAAAAAAATTATATGCTGTAGATCTCAATAAAAACTAACAACGAAAATTGGTTTGAACGAGATACAGTCAGCAGTTTTAGAGATATGGCGACCGCAAAGATAACTTTGTTTTTCATACAAACACTATGAAAAACAAAGTTAATTTTGTAGTTGCGAAAAATCCGGGGGTCTTCAAATCGCGAGTGAACAGGTATCTTCTAGGCAACCGTGCTACATCGTCGATCACATCTTCACTTAACATCAGGTGAGATAGTGGTCAAACGCATATCTACAATTAAAAAAAATCATAGTTATTGAATACTTAACTGTGTTACGGAACCCTACGAGTGCGAGTTCGACTTGCACTTGGCCAGTTATCTACCTTTTAGGGTACGGAATTATATAGGTAATTAGTATGAGTGAAAAAAACGTTGGTAGATTGGAAAAAAATTGAAACAAGGGCTGATTCGGTTCTAGCAAACGCCGGCCGCTGCCGCGGCACGCTCGCTTCGCTCGCTCGGCTCGTGCGTTGTGGTCACAAGCAACCTAACCCTCTTCCTCGCTTCGTCGGACCTATATGGTTTTGCCCTAACATTTAATCAACTCGACGAATCGACTTTTTTTAATACGCTTGTTTTATCAAAAACAGTTTGATATTACACAACAAATTCTAGGGCAAATCAATATAGGTAGGCTTAGGTTTCTTATGACCACAACGCACGAGCCGAACAAGCGAAGCGAGCGTGCCGCGGCAGCGGTCGGCTAGTGCTAGTACCAATCGGCCCTTGTTTCTATTTTTTTTCAATCTATCAACTTTTTACCTCGATATTTAGAACTTTCGATGTTACTTATGTCGATAATTCGATTTTAGATTTATTGGACGTAGATCTTATAACCATTCGATAATATAAACTTTCGATATTTTAATTTTTGATATTTCCATACAGGCGATATTTTGAACATCGATATTTTATCAGTAGACATTTTAACTTTCGACATTCAAATATGTACACACTTTACCTCATGAGTTAAGAAAGGGAACTTTGCGTACAAACGCTGGTCTGTGCAAACTATTGAGACTCGACACTGATGGATGAATAAATAAACTAGCCAAGTGCGAGTCGGACTCGCACACTTCGGGTTCCGATTGAACAAAATTTGCCAAAAAATAAGTTTTTTGTATGGGGACCCCCTTCAATTTTTAATTTAATTTAGTGTTTATTATTTGATGTATACATAATACTAGCTGTGCCCGATACTTCGTGCGGGTGGAATAGTGTCTTTAGGTAGCATTTTTAATTATTTAGGCTACTTATTTTACAAATAAGTCACATAGTTATCCCATCTACACCACGCCGTACCACGCCACGCTAATCCCCTTCCCCTGTCCCCTCACTTACCCTCCCCTCCTACTTCCCATCCCCTCCCGCTCCCCTTCCCCACTCAATGTAGCAGTAGATATGCACAGATCTATGATATTATGTTATGTTTATGTCATTCATTATGATCTAACATCATTATTAGGTACCTACCATATTTATGCAGCGAAAATTTCGGATATATTTTAAGGATATTACACGTATAATATTACAATATTAAACTTAAAAATAATAAAGTTTTATGTACGTACCTCTAACTTATAAAGCTCTGGTGCAACACTGAATAAGCTCTCCACAAATTGATCATAATAAATGTTACCGTCCCCATTAACGTTAGCGTCACGTAAAAATTCTATCACTTCACTTTCACTAAAACTATCTGCGTATGTCGTAACCATTAATTTAAGTTGGCTGAGTTGTAGAAAATTTCGTTTTTCTGAATCAAAAACCTGTAAGTAGATAGAGGAGAAACTATGTTAGGTCACAGAATAATGAATAGTACATGTACAGAAGATGAACTCCCTCCCTGCCAACGTCGGCACAGTTTTACATAATGATTGTAAAACTGTGTCGTCGGTATCGTTCAATCTCAGCTAGGCTATTCTGTAAGCAATCTCGACAGCGGAATCCGCGGTGAGATTCGAATTTTCTTACCACGAAATTCAATCGTATCACGTTCGTAATACGGTTGAATTTTGTAGTACGAAATTCGAATCTCACCGCAGATTCCGCTGTCGAGGTAGCTTACAGCATAGCCTAGCAGATGGCGGATGCGATCTTGAATTTGCGTCAAGCATCGACGTCATTGTTGCCCACCGTTGCACCGTATGTCCGGGCGGCGAGAGTCTGTATCACTCGGTCAGCTCGCGGGCCGTCAGCTGTATCTTACTGTACACTGTTTTTGTAATCAAAATTGTTGTTTTTTAATAACAAACCCTTCATCAATAATAAATTGATTTGAAAAGGTTAGTAATTTTTTTTTACCTCCACATTTCTCGAAAAAACTTTTTTTCACACCGTACCCAGACCGCCGATATAACGTCACGAGGTCAGGTGCACAGATATTGTGACCGGGTTGTATATACAAAATACAAATACAAAATATCTTTATTGACATAATTTCTGCTTAAATGTTTTTTTGAATCCATAGGCTCCCGAACTAGCCAAGCTGTGTTTCAGGAGCCGGTGGCTTCTCCCATCATTATATTCTATTTAAATTATGTTCAAGAAGTTTATTTTATTTTAATATTTCAAAAACTTAACTAAACCTTAATTTATTTTTGTGTTTCTGCATGTATGTGTATAAAGACGCATGAATGTGTGGGAAGTGTAAAATGTGTGTACGGATTTGTTACTGGATGTGTGTGTGTCGTGAATTAGTGTATAGTAATGGAAATAGTGTTGAGTATTTTTATTAACTTTTTAACGACATACTGTTCATTTTGTAAATAGTTACTAAAAATAGAAACTAGTGATAAGAGTTTCAATGCCATCGTAATCAAATGCTTTAAGGTAAGTTATAATTATGTTTTTTATTTTATTATTATTAATTTTTCTAATGTTGTGCTCTTTATTTAAGGTGTTATAGATGTGGAACAAGTATCTCAAATATTTTTTTTGCAAATGTCGTACTGGAGCTAGGAACAGGACACTTATTTCGTCTAGATTTAGGTTCAGATATATTCAACGTAGCTATTTTGTGGTATCTTCGAAGACTTTCATAAATGAATATTTTCCTAATGGTTAAAACATTCGTTTTTTCGTACACGGCAGTGGTAGGATATCTATATGGTAGAAACGAAAGAACTTTGAGAACAGCACGCTGTGCACGCTCTGCAGTAATGATGTGAGTCTTAGCTGTACTACCCCATGCACATATACAATACCGTATGAGGCACTCACATAATGCTTTGTAAGTTCGAATTACGAGTTCCGATTCAGCTACCGTTCTTAGAATTTTGAAGATGTAGATAAGTTTTCGGATCTGTGATGAGAGAGCTTTAATGTGTTCTTGCCAAGAAATTTTATCATCTATTATAACACCCAAATATTTAATTTTGTTAACTCGAGATAAGGAGTCACAGCTACATGTCGTTAGAATGTCGTCACAAAGATTGCATGGATAAGTATGTATTTTAACTGATATGTCTGTTTTGGGATTGCCTGCAGATGTGATACTGTAACACATATATTTGGTTTTGCTAGTATTTAATGACAATAAGCTGTTCTCTAACCAATGTGTTACGGTAGAAAGACATTTTTCTGTCAGATTTGTAACCCTATCCCATGTTCTCTCATGAAAGAGTAGCACCGTATCGTCTGCGAACATTAGCAAGTCCATCCCAGGCAAGGTAGTAGAGCAAAGGTCATTAATATAAATGTGAAAAAGGGTTGGCCCTAGTGTACTACCTTGAGGAACGCTAAATGTACAGACTGCGCTTTCACTTTCGTAGCTATCGACCCGTACTCGCTGTGTTCTTTGTGTCAGGTAGTCTGTGAACCACTCGTGTGCCAAACCTCTGATGCCAATATTTTGTAGCCTCGTGAGTAATATTGGTATAGAGACAGTGTCAAAGGCCTTTTGGAGATCTAAGAAAACCCCTATACACCTGTCTCCATTGTCTAAATACTTTGTGATCAACGAAGTTAATTTCAGAACTGCGTCTTCTGTTGATCTACCTTCTCTAAAGCCGTATTGATTTTCGTTCAATAAATGGTTTTTCTCTAAATACTTAATCACTCTTCGCTTCATTAGCTTCTCAAGTATTTTAGAAAGAGTAGACAGAAGGGAGATGGGCCTATAGTTGGATGGGCAAGCTTTGTCACCAACTTTGAAGATAGGGCACACAACAGCCTTTTTAAAAACTGAGGGAAATATGCCCGTATCAAAGCTCAAGTTGCATATAAAAGCTATAGGTGCAGCCAGGATGTGATGGTACTTCTTAAGAAAATCTGATGTTATCTTATCCCAACCTGGTGTACTGTGCGATTTTAGGTCAAATATAATACCTGTTACTTCAGCAGCATCTGTTGGGAGTAAAGCCATTGTATGCAAGGGTTGAAGAGATGAATGAGCTAGTGAGGCCAATTCATTCATTCATTCATTGAGGGTAGTTCGACGACTCATTCGCAAAGGACGTGTTTATTTCTTCTCCGTCAATACAAATACAGTAACAGTGTCAAAAGTGATTTGTGCTCCCCGAAATTTATTAAATCGGATCGACAGAACTTTAAGGTGCAATTCAACCATATTTTATTTTTAAATGCATGAATATTAAACGGCTTAAGCTTAAAGTAAACATCGAGCAATCATCAACTAACACGCATCTACCTCACATAGCAAGCAGAAATAACTGACCTAGCACAATACTACAACCGATCATAACGCCTACGAATTGTAAATAGCAACTTACACAAGACTATTGCAACTCGACGTCCGCACTTGCTACTATTATAAGTTTTTACACAAAGACTTTAAAAATGGCGAACTGCTGTGCGGCTTGTAATAAATTGATCAAAGCAAGTACATCGATTCTAAAGTGCCTGAAATGTAGTAATTACTTCCACCCTATGTGCGTTAACATCTCGGATAGAAGAATTTCGGAGGAATTAAAATCAACTTGGGTCTGCCCTACGTGCTTATGTAAAGAGCCCAAAAGAGACAATTCAAACACACCGGTACGCGGCTCTACCCAGCAACCTACATTAGCACCCGCTATTGGAGGACAGCAGAATATCACTCCGACGTTCCGAGAAATCTCTGGCAGCCAGAAATCGCCTAACGAGGCCTGCGATTTATTCTTCTCGACCACTCAACAGGACAGTGAGCTCTCCGCGCTAACGCGAGAAATAAAATTACTTCGAGGTGACATTGGCGACGTGAAATTTTCAGTGACGACATTGTCAGATCACATGAAACAATGTGTGGAGCGCCTAGACGGGTACGACATAAAGTTAGCTGATTATGAATCTCGGCTCCAACAACTTGAAAAACGGGAAAGCGAAATTTTCATGTGTAAAAACAAGATCACTGAATTAAATCATGAACTCGATATTCGAGCCCAGGCCAATCTTAGAAATGAGATTGAGATCATGGGAGTCAACGAGTGCCCAGACGAGAATCCATCTCACTTAGTACAATTGCTCGCGCAAAAAGTGGGCGCACCATTCGACATAAACGACATTGACTACGTCTCTCGTATGGGGCCACGTTTTCGCAACAACGGGAAGGTTCAGCAGACTAACGCCGAAGACGAAGCCAACCGATCACCCCGCCCCTTGATCGTCCGTTTCATTCGACGTCACCACAGAGATTCGTTCCTTAAGACAGCTAAAAGTAGACGTAATCTGAATACTGCTGACATTAGCGTGTCGGGACCTCAACGTAATATATACATAAATGAACGGCTCACCTCGGAGAACAGGCATTTATTTCGAATGGCCAGGACGTATGCAAAATCTGCAGGATATAGATACTGCTGGATCAAGAACGGGACCGTATTCGTTCGGAAGCTGGAGGGAAATCCTGCAGTCCCCCTCAAGACGAAGGATGACGTGGAGCGGCAATTTCCTGCTCCAACGATTTAGGCATCGCGTACATCCCACATACGACGTCATTATGAATATTAGGTTTTTGATTTCTCTATTGCTTTTAGGTCTGATACTGAATCCTTATTTTTATCAGTTTTTCACATTCATGTTAATTCAATTTCAAATGCTATTCATACCTGGAACACACCAACAAAACCATACACACTCTTACATGCACTCCATCACAGAAAACTCACAAAATTACACTTACAGCTCAAACCACTTACACGCCTCCGACTTGTACTTTCTTGCAACTCTAATAAGTAAAATCTGCCAATGTATGACTCACCGCTCGCAGAATATTTTATTCTCATATTTTTTTTTTACTATAATGATGGTTTTACTTAGCGTCGTAGAAGAAATAGACGAAACCGTGAACACTGAGTGTCATACGTTGGAAACTGTAGATTTATGCAAGAACATACTTAGTACCTCAAAAAATAATTTTAAAATTCTGTCTGTCTTAACATACGTAGTTTACAACACAATTTTGATGAATTTGCAATAACTCTCTCTCGTATTAACTCCATCATAGATGTCATAGTTCTTTCGGAGTGTTGGCTATCTGACGGACAGATTATTAATCATCTTTCTGGCTATAATTACTTTCGATCATCACATCAAAAAAATAAAAATGGCGGTGTCGTATTTTACATTAAAGATTCTTTAAGACCAGCTATACAAGAACATACCATTGCAGACGCAGACTCTGTTTTAGTATATATAGATAACATGGCTATATTAGGAATTTACAGATCTCCTTCTACAACAAACCTAGAACCATTCATCAATTCTCTCGACCTTGCACTAAATAAAACCAAATCTTATCCCACTACAATTTTAGCAGGCGATATAAATATTGATATATGTAATAATTCAAACAGTTTAACTAATGATTATTTATGTCTTATGGCTTCTCATGGGTTTATTTCAGCTATCTCCAAACCTACACGAGGTCAAGCTTGCCTTGACCATATATTTATAAAAACTATCTCAAAGGCTACTGGCTTGATCTGCAAATCCTCTATTACAGACCATGATATCACTATAGCAGAAATTCAAATGTGTAAAAGAGCTCCAGAAATCTCTAGGTATATTCTAAAAACAGATGTAACCGCCGCTGTATCAGAGATACTCTCTTTAGACTGGACAAAAGTTATAAAAGAGTCGTGTGTTAATAATGCTACAATCCTCTTTACTCAAATGTTGACTGAAGCCACTAATAAACACACCCAAAAAGTAAAGATAGGTCGAAAGTGGGTTACTATCAAGCCCTGGATTACCCCAGGACTATTGAGGTGCATGAGACATCGTGATAGATTACATCTCGATTGTAGGCAACACCCAGATGATCACACACGCCGCAAAATCTACACTAGGTACCGTAACCACTGTAACAAGCTCATCAAAAAATTGAAGAATGAATATCACTCCAAACAACTAGATGAAGCGAAGCACGATACAAAACTGCTATGGAAGACCATAAAAACAATATGCGAAACTAATAGAAAGTCAAATGACTCCTTGGATTTGTTAAGTCTCAATAGTAGTCCTGAAACGTCGCTTCTTGATTGCAATAAATATTTCGTATCGGTAGGAAAAGTGTTGGCAGACTCCATCTTACACAAGCTATCCATGACTCAGAACTCTCTTATTACTGCATATAATCCTCCATCGTCCACATCACATTCATTTTTTCTTTTCCCAACTGACTTTTTTGAGATATCAAATATTATAAAGAGCCTTAAAATAGACAGCGCTCCCGGACCTGACCGATTTACCGCCGTGCTTCTTAGGAAATCACTAAATTCAATAATTAAACCATTAACTTATATTATTAACTTAAGCTTGGAAACTGGCATTTTCCCCGATTCTTGGAAGATAGCTGCAATATCACCGATTTTCAAAAGTGGCTCCAAAAAACTACCTGAAAATTATAGGCCTATTGCACTGCTAAGTATACTGTCTAAAATACTGGAAAAGGTTGTAAATAATAGACTCACCTCGTTTTTAGAAAAATACAGTGCAATATCACATAGGCAGTTTGGTTTTCGGCGGGGCAAGTCGACTGAGGACGGTGCTACTTTACTTGTCAATGTAGTCTCAACCTATATTGAAAACGGAGAAAACTGTATAGCGGTGTTTCTCGATTTGGCAAAGGCCTTTGATACCGTCTCGGTCGGCCTTCTTTTAAAGAAAATGGAAGCACTAGGCATAAGAGGAGTTGCTTTAAACTGGTTCCAAAGCTATCTAACAAGCCGCAGACAGTATATTAAAATAGGTAGTCATGTCAGCGAGTCTTTACCCATAGATTTTGGCGTACCACAGGGTAGCATTCTCGGTCCGACACTTTTTACCATATACATGAATGACATTGTAAACTGCGCCTTAAAAAACGCCGAAATTATTACCTACGCTGACGATACTGCGATTATCTTCCACGATAAAAACTGGACACAAGTGTTCCAAGTGGCTGAAGAAGGTCTCTCACATGTTTCTACTCTACTAGACAATACACTTCTAACATTAAACATTACAAAGACCAAGTACGTAGCTTTCTCCAAAACTTGTGTAAATAGTCCCCCAAACAGCCTAGTCCTAAAAGTTCATTCGTGCCATAATAACTCAAATAGCCGACAAAACAAGTGCCAATGCAAACCGCTAGACAGGGTCTCTAAGATGAAATATCTAGGTCTCATCATTGATGAGAACCTGTCGTATAAAGATCAAATTAGTGACCTGTCAGGTCGAGTCAGAAAGCTGATCTTTATTATGAGGAAGCTTCGTCATTGTGCCACTGTTAATGTTATACGTGACGTTTATCTAGCATTATGTCAATCGATTTTACAATATTGTATTCCTGTGTGGGGAAGTGCAGGCAAGAGTTTTTTCATTACCATAGAGAGAGCCCAACGCGCTCTTATTAAAGTAACATTAAATAAACCGTTTCGTTTTCCGACCGCAACACTGTACAAAGAGTTTAATGTGCTGACTGTACGACAGCTGTTCATTCTTAAAGCAACCCTTAATGTTCACAAAGATTACCTTAATCGACCTAATATTAAAGAAATCTTAGCAAGAAGAACATTTCGGCTTCCCATACCTAGAGCTACATCGCTCTTATCACGAAGAAGTCCAGCATTTGCTTTAGTTAACACCTACAACAAGGTTTGTAAGGTGTGCGATATAAAAGACTGTAACACCTATATGTGCAAAAACATTGTAGAAAACTGGCTTCTACAACTTTCGTACGAGGAAACAGAAAATTATATATAAAAATATAAGCATAAATATGAGTTAAATTCTTACTCATGCACACACAAAAACATACGCACACACACGCACACACACGCCCACACAAACACACACGCGCGCTCACACACTTACACACACACATACCGTTCCACCTACAATATATTTCTAGTTACTTTGATTTCCCAGGTTATAATTATAGTAATTAGTAGATGTGAATTTGTAATTTCAAATTAAATAAGATCTCTCGGTTATCATCAAGTCAATTTTGATGCAATTTACGTGGTAGTTATTGATCAATGCACACAACATCAAGCTTGGAAATCCTGCCTCAGAGCCCCAAGTCACAGGCTTCCGCCTAGTTTGGGTCTCGCTGGAAAGTATTATCATTGTCTAACGTAACCTCACTTTGTTGTTAATCACCACGAAAATGTTGTAAAGTGTACTTTTTGGTAAATAAATATTATTCTATTCTATTCTATTCTATTTTCAGATTTATTTAGCATAAGTAGGGTTTTATCAGCGAGTGTTCCACCTATTGAAGTAAAATGATTGTTTACCTCATTAAGTGATTGTTTAGGATTATCCCTAATTTTTAAAAGATTGAGTTACGAAACATTCGATTGCTTTGTGTTACACACTTCTTTAATAATTTTCCAAGTTTCCTTAATATTTCCTTTATTATTATTTAATTTTTGTTTATAATATTCTCTCTTTAGGTTTTTTATGATTTTGTTACATGTATTTCTGTATTTTATGTTTTTTTCTCTAAGCTTGTCTTTATTTGGGGGTTTTTTTACTTTTAAATGGAGTCTATCTCTTATTCTTATAGATTTAACTACACCTCTCGATATCCATGGTTTAAGTGGCTGATTTCTTTTGGATAAAGTCTTTATTTGTGTATTATTATTAATTATATTAAAAAATCTAGTAGTAAATAAGTCAGTCGCCATATTGACGTCCTTAAATTTGTAGAGATCCTTCCAGTTTTCCTTACGTAGCAAATTGCTTATTCTCTCAAAATCCATGTAAAGCTTGTTGTAGGCTATATGTTTTTTTGTGACTGTAGAGTTATTTATAAAAAGTAATATTGGAGAATGATCCGTTAGTTGTTGTTCAAATACTAGAAGTGTTTTAACCATAAAATGGTCTATGCAAGTGGTAACTCTGGTGGGTAAGTCTTAACCTTGTAACCTTGTCTAAGTCCATGCATAGCCATTAAATTCAAGTAATCCTGGGAAGCAGCGGTAAGGTTATCAGGTAGAATATCAACATTGATATCTCCAGTGAAAATAACATTCTTTGTCCTAGTTTCGCATAGGACTATGTCAATGGAATCTAAGTAATTATTAATATTACGAAAGCTGGGAGGTCGATATGAACAGATTATTGTATATTCATTACCAATATTAAGAACTAAACAATTTCCATCTAAAAATGGTGGTTCAAAAGCATTAACATTTATATCTTGTCTGACATAACTGTAAGGTTGAGTGTTGTGCGAAAACAGATGGAATAGTAAAAAGGCACTGTATTTTGTGTTACAATGACAAAAAAATAATATCCTGCGTATTAATCCTATCCTACTTCCTGCGAACTTCGAGCATTTACCAAGTTTATAGATTTAAAAACGGGAATTTAACGTGACTTACGCGATGTCGATATAGCGATCGACATATGTTTCGGCCTCATCCGGAGGCCTTCTTCAGGATCTTGAGTGCGGGGCGCTCGTCGACGCGTCGCACCTCGCACTGCGGGCCGCTGCTCGTGCAGCGCGGGCGGACGGAGCGGGCGGCGGCGGCGGCGGTGGTGGTGTTGGTGGGGGGTAATGATGCGGTGTACATAGTGGAGGCGCGGGATTAGGTTGGAGGGCTTCGTCTTCATCACTGCTGTTTACTTCAGACGAGACCTCATCCAACCGGCAGACGGAACTCACGGTGTCCTCCTCACTGTTGCCACTGGTGACGTGCTTTCCATGAAGAACGGTTTTCCACGTATTTGACAGGTACCACCCTCTGTCTCTGTTGAAGTTACGACGACGACTGATCTCAATGGCTTCTCGGATTTTGCGGGGTACAAAGTACTTTTCACGCGCCAAAATCCGTGCCTTGTCAAATCTGATGTAGTGCGTCGTCCCAGATGTGAGAGCGTGCTCTGTAACCGCCGAGCTACCGCTGTCCACGTTCTTCATGGAAGCAATGTGTTCTTTGAGTCTTGTGGACACGTTTCTTCTGGTCTCGCCTACGTAGCTTGCACCACAGTCGCAAGGAACGACGTAGACCCCAGGAGCTCCTAGGGGATCCTTATCCTTTGGAGAGCGCAACAATTGCCTGACACGTGAGGGGGGGCGGAATATCGTCTTGATGCTATATCTTCGGCGTAACAAGTGTCCAATTTTGTCCGTGACCCCCTTGACGTATGGTAGGTACGTTGCTGCTCTCTCAACCGATGTTATTCGGCACTTTGTGGAGTTGTTCGCAATCCGATTACTCTGCTTCCAGCTGTATCCGTTTGCCTCTAACACCGCCTTCACATGCGCGAGTTCCGTGTCTACATGTTGTGGGTCACATAATCTCAGCGCTCTGTTGATAAGTGTCCGAGGCAACGACGCTAGATGGGCGGGATGGTGATGGGAGTCAGCTCTCAAGTACCGGTCTGTATGCGTACTCTTGCGGTACACTGTGTGTGAGAGATGTCCATTCTGTTGTCGCTTGAGTAACACGTCAAGAAACGGCAACGCGCCCTCTATTTCTCGTTCGACAGTGAAAGTGATCGTCGGATGTTTGCTATTTAGATGTTCTAATAAGGGTGTTACATGGTCCTTATGTAAAATAGCAAACACGTCATCCACATATCGCCACCAGTATCTCGGTCTAAAGGATATGTCGTGTAGTGCCGATGTCTCGAACCACTCCATAAAAATATTCGCAACTACTGGAGCTATAGGAGAACCCATGGCCACACCTTCCGTCTGAATATAAAATTCACCGCGCCACTTAAAATACCCACTTGTCAGTATGTACTTTATTATGTTCATGTACTCGATAGGTATAAGAGCTCTCTGGAATAAATCCGTTATAATTTTGAGTGTGTCCTCTATCGGTACGTTCGTGAACAATGACGTGACGTCGAAGCTCACCATCAGTTCGTCTTCACCTAATGTTACTTCATCTAGGAGCTGTATAAAGTGTCGCGAGTCCCTCACAAAACTTGTGGTGTTTCCTGTTAATGGAAGTAGCATGTCAGCCATGTATCGAGCTGTTTTATAAGTGGGTGAGTCGATTTGACTGACTATAGGTCTCAAAGGCCACGACGGCTTGTGAATTTTAGGTAGGCCATAAATTCTCGGTGCAGTTGGGTTCAAAGGGCGTAATCTACTGTACAGATCTTCATTTAATGCACGCAGTAGTGTACTCAGTTTGGTAGTTACTCGAGATGTAGGGTCGTATGTAACACATTTGTAAGTATTACCGTCACTGAGGAGCTGGTTTATTTTCTGTTCGTACTGTGCTGTGTCCACGACTACTGCTGCATTCCCCTTATCTGCGGGTAAAACTAAAAGCTCTGTGTTGTTACGTAAACTACGTAGTGCAAACATTTCCGAGTTCGAGATGTTGGATTTAGGTACCTTGGATTTTCGCAATGTCAATGCTACTTCTTGTCGTAAACATTCAGCGTCATGAATCGGTATGTTATTCCGGGAGATCGTTTCCTCGATACCGGTGATGATCACCTCGACGGGTATCTTCCGCGGTGTGGGTGCAAAGTTAAGACCTTTTGATAATACCGATTTTTCATTATCAGTGAGTACCTGCGACGATAAATTTACAACCGCCTGATTCTCCACCACTGAACGGTTGACGTCGGAAGGACGTTGCTCTGAGGTTTTTGTCAGGTGTTTTAATTTTCTATCATGACTTTTAGACGAATTGTTTAAAGTGTATTGCGCTCTGCTATAAGTCATTGAATCCAAAGTATCCCATAAATCTTGACGTAATAGACGAGACAACTGTAAGTGTAATTCCATCAATTCCATTGATACACTCGCGATGTTTCGAAATTCGGATGAGGCCGAAACATATGTCGATCGCTATATCGACATCGCGTAAGTCACGTTAAATTCCCGTTTTTAAATCTATAAGTTTAAAATGAACGTGAGTTTTTATAATAAAATTGTAAACCTCTACGGGGAGGTATGCCTTAAAAATGTGCGGAGATTTGCATCGCTGAGGAATAAACGTAACAAACTCGAATGTGGTTTAGTGTTTGTACAAAAGTGCCGAAATAGTGGAGTGTTGCCGAAGTTCTTGCGCATTAAACCAGTGAAATGTATTCGAGATTACACAAAGTTCTTCAGTGATGTGAATGATAAATTGGTGAAGAGGGTAATACGAGATTACTTTCGAAACATCGCGAGTGTATCAATGGAATTGATGGAATTACACTTACAGTTGTCTCGTCTATTACGTCAAGATTTATGGGATACTTTGGATTCAATGACTTATAGCAGAGCGCAATACACTTTAAACAATTCGTCTAAAAGTCATGATAGAAAATTAAAACACCTGACAAAAACCTCAGAGCAACGTCCTTCCGACGTCAACCGTTCAGTGGTGGAGAATCAGGCGGTTGTAAATTTATCGTCGCAGGTACTCACTGATAATGAAAAATCGGTATTATCAAAAGGTCTTAACTTTGCACCCACACCGCGGAAGATACCCGTCGAGGTGATCATCACCGGTATCGAGGAAACGATCTCCCGGAATAACATACCGATTCATGACGCTGAATGTTTACGACAAGAAGTAGCATTGACATTGCGAAAATCCAAGGTACCTAAATCCAACATCTCGAACTCGGAAATGTTTGCACTACGTAGTTTACGTAACAACACAGAGCTTTTAGTTTTACCCGCAGATAAGGGGAATGCAGCAGTAGTCGTGGACACAGCACAGTACGAACAGAAAATAAACCAGCTCCTCAGTGACGGTAATACTTACAAATGTGTTACATACGACCCTACATCTCGAGTAACTACCAAATTGAGTACACTACTGCGTGCATTAAATGAAGATCTGTACAGTAGATTACGCCCTTTGAACCCAACTGCACCGAGAATTTATGGCCTACCTAAAATTCACAAGCCGTCGTGGCCTTTGAGACCTATAGTCAGTCAAATCGACTCACCCACTTATAAAACAGCTCGATACATGGCTGACATGCTACTTCCATTAACAGGAAACACCACAAGTTTTGTGAGGGACTCGCGACACTTTATACAGCTCCTAGATGAAGTAACATTAGGTGAAGACGAACTGATGGTGAGCTTCGACGTCACGTCATTGTTCACGAACGTACCGATAGAGGACACACTCAAAATTATAACGGATTTATTCCAGAGAGCTCTTATACCTATCGAGTACATGAACATAATAAAGTACATACTGACAAGTGGGTATTTTAAGTGGCGCGGTGAATTTTATATTCAGACGGAAGGTGTGGCCATGGGTTCTCCTATAGCTCCAGTAGTTGCGAATATTTTTATGGAGTGGTTCGAGACATCGGCACTACACGACATATCCTTTAGACCGAGATACTGGTGGCGATATGTGGATGACGTGTTTGCTATTTTACATAAGGACCATGTAACACCCTTATTAGAACATCTAAATAGCAAACATCCGACGATCACTTTCACTGTCGAACGAGAAATAGAGGGCGCGTTGCCGTTTCTTGACGTGTTACTCAAGCGACAACAGAATGGACATCTCTCACACACAGTGTACCGCAAGAGTACGCATACAGACCGGTACTTGAGAGCTGACTCCCATCACCATCCCGCCCATCTAGCGTCGTTGCCTCGGACACTTATCAACAGAGCGCTGAGATTATGTGACCCACAACATGTAGACTCGGAACTCGCGCATGTGAAGGCGGTGTTAGAGGCAAACGGATACAGCTGGAAGCAGAGTAATCGGATTGCGAACAACTCCACAAAGTGCCGAATAACATCGGTTGAGAGAGCAGCAACGTACCTACCATACGTCAAGGGGGTCACGGACAAAATTGGACACTTGTTACGCCGAAGATATAGCATCAAGACGATATTCCGCCCCCCCTCACGTGTCAGGCAATTGTTGCGCTCTCCAAAGGATAAGGATCCCCTAGGAGCTCCTGGGGTCTACGTCGTTCCTTGCGACTGTGGTGCAAGCTACGTAGGCGAGACCAGAAGAAACGTGTCCACAAGACTCAAAGAACACATTGCTTCCATGAAGAACGTGGACAGCGGTAGCTCGGCGGTTACAGAGCACGCTCTCACATCTGGGACGACGCACTACATCAGATTTGACAAGGCACGGATTTTGGCGCGTGAAAAGTACTTTGTACCCCGCAAAATCCGAGAAGCCATTGAGATCAGTCGTCGTCGTAACTTCAACAGAGACAGAGGGTGGTACCTGTCAAATACGTGGAAAACCGTTCTTCATGGAAAGCACGTCACCAGTGGCAACAGTGAGGAGGACACCGTGAGTTCCGTCTGCCGGTTGGATGAGGTCTCGTCTGAAGTAAACAGCAGTGATGAAGACGAAGCCCTCCAACCTAATCCCGCGCCTCCACTATGTACACCGCATCATTACCCCCCACCAACACCACCACCGCCGCCGCCGCCGCCCGCTCCGTCCGCCCGCGCTGCACGAGCAGCGGCCCGCAGTGCGAGGTGCGACGCGTCGACGAGCGCCCCGCACTCAAGATCCTGAAGAAGGCCTCCGGATGAGGCCGAAACATATGTCGATCGCTATATCGACATCGCGTAAGTCACGTTAAATTCCCGTTTTTAAATCTATAAGTTTAAAATGAACGTGAGTTTTTATAATTTACCAAGTTCATACAAACTCGCAGTTTTCTTAGGCTACATTTCAAGTTTTCAAGAACTTTTATACAAACTCGCGAGAGCCCTTAGACCTCCTTAATCCGCCCCTGTCGCAAAAACCGTTCTTAGCGGACATCTACGAACTATAAACTACCTCCCTGCCAAATTTCGCCTAGAACACAAAAGCTGGTTTTGAGGTGCGATACCCTAAAATCATGTTCATTTCATTCATTCATTTAATGTTCAAGTTTACCGTCTTAGTGAATGCCCATCACTAGAGACGATCGTAGTGAGTAGTGAGCGTGTGTCTAAACACCGTCTACGCTGTATTTTTAAAACTGTGTGCGTTTTTAAGCTAGTGTGTGGGATCGTTAAAGTGAGCGTTTTCATGTACACGATTTTGATTTTGAGTGTGTGCAATACGTGTTTACTTCGATCCCCGTAAGTATCGGCAGAAAAAAATGTTTGCGGATTACAACGTTAATCCTTTGATAAATGCTCGAAGTTCTACGATGCATTTTACGGTGCGCAACACGCGGTTCCTAGTTACTATAACTTTAGTTAAGATTTGACGGAGTTGTGAGGTATACAGTCGAATTGAGAGCCTCCTTCCTCCTTTTCTGTGAAGTCGGTTAAAAATTTAAAAACACAAGTACCTATAGATTTTATATTTATCGATATAAAACACTTATAAACACACAAACAAATTTTTATGTGTTTATCCGTGTGAATTTTTAAAAATGTGTGTAGCGAACTACATTATTATTAAGTTCAGTATATTTAGTTCATAATAATTAGTTTTTGTAATTTAAAAATATTATATGAATACTTATTCTATAATAAGATTTGAGACGCGCGCGCTGCCACTGATGTCATAGATTACCATATAGTAGTCAGGCCGGCTGCGTACGGATAACGGTACTAGCTCCCGCCGCTCGATCGGCGACGCTCGGCTCTTGTCGGTTTTCCCTTCACCAGCAGTCCGAACACCACTCTTACGCCGTGAGGCTGCGCGCGCTCGCAAAATATTTATGTTTTCCGAATACGCGTAATATTTAAGTGCGCCATAATAAAATACCTTACGGATAAAAAAAAAAAAAAATGTGCTTCAAGCTCACCCAACACCTTATTTGGTGACACCGACGTGATGGCAGAAGAAGAAAAAACGCTTGTGTCTGCCGTGGGCGTGAAAGTTCCGCCATTTTGGCCACATAAGCCCAGTTTGTGGTTCGTGAACTTAGAAGCACAATTTTTACTGGCGAATGTTACTGCTGACAACACAAGATACGCGCATTTAATTAGCTGTTTGGATGCTAAATATGCAGCTGAAGTTGAAGACGTTATCATCAATCCGCCTGCTACTGGAATATATGAAAAATTAAAAGAAGAAATAATACGACGGCTTTCGACGAGTCAAGAACAACGATTGAGGCAACTACTCTCGGAAGAAGAGATTGGTGATAGGAAGCCCAGTCAATTTCTCCACCATCTACGTAGCTTAGCTGGTGCTGACGTCAACGATGAGTTCATGCGTTCGCTGTGGGCAAACAGATTGCCGCCGTACGTTCAAGCGATAATAGCTACGCAAGATAAATCGGCGTTGGATAACGTAGCTCAGTTGGCTGATAAAGTTAGTGAAGTGATGCCAGCTCAATCTCAATCGCAAGTATCCGCTATGTTATCTACATCATGCAGCGATCCGAACATCGCCGACTTATCAAAGCAAATCGCCGAGTTGAGTAAACAAGTCGCTGCCTTACAAAGTAATCAGTACAGATCACGATCGCAAACACGCAGAGGCAGTGGAAATAGATACCAGAGCCACGAAAGAAGTCAGTCTAGAAGTGGAATCTGTTGGTACCATACCCAATTTGGACAAAAAGCAAGCAAATGCCGTGCGCCGTGCAAATTCTCCGGGTCGCGCTCGACGGGAAACGCCCCGAGCAGTCTTTAAGTGCGGCGAGTGACTGCCATTCTGTAAGCCGCCTATTTATGACCGACCGAAGATCGTTAGTGGAATTTTTAGTAGATACCGGGTCTGATGTCTGCGTTTACCCCGTGAAGTTATTAAAGAAGAAGTGTCAACGACAAAAGTATGTACTTTATGCCGCTAACGGAACGGAAATCAGTACCTATGGACTAATGACATTATCATTAGATTTTGGTTTAAGGCGGGCATTTTCGTGGAAATTTATAATTGCAGATACTACAAAACCGATCATTGGAATCGACTTTCTGTATCATTACTCATTAATCGTAGACATTCGAAACAAATTTTTAATTGACGAAATAACATCAATAACTGTACCTGCGTTAGTTGTACCTAATACTATGTCGGTTGTATGTCCTGTGAAAACGGTTTCAGGTAGTTCATGCTATCATCAGCTTCTTTTACAGTACCCTGACTTAACTAGGCCTGCGGGAGACTCGAATGAACGTGAAGTGAAACATCAGACGCGACACTTTATTAATACCACGCCTGGTCCAACCGTCTTTTCACAACCTAGGCGTTTGGATGCAGACCGTCTCAAACTCGCGAAGCAAGAGTTTGAAGACATGTTGCGTGCAGGTATTATACGTCCCTCTGATAGCCCCTGGAGTTCGCCTCTCCATGGTCCCTAAGAAGGCTGGTGGTTGGAGGCCATGCGGGGATTATCGTGCTTTAAATTCTCGCACTATTCCAGACCGATACCGTGTCCCTAATATCGCTGACTTCTCTCATAACTTACATAACTGCAAAAATTTTTTCTACGCTAGATTTGGTACGCGCCTATTACGCTATACCTATAGCGCCCGACGACATTCCAAAGACCGCGATTACAACGCCTTTTGGTATGTATGAATTCGCTTTTATGAGTTTTGGACTTCGTAATGGAGCCCAAACTTTTCAGCGATTCATCGATGAGATTCTCCGTGGCTTAGATGTCGCTTTCAAGTACATTGATGACGTTTTGATTGGTTCTGCTGATGAAAATCAACACCTACAGCATCTCAAAATCATTTTCGATCGCTTACAAGAACATGGTGTGTTGATTAATAGTTCTAAATGCGTCTTTGGTCAATCTGAAGTATCTTTCTTAGGATACAAAATCTCTAGTGAAGGAGCCTTTACCCGAAAAAGTGAGTGCCATACGAGATTTTCCTCAACCTTCAACGATCAAAGATCTTCGACGCTTTCTTGGCATGCTCAATTTTTATTATCGTTTTATCCCAAAATCAGCAGAAGCTCAAATTCCTTTCAATGCACTTTTAGCTGGTTCTAAAGTTAAAAGCTCGACAAAAATTGAATGGACTGACGATTTGCAAGCTGCTTTTGAGCTATGTAAACAGCAACTAGCTGACACCGCTCTTTTAGCACACCCTCGTCCAAATGCAGAGATATCTTTGGTAACAGACGCTTCTGATACAGCTATAGGAGCCGTAGTGCAACAGAGAACGAAAGACGGATGGGAACCGTTAGGTTTCTTCTCTAGGAAGCTATCTCCTAGTCAGCATAAGTATAGTCCTTTTGATAGGGAACTTCTAGCCATATATGAAGCTGTAAAATATTTTAGATTCATGTATAGTCCTTTTGATAGGGAACTTCTAGCCATATATGAAGCTGTAAAATATTTTCGATTCATGCTAGAATCAAGGTCGTTTGTGATTTTTACTGATCATAAACCCATTACTTTACTTTTTTACTTTACTTTTACTTTTACATTTGCTTTTAAAAAGTCATCAGATACCTGTTCTCCACGACAATTTAGATAGATGGATTTTATTAGTCAATTTTCAACGGATATTCGTTATATTGCTGGTAAAATGAACGTTGTTTCAGACTTTTTGTCACGTTCCATCAACGAACTTTCTTATATTGATTATGACCGTCTTGCAATTTCTCAAGATACAGATAATGAACTGCAGAATATATTTCACAATGGTTCATCTCTGCAATTGAAGAAACTTGTATTTCCTGGATCGACAAAGGAAGTGTACTGCGACATAACTGGTACTCGCCTTCGTCCTTATCTCACTCCTGAATTTCGACGTTCAATATTTGATTCAATTCACGGGCTCAGTCATCCTAGTGGTAAAGGTACTACTAAGCTTGTCACTACGCGATTCGTTTGGCCCAATGTTCGAAAGGATTGTAAAGAATGGTCACGTTGTTGCGTTGAATGCCAACGTTCAAAGATTTCTCGCCATGTACACTCTCCAATCCACTCATTTCCGACCCAAAATCAAAGGTTTTCTCACGTCCATATAGACTTGGTAGGACCTCTTCCAAGCTCGCATGATTTCCAATACTGCCTTACGGCAATAGATAGATTTTCTCGTTGACCCGAGGGTATTCCGATTAGAGATATTAGAGCGGAAACAGTCTGTCATGCAGTTTTGACAGGTTGGATATCTAGATTTGGATGTCCAACTCATATCACTTCAGACAGAGGACGTCAATTCGTCTCCGACATTTTTGCTCGTTTAGCAAAGATAACCGGAACTCATCACGTTCAGACGACCGCCTATCATCCAGCTGCGAATGGTCTTGTCGAACGCCTTCATAGACAGCTAAAAGCCGCGATTATGGCTCATTCAACAAGCAATTGGGTTGAAGTTTTACCTCTTGTCCTCTTGGGCATAAGAACGGCGTGGAAGAACGATATAGGTGCTTCTTCCGCTGAACTTCTGTATGGAGAAGTAATTCGCCTTCCTGATGATTTCTTTGATCCGCCTAAACAAGACGCAATAGATTATACGGATTTTGTTCATAGAATTCGTGCACATTTTGCCAATCTAAGACCTACTCCTGTCAAACATCATGGTGATGCAAAAGTTTTTATTTATAAAGACTTAAACACCTTAAAGAAGGTCCTTGCAATCCACCATATACTGGTCCATTTAAGGTTATTGCAAGTGGAGATAAATATTTTAAAATTGAAGTCAATAATAAGCATGTAAACGTTTCTATTGATAGGCTAAAGCCTGCTCATTTAGTTAATGCTGCTCTCTATGCCTGCTAATCTAGCTAATAACGCAAACACTCACAAGTTCCGTTTAACCCAAGTCAACACTCCTGTAAACGCGTAAAGTACAAAGTGTGTCCAATAGAATCCAGGAGATTAGATATTACAGCGCGCCATCCCTCATATGTCAGCTCCAGGATTTACAACGCAATCAATGAAATATTAAATATTTATCCCCTTAACTCGTACAAATGTAAAGAGATTCTTATGCGCTGGTTTAAATCACTGTCTTACGAAGAGACCGAAGAACTTTATAAAACATCTCTGTAATCATACATTCATTCTCACAATGCACTTAAACACAAGCCTACACACATGCAGTCACACACAATACACACACACACACACAACGCATACACACACAGACGCACACACACATACACACGCGCGCTCACCCTCTCTCACGCACACACATACTATTATTTGATTTTACGATTGTACATGTAAAGAATTTATTAATAATGAATATTTTACCGTTTTATAATCGATATGAAATACTTCTATTTACGTAATAATTAATTCCAATAATAATTGTATCATTATATTATTTCATCCTGGTAAAATCAAATCGACTGAAGATATAATTATTCTACCTACATTAAACATTATTATGAATTGTTTATAATAACTGAATTTTTTTTAATAGCAGATTAACTATCATTTCTAATTGTACTCGTTATATTATTTTATTTTATTATGTACTTAAATAACTAAATTAATAGATAATTGTACACTAAAATATAATCATCGAAGGAAGGAACTAGCTACCAAAATGCAGGTGTCTTAACACCTAGTTTGATAGTCAGGGCCGCACTCAAATTGATTGTACATGTTATGAAATAAATAATTCTTAAAAAAAAAAAAATCTAATATCGAGTTTACTAATAACTTACCTACCCCTACCACAACAGTCCCTGCAGTACCTAAATCCGCACCAAGTCCTTCAACAGAAAGAAAAACTCGTTCTGGACGTGTTGTGCGTTTTCCCGATTTTTACCGACCTTAGTCAAGGTCTGAAGGGGGGGCTGATGTAGCGAACTACATTATTATTAAGTTCAGTATATTTAGTTCATAATTATTAGTTTTTGTAATTTAAAAATATTATATGAATACTTATTCTGTAATAAGATTTGCGACGCGCACGCTGCCACTGATGTCATAGATTACCATACCTATAGTAGTCGAGCCGGCTGCGTACGGATAACGGTACTAGCTCCCGCCGCTCGATCGGCGACGCTCGGCTCTTGTCGGTTTTCCCTTCACCAGCTGCTAGGCTATTCTGTAAGCTATCTCGACAACGGAATCCGCGGTGAGATTCGAATTTCGTACTTTGAAATTCAATCGTATCACGTTCGCAATACGGTTGAATTTCGTAGTACAAAATTCAAATCTCACCGCGGATTCCGTTGTCGAGATAGCTTACAGAATAGCCTAGCAGTCCTCTTACGCCGTGCGTGAGGCTGCGCGCGCTCGCAAAATATTTATGCTTTCCGAATACGCGTAATATTTAAGTGCGGCATAATAAAATACCTTACGGATACTTATTGTTATCATTCACTCAAGTGCTTCAAGCTCACCCAACACCATATGAGCAATTAAGTTACTTAAAATCAAATGGCCACAAACCTGAAATGCCAACTTGAGTTCATGTTTTATTTCTGGCTTGATAAACCATTTGTTTAGCATGTAAAGAAATTGGTCATTTGTTAAAATCCTCAACACCCCTGCTTTAAAAAATTCAACTTCTTTCATTACTTCAGCATAGCTAGGATAGTGGAAACTTCTTCGATGTATTCTGTGAACAAGAATATTTAAATAAAAAACTCATCAGTCATCATCCTCAGCATTGTCAGTGTGCTACTGAACATTAGCCTCACCTATGGTACACCACCTGAGAGCCAGATTGCATCTATCATCGCTTCATGTAGCTGGAGGGTGTCCTGGGCCCCTAGACAAAATCCAATTTCCTGTTTTCATTCACGCTATCGCAAGTTCAAAATGTATGGAATGACATTTGTTTCCGCAACAAAAATGTCAACAACAAAAACAACAACAAACCAAAATTGCAAGTATACGTCTACATCTACTAGACGTTTGCGATGACAGGACGCATCGATATCAATGTAGAGACTTCCAACCCTATTCTACGTTTACCGAAACGTGGTCATGTGTGAAAATGTGGACTATGATGTGATATTCTCCTCGGAACCCTGCCTGCTCAAGCGCTCAGTGGACTGAAACTCATCGAGCCTACGCGTGAAACAATTTTTGATGATTCTTGAAAATAGGTTTTGGATATGGTTTTAAAAGCGAAAGAAATAGGTCATCATGAGAGAAATTACAATTTAATCCAGGCTGACTTCTAGCAAACCTTCAGTCTAGTGACGGGTTAGAGTGTATCTAGGCCCTAAGAATACCAGGCTTAGAAGTAGGCGTAGGCTTATCGATATCTCTTTGTAGGGCCCCACACTATGTCGTATTCCTTATACCCAAGTACAGTTTCAGGTCATCGGCAAACATCAGGTATTCGGCAGTTCTGTTTGACTACCTTCGGCAAGTCATTAATCATGATGAGGAACTGGGTTGGGCATATCGTGCTACTACCTTGGCTCCCACCTGAGTTAGTTTTGTAAGGGTCAGATCTAATACCAGATAACTAACTAAATATATTGAACTTACCATTTTGGATATACCAACCGAACATATTGGATATAAGCTCTCGACCAAGTGGTGAGAATCCTCAGGGAAGAGGGGACAACATTTTGTGAGGTGCGAGGTGCTGTTAAGAAGTCTAAGCTTTCGGGAGAATCTTTGCAGCTACAAGCTGCAGAAGCGACGTTAAATTACTGCAGTCACTTCGCCAAAACCACAGACCTAGAATTTAACTACGTTAGTGAAATTCTACATCTGCGGTCAGAACAACGGTCTTTGAACAAAAAGATCACTAAGCTCGTAAGACGTAACCTGGGGAACTCCAACATACGCTCTATTAAAGAAGCGATCGAGCTAAACCGGGGGTCAAATCTTTGTGCAAGAGCTAGGCCGAAACCATCTGACGAAGTTGACCACATCTAACGGGAGTGTCGTCGATTCTAAGCCGGAGATTCTCAGAAAAGTTAAAGGCGTCAACGGCCAGTTAATCACCACACAAGCGTCCCATCCACAACCCCATATTGAGGACCCGCCCTTGAGCCACTCTAACCCGCTACTATACCGAAAATTTGCCAAATATAAGCCTAGATAAAATTGTGATGGCTCTCAGACAGCTTAAAAGCGGAATATCCCCCGGAGAGGATAGAATAAAACGGAGCTCTTAAAAGCTAATGGAACTCCTACGCTACGACAGCTTCAGCGTATTCTTTTCGGGGAGAACCCGAAGGCATGAAGCAAGAATATGGTCATTAGGATCAAATAAAAAAATGCTCAAATAAAAAAAACCCACCAAGAGCAAGTTGGACTCGCCCATCGAGGCTTCCGTACCAATTCTCAAACTAGGTTAAAACACAAACTTAACTTTGCAGTTTGATCTCAAAGACCGACGCCTAGACACTGTTAGGGCATCAACCGCAAATTATAAGTTTGTAGTAGTAAATTCGATTTATTTTTGTTATTTAAATACATATTCACAGTTTTAAGATTGTTTTAAGTGCTTCAAGACCTTGCTTCTTGCCATAGCAAGGTCTTGATGATTCTAGGTCAACGGGAAGTAGGATAGGTTTTGATTCGCAAAATATGCGAAAATATACGACAGACTGTCATATCTTTTGATCGCGTTGACTTACAAGTTTGATTTTTACAGCCCAGGGAAAGATACCGTAAACATAGTTGAGTATTTAGTATATATAGTAAGTTTCAACTTGATACCTCTACGTATTCCGGAGATAATGGGTCTTGACAGACGGACAGACAGACGGACGAACAACAAAGTGATCCTATAAGGGTTTCTTTTTTCCTTTTAAGGTAAAGAACCCTAAAAAGGACAAGCAAGACTCGCCTGAAGTTAAGCGATGAAGAACTGCCTATAATAGCAGAATTTGCGTCATTGCACTGCGAATTATGCCTTCAGATAATAAAACTGGCCAAGTGCGAGTCAGACTTTTGTCCCGCACACGGAGGATTCCGAACCGAACACCAACTAAGTAAACGTTAAAACAATGGTAGACTAGTATTATATAGTAGTAATAATAATAGTAGTAATTAATATTATTAAATATCTGATTGACCGAGCTTTGCTCGGTATTTTTTGCCACTTAAACAGACAAATATGACTCTTCCCGACATCTATTGACAAATAATAATACTATTTTTTTTAATTGAGAGCCACTAACTTCTTTACCCACACAGTAACACTAAAGCTACTTCTACTCGCCAATAGATGTCGGGAAGGGTAATATTTTAAGTTGATTATCAATAAAGTTGATTATTGAAAACACGAATAAAGCAACATTTTCTGAAAATGATTCCTAGCTAGATCGATTTATCGCCCCCGAAATCCCCTGTAAGTATACAAAATTTTATTTAATCGTTGGAGCCGCTTCCAAGATTCTAGCTAGATGGCGCTGCGCTATCGTAAAAAACATTTCTTTAATTTTTAACTTTGTTCTGTTCTAAGTATTTGTTGTTATAGCGGCAACAGAAATACATCATCTGTGAAAATTTCAACCGTCTAACTATCACGGTTCATGAGATACAGCCTGGTGACAGACGGACAGACAGACAGACAGACGACAGACAGACGGACAGCGGAGTCTCAGTAATAGGGTTCCGTTGGTACCCTTTGGGTTCGGATCGGAACCCTAATAATTAGATGTTATGGTCTCATATGCCCAGTAATTTCACTCCAATCAAAACCATAAATAATTTATGATCGTACAAAACGAAATTAGCCAGCACAAGTAGGTATGTCATCAAGGTATACAAATGCATCGATTTCGAGTTTAAGATGTTTATCTTCATATCTCCGGAGATTATTATCAGATCTCGATAAAATTTTAATGGGACCAAACCGGAAGCATAATCTCTTAAACAAAAAATGATTTTTTCAAATCGGTATAGATTTGACCGAGTTCTGAGGTAGTTAACAAGCATAAAAAAATAACTGTCGAATTTAGAACCTCCTCCTTTTTTGTGAAGTCGGTTAAAAATGTCTAATTATGGCTGAATAATGACAAAGTGCTGATACCATCCCTCGTTGACTAGCAGACGGTCTATCAATATAGGTACCACTAATATGAAATATTATGGTAAATAGGTTTATATGTATATTTGAAATAGGTACTTCACTTTTTTAATGTTAAAAAGTCCATAAACTGTTGCACGGTTATTACTTTGATTGGTTCGCCCTCGTTAATAATTAGCAATGGTTTTGCTTTCTCATCAAACCATTGTACGAAATCGGCTACTTGTTCTTCAGTAAATTGTAGCGTTACATTTTTTAACGGATTGAGGACATCAAATACAGTCATTTTGAATAATTAATATTGGTTTAATTTCGTAAAAAAGAAGTGCTTTGTTCAAACAAACCGGTGCATGATTTAAAATAAAAACTATCTACGTAGACGGAAAATTAAATAGACATTAGCCCCAAAGAGAATATAAATGCTACATTAGCCCTTTATGGACAGTTATTAGGTATACTCTTTGACCTTTGACATTAGCACAGACCTGCTACATATTAAACTTGATCGCGGCTACACCGGCCCCCATGAGACCGACCTTGAACGGATTTTGTCCCTTTCTTTTGTTATGGACAACTTATATATATACCATACATTGTACCATTAGCTTTTGTGGTATACAACGTGTATACAGAGTGAAAAAAACTTTATTAGTAAGGCCGATAGTATAGAACATATACAGGACTAGCAGGTTGTTAGACAAGGACATACTCCAACCCTGGTGTCTCTCAGTTGGGCCATTTTGTTCTACAAAGCAATTAGAACCTTATAGTTAATGCATACAGATCATAATACTCAATAAAAACATTATTAATATCATAATACAAACTTTTATTTTTTCTATCATAAAATACATCAAAGAAGTAAAAGCCTATTAAGACTAAAACTATTAAGACTACAGAATTGAAACTTGGTAGGTAGATGTATTCTGTAAACCGCTTTCCGATTTTTATACAAAAATAAAAAATATAAAATTTTAAGGGGGGGGGGGGGGGAGAGCATCCCATACACGGAACTGGAACAAAAAATATTTTTTTCTTCAAACCTATACGTGTGGGGTGTCCATGGATAGGTTTCTTAAATCATTTTTTCTCAAAGTCAATCATTTAAAAGATAGGCGCGTCTAAAGTGGTAAAATGTGTGTCTCCCCCCCCCCCCCTCTAACTTCTAAAGTAAAGGACTGAAAAATCTAGAAAAAATATATTCTGTAGATCTCAATAAAAACTTTCAACGAAAATTGGTTTGAACGAGATACAGTCAGCAGATGTTGAGATATAGCGACCGCAAGTATAACTTTGTTTTTCATACAAACACTATGAAAAACAAAGTTATTTTTGTAGTTGCGAAAAATCGTGCGAGTCCGACTTGCACTTGGCCAGTTTATTATTGCGTGAGTAAGGGAAATAGGGATTCATATTGATAAAACCCGAAAAACCATATTGATTTTCAGACTTTTTTACCAACCCCTTGCAAAAATCCTGCAACACTTATTTACTTATTTATTTACAGAAGTACTTAAGTAAATCTATAAGTTTATATTATATATAAATATATAATTAAAAATAATAAATCGGTAATCCGGGGGGAATTTTTAGAAAATCCTTTCTAAGAGGATACATACGTCATAACATCTATCTGCATTCTAAATTTCAGCGCAATCCGAAATAATATTGATTTTCGGACATTGTATCATATAATTAATTATTAAACATTAATATTGACATATTATGTTTCCTTAAAGTGTTACACATTTTATATTTTTGAAAATTGTTAAACACAATCTAAAATTTCATCGTACCGACGGGACTTGAACCCGCAACCTCCTGGATAACAACCCCACTTCACCCTCTCTTTACTTATTTATTTACTGATGCACTTGTGTGAAGTTTCGAATAGTGACTGGGTAATGTACGAATAGTATGTCATTTTAATTTGGTATAGTATTTTTTTTTGCAATGTCGGTACAAAGTACGTTCATAATTATTAATTGTTTTATTATCTGTAGTCTGCGCTATATTATGTATAATATTATGTATATTAGGATGCACAGCGAAAACATCCTTAATCTATGGTCGCAGGCCTGGCGGCTGATCACGAAAACCATTGAATGAACGAAATGACGGAGACGCAGCTATGTAGGCCGTATAGCTCCGTCCCCGTCATTTCGTTCATTCAATGGTTTTCGTGATACGGGTGCTGGTCTACGCAAAATACAGACAGGTGTTTTGCATAGATGAAAGTATATAAACGGGTGTTTTGGCGGGAACGTGGAAAAGTGTGAGTGGTCTCATTGTATTTTTTCCTAAAACTTGTGTCCTTCCGCGAGTTAATGTGTAATAAATGTGGATTATTAACCATTAAGTGCCGGTGAATGAGTGCGAGTGTAGGGAAACAGCACAATGTTGAAAAACATGCTATTTGCGTTCTCACCAAAATTCCACTGAAAATCTTCAGTAAACACCATATCTTTACTGAAGGTATGACTTCGACTAGACTTTTCCTTGAAAACTGACCTGAAATGTCCCCACCCAAAGAAACCCACCTCTACGATTTAAATTCATAAAAACTTAAAGAATTTCAATACATGACACTGGCTAAATACACTTATCGTGTGGAGCCATAATAAAACAAAAAAAAAACACAGACAAACAAAATGCAAACAAACAGAAATCATATAGATACTCAAGTATCGACGGCTACCGGAGATGTTTTTAAAAAGACAAATTTGAATTATAAAAGATGTCGTTTATTCGACGGTTCGCTTAAGACTGACTTAATATTAAATAAAATCTATTCAGTATGATCATTCGACGGATGCAGATATCTCTACTAAGAAATAAGTCTTATCTCTGCTGACTACGTGCGAATGGTCATAATGCAAGCAGGGACTTCTTGTAATGCGTGGGAGTCGCGTCGCATGACTTCTCCCTCCTGAGATTCAAAATTATCAGAAGGATTCTGAGAATTTCGAACATTACAAATATAACCCATTTTCTTAAGTTTAACATATAAAATTACAACGATTAATGTTCCTATAATTAAGTATAATAAGATTGTCCAGACGCTAACACTACGGATTCTAATTTCACTGATTTCGTTTTTATTTACATTTTCACTGGCACTTTGGATTGATTTAACTATGATCTGCATACTTTTCACATTCATATCTTCCATTTTTATCGGTTTCCTGTGTTCAATCTTGAGACTGTTGATATTCGGCAGGGTCACTATGGGCAATTTAGAATATTTCAGGAATTCCATCTGATGTGGGCGTAGTTTCATTGCGAACTTGTCAATCTTTACTTCACACGTGTCTTCCAGAGTGACGATGTAGCTTCCTTTGATGTGCTGCTGAGAAACTTCATTCTGACAGATTTTCTGGAGTGGTGTGTTCCATTTGGCAAACACAATCCATCGATTTGGCTGGATATGTTGTACAAGAATTTTCTCCAACGTAACCGGAACTAAAGCACATGAGCTAGGGTTTGGTATATACTTCATCAAGTCGGAAATACAATTATCTTCTATAAATTCAGCATTTAAATCTTCAAAACAAATGAAACTGGAGGCTGCTGTCAATTTGCAAGGTTCGGCGAGTGGCTTGGAGACCAGTCCATTCACTATCAGGTAAGGATATTTGGGTAGGATAATATATGTACTTTGGTTACGGAAAACAGGAATGGGATATAGTTTATAATATGTATAGGTCTCTTTGCCAATGAGTGGTATTGCTAACATAAACACTAACTGATTTTCTTTATAATATGCCTTTATACTTATAATTTGCTCAATTTTAACAATATTCTCTAGACTTGCTGGAAAAGCTAATCTCTCAGATTTTTCAATATTCTTTAGTATACCTAACAGGTTTTCTGAGTCAATAATTGATTGGTGAAGTGTATTCACTTTGCTGAAAGCTATGGCTGTCTCTATTTCGTTTAATTTGCTGGTAATGCTTTGAAAGTTATGTAAAATGAATGAATATGTATTAATTATCATGTTGCTTATAAAATTCATTTTTTCTTGCTTTTTGAATGAATCAAGATCGTCTACTACTTTCTGAAATTGCTCGTTTAACTGATTTATATTATTGTGAATTGATATTGTCAAATTACTAAAATTTTCAATGAATTCGGTAATTAGAGTTATCTTTTTATTTAGTATATTTTGTTTCATCTTTATGTTTTTGATAATTTGGTCATAACGTTTTGCATCATCATTATCCAAATTACCACTAATCATCTTAATCATGCTTCCCAGAGGGTTTATGAGACCACGCTTTACTCTGTTATTAGGAAATAGTTGTTTATATTTATTTAAAGTTACATTTTTAAAATACTCTGTTTGGGTTTTAAAGTTTAGAAATATTGAGTCATTATATGTTTCGTTAAAATTAACATTAATAAGCCTGTTTAATTCATCAAATTTATCGATATTTAATCTTATGTCTTCAGAAATACTGTTTATATCTAATATTTTAATTATTGTCCAATTTTCCTGAGTTATTACGGCATTCCCTTCTTTAAGTGGTAGGACTCCAGGTACTTCTTTAAGTGACTGCATTTGAAGGGCCTGCAGTAGGCTGGCCGCCATCAGGACCAGCACGGCGATCTGGATGTTTCTGTGGAGGACGTTTGATATCCTTTACTGGGGCCTTCAATTCGCGATTATTTTTGTCTAAAGTAACAATATTTCTTTCTATTTTTCCGGTCACTACAGCTTTATCATACCTAGGTTTGTCTTTACTTCGTCTGACATTGGTTCCTTTGAAGAAAACCACGTCGCCTGTATCTATTTTAAATTCATTTTCACCTCCCCGTTTATTTATGGATCTTTGTTTAATTTGTATAGCTTTGTCCGTCAGGTTTTTGTAAAGGAATTTAGTTCTCTTTAGGTGATCTCGCATTAATGCTTGCATGTATTCTTTGTCCGAATTTATGTTGAAAGTACTTTTAGACTCCGTGTGGCCAAATACTACTTCAAAAGGTGTGAGTCCCGTTACGGAGTGGATAGTGTGGTTATAAGCCATTACAGCATAAGTCATAGTGGATGAAGCATCAGTCAGTTTCTGTTCATATTTGGCTAATCTATAGATTTCTAGTAATGTTGAATGGAATCTTTCAATATGTCCCATTGAATTGGGGTTGTTTGGGGTTCCTAAATGTAATTGGATTTTATAGAAGTCCAAAAGTTCTTGTATTAGTCGATTATTAAATTCAGATCCTGAGTCTGAACTTATTTTGCTAGGGGTCCCATAATAGGAGAAATATCTGATAAGCGCCCTGACTATTTCGGGTGCTGATTGATTGGAGATTTCAAACGCCTGGCCCAATTTACTGAATGCGTCTATTATGGTGAGAAAGATCTTTCCTTCAATTTTAAATAAATCCATGAATAGCTCCTGAAAAGGCTTATTCTGAGTTTGTGTTAACTGAATTGTGGGTTTTAAAGGTTTCCGGTCATATTTCATTTTTTGACATGCTTCGCATGTATTAATAACTGCCGCTACTGTTATGTCCATGTTATGCCAAAAGTAAGTCCGTTTTAGGTGTGATACGGTCTCTTTTATGCCGCGATGGCAGCTTTTGCCTATGTGATATTTTAGGATTATTTCTCTTTGTTCTTCTTCGTTTTCTACGTAAACTACCCTTTCTGTACACTCTAGAATGTTGACTGAGCCGGCCTTAAAAAGTTTAATAACTACGTCTGTGAATTCGACCCTGTGTCGCACATCTTCAAAATATATGAAATATTTGACCTTGTTTCTTATATATCTTCTGAGGAAGTCAGTTATTAAATCTGGTCGATTTAATGGCAAGTGTAACTCTAGGATCTTTTGCTTTTTATTTGAAATATCTTTAACTGCGATTTCGTTTCGGAACCATGTGTGTACCAAAATTTGGTTAGGTTTTGTATCTATTGCCTCTTTGAGAATCGGAATACCTAAGGAGTCAACATCACGTGCTGAATGTATGGTTTCTGTTTGAATTGTATCCGTTTCTGATGCAGTAATTGTACCGCTAGACGGTGCCAAAACTGAAAACGGTGATCGAGCTCTGTTTGGATTATTTTCTGGAATCGATAGTGTTTTCTCCGAGTCTGAAGAGATCGTAATTGTTTTTTCGGAATCTGACGAAATTGGTATAGGGCTACCTAAAGATTTTTGTTGTTTTTTCTTTTTGCCTAATTTTGTTATTTTCTTCGTTATTTGTTCACAGTGCCTCTGTAATTCTAACTCTCTCTCATCAACATTAACCTGTATAGATGAATTTTCATCACGGCTACCTAAGGCGTTGATTTTCATTCGGGATAAGGCATCAGCGTTTGTGTTTTGGCGACCGTTTTTATATATTACGTCATAGTCGTATTCGGCTAGTCTTAAACGCCAGCGAGTTATTTTGCTGTTGGATTCTTCAAACGAATTTAACCAAGATAACGGTCGATGGTCAGTGTATATCGTGAATTTCTTGCCATAAAGGTATGGGCGAAAGTGTTTCACGGCCCAAACAATGGCCAAAGCCTCCTTTTCGATGACACTATATCTCGTTTCAGCGTCGTTAAGTGTTCGAGAAGCGAACGCAACAGGTCGATCACTACCTACATTTCCCTGTGATAGTACTGCGCCTATAGCATAATCAGATGCGTCGGTGGTTAATATAAAAGGTTTTTCGAAATCGGGAAACTGTAGTAGAGGTGCATGTGTAAGCAATTCCTTACATTTTTCAAACGCCTCTACAAACTCCTGGGTGATTGTTACCTTATGGTTTTTCTTTAGGCAAACGGTCATAGGTCTTGTCAATTTCGCAAAGTCTTTTATAAATTTTCTATAATACCCTACCAATCCTAAGAAGCTCTTGATTTCTGTTTGAGTTTTTGGAAGAGGATACCTCAGAACTGCATCGATTTTATCATTATTGGGCTTTAGTCCATCTTTAGTTATAGAATGTCCTAAGTATAGGACTTCCTTACGAAGGAACTCTGATTTGTCAATCTGCACTTTAAGGTTAGTTTCTTTTAGCCGTTCGAAGATTTTGCGCAATTTATCTACGTGTTCCTGGAGACTGGTTGAAAATATGATAATATCATCGAGATACACGAGACAGTGAATCCCTTGGAGACCACGTAGGATGCTGTCCATTGCTCTTTGGAATGTGGCTGGTGCCGTCTTTAGACCAAACGGCATACGAAGAAATTCAAAGTGTCCTGCCTGGGAACTGAACGCAGTCTTCTGTCTATCTTTTTTATTGATCTCAATCTGATGATACCCACTAGCCAAATCTAGCGTGGTGAAGTAATTAGACTTACCTAATTTATCGAACAGATCTGATATATTTGGTAGCGGATATTTATCATCAGTTGTTACGCTGTTTAGCCGCCTATAGTCTATCACCATTCTAAACTTCTGCTCCCCGGAAGCATCTAGCTTTTTTGGCACGAGATGCACGGGTGCGTTCCAAGGTGAACAAGATTCCTGAATGACGTTGTCTTTAAGCATTTTATCTACTTGTCTATTTATTTCATTATTAACTGCAGGGGGTTGTCGGTATGGTCTTAAGTATATGGGATCGTCGTTAGTGGTGCGTATCTGGTGTTTCACTTTGTTTGTAAAAGTCAGAGGTAATTTTTCACAGTAAAAGATGTCTCTATATTCAAAACACAATTCACCAATTGCATGTCTTTCTTCGTCGTTCATGTGATCGAGTCGAAGTTTTTCTAAGTTTGAAATCAGATAGTCATCTTTGTCCAAGTCGTTTTCAGTGATAACGTTGGTATTGGTATTGCATACTACTGGTTCGTATGGAGTAACATTTATGAGGTCGTTTATTTTTAACGTGATTGGAGTCTCTGATGTGTTTTGAATTACTGTGTATGTATGACCATTGACACAATTAACTAATGCAGATGGCATCCTGATTCCTTCTGTAAATTCCCTATATTCAATAATTCCGGTACCATTGTATATGTTAGTTGGCAACCTCACACGAGTTTCCGAACGTGGTTCAAGCCTAATATGCACCTTTGGATTGTAAGTGAACGGAATTTCCGCATCACGTGTTCTAAGAACTTGGTGTTTCATGTCTATGTTTGCATCTAGTTGCGCGAGAAGGTCCGAGCCTATCAAGCCGTCATAATCCTTGTCTACACTATATACGTAAAACGTATGTGCTTCCGTAGTTCTAAATGTTGGTGGAAGCGGTATATGTATAGCTTCATCATGTAAGCTTTTACCGTGAGTGCTTATTACTTCGAAAGGAACTGCAATTTTACTGTGTTCAAAGAACTCATCCGCTTTGTGAGGACTAATAAAAGATCGTGAGCTGCCGGTGTCTATCATAAATCTCGCGTCTAATTCAGATAGGTAAATATACGGCAACTTAGCAAAATTGTCACAGTTCAAATTTATTATTTCATGGTCGTGTCCGAGGCCTGTGTGTAAAAATTTGAATCGTTAGACAAACATTCTGTCTCATCGTAAAATTCTGTCATATTCATTGAATTAACTTGTGCATGGTCATTGTCATAGCTGTCATAGTCATAGTTCATCTCGTAACTGTTGTAGTCAAAACCATCATTATTTCCGTCCGCGTAAACTTCAATTTCATTATTAAAAGCTTGATTAGGACGCGGGGCAGGCAACGCCGTGCGCATTGTGACGTCAGTGTTAAATGGTTTTTGTTGCGTTTGAATACCAAATTTAAATTGATTGGGCTGTGATTGGTTAAATATTGGTTTTGTTTGTTGCGGACCGAAATTTGGTCTGTAACCTTGAGGTGCATTGAAATTTGGCCTAAAACCTTGAGTTGCACCGAAGTTTGGCCTGTAGCCTTGGGGTGTTCCGAAATTTGGCCTATAGCCTTGAGGTCCTTGATTTGGCATGCCAGATTGAACATTTTGGCTAAGCTGTGGTCTAAAACCGGATGAGGTATGAGGTATACCAAATTTAAATTGCGGTGCCTGTTGTGCGCCAGAATTAGAATTTTGTGGTCTGAACTGATTCGGAATACCAAATCTAAAGCCTGTCTGATGAGGAGCATTTGTGGGTAAGTATTGTTTCAAACCAAATTTCTCTACGTATGGATTGTTAGATGCCGGCACTTGTGGCTTAGTTAAGCCTGCACGAAACATTTTGTTCCTAGCGTTATATTGGTATTGAAAGTTGACCTCTTCCAACACGATAGAAAGCGCGTTTTCTAGTGTTGTGCTGCTCTTAAGCCTAACTATCCGTATGAGGTCCTCTGGCAGATTGTAGAGAAACACATTCATAGATAAATTGTCGTAAATAGTAATTTTGCTTTTTCTTACATGAGGGTCTACTATGGCGTTTACTTTGGCAATTAAAGAACTTTTAACCTGCTGAATCCTGTTACAGAAATCAAGGTAAGATTCATTTTGATTTATTTTTAATGTTTCAAGCTCAATAGCGATACATTCTTCTGAACGTGGATCGCCAAAGTGTTGGATTAAAACTTCTTTTAGTGCGGCCCAAGATTCAATATCCTGCCTTTCACTTATAAGCTGGGCGGCTTTACCGGTGAGTTTACTAGACACTACATGAAAGACATATAGATCTTGTGCCTGGTTTTCAGCATTTGTAAAACAACCAATCACATATTCACATTTTTTTATGTAAAGATTGAGGAGTTTCTCGTCACCATCAAATTTCGGAATGACCTTGGACATTTCCATAGGGATAGCCACAACTTTAGCCTCAGTCATTTTATCTAACCTTAAATCGTACCTATATCACACAATAATTGTACCTATTTATTTATATAATAGTTAGTTCAATGTTTAAATTATAATCGCAATATTACAATGAGAGAACGCAATATAACAATTGCCTAAAATCTATACCACTTATAACATATTATATCTAACTATGATACCTAAAATCGAAATATAAATCGCCAATATAAGTGCATTTATACCGAAAATCAGTTAATGAATAGATTAGGCAAGTTTTGACCCAAAATAACATTAAACAGACATAAAATGGAATAGATATGGATGTAGGAAATAGTGAAGTAAACTACTCACAAGCCACACATATCCTCCTTAGAGTCAGCTACTGCGTCTTCCGGATTCTGGCCGTCACAGGAGACTTCTTATTTGGTTCGTATGGATACCCGACGTAGTCGATTTCGCGGAACTTTTCGCGTCAAAGCCGATATTGGGACCTTGAATAGAGCGTAAACGCAAGCACGACAGAAGGATTACGGGTATCCTACCGGCTGCGCCACTCAAGTATCGACGGCTACCGGAGATGTTTTTAAAAAGACAAATTTGAATTATAAAAGATGTCGTTTATTCGACGGTTCGCTTAAGACTGACTTAATATTAAATAAAATCTATTCAGTATGATCATTCGACGGATGCAGATATCTCTACTAAGAAATAAGTCTTATCTCTGCTGACTACGTGCGAATGGTCATAATGCAAGCAGGGACTTCTTGTAATGCGTGGGAGTCGCGTCGCATGACTAGATAGAGATCTTTAATTTGATTTATTTAATTATAGATCATCAGACGTAGTAATTGTATTCTCTTTTGATATTCAGTTCACTGTCAACATTTTAGTAGCATGGAAATTACATAAACTTGCTGTGGATATATCAACAGGTGCATGAATAATGTTTGAATCGGACGACTTCGATCAGGTAAATCATCACAGAATTTTATCTTTTCCATGTCTGACATTATAATTGTGCGATAAAATTGAACCTCCTGTCATGTGACATTCTAGCATTGTCCACCCAGTATCAGCCCAGGGCCCTTAGACAAAATCCAATTTTCCGTTTGCCTTCATGCTAACGCAAGTTCAAAATGTATGGGAATGACATTTTTGTTGCGGAAACAGAAATGTCATTCCATACATTTTGAAATCCAATCCCTGTTTACATTCACGCTAAAGGTTAAACCGCACTAAGCGACACTTCACAGCAGCGGCGCGACGCGACACGTAGCAACACTTTTAGGTATACTGCACTTGAACTGCAGTGCCGCGACAGTTTGCAGCATGGAGAATAGACTATCTGTCATTATCCGTGATTAACGTAGTATTATATTCTCTTTGTCCGTGGTTTGCAGCAAATTTTGTCTCTCAGTCGTTCGGCAATTCCTGAGGTAGATGGAAGAAACGGCAGGTAGGCCTAGTGATTATCCTAAACATCTCTGTGAAGTTTTGTGAGGATAACAGAAAGAGAGTGTGTAGCTTTATTTTAGAGACATCCAATCTTTACTTTAGAAAGGATTGTATTTTGTAAAATCAACTTGTTATATATTTTCTATTGTGACAAATATGTCATACGTACTTTATAGAGCGCAGAAAGTAGGCTTTATATCTTAACACTCTCAAATTCCCCTTGGGTTTCCACTCCAACAAGTCTTGCCCAACACATCCATTATTGCAATGTGTCCTGTCCACATGTCTGTCATGTTAAAGCAATACTGCTGTTGGCGATGTGACCGTACAATAGTGACGAAAATAAATAATCTTCTAAATCTACTTAATTTAAATGTTTGCAATGCAAATACTCTTTGTCATTTTCAGGTGCTGTCCCAGTTAGATTTTCCTGACTTACCTTCTAATATATCAAAGGAAAAAGAAAATGTGGTTACTAGTCTCAATATTGATGATAGTGTGGCCCAGACTCCACCAAAAGCTTTTCAAAATGTAAATGAAGCTAAGCCTGAGTTCAATAAAAGACCAACTGAGAGTAAAAATGTTACGGACAATGTTTGTTCAAATGTAACTGAAAAAATAAGAGTAGAAGTTCCAAAAGACACAATTTCTAAAGAAAACACTTTTAAATCGCCGAAGCATACAAAAAGGAAGATAATAAATTCATACTTTGATCACCAAAGCAAAAGGAAATTTCCAGGTCCCGCTGGATTGCTTACTGGATCACTTGAAGAACCCAAAGATGACAGCATTTGTCAGATAGAACTACTTTCTCAGGTAATTAAAAACTTTTTCATTAAATTATGGTAAGATTGTCATCATCTGGGTAATAGTTTTTTTAACTAGATTTTTATTCTAAAACATTTAGCATTAACTTTGTAAAAATCTAGGTTAGAGTGCTACATGGGTCATCACTTAACATTAACTGAGATAGTGGCCAAGCTCTTGTTGTATGGTAGAAATAAAAAATATCTTTACAACTAATATTCTATCTAAATAGATTGAAAATACTTATTAAGTCATGCTTTGTTTATGTCTAGTTTATGTTTATGTTTATGTCTAGGGTCTATTAGTATTAATAATAAAGTTATATATATTTTGATTGGTTTCTGTATAAAGACTCAACTTCAATAAACATTTTCAGGACATAGATTGCACTCAAAATAACTTACGACGGGACCTTTTTGAGTCACCAATTTGGATAAGACTTTGCAATGATACAAAGAATTGGAAACTTCATGATATTGATTGTATAAGGACAATTAAACAGCAGGCTTTGTCAGGAAACCTTCGGAAGAGAAAAGCTCAGACTGTGACTGCATTTGTTGAAGCTGTGGACAGATATGCAATAGATCCATTGATTATATTGAGAGATTCTACTGGTAAGACCTTAACTAATGTTACTGCTTGCCCAAGTAAAAATGTTGTCTTCTATAAAATGGAAGTTTCAAGCCACTTAATGATGCACTGGTGTTGTGAAGAATGCTCAAAGGAATTTTCAATTTCAAATTTCTTAAAGGACTATTTCATTTGCTTAGGGTGAACACTTAACTATTATTGCTTTCTTTTCTCAGGTTCTATCAAATGTACCCTACACAGAGATGCATGGTCCACATTTTCACCATACATTGTGTCAGAATACTGTGCGCTAGTCCTTCAAAAGCCTACAGTTCTCACAACAGGAAGTGCATTTAAAAAGCACTATCTGAACATTACCTTGAGTAATATAGTTGCTATCTACAGCTCGGCAGTATTAGACGAAGATGCAAATAAAACTTTACCTGATGGGTACAGTGTAGTTTGGAAAGAAGAATTCACTGTGATAAAAACTGAGAGGAGTTCAGATAGCTTAGGTAAGTTCTGTAATAATGACCATGTAATAAGTTCTTTAAAAGTGCTAAACAACCAAGTTTGGTTCAATCCACATTTTGCATTGCAGCATTAAGAGTATATTGATTGTATTTCATTGCAGGGACATCTTTCCAACAAACCAATGGTTCTGAGGACTTGCTTGATGTTTTGGACAACCTCTTTGCAGATGAAGTATTCTGACCTCATTAGATATATCATTGTATGTAAATATTGTACATAGGTAACGATACATAATTTAATTTTATCATTAGAGTTATAATTATTAGAAATTTAAAAATGTGTCAATTATAAAACATTAAAGAGTTGGTTGATTTATAAACCTGATGTAATGGTAAATAAAAACTATTTCATATTTACTTTACTGCTAATTTAATTGGGTTTGTATATGCATTTTGACTATATGTTTAGATAAACTAGAAGAATGGAAATATGTATTAGGACACATTTTACACTTGTAGACCTTGAGTTTCTTTTCGACGCCTGTCTTGTGGGCCATTATGTGTTTCTGGCAATAGAACATTCGTTTGAATTTTGTCTGAAACAGAAGTCAGCAGTTAGACATCTTAGGAAAAGACTCTCACACATCTACGACTCACTAACATATCAACAAAAATATAATTTTGTAAAACATATTCTGTTGGCTCATACAGCCTAGTACACAAACATACAGGCATGACCAAAGCCTACGATCACCTATTAAAACAACCCAGGTACATGTAGGATTAAGGACTCTAAGCCTGTGGACGCAGGTGAGAATAACTACGATCCTCCCTCACATGATAGGCAATAGGAAATATACATTTTTTATTTCATTGATTATAATTTATCCATATAAAATATAGTAAGTACTAGCAGCCCGCCCTGGTGAAATTTATACATAATTCAATTTAAGTTTCGCGATACTCGCGTTTTTTTTTCTAAAATATATTAGCCTATTCATTACTTCAAATTCTGTTCCTATTCTATTAATTACTTCTTATAACATCAGCTATCTGCCAGTGAAGTCGGTCCAGCCGTTTCAGAGATTAGCCGGAACAAATAGACAAACATTTAAAAATTGTTTTTTTATGTAAGTACCATAACATACTGTCATATGCATTTAGTGACTTTTATTAATAGATGTAGGTACTTTTTTATCTATCTATATTTATATATATAGGCTAGCGTTTGACCACTATGTCACCTGTTGGTAAGTGATGATGCGGTCGAAGATGGTAAGCATGCTAGGCCTAGAACGGGAACTGGATCTCAAGGATAGCTGCCGGAACACATTAGATGTTTTGGCGACAGATTTTCTTAACTTAAGGGTGGTAGCTGGACAGGGGACATATATAGTGTCCTACCACCGTGCTGGTGTTGTTGGTTTCTTAATGAAGTTTTTCAGAGGGCTACTGTGAAAAGCGCACATAAATTTTTCGATAGAAAAATCCATTGGTGCACGGCGGGGATTGAACTCGGTACCTCTGGTATCAAAGCCGTCCGTTCTCCTAATTACGCCACCGGGCCTTCAAAAACTATCTGTCTTACATTACAGCATAGCGTTTTTAGATAAAGAATGAATCTGTTCTGACAGCAGCGTGTGTTGTGATGTCACGTTATATTTGCATGGAAAACAAAATGTTCCCTAAATATTTTTTATTAATATAAAATTTTTAAACATTCAAAGTTATTTATGAATGCAAAACTGTTATATAATAAATACCAGCCCCCTGATTCTCAATCATTCGAAAACCTATTCTGATTTGGAAGCTTAATTTTTGGGGTTCCGTAGCCAAATGGCAAAACACTTATATATTCGTCATGTCTGTCTGTATGTCTGTCAGTCCGTATGTCACAGCCACTTTATTCCGAAACTATAAGGACTACAGTACTATAAGGACTATTTGCAGTTAAAACTTGGTAGGTTATTCTGTGAACCGCTTTTCGATTTCTATAAAAAAAAAGATTAAAGGGGCTCCCCATACATGGAACTGAAACACAAATGACATTGAAGTTCCTAAAACTATTTTTTCTCAATGTCAATCGTTTAAAAGATAAGATAAGAAGAAAGTGGTAAAATGTTGTCCCAGGGCCCCCCTCTTACTTTTAAATTAAGAGTGAAATTTCTAAAACAAGATCACTTTCAACAAAAATTGGTTTGAACGAGATATAGTCAGCAGTTTTTGAGATATAGCACATTTTCCAATATATAACTTTGTTTCTCATACAAACACTATCAAAAACAGGTAATTTTTTGCTGGCGAAAAATGATATTGGTATTTTTTGCTTGATCTTATAAAACATTGTAGAATGTTACGGAACCCTACAAGTGCGAATCCGACTTGCACTTAACCAGTTCATTAATTTTGAATATTGATAAATGGGATGTAAGGGAGCACACATACCATCTATGTGCTCCCAGCCAACCTCACCTCATTCTCGATCGTGCTACCAAGCGAGTCGGTTGTGTGTTTACGTTTGTTGCAGTTTATTATATCTACCTTCATTTTAGAATATTAATAAAAAACTACGAAAATGACGAAATGTGATAATTGCAACAAGGGTATAACGAAAAGATCACCTGGATTGGAGTGTAGAAGCTGTGGAAAAGTGGTACACGCCAGCCAAACATGCTCGGAGCTTACCGCGAAACAAGTCTCTGCACTTCGGAACACGGAAAGCCTCGACTGGATATGTGGAGAATGTAAGCATAACTCTCCTAATAGGAAGTCCTCTTATATCATTCCGGAGGAAGACGATGAAGAAGAGGAGGTGGTGGTTGACAGCGGTATCACTGGCTGTTATGGCATTGATACGGACAAGTTCCTCAGAGATATTACTGCGGAAATGAAAAAGATCTTGAAAAAGGAACTACAACCGATAGAAACATCAGTTGCCTTCTGCTGCACAAAAATTGATAATCTGAATACAATAGTGGAGACACAAAATAAGAAAATAAATGAATTAGAGAATAACTGTTCTCACCTCTACAATGATAATACCCACTTAAAACTAGAGATTAGTGCGCTGAAGCAGCAATTTAGAAACTCTGAACAACAACGCCTAGATAACGTGGTGGAGTTAGCAGGCATTCCTAAAGTCAACGATGAAAACCTTGTGGCAATGTCGAAATATTTAGCTGAAGCATTAAACATGGACGAGAGACAGGTGACAAGCATCAAACGAGTAGAAGGTCGCAATGGTCAAGAGTGCAATATACTAGTAGAACTCAAGTCGGAAGATCACGCGGTTCAATGGGTTCGAGCCTATAAAAATGAGCCTATAAACAAATATTAAAAAAAAAAAAAACATTTATTTCCATAAAAAGTACCTTATAACAACATAATGCACTTAAGAATAAAACAGCGTATTCCATTACAGTGTCAGGGAGATTATTCTGCGAGGCCCAAACTAGGCGAGAGGCCTGTGTCTTGGGACTCGGAGTGCGTAACAGTATATACGTTTTTAGACAAAATTGCGTGCAGAGACAGAGGGACTGAATCTGAGACTCAAGTTACCGTGATATATATATAATATTACGAAGTATGTATTTATCGCAAGTTGTTACTTTATTCTTAAGTAAGTTGATACTGAAAAGTTATATTTCGAATAAATTATGACGTTTTATAAACATTGAGTTTTGTGTGCGTGCATGCATGCGTGCGGTGCGTATGTGTGTGTGTGTGTGTGTGTGTGTGTGTGTGTGCTGAGTGTGTCCGTGAGCGTATGGGGGTGTGCTTTTGGAAGAGAGAATGGTTGTGCAATTTACAAAATGTTGCTGCTTACAATGTCTTCGGCTTCTTCATAAGACAAATGGAAGAGCCAGTCTTTCACTATATTCTTAATAGAAAGAAGAAAGAAAGAAAATACATTTATTTCGCACATTACACAACTTATACTACTTAACGTACCTAAAGATAAAAAAGGGAATATATATATATAATAACAATCAAGAAAAGAATACAGTTATAATCCTATCTCGGTACTTAAATAAATCAAATACACACGTGTAGTGCTAAAAAGGTCTATCTCAGCATAGAATGTTCAGGTGTTTGCCTGAACGCTGATTTTCAGATAGACCTATCTGGGGTTGGACTATCGCGAATAATATAAATTAGTAAAAAGGAAATAAAAATACATATTTTATTATAGATATTGTGATAAACATACTTACTTTAATACACAATACAATACAATATAAACTATTATAAGTAATAGGTACACACGAATAATAAAAACTCAAAGTAAATAATCAGAGACAATGCAAGAATACAAAATAGGTTTATGAACGAAGCGAGACATGCGTAGCATCTCTACTTAGTCTGTGAACCGCTGTGAACGAGACGAACATGAAAAAGAAATCGCTATAGTGTCAGTGTCAAACAAAATGAAAAAAAAAAAGAAATGGCTATGCAGAAAATACGAAACGAGAACTACATAAACTAAGAAACTAACTAATTTACCTATTAATAATAATTCCCTAATGGCATACACAGTAAAAAAAAAATAGAGATACTATAATAATACTAGGCACCCTGCAGTATTTTATATGTCACAGAATTTACACACATTATTATAAGTGCTGATGTGAGCAAAAGCAGGACTTCTTCTGGTTAGAAGGCAAGTAGCTTGAGGAAGAGGTACGCGGAAGGCACGTCTAGCCAGCAGACTATTATGGTCCGGACGGTTAAGAAAGCATTTGTGAGCTTTAATAGTGGCATTTAAAATAAAGAGTTTTCGGACGCTAAGCACCTTAAATTCGTTATAAAGACAAGTTGTGGGATAGCGAAAAGGCTTTTTTAAGATGACTTTAAGGAGAGCACGTTGAGCTCTTTCTAGAATGATGAAGGTTGTTTTTCCTGCGCTGCCCCAAATTGAAATGCAGGATGATCGATTGACACAAAGCTATGTAGATGTCTCTTAGTATTTCAAAAGGTGCGCAGTCTCGTAATTTCTTCATTACTTATATTAGTTTTCTTACGCGGCTGGATAAATTAAGAATTTGCTCTTTGAATGCAAGGTTTTCATCAATGATAGTGCCTAGGTATCTGATGTTTTTAACTCTATCTAAAGCAAGACATGAACAGGTAGTTTTGTTTTGGCATGAGTGAATTTTTGGGGTAAAGTGGTTCGGTGGGCTTGTGACACTAGTTTTTGAGAATGCGAGGTATTTCGTTTTGGCGATTTTTAGTGTCAGAAGATTGTTATCTAATGATTCTTGTATTATAGTAAGTCCTTGTTCCGCGCTTCGGAATACTTTGTCCCAGCTGGTGTCATTGAAAATGATTACTGTGTCGTCAGCGTAGGTTATGATTTCTGCCTTATTGAGTGTTTAGCTTACAATATCATTGATGTACTAGTTAAAAAGTGTCGGACCGATTATACTTCCCTGCGGGACGCCGAAGGGGATGAGGAGGGGAGAACTAGAGTGAGAGCCAACTTTAATAAACTGCTTTCGGTTCGTTAGATAGCTGCGAAACCAGTCAAGAGCGACACCTCTAATGCCCGAGGTTTCCAACTTCTTTAGTTGTAGGCCGACCGAGACGGTGTCGAACACTTTAGCTAGATCAAGAAAAACAGCAATGCAGTTATTTCCATTTTCAATGTGTTGCGCTACTGAGTTAGCGAGAAGCGTTACAGCGTCTTCGGTCGACCTTCCAATGCGGAAACCGAATTGTCTCGGAGATATTATTTTATTATCCTCCAAAAAAGAAACCAATCGCTTGTTAACAACTTTTTCGAGTACTTTAGAAACAATGTTCAAAAGTGCTATTGGTCTATAGTTTTTAGGGAGCTTTTTGTCACCGCATTTAAAAATTGGGGAAATTGCAGAAGTTTTCCAGTTACTTGGGAAGACGCCAGAGGATAAACTTAGATTAATGATGTGAGTTAACGGGATTGTAATAGATTCGCTTGAGTGTTTAAGAACAGGTACCGTGATTCTGTCAGGGCCAGGAGCACTGTCCATTTTAAGTTCGGAAATAATTCTCTTCACTTCTAAAGGATCCGTTGGATGTAGGAAGAGGGAATTACTAATTAGGGTAGGACGGTTTGGTCTATAAGCAGTAATGAGGTGGTTCTGAGTTAGGCTCAGCTTGAGTAAGATGTTGTCAGCTAATTGCTTACCGACTGAGATAAAATATTCGTTGGAGCTAAAAAGAGAGTGATTGGCGTCAGTGTGGTAGTTTAGTAAGTCAGATGTGTCAATAGTTGTTCTTTTCATGTCACAGATCGTCTTAATTGTCTTCCAAAGTTGTTTCGAGTCATGTTTGGTGTCATCAATTTTCTTGGAGTAGTATTCGTTTTTAAGTTTTTTAGTCAGTTTATTACAATAGTTTCTGTATCTGGTGTAGACTTTGCGGCGCGTGTAGTCATCTGGATGTGATCTAGTGTCCATGTGAAGTTTGTCTCGATGCCGCATGCATCGTAATAGTCCTGGTGTTATCCATGGCTTCATCGTGACCCATTTGCGACCAATTTTAACTTTGCGTGTGTGTCTGCTTACTGCATCTGTCAGAGTGTGGCTAAATAGGGATGCAGCTATATCCACACAAGACTCATTAAGCACGTTGGACCAGTCCGTCTGCACTATGTCTTTTACAGCAGCGTCAGTATCAGTTTTTAAGGTGTAGTTGGAGATTCCGGAAGCTTGTTTAACCAATTTATTCCCGCCATAGTTATATCGTGATCGGTAATGCAGGAGTTGCAAACTAGACCAACTGAATTTGACGCGGTTTTAATAAATATATGGTCGAGGCAAGCGAGCCCACGAGTTGGCTTTGATATGGCCGGTAGCAGTCCGTGTGAAGCCATTAGATGGAGGTATTCGCTCGCAAAGCTATTATTGTCGTTACATATATCTATGTTCAAGTCTCCAACAATAGCAATTGATAAGTAGCAGTTTAAACTGGTGATCAATGGGTCAAGAGAGCATAGAAAGGGTTCAATGTCGGTAGTTGATGGGGACCGGTATATCCCTACAACAGCTATTTTATTATCTATGGTTATTAGTACTGAATCTGCATCTTTAACATCGGGAGAGAGTATGGTTACCTTATAAATGTCTTTTACGTATATAACAACGCCACCGCTTTTGTTCTTCTGGGTTAAAGAGCGGAAAATGCTATAGCCAGGTAGTGTGTTTATTATTTGCCCTTCCTGTAGCCAGCCATTCGGATAAAACTATCAGGTCCAGATCGATATTTATACGATTTAATGTGACACAGAAATCATCGAAATTCCGTTGTAGACTTCTGATGTTTAGGGACATTATTTTAAAATTGTAGATGGAGTTGGCAAAAAAGTTCTTGCACAAATCAGCTGACGTAATAGTATGACATTCAATTCGTACGATTTCTTCGATGTCCTCCAGTATGCTAAGTAAAGCCATACTGATAATGCAAGAAAATGGATAAGGAGACGGTCGGCATCCGGGTTGTCATACTTAGATCAGAAATAATGGATGCAAGCTTTAGTATGTTAAGTAGCACATGTGTGGTGTTTGATTGTGTGTATATATGTTTTACTGACTTGTGTGTGTGTTTTGCAGTTGAGTGTATGAGAAGCGGTTTGATGTGAGTGTGTGATATTTGTTGAGTTGATTTAAATTTGTTGTTTCTTGTTGTACATAGTATAGATAGATATAACGAAAGCAAGAGAATAAATATTCTTAGCCTAATTGAATAGAAAACAAAGGGGATGGTTCCGGTTGTTGTCGGCTTTGTGCTGGTTTCAGTTTGACGGTGCTGGGAACTGCTGCTGCAGGTCGTCGGTTGTCTTAATAGGAATGGCGGGGTTTCCTTCCTGCTTCCGAACATATATTGTGCCATTTCTAACCCAACAAAATCTGTATCCAGCTGATTTCGCGTACAGGCGGGCTGATCGAAATAATTGCCGGTTTTCGAAGGTGAGGCGCTCGTTAATAAATATATTTCGTGGGGCTCCTGCCACCCCGATGTCCGAGCACAGTAGATTACGCCTCTTTCTACTCGAATGCAGAAACATGTCTCGGTCATGACGTCGCAGAAAGCGAACGACGAGGGGCCTGAGGGGGCGTTTGGAAGCATTTTCTGAGCTATCTCCGTCGGCGTCGCGGCTGCGTGGCCCGACGCGGGTCGCGTAATCGATGTCGTTGCTGTCGAGATCTGCACCAATCGATCACCCGTACAAAATGCATCGGACTTTCCTTTGGAGATTCGTTTAGTCCCGAGATTTCTATCTCGTTTCTGAGACTAGCTTGGGCTCGTACGCTGAGCTCGTGTTGCAGTTCTTTTAGTTTATTACGGCTCATGAAAGCCTCACTTTCGCGTTGCTCCAGTTGACGTAGTCTAGTTTCACTGTTGTCCAGTTTTTTCTCATGTTCGTCGAGTCGTGTGAAACATTGTTTTATGTGATCAGTTAGCGATATCATGTGTGACTTCATTTCCCCTATGTCACCCCGAAGTAGCCTGATTTCCGACGCAAGTATTAACGGCTCATCATCATGCTGAAGGATGCTGCCGACGGTCGGACTTGTCACGGCCATTGATATCTGGTCCGCGGTAAGGTTGCGTGGCAGTGCAGACTCCAGCTCGATGCCGCTCGTGACGGTCGTCGGCTGGACGGATGCACGTACCGGTGTATTTGAATTATCTTTCCTAGGCTCTTTACAAATACACGCGGGACACACCCAGTTAGTTTTGAGGTCCTCCGTGACCTTTCTGTCGGCTATGTTTACACATACCAGGTGGTAATACGAGTCGCATTTTGAGCATCGAACACTGGACACAATGGACCGAATGTTTTTTGTGCACGCCGCGCAGCAATTCACCATCTTGCAAGCTTGCAGTAAGTTATTACAATAGCATAGATACAACGGTAATATTAAGATACAACGGTAATATTATCGGCGTGTGTAGTACTATGAATTCGCTGTGGCCGCGGTTATATAGATACAACGGTAATATTAAGATACAACGGTAATATTATCGGCGTGTGTAGTACTATGAATTCGCTGTGGCCGCGGTTATGCGCTGTAGAACTTTGTAGCACGCTGTAATTGGTAGATGTTCTGTCGCGTAGCCGTAGCACTCGTAGACCGTTCGCGTCGCTGCTGATAGCGCGTCGGCACGGCTCGTCCAGTGGGTGTGCGAGTGAGTCGAAATATTTAAAATTCTCAGTCCGTCTCGTTTTCCCGGACCGCGGTGGGGCTAGCTGATGACTCACCGGCACCGGTTTTGCGAATTGTTTTTGCAAATTACGAGGAAGCGCGCACTCCACTTAGGCACTAATTGTTCACTTAATATGGGTGATTTTTGTGTGAGATGTCAGGGTTAGATTTTTAAGCACGCGAAACGCGACCACACCTTATCAAGGTCTCAACCGCACTCAAAAGAACGCACACAAAAGTAGATAAAATAGTTCCCAACTACAGAAAAGTCGAAAGTGATTCTTCGCCGTGCTCTCACTAAAGCTAACAAATCACTTTTATGGGAATGTCAACAAAAATTGCGACCGGTATACAAATATGTCTGGTTCCAAAGTGGAAAGGTTCTGGCACGCAAAGAAGACAATGACAAGCCCGTCGTCATTAGAAGTGAACTGGACATCAAGCCACTTATCAGCAAGCCAGTGCCTGAACGCCGTTCACATAATCGATAATAGAAGACCTAACACCAGTCAGCCAGATTCCATCGTCAGATCACCTAAAACTTTACGATTGTGCGAACGTTAATGAATTTAGTAAGCATATTCCTAACATACACAAACGATCAAACTTAAATATTATTCATATTAACATTAGATCTTTGACCAAAAACTTTTGTTATGTAACTCAATTAATAAGTTCATCAAAACTAACTATCGATGTTCTGATTCTAACAGAAATTAATATTTCGAATGAAGTTGTTTCTATATTTAATCTAAATGGTTACACAATTCACAGTAAACTACGCGTAATTCGGAGAGGTGCAGGTATAATCTTCTATGTTAAAAACACTCATACATTCACACTACTTAACAACACTACACTACACTAAATCACTGCGAATACATAATCGGTAAAATCTACACATCTCATAATTACACTGCCTGTATCTGTGCTATATACAGACCTCCAAACAACAGCAAGCACCTATTTATAAAAGAATTAACACAATTATTAACTAGTCCCGAGATAAAACTGCACGATACTTATATGCTAGGAGACATTAACATAGACATAAAAAGTAACAATAGCATCCGTGAATACTACATCATTAGCATGTCCGAGTGCGGACTAACAAGCGCGATATCTGATTACACAAGAATTGAAAATCACGGTAACAAAACCTCACGTAGCTGTATTGATCATATTTTTGTCAGAACGCGCTTGTTAGATCTGTACACGGGCGCGCTTGGAACGGCAATGGCTGACCACCGCATGATTTATTTTGTCGTGCACCGGAATTAGGTCAGTGCACTTACAGGATGAACAGAAAATTATTCATCACATAAATAATGTTAAAGTAAAGTCGTTGCTGAAGAATGTAGATTGGGATGAAACTGAAACCACAGCGTGTCCTATTAATATTTATAATAATATTAAAAACACGTTTATTAAATCTTACGAAGAATCGAAAACAGTAAAAAAGATAAACAGTACTAGTAAAAGAAATAAATACCCATGGATAAATACAAAAATTGACAGGTTATGCTTAAAACGCGATCAATTATATACTACATGGAAAAAAGACTCGACTGATAAGTTAATTAGATTAGAATACAACAAATTGAGAAATAAAACGCATAAAATAATAGAGGATTCGCGAAATAAATACTATCTAGATCAAATCAAAAATAACAAAATGAATTTACGACAACTATGGCAAATCTTAAACACCATATCGGGACGCACCAAAAATTCAGTTGATGAGGCTATCATTAGAGCATCCAAAAGAAATAAAACAGAGACCAAGACTATAGCTAATAATTTTGCAAAAGAGTTTATATCTAGCGTCAAAAAGATCTTGCCTATGTGTAATAGAAAATTAATAAATGTTTCAGATTATATGTACCCACAAAATAAATCGATTTATTATAAAAAGGCCTCAAATGAGAGCGTGTCAAAAATACTGCAAAACTTAAACTCAAACAAAGCACCTGGAATAGACACTATCCGATGTATTGACATCAAAATAATATGCGACAAAATTTCCGGTAGTATAGCCCAATTTATAAACGCTAGTGTTAAAGCAGGAAAATACCAAATAGACTTAAAAACAGGAAATGTAAGACCAATAAATAAAAAAGGTAGCCACAGCAACTACGCTAACTATAGGCCTATCACTATACTTCCAGTTATTGATAAGATTACTGAGAAGCATGTGTGCAACCAGATACAACAATTCTACCATAAATATGAGATATTATCCAACGCTCAATACGGTTTTCAACCCAAAAAGTCTACCTCACAATTGTTATCAAAATTTACAGACGAAGTCAACAAATACCTTGAGCATAAAAACCACGTCATACTGCTGTTCATCGATTTTAGCAAAGCATTTGACACATTAAGGCATGATACTTTGCTCACCAAGTCAGAATACTCCGGTATCCGTGGACCGCTTCTTGAATGGTGTAGGGACTACCTCAAAGATCGAAAATTCTACGTTAAGATAGGAGATCACATGAGTGATGCCGTCGATGTCACAGAAGGAACGGCACAAGGCTCGGTTCTTGGACCATTGCACTATCTTGCCTATGTGAACGACATGGAACACGTCATAGATCATTGCAATATTTATCAGTACGCGGACGACACATGTCTTCTTGCTGCTAGCAAAGATCTTAATCTAGCAGCACAGTGGATGCAACATGACTTTACTCAGATTTTGAAATGGTCGCATGACGCAGGTCTTGTCCTTAACGCAAGCAAGGCTAAAATTATCCACGTTCATTCAAATTACCTTCGACACAATCATAGGTTTAAAGTCATTGCCCATAGTCACTCATGTCTGCATAATAACTCTGCAAAAGGTACATGCTCGTGTGATGCAATTGACCAAGTCACCCACCACACCTACCTCGGGTTGGTGGTGGATAACCACGGATTAGACAAAGGAGGTTGGATTGGCAATGTGGGCGGGGCAGGCGCGCCACTAGTATGATTAGACAATCATAGATTCATAGAACCACGCGATCATACTTTTTAGTGGCTCGTGGTTTGCGTCGCAGCGCGGAGGTGCGCTAAAATCGTCTCAAAATGCCGTGTTGTGCGATTATTACGTGTAAATTAAAGAGTCAGACATCAAGTATTAAACAAGGAGGAATTTCTTTTCATCGGTAAGCATAAAATCTTCGTATTATAGATATTTTTGTCCAAAAACTATTTTTAATTATGAAATTCTTTGTTCAAACGACAACATACCCAGAGAACAGATAACTATACATTGCTGGTAAAGTACGAATATTTCTACCTCGAGACGCAGTTTACGCGCAATGGATTGCAAAGCGAGCGAAATCACCACGCCTCTCCGACTCGTTATATTCACGTTCGCGTCGGTCGCCGGCCGGTCGGCCGCGTGTGATTGTGTGTAACTTATAGAGTCTCGAAGTAATGTGCGTAACAATTGCAGTAGTGTGCGAAGCAATTGCAGCCCCGTGTTCTATGTGTAATTTGTTTATTAGTTTGCGTAATTCGTGTATCTATTTGTATTGTTTATGTTGTGGAATCGTTTGGTGGGAGTAACGCGGCGACGCTGGTTTTCAAACAAAAGTGTGATTATTGCCAATCCAACCTCCTTTGTCTAATCCGTGTGGATAACAGATTTAACTGGAGCTATCATGTCGATCAAGTCTGTGACAAACTAAGAGCCCTACTAGCGAAATTTTACATAATCAAATCTAAAGTTCCACTCAAAGTATTGCTTGCCCTGTACGTAGCTCTGGCGGAGTCAATAATAACATACGGACTAACGAGCTATGGGCGAACTTTCAAAACATACTTAGACAAAATCTCAAACCTACAAACAAGACTTCTAAAACTAATAGTACCAAAAAAATATAAAACAACAGTTCAGAGAAAATATCGTAGATTTATTTCAATATTGTAACGTAATACCAATACAAATAAAACTGCTCATGGTTCTCGCAATTTAACAATATGATAATAAAAGCATTCAAATTCCAGTTTGCCACAAAATACAAACTAGACAAATAACTCTAAATAAACTAAAAGTACTAATTATTATGGCAGACGAACGATTGAATTTTTAATACCCACTATCCTTAACGAAATCCCCCAAAAACTACAAGAAAAACTAAATAAACTCAATTATAAACGTATACTTAAAAACTACTTTTACAACACGTACCACAATAACACAACACCGACGGACTTATAATAACACAATATTACGACCCCAACTAAAAATAACAGCCTGTATAAGGTGTAAGTCGCAGAACCAGTTTGCCGACAGCGATACGCATCGTCCGCATCGCAAGTACGAGTACGTCAGCGGTCGCCCGTGCTCGATCGCATCCGTGTAAAGTGTAAACTACCCTTCCTACCATTTTTATCACACATCTACATCCTACATACCTACATAAATACTAAAATTACACATATAAACAACTTGTAATAAGTTTTCATACAATTTATTAGTAAGTTAGTTAAGTCAAGCTTTATTTTGTAAAATAGCTGTATAAATAATACTTAAGTGGCGCGATCCTGAATGTGAGTGCCAGTACAAACTTATGGTTTATTGGCACAACATAAAAATGTATGTAATTATTAAGTACTTAAATAAACAAATAAAATAAAATAAAAATAAACCTGCCCGTGGTGCATCCTGCTGACCGACGAACGGGGCTCTGGCGACCGACAAATGGCCGTATAACCATTTCAAATTATGGCGTAGCTAAAATTCTACAGGCCGGTGACGGGCAGCAGCGTCACCGGTGCGAGGAGCTACGCCCTGCGATGGCCAACACGCCTGCCCAGTGTGGCGATTAGGGCATATCCCTCCCAAGGGATGCAACAAAAATGGAAGGTCCCAATATGCCGCGGCCCCCAGTTCCCGGCCGCCCTGCTATTCGTGACCACTGCGGCGGTCACGGTAACGGCAGGGCAGGGTGCTAAGAATCGAACGGGCTACGGTAGGCCGCCAAAACAAACTGACCCGCGCAACCTATAATGGACGCACGATTCGGCTAGTTGAACATCTGGTGCAGCTGGAGGAGGAGCTGGGACACATAAGATGGCACATTCTGGGGTTATGTGAAGTCCGAAGACAGGGGGAGGACACCATAACTTTAGAATCGGGCCATCTAACGTATTACAGAGAAGGAGACCAGCCATCCCAAGGCAGCGTCGGGTGTTTGGTCAACAAGGTTCTTAGTAACAACGTTGTAGAAATCTCCAGTGTGTCGACCAGGGTAGCGTACCTCATAATTAAGTTAACCGAGAGGTACAACCTCAAGGTTATCCAGGTTTACGCACCGATCTCGACACACTTGGATGACGAAGTGGAGAGCATGTATGAAGACATCTCTAGAGCCTTACATACCTCTAAGGCTCACTACAACGTTGTCATGGGAGACTTCAACGCCAAAGTGGGAGTACAGACTTGCGGCGAATCGTCTATAGTACCACACGGATTTGGGAGTAGGAATCACAGGGGGCAAATGCTCGTCAATTTCCTCGAGAAAGAGGGGCTTTTCTTGATGAACTCGTTCTTCAAGAAACAGCCCCAAAAGGAAGTGGACGTGGCAAAGCTCCGACACTGTGACTAAAAACGAGATTGACTTCATCATTACGGACAAACGGCGCATATTCAGAGACGTCGAAGTGATCACCAGGTTCAATACTGGAAATTATCACCGACTTGTACGAGGCACTTTGGATATCGATTTCAAAGCCGAAAGATCCCGATTGATGAAGTATACGCTCCGACCGAACCTACTCCAAACCGTTGTTTGGTCCGAAACATTCCAATTAAAATTGGAAAACCGATTCGCTGCCTTGGAAACCACAGATGACGTCGACCAGAAACTCGAAGACGTGGTGGAAATCCTCAGAAGTTTTGCGAGAGCAAGCGTACGGGCAATAAGTCCAAACTTTCGACAGAAACACTTCGGCTAATGGAAGAGAGACGAACAGACCCATTGTCAGCTTTGTCAATTAACCAGGTGCGTAACAAAACCATTAAGAAGCTGGTGCGACGCGACCTCCGATCCTCTAACACGCTCTTGATTAAAGAATCAATTGAGCAGAATCGGGGGTCGAAAGTTTTCGTCCAGCTTCTGGGTAGAAGCCACCTCACAAAGCTGACAACGTCAACGGGGAACGTCGTCGCATCCAAGTCGGAGATGCTGTCAGAAGTTGAAGACTTCTACGGCAAGCTCTACGCATCGCATGCTTCAAGGCCCGTACCCGATACTGAGGATTGTAGAGCCACCTTAACCCGCCACTTCACAGAAGACCTGCCCGAAGTCAGCCGAGATGAGATCGTGATGGCCCTTAAACAGCTCAAAAATGGAAATGCCCCAGGTGAGGACGGAATCACAACAGAGCTTCTAAAAGCTGGAGGAGCCTCAGCTGTAAGCCAGCTGCAACAGCTCTTCAATTCTGTTCTCTTCACTGGGAGAACTCCGCAGGCATGGAATAGGAGCACGGTGGTTTTGTTTTTCAAAAAAGGAGATAAAACGCTCTTGAAAAACTACCGCCCGATTTCGCTTCTGAGCCATGTCTATAAGCTGTTTTCAAGGGTCATCACTTGCGCGAAGATTCGACGAGTTTCAACCTCCGGAACAGGCCGGGTTTCGAAGCGGTTACGGTACCATGGACCACATCCACACGGTGCGGCAGATTGTGCAGAAGACCGAAGAGTACAATCGGCCCCTGTGCTTAGCATTCGTGGACTATGAGAAGGCCTTCGATGAGTCGAAGGCCTTCGAATCAAAACCTGGTCTGTTCTGGAGTCCTTGCAGCGTTGCCAAGTCGACTGGCGATTTATCGAAGTGATGAGATGTCTATAATGCCGCAACGATGACTGTACAAGTACAGAACCAGCGTACTAAACATAGCCACCTGCGTCGAGGAGTGAGACAGGGAGACGTCATATACCCGAAACTGTTCACTAACGCCTTGAAGGATATGTTAAGACGCTGGACTGGAAATATTGTGGCATTAACATCAACGGCAAGTACATCTCTCACTTACGATTCGCAGATGACATCGTCATTATGGCAGAGACGCTGCAGGACCTACAAAGAATGTTGAATGGCCTAGCTGATTCTTCTCGTCGCATCGGTATGAATTTCGATTAAACCAAAGTCATGTACAAGGAGCACGTTTTTCCGGAACCGATTGCCGTATTTGGAATCCCACTCGAAGTTGTCACTAAGTATGTTTACCTAGGGCAGACGCTCCAACTAGGCAAACACAAGTTCGAGAAGGAAATTCAGAGAAGAATTCAGCTGGGCTGGATAGCATTCGGAAAACTCCGTAGAGTCTTCTCGTCGCCTATACCGCAGTGTCTAAAGACAAAAGTCTTTAACCAGTGCGTCCTACCTGTAATGGCATACGGAGCCGAGACTTAGACACTCAGACTGGTCCACCAATTTAAATTCGCTCAGCGAGCTATGGAGAGAGCTATGCTCGGTGTTTGTTTGCGGGATCGAATCCGGAACGAAGTAATGCGCCAGAGAACTAAAGTTATCGACATAGCTCAACGGATTAGCAAACTGAAGTGGCAGTGGGCTGGTCATATCTGCCGTTAACCGTTGGGGTAGACTGGTTCTAGAGTGGAGACCGCGAATCGGTAAACGTAGCGTAGGACGCCCTGTGACCAGGTGGAGCGACGACATTCGACATTGGCAGCGGTGGGCAGTGACTGGAAACAAAGAGCCGAAGATCGTGCTCAGTGGCGTGACTTGGCAGAGGCCTATGTCCAGCAGGGGACTAATACCGGCTGATTATGATGATGATATTGATTGATAAATCCGTGAGCAGTTGAGTGTAATTTATTTCATCGCAGAAACATTTCCAATTAGAACCACTGATTTTTCGAATTGAAATTAAAAAAAACCGGCAAAGTCGAGTTGGACTCGCCCACCGAGGCTTCCGTACCAACGTTGGTTAGTACCAATTAAGCTAGACCTCTAAATTGTATGAGCGCTCATATAACTCTGAGGCCTATCTTAATTGGCTGAAAATAAGTATGTATGGGGACACCCTTTAATTTTTTAACATTTTTATTTTTTGGATTTTTCCCTTTATTTGTGCTATAAGACCTTGCTTCTTACCAAATTTCATGATTCTAGGTCAACGGGAAGTACCTTATAGGTTTTCGACCCAAAACCTATAGGGTACTTCCGGTTGACCTAGAATTGTCAATTTTGGTCAAAAGCAAGGTAAAAGTATCAAAAGCAGCACAAATAAAGGAAAAATTCCGAAGAGTAAAAAAAGTTTAAAATTAAGGTAAATTTTGGTACTTACAAGTTTTCGCGAAAATCTAAATTTGCCCATATTTTTTTATTGTGTTATACCACCCAATAGGGACTATAGACCTCAGTATAAGGTATAAATTTCAACATGCTAGGTCCACCCGTTCCTGAGAAAATCAGTGGTTACACACGGACAGACGGACAGACAGACGGACAAGAAAGAGATCTTATAAGGGTTCCTTTTTTTACCTTTTGAGGTACGGAACCCTAAAAAGTAGAAACTAGATCCGAGTCGAAGGAGAGCCAGTTTCCGAATCAGAACTTGCTTTCGAATGATTGAGATTAAGTGAATTAACCCTGCAGAACGAAGGTGATTCGAATAAAAGTTATTTCAAATAAATTTAAACCACATGCATATTCTCTATTATCTCTGTCTTTACTCCCGCCCTGCTATATCGTCGAGGGTAATGAGACGGAGAGTTATCCCGGTCTTTAGACAGACATACTTACATCACAAATGAGACAGGTATATATTTTTTCCTTCCCGTCTATGGCAACTGAATACAATGTCTCGTTGTTAGTGTTCAGATAGTCTGTGTCTATCGTTAATTCATCTTCAACTTCTGTGCATTCTGCCTGTAACGAGAAACGAATAATACCTATAAATATCGTGTTAATATAATAATTATTCTAAAGAATGCTATGTTCCAGAATTAGTAAGAGTTTTCAACCGACTTCCAAAAAATTCTCAATTCGTATGTTTTTTTTGTGTGTATGTAGAGCCCCCAGAACACAATGGCCTGTGATGGGCCACGCTTTGCAATGCACAATTGTAGGCCACGATCACTTGGTGTTCACACAATGGCGCATGGCTCATTGCTGCCTGGCAAACCACTTGCGATGGACGTCGAAGTAATTACGGCTGCGAACGGCGAACTAAACAATGGCCGATTGTGTAAACACCACAGGCCACGCTACGCCACGATTCCTTTGAAGTGTGCCCAAAAAACCGACAACTCACCGATTGCGCGCCACGATTGACAATTGTCCGCCATCATATACCATTACCCCCTGTACACAATGGCGATGGCCTGTATTGGGCCCGCATGGGCCATTGTGTACTGGGGGCTTTACGCGATGACTCCGTCAATTGTGTACCAATTTGAATGATTCTCCTTTTAATCGGTATGGCACGTTTTCTATGTGGCCCCATTGTAATTTTATCGAGATCTGATGAGCTTCTCCAATCTCCAGAGATATGACGATAAACGTCTCAAACTTGCTACTGAAATTGACTCGCGGGGCATGGAAGTTGGTTGTTTTCGTTTTTAAACTATCTTAATTATTTTTAAGTTATATATACTACTGTGCCCCACGGCTTCGCCCGCGGTAAAAAGTATCAAAAGTATATATAATAGTATAGCTTAGTCAATAGTACTGGCTATCCCTGTACAAAATTTCAGCTAAATACGCAACATTTAAGAGGTAACGCTGGATGCACTTTTCCATACAAATATTATTCCCCGTTTTCTCCCTGGAAAATGCGTCTAGAGCAAAATTTGTTTTTACAAAATATCAAGGTCTACTGTAGCTACGCCCCATAGAGAAAGTATATAATATGTAGAGAGATATAACACGACTAAAACGATGAACACATGATACATATGCCAGCTATAAGATAAAATGAACAACGTAATTTGGTCGGGTTATACATGACAGCGGGTGAGAGCCAATGGGTGCACTTGGCAAAATATTAAAAATAAAAAAAAAACAAATGATGGGGGGGTGGAGCTACGGCAGACCTTGATATTTTGTAGAAACATGTTTTCTTTAGAAGCATTTTCCAGGGAGGAAACGGGGGAATACATTTGTATGGAAAAGTGTACCACTTTCGCTCTTAAACTATTTGCCTAAATTACGGTACGATAGTGCGGAGCGGAGTTGCGGACTGTGCGGAGCTAGGCTGAGTTAACGCGACGAGTAATCTGAGCGGGCGGCGACGAACTAATTTATTTTATTATTGGTCCGGTTCCTCGCTCTACTTACCGGTTTTGAATGAATTTTGGAACTAGTTCGCAAATAAATCCCTGTTCACTGAAGCGGAGCGAAGATTTTATGCAAATTCATTGGTTTGTATTGGCAAAGGTCCTCTCCGCTCCGATCGACAGTCAGCCATATATCGCGTTTTAAAACTTGTCTTCAGAAATACATTAGTTAAATCATTTATGATCGTACAAAACAAAAAAAACCGACTTCACACGCCGCGATAGTCAAAATACTGGCTAGTTATAATCATGTCATCAAAGTATACTTTGCTTATAATGTTTATCTCCATATCTCCGAAGATAATTGTCAATCTCTATAAAATTTGAATTGGACCAAACGGGAGGCATAAAAACAGTCGAATTGAGAACCTCCTTTCTTGTAAAGTCGGTTAAAAAGATTTTAATTGGTCTCTTCGTATGTTAAGTGGAGGTTGTTCTAATTCCGCTTCAAAGATTTGAGCTAAACACACATAAAATGCAAGTTAAATAAAAGCATCTAACTTTTATTACAAAAGGTTTTTTATTTATTTTAGTCAAGCAGTTGACCACTATATATCAACTGAGTGTAAGTGACGAAGTGGTCACGCACGATGTAGCACGCTTGGCTTGAAGATACATTTTAACTCGTGACCCCCACATGGCACTTTTGCGAAAACAGACTCGGACAAAGAAATTCACCTACTTAAGTAGTACAAAATACACTCACGTTTTGATGATCCTTCAAAGCAGATTCCGACGTGAATACACAGCCGCACGTTCCGCAAGCGTATACAGGATTTAGATGACGCTTCTTCGATTCCTTCAATACGTTTAGCGGTAGCTCTAGGAAGAAGATAATTTAATATTATGTATCTTGAAGTGTTACACACTTTAAATTTTTGTAAATTGTTACACACAATCCAAAATTTCATCGTACCGACGGAACTCGAACCCGCATCCCCCGGATAACATGTCCAGGTGCTCTGCCAATTAAGCCACGGTCCGATCCATCGATACGACGAAATAAGTGGATTGCATTATTAACCCAATTATGCATTAGTGGCGCCATCTATAATTACTTATTGGAAAGGAAATCATTACAGTTTTCAAATCCAACGAGAGATTTTGTACTGCGTAAATCAAATCTTATGTTTCTTGAAGTGTTCCACACTTAATTTTTTTGTAAATTGTTAAACACAATCCAAAATTTCATCGTACCGACGGGACTCGAACCCGCGTCCCGCACTCCCCGGACAAAAATATAAAGTAATATAATAAATAATAATATAGTATATATAATATATATATATATATATATATGTCGGAGGAAGCTATGAGTCGGGTTGATTGTTGTTTGCGTGCATAACGCACAATACAATTTGTTTACATTTCAATTACTTTTAAAATTCTTAATTTAATTTAATTTGATTCGTTACATTTTTCTATAACTTAAAAACCTTACTAATGTTATAAAGGTAATGAATATTGTAATTAACTGAACGACCAATCAGAGCAGAGCACGTGCCTCGAGCGGGGTCGAGGCGCCATCTTTACTTGAGGGTAGCCGACAGTTTGAGAGGCACATTTGAGTGGTAGCCACTGATCGAGTTGGATCATTGTGGAGAGCGTATTTGTTCGTTGTTTAAAGTAAGATCGGTGCCTTGAACTCGCTGCTCAGTCTTCGATATTATTGTGAAGTAACAAAATGTTGTTTAAATTGAATTAAATAGTGTGAAACAGTGATAATTGTGTTTTGTGCTCGCATCTTACCCTGATGACGCCCACTAGGCCCGCAACCACTAAATGACGATGTCCACGGGAACGATAGTTCTCCGACACACACATATATATATATATATATATATATATGTGTGTGTCGGAGAACTATCGTTATATATATATCGTTATATATATATATGTATAATAAGGTGGAGAACAGCATGATAAGGGAATGTTGTGGTGTGGTAGAAGATGTGGTGACAAAGATTGAGAAAGGGATGCTTAGATGGTTTGGACATCTAGAGAGGATGGATGAAGAAAGACTGACGAAACAGATTTATGAGACGAGTGTGAATGGGGCAGCCGGTAGAGGCCGACCTAGGCGAACGTAACACGACCAGATCGGAGACGTTTTAAAGAAAGGCCAAGTCAAAAGTACTTATAACCGGCGAGCATGTATGAAGGCGCTCATGAAAGTGGAAGAAGCGAAAGAGGTATGTCAGGATCGTAGCATGTGGAAAGAAGTAATCTCTGTCTACCCCAACGGGAAAAAGGCGTGATTGTATGTATGTATAATAATATAGTAAATATAATCTCTCGTCGGATTTGAAAACTGTAATGATTTCTTCCGAATGATTAACGTTCGAAATGTTATAATTATATATTATATTACATTATATTGTATACTTTAATATTCAAACTATCAATTACATTATATACATTATAGTAGTTTATGCAACTGTCATATAATGAAGGGTATTAAAACACGAGTGTGAGTTTATGAAACGAGCGCAGCGAGTTTCATAATAGTAACGAGTGTTTTAATACCCGTGTTATATGCAGTTGCATACACTACTTTATCTTCACTAATGCAATTAATCAAACAACAAAAGTAAAAGCTGACAATAGTTTATTTATAATAATTGTTCAAATTTTGGATGGTACAATTTTGAAAGTTAATGTTAATTATTGATCCAGCAGCTGTAGCGGCCGCGGGGCAAGCAGTAGAGCTCGTAGACGGAGTCGGAATATTTATAATTACTTCATTCGTCTTGTTTTCTATACTGTTCAAGATCGTATTTGAGACTTGAAAAATCTAACCAATGAGAGCGCACCTGCGCGCGCAGGGCCAATCAGGAGCGAGCGCGCGCTGTTCTTTTTTTATTTAATTGGCACAAGATCTTACCAAAAAGTTTTGTGTATGTAAGTTTAGTAGTTTCGACGAAGTTTTCACGTATAACCCAACTGTTTTCAAAAGCCAGCCTAATGTCAAAATTTTATACAACTTGTATGAGGATTTTGACATAAGGCTCGCCAGGTTAATTGGTCGCGTTTTATTGATGTTATAATGAGATTTTACGATATCGATGTGGATATTATACAATCATGTGAAATTGCTTAAATTGAGTGTTTTGTTATCTGTGCTATAACAGTAGTAATTATAAGTCAAGTATTGGAAACATAAGTAGAATGTTATAACATTAGTGTAGATAAATATATTTTTAAAACTACCTAACTATAAACAAATAAATATACCTAATAAAATACCATAAAAACTAAAATTTAGTCTACCAAATCACTACCAGTAGGTAAAGTTCCCAAAATGCTGGCTGTATTCCCCCGTTGAATGGCGATGCTTAGTCTCTGAGCTAAATACATGCCAGCATTTTGGTCCCGTGTCGTTTCAACCAGCCGTGTACCCGGTCCCCACGGTCCTAGAGTCTCAACCCCAAAAGGCACAAATAGATAGCAGCTGTCTAAACCACTATATTTGCGCCTTTTGAGGATCTCAGCTGCTTCTGCGGTCACACCAGCCTTTTTCTGTGTACCGGGAAGATGAGACGGTGCCAAAGTGTCGACACAAGTAGCGTCCTATACCAAGGGCCGCCCCATCTTCCATGGTATTAATGTCATACCGTCAGGTCTTTTACCATCATCACGCATAAAGCCATTTGGTTCCAAAACTGCTGCGCAGTTAATGGTGGTAAAAGCCCGACGGATGATGTCATTAAGGCTAGCGTGATGAGAAATCCTGCCTGCACTCTTAATGCAGGAGAGACCGTGGTGACCAAGCCGGCTGACGGCACTACTACACTTATATTGTATTATATTATAATTATTCGATTATAAAATACCAATGCATAATTGGGTTAAAAATGCAATCCACTAATTTCGTCGTAACGATAGATCGGACCGTGGCTTTATTGGCAGAGCACCTGGACGTGTTATCCGGGGGGTACGGGTTCGAGTCCCGTCGCTACGATGATATTTTGGACTGTGTGTAACGATTTACAAGAAGATAATGTATTTATAATACTTTAAATACAGAGCAGACGGTTCATCTATTTATTATTTTGTAAGTGAGAAACAGATGTACATTTACCAAATCGGGTAATAAATGACAAGAGTTTTGGGGTGACAAACATACATTAAAAATCTATCGAATTGAGAACTTCCTTTGCGAAAGTCGGTTATAATTGCTATGTATCACTTACTCCGTTTGCATAAATTGATAGAAGTCTGCGTGGGCACTACACCAGAACTCCTGGTCTCCGACACGTGAATATGGAATAAATCCACGACGCCTTTTGTTCTTCCTTCTGGAGTGTTGGTTGTGGTATTCATATTATCTGATACTTTTGGTTCTTCCTCTGCGAATATAAATGCGAAAGTGTTTTTTTTTTTAGTACTATTGATAGGTATAGAGAAGAGAAACTACTGAGCAAAGACGTCAATTGGTTCGCCGAATGCTAGCATGATGTTCGGAGCCAGGCAGTATGGAAAACGGGTTCGGTTGGGATAGTTGCGTTATGTAGATTAGAATAAAGTCAAATAACTAGCGCATTGTCTCACTTGCATCTGTCATTTTCAGACCAGCTCTATTCCGCCTAAGAACGGTAGTATCTGACCATTGATTAGACCGTAGTCGCTGGACAAAAGATTATTTTTATCTGATAGGCTAGCGTTTGGTCACTATCTCGCCTGGCTGTGAGCGATGATGTGGTCGAAGATGTTGAACAACCTAGCCCTAGAATGGTTTGACTCTCAAGGGTTGTGTGCTGCCGGAACACCGTAGGTAAGGTTATGGGGGCTGATTTTCTTCTTGATGGTGAAAATGTAAGCTACTGTTTAGTAGCGAGTCAAGCGGAACATCGATATAATGCTCCTAACACCCGTGGATGAATGGAAATAGAAAAAATCAATAGGTGCACGGCTAGGATTAGAACCGGCAACCAACCCCCGATTAGAAGGCAAGCCATCTGTCTATCCTTTAGGCCAAAGGGCGTGGCCGTTCATCTTCTCAAATTTTACGCCACTGAACACGATCCTCAGCTATTTTCACTCAGTTGTTGCCAGCCATCTTGCGAATATTATCGCTGCATCTATTCTAGAGGGCGCCGTTCGCTATGGTCATACTACATATTAATTATTCTGCTACGGTTGCCGAGGCGTAGTCTCCACTCGAGAACTCGTTTATCCCGGTTAGTTATCGGTCTTCCGGCTAATAGGTATAGTCTGCCAAATCCCACTTCGTTTTGCTAAGCCGGTGTGAGCTATGTCGGTTGGTTGACTTTGTCAGATCACCTCATTTTGGATTCGATCTTTCAAATAAAGTCCGACTTTTGCCCTTTCAACAACACGCTGAACGACCTTATAAAGAATGCTTACCTATCTGTCTGCAATAAAAACGTCCAGAAAATAGAATAGATGACAAATGAAGACTTACCCTTACAGTATTTATCAACGAGTGAGTGCAACATCTGAGGCATGTGTATGAAGCAGTTGTTTCCAAGTTCCTTTTTTACGGTGCCCGTTACCATAGTCGGCTCGCTTACCTCATGGACGTTGTCTGAATAACATGTCGTCACCTATAATACAATAATTACGATAGTTTAAAAGTAAAAACAACCGACTTCCATGCCGCGCGAGTCACTTTCAGTAGCAAGTTTGAGACGTTTATCGTCATATCTCTGGAGATACTTTTCAGATCTCGGTGAAATTACAATGGGACCACCTTGAAAATGTACCCTACCAATTAAAAAAAGAATCATTCGAATCGGTTCACAACTGACGGAGTAATCGCGTAACATACAAAAAAAAACAACGGGTTGCACTCCGGGAGTGCCGGCAGAAGTGAAAACTTGAACACATCATTTTTGAATATTTTGAAATGACACCTCGCGCAAGTGCCCTGCGCTCCGTTGGAATGACACCACACGCAAGCGCCCTGCGCTCCGTCTTACGAATTTTCGTCTTACGATCAGGACACGTGACCCTCACGCGAGTTAAACCTTTTTTACCCATCCCAAGAAAAGTGCACAAAGCCGCTAAAGAAGTTTCACTTCAAAAAAAAACATACAGAAGAATTGAGAACCTACTTTTTGGAAGTCGGTGGATAATATAAATTAGAATAAGAAAGAAGTAATTATGAGCGGTATTATTGAACGATATCCACGCTCCACTCTTACTTAGCACAGAATCACAGAAAATATATTTGACATAATGAAGTCGTTGGCTTATCCTAGTTATATATTTTGATAGGTGACTAGGCGTTATTGAACCAATTAAATGGCTACATTCGATGAATTTACTTTAGTGGTACCATAGTAATTTCATCGAGATCTGATATGTATCTCCAGAGATATGGAGATAAACACATCAAACTTGGTACCGAAAATTAATAGCGCGTCTTTTGAAGTCGGTTCTTTTAGTATTTTAAACAATCTTATGGAATCAATTATCATCATCAGCATTCTTCGAGCATTTACCAATGGAGATGTTAACGTCTGCCGATACTTACGGGGGACGAGGTAAACACGCATTGCACACACACAAATCACTCACTTTAGCGATCCCGCACACTAGCTTGAAACACGCACACAGTATTAAAAATACAGCGTAGTTACGCACGCTCATATGGCCAAAAATGGCTATATGGCCAGCAGAGGGGTACGCCTTGTGTTAACATCTCCACTGGTAAATGCTCGAAGTCAGCATTGGCAGATTGCTATCATATTAGGGCTATTTGAACTAGTGGCTCTGTGAGCCGTAGACCTCGCGTCTAGAGTCTATCTATGCACAGCTTATAATTAAGATGAAAAAACTACCAAAACCGACTTCAAATGCCGCGCTAGTCATTTTCAGTAGCAAGTTTGCGGTGTTTATCTCCATATCTCTGAAGATACTCATCGGATCTAGATACATTTTGCAATGAGACCAAACGGGAAGTGTACCTCCTCAAACAAAAAATAATTTCTTACATCGGTTAATAAGAAGTTCTGATACTGTTTTTTTTTTATTTTCAACCCACATATCTCCGCAATTTTGAAAATTTACAAAAACTGAATTAACAAAGTATTCTATATAATTATCGAACCTGCTCACAAAACTTTACGAGAATCGGTTGAGAAATGCAATTTGTACAGGAGATCAGACATACGAAAGCATTTTTGGCCAAGCTGAAGCAGAGAACTTTGCTTCGCTCGGTCATTTATTTGCAATGCGCATTGTGAAAGTGTAAAAGTTTACAAGCTGGACGCTTGAAGCTGGACGAGGGTATCTGACGATCTAGTTTGGTAGCATGCAATTGGAGATGCCTATGTCCAGCAGTAGGCATCTTCAGGGCTACTCTCGTCAAGCTTTGGAATCAATGTTGTTTTTTTTAATAATTTTTTTAGGCTAGCGTTGGACTATCTCACCTATTGGTAAGTGATGATGCGGTCGAAGATGGTAAGCACGCTAGGCCTAGAATGGGAGCTGGCTCACAAGGATAGTGCCGGAACACATTAGATGTTTGGCGACAGATTTTCTAACTTGAGGGTGGTAGCTGGCCAGTGCATTGAAAATAAGTATATAAAATTACCATAGTTAAAACCAAATTGCTGTCGATGACGGAGTCTCTAATATTCGGAAGCCGCATCAGCTGCGCTATGATTTGACTGGCGACGGTTATCGTTATAGGATTCACTTTAGAAACATTGTCTCGGAACGAACTTTGGATTAGATTCAGGAAACGTTGCCCGTCTAAACCTGTAACTGGAAATATTATTCTGCTAATGCACTCTCGCCATAGCGTGCGACGAGTAGATACCTTCATTTATTTTATTCTCGCCTTTTGAAAAGTGATAATGTCGAGGATGGTAGCACGCTAGGATTAGAACAGGAACTTCTATTTCTAATGTCTATCATGATTCATTTTAAAGATAAAGATGTTTTATTAGTTTAAAACATGCGTTATAAGTACACAAACAAACATTGCATGCAGTATTGTCATAGACATAAAAGATAGCTCGTCATATTTTGCCCATATAGGCGTACAAATGAGTACAATGAGAACGTACGTGACTCTGCTTAATTGTTAAAATAATATGTAATTATTTCGTTACAGTTTCATAGTGAGATTAAATAAAATTAATAAACTCGAAAATTTAAATTAAAAGCTTTATTTCTTATTAATTTATTTAATTAATAAGTAATAAGTTTGTTGCCCGCAAGTTGGCTGGCAGCGGTTCGAAACAGAGAACTGAAGATCGAGCTCAGTGGCGTGCCATAGGTGAGGCCTATGTCCAGCAGTGGACGGAGATAAGCTGATGATGATTTCTGATTACTTTAGCATTCAGTTTTTTTTAGATGTATTTATTTATTTAGTGGAACTGAACCCTTAATCAATGTATCGATCAATTTGGAAATTTTTGTTAAATTCCCATACTTACATGGAAGATTCATGTCGATAGTTTTTTCATAAATTATTGTTGACTCTTCAGTCTTCTTTTGTTCCGCTTTATTGCCGCTGACAAATTTCTTTGTTACTTTAGCGTAGAGCTTTTTACCGTTTGCAGTTTGTCCTAAGAATATTTTTTCTGGTATATCTGAAATCATTTTCAAGTAGTTAATTAACCGATTCCGTGCGTTAGTCTTTTTATCGAACTTTTGCGCCTGGCGGCGAACAAATTTTTCGTGGCTCCCCTGAGGAGCCCTAAGCCAGGGAGTATGATGGCGCCCCTAAGGCGCCATTCGCCAGGAACTGTAACTTGGTGCTTTTTTTCGTTTTTCACGTGTTTTAAGTTCAGTTGCCACCCGAAATAGTACGTAAGCGGTTAATTTATTAGTTTCGTGTCTTTTAAAGTGACAATCTGCGTGTTCTAGAGGAGATTGAAGAAAACTTACGTTTTTCTATCAGAGCTGCAAAACTTTTTTGTACCCTATATTCATTGAACTCTGTTATTTGTACTACATTACATGCAAGGATATAGTAGAATGATTGGAGATAAATTATAGAAGTGTTAATCACTTCTTTACGATTTAAATATTTAATAATTAAAGATGTATTATAATATTATACTTGTTATTTTTTGTAACTAAATACTGATTGTTGTAATGTTATTTTTTTACAATTATATAAAAAAAATAATTATATCAAAATTTAATATGTGTACTCATTGAGAGTTATGGACTCGCAAGATTGGTGCATTTGCCAGTATATGTGTGCCTGTAACTGAGCACTTTATGTTTAGATGTACCCCGCGGCTTCGTCGGCGTTACACACTTCTTTCATTTACTTTAAGTAAAATAATCTTTCGTTAACAAAAACACAACAGAAAACAATTTTACTTACTAGCAAACTTTACTGACTGACTGACTGACTGATCTATCAACACACAGGTCAAACCACTAAACGGATTGCGCTGAAATTTGGCATGCAGATAGTTATTATGACGTAGGTATCCGCTAAAAAAGGATTTTAGAAAATTTACCCCTTAAGGGAACCGGGGGTTCAAAGTTTGTATGGAGAAACAAGATAAGATAGTCTATTTTATTCGAAATTCCACCCCTGAGAGGGTGAAATAGGGTAACAAAGTCAGAGAACCTATATTGTTCGGATTGCGCTGAAATTTAGCATGCAGATAGGTATTATGATGTAGGTATTCGATCAGAATGATTTTTTTCAAAATTCATCCCTTAAAGGGATGAAACAGGGGTTAAAAGTTGGTATGGAGAAACAAGATTTGGTAGTCTTTTTATTCGAAACTTCACTCACACAAGCACTTCTGTAAATAAATACGTAAGTATGTGATTGCAGATTTTTCGAAATTCTACCCCTAAGAGAATAAAAAAGGATTGTCTAAAATTCATCTCTTACAGGAATGAATTCCTTTAATTTTTCGCAATTCCACCCCTAAGAGGGTGAAATAGAGGTTCGAACTTTCTTTGTATTTGTTTTTCTCTGGGTCGATGGACTCGAAATTTGGTGCAACAGAGTATGTACTCTGCAATCAAATTTATGAGACACGTGTATCACAGTTTTTCCAAATCACCCCATCACGCGTTTGACTGATATATCAACGCATAGCCCAAACCACTGCCTCTTAGGGACATGACATTTGAAGGTCGTGTTCATTGTGAAGTGAAGAAATCCCATAAGAAATGATTTTATGAAATTCTACCCCTAAGAGGGTAAAACGGGAGAAACAATTTAAACGGATACTTTATAACGGGGAAAAGATTGTAATCAATAGAGAGGAAGTGAGAGCGCTTATAAAATTTGTTTCTGAAAAAAATAAGGCCTTTTGTTGTTATGCCACGTGGGCATCCACAGGCAGAAAATATATAGGTATTATATTTCCCTTGGTCACGCCATAACTTGAAAACGGGTAAACCGATATGGTTGATTCTTTTTTTGTTGTATTTGTAATTGTCACGACAAGGTTTAATTAATGGCAGAAACTAATAAAATTAATTAAAGTAGTTTTTAACGCGGGCGAAGCTACGGGGCATAGCTAGTCTAATTTAGTTATTTACAGAAGTATTTATGTAAAGTTTCGAATAAAAAGGACTAATCTTATCTTGTTTCTTCATACAAACTTTGAAACCCCGTTTCACCCCTTTAAGGGATGAATATTTTAAAATACTTTCTTAACGGATACCTACGTTATAATAATTATTACATCTGCATGCCAAATTTCAGCGCAATCCGAAACAATATTGATTTCAGACTTTGTTACCCCACTTCACCCTTTTAGGGGTGGCATTTTGAAAAAGTCTGAAACACGTATTTACTTATTTATTTACTGAAGCACTTGTGTGAAGTTTCGAATAGAAAATACTATCTAATCTTGTTTCTCCATACAAACTTTAAACCCCCATTTCATCCCCTAAAGGGGTGAATTTTAGAAAATCCTTTCTTAGTACACCTTTACGTACTAAGACAAATATACCCTTCAAATTTCAAGTCTCTACGACCAGCGGTTTAGGCTGTGCGTTGTCTATCAGTCAGTAAGTCAGTATGTCAGGACAAAGATTCTTACGAGGCATGCCCTTTTAAGTTCTGTCGTTTCCATATTTTCCGGCAATTATGAATTTGGAACTGTTCTATATTCGAATATGTTTAAATTTTGAATCTCAAAACAGTTGAAAGTATTAGGATTAATGCTATTGTTTAGTCACAGCGTCAATTGGAATCTGTCAGGTCACGTACGAAAATGAATCTTTCCATGGAAAATGTGCGTGCAATAATTTTCTACAACTTTAGAAGAGGCCTGACACAGCTTCAGTGTTTTGAAGAGCTAACATCTGTGTTCAGTGATGAAGCCCCATGTCAGCGGACTGTCGAACGCTGGTATTTAGAATTCCAGCGTGGACATACTAGTGTTAGTGACAAATCTCGCGAAGGACGCCCAAAATCCGCCTTCACTGAAGATAACATCATTGCTGTGAGACAACTAATTATCGAAAATAGTATTAGATTAGTATGCCTCGTATAGTATTAGATTAGCTGTTTAGTTCTACGTGACAAACAAACTAAGACACTTTTGTTTACAGTAAATCTTTTAAAAGTTTTATTTTAACAGAGTTTTCTGGGTATAAAATTTGGTTACACAATACGCCAGACGCTAAAGATTGAAGTAGTTCATTTTTCCGCCACCATGACGCGGGCGGTGCAAGTTTCGTTTTGCTTAAGAAAAAAGGTTGACAACTCCTGATGTTTACTAATTCATGCAATATCCCCAAACGAAGGCTGTAGGGTTAATCTATGTGACAAACTTAGACACTTTTGTTTTAGTAAATCTTTCAAAAGTGACATTTTTACTGAGATTTCTGTAAAAAAAATTGGGCTCCTCTCGGGAGCCATACGCCAGACGCGAAAGACTTTCATGGCGCCTCTCCGGAGCCCTCCGCACGGAATCGGTTAAATGTTAAGTGAATCGGGAAACGCAGTGCAGGATGTCCTGTGACCAGTTGGAGCGAAGACATAGGTACGCAAAGTGGTGGGCAGAGACTGGAAAAGAAGAGTCGTAGCAGCTAACATCGGGCTCAGTGGCGTGTCTTGGAAGAGTCCTACATCCAGCAGTGGACTGATACCGGCTGATTATGATAAACCAAGGCAGATAGATTAAGTAACGGTATAGATTGTTCACTCCAAACAATGTACTTGCCATATTAGATGCTTATAATCGTTATCTGTAGGTGCCTCATTATAGTTCCATTAATTATAATGTGATGTCGTTACAGTGCATGCGCATGACTACTGTTCATTTTACAAAACGTATTACAATTAGAGGAACTACAAGGTGCCGACGATGATAATAAGTAATATAATGTAACCTCAGAATACAGTAAAAACAAAAACTGCGTGCAACTCTAATTTCAAGCGACGCTCGCTGAATATCTCTGCCCAAAAGCCGATTCTAAAATCCGCACGCGCCTTCCTTCTTAAAGCGTTTTGATATCTATCTATCTAAAAAGAGTATAAAATGCTCCTTAATATCTAGCTTACACGATGGGATGAAGTTAATACTGTCTGTTGACAGATCTTTTTTTACGTTTCAAATGAAATTTATACAGCAAATAAAGTTTTCTATTTTTGTTTGCCATAGCTTGTGATTTGAATGCCCGCAAATGGGAATCATTTTAACATTATGAATCGGAACGATTTTAACGGAAGTTATGTGAAGATACCACATGATATCGACTACCATCGCGATATCGGATCGGATAATATGGAAACGCCCTTACCCGTGTAAAGTAGCTAGCTAGCTTTTTTTACAGGTAGGAAAGCACGGCATAAAATGGCTTTATAATTAAGATATTGATGTAAAAAGCATTGTAAGTTATTTTTTAGCTGTGTGTGTGTGTGCCGTAATAATATTTCAGAAGGTTAGTGGTACCTGTGAATGTATACTTGGTTTTAATTATAATAGCATCACATTTCTTTTGCGTGTCGTTATCTTGATCCGCGCTTACTATTATTTTGCTTGTTGATAGAGGATTTTCTGCATTTTCTGATTTTGTCTCAACGGGCGTGTCTTCTGAAACTAAAATGATAATCATTATAGTTATATACCGAACAAAGACAGGTTAACAAGTGGCAGGAACATTATATCGATGTTCCGCCTAACTTGCTACCAAAAAATAGCATACCACTATCAAGGCGAAAATCTGCCGCCATAAACTTATGGTGTTCCGGCAGCACATACCACAGTCCTTGAAAGTCAGACCATTCTAGGCCTAGCTGTTCACCATCTTCCACCACATCATCGCTTATCACCAGGCGAGATAGTGGTCAAACGTTAATCCATAAAATATATAAATAATATTTTACATGATTTTTTTTTATCTTGCCATGTCTGTGTGGGTCAAATCATGGAAGCCAAATAAGAAGCACTTCCTGATATTCGATTGGACTCAAATTTGGTAGACTTGCGTATCTTCGTTGACAATGCAATAATATGGTACCATCGAGCTGATCTGATGATGGAGGCGGGGTGTAAGGACTGGAACTCCGTAGTGAAATATGGTAGAACAGTCAAATTTAGCCTAGTAGTATGTATCGATATTCTCATTACACAATCAAGATAGTCTTTACAAAAAGCTAGTTTAAATTAAGGTAGTTTAAAAACTAAAAGAACCAACTTCACCGCGACTCAATTTCAGTAGCAAGTTTGAGACGTTTATCGTCATATCTCTGGAGATACTTATCAGATCTCGATTAAATTACAATGGGACCACCACGGAAACGTACTCTACCGATTAAAAAAAGAATCATTAAAATCGGTTCACAATTGACGGAGTAATCGCGTAACATACAGACGAATTGAGAACCTCCTTCTTTTTGGGAAGTCGGTTGTTGTGTCAGAATATTTTTAATTTTATTTATTACATTATATTGAGTAATATGATAACACTTTTTTGCAGAAATAATACAATGGTACAAACAGGCAAAACGTGTCGGGTTTTTCGTCATGATAGTGTTAATTTCGAAAACTGTTACAGAGTATAATATTATACTCACTATTTTCATCGCCTATGTTTCCATTGATGACATACTGTATATTATCATCGGAGTCAAAATGAGTCAGAGGCTCGTTTTTGGCTATGAAGTAATCAACTAAGTCACTCGTAGGTTGTACAGCCGCTGGCTCCTCTGAAGACAATGTACTCTGCACTTCTTCCTTCAACCTATTGAAATTGAAAGTTATGACATCGCATAATTTAACATTGTTTAAGAAACGAAATAAACTGGCCGAGTGCAAGTCGGACTCGCACTCGTAGGCTTCCGTACCACACTACAATATTTTATAAGTTCTAGCAAAAAAATACACCTATCAATTTTCGCCAGCAACTTAGGTTTTCATATTGTTTGTATAATCATTCTTTAGAAGTGTCATCTTTTATACGATCGACTTTGAAAAAATAGTCTTACCTCACCTAAGAAACTCAATGTCATTTTTAATCTATAGACACCCTGCACGTACGAGGGTCATTCAACAAGTACTTAGCCTCATCGCCCAATGGCACTGCGATTACAAAAAAATTTTACCATAGTACAGTGCAATGTTTTTGAAGCCTATTGTCAAAGTTTTAAACAATGACCTCTATTAGTTTTGTTTTAATAGCCTTTGAAAGCGAACGTGTCGGTCAGTTTAACAAAAATGGAAAAAGAGCAGTATCGTTCGGTGATTCGATTTTTATTTTTGGAAGGGAAAACGCGCAGTGAAATTAAAAATCGCTTGGATGCTGTGTACAGTGACTCTTCTCCTTCGATGGCAACCGTCAAGAATTGGTTTAACGAGTTTGCTCGTGGCCGCAAGTCGGTTTTTGAAGAGCCACGCCCAGGTGCCCCGAAAACGGCTACTACGGAGGAAAACATAAAAAAAAACCACGATCTCGTGTTGGCAGACCGCCGATTGAAGGTTCGCGAGATAGCTGACACTGTGGGCATTGCAGAAGGAACGGTGCATCATATTCTCCACGAAGAACTGGGCATGAGAAAGCTGTCAGCGCGATGGGTGCCGCGTTTGCTCACACTGGACAACAACCACGACAACGCGCCGGCTCACACCTCTGCCGTCGCCATGGCCAAATTATTTGAATTGCGCTACGAATTGCTGCCCCATCCACCTTACTCTCTAGACTTGGCCCCCTGTGATTCCAAACCTGAAAAAGTCACTCGCCGGAAAAAGATTTGGGTGAATGAGGAGGTCATCACCGCCACGGAGGCCTATTTTGCAGACTTCAGGAAAACGTATTTTTAGACGGGTTAAAAAAGTTGGAGCATCGCTGGGCCAAGTGTATTGAGTTAAAAGGAGATTATGTAGAAAAATAAATCGGCACTTTTCGAAAATTTTCGTTTTTCTTTTGTAGGCTAAGTATTTATTGAACGACCCTCGTATCTAAGGTATGATGAACATTTTTTTTTTCAGTTTCAGCTGCATGTATGAGGAGAAATTGATCATTTATTTTTGTATAAAAACGGTTCACAGTACATATCTACCTACCAAGTTTTAACTGTGTAGTCTTAATAGTTTCGGAATAAAGTGGCTGTGAAATATGGACGTACAGACAGACAGACAGACAGACATTACGAATCTATAAGGGTTCCTTTCTTTTCCATTCAGCTACGAAACCCTTTCCGACCGAAAAACCGACTTCAAATGCCGCGCTAGTCATATTCAGTATAAAAGTTTGAAGTATTTATCTCCATATCTCTGGAGAGAGAAACACTGAGAACTTCCTTCTTTATGAAATCGGTAAAAAGAGTCACCACCGTGTTCCAGTGGTTAACAGAAAAATGTTATATAATTTACCCAATGTTGGTATTGGTACTGGTGTCGGTTTCCTGAAGCTCGTTTTTCAGCTTTTGAATAAGTTCTGAAAAGAAGAGAGATTCTTAGGAATGTTTAATTACAAATAAACTGGCCAAGTGCAAGTCGGACTCGTACTCGTAGGGTTCCGTACCACACTACAGTATTTTATAAGATCGAGCAAAAAAACTATCAGTTTTCGCCAGCAAAAAATAATAAACATAACCGCAGTGAACCGCGTGCTTATTTCTTATAGTGCCATCTAACGTCTGACGCTGTCTAAGTGAAAGTTAACACAAAGGTGTTGGGGATCGGCATTTCAATATAACGCCATCTATGGACGTTTACCTAAGCGTTCATATATGGCGATATATGAATACTATGAATATTTCAATATAAATTGAAATGCCGAAAAAAACACGTTTCTTGTAGGGGGATCCCCTATAATTTTAAATTTTATTCTGTTTTTAGTATTTGTTGTTATAGCGGCAACAGAAATACATCTGTGAAAATTTCAACTGTAACTATCACGGTTCATGAGATATAGCCTGGTGACAGACGGACGGACAGACAGACAGACGGACCGCGGAGTCTTAGTAATAGGGGGGTCCCGTTTTACCCTTTGGGTACGGAACCCTAAAAACAACATATAACAAAGTAAGTGATGTACGTATACGACAAAGGCATATGACATAACATAAGACTAATCGTACAACTAAAACTTAGGCATTTCGGACATTTCGTACTGACTTATCAGTACATCTGAGATGATTTGCATTTGCGTGTTATTTTTTTTTTTTGGCTAGCGTTTAACCTCTATTTTGCCTGGTGATGAAGATGGTGAACACGCTAGGCCTAAAATGGTCTGAATCTCAACGGCTGTGAGGAGTGTAAGGTTATGGCGGTAGATTTTCACCTTGATTGTGGTAAGTCATATACTTATAGCAAACTAGGCAGAACATCGATATAATGCTCCTACCCCCAGTAGATTCTCACATGCCCTATAATTACACTGGTCAGTTTGTCTTCCGAACTGGAAAACATTTCTATTTCACGATTGACGGACTAGCCAAAATCTTACCACCTACCAACTATTTTTGGTATCTATTTAAAATTATGATATAAGGTGAAAAACAAGTACGACACTCGCCTGATGGTATGACATCTATTTATAACAAATACGATAGCATGCAGAATTCTGAATAGACAGAATTTTGCGCCTTACTGCACTGCGCCGGTTACCTTGAGACATAAAGAAGTTAAGTCTCACATGCCCTGTAATTGTACTGGGCAGTTTTCCATTCGAACCCAAAAACATTTCTATTTCACGGCCGAATAGTTAGTCGAAATAGTGATGGTACCGCCCCAGGAGAACCTACCGCTACAAAAATATGAAAATAGAATAAACAAACTCACTTTCATTAGCAGTGATGTCATGGAGTCCCAACGTGTTTAGAACGAATATTCTGTTATTAGACTCCAACAATAACCAGCCTTTCTGTTCTAGTATTTGATACTGCTCATCGCTTAGAGTTATCTGTATAATTATAATTAAGATTTTTTTTTTATTAAAAATAAATTAAGATAGTTTAAAAACTAAAACAACTGACTTCCATGCCCCGCGAGTCAGTTTTAGTAGCAAGTTTGAGACGTTTATCGTCATATCTCTGGAGATACTTATCAGATCTCGATGAAATTACAAAGGGGCCACCTCGGGCGCCAAATGTACCCTACCGATTAAAGAAGAATCATTTGAATCGGTTAACAATTGGCGAAAATATCGATGAACATACACAAAAAAAACATAGAGACGAACATAGAACCTCCTCCTTTTTGGAAGCCGGTTAAAAATATACCTTAAGTATTTCAGTTTTAGTGACGTCAAAAAGAAGAAAGAAAATAAGTGCAGACTGACTGAGGATTCTTTTTTTACCAAGAACTAATAGAATAATTTAAGATCGTTTAAAAAACTAAAAGAACCGACTTCAAACGTCGCGCTAGTCAAAGCCAGTAGACGTAGTAACTATTGCATAATCTGTGACAGTAGTTAGTAGTACGAGTAAGTCGTCGAGATAAGTAAATGCGTCGTAATACAAATGTTGATATATTAAAAACGGCTCCGCCGATTTCGTTAAAATTTAAATGGGACCACCCTTTGAAACAAAAAAAGAATTTTACAAATCAGTTCAGGCATCTTCGAGTAATCGGTGAACATACATAAAAAAAAGGTTCCGACGAATTGAGAACCTCCTCCTTTTTTGCGAAGTCGGTTAAAAATGTTAATTACAAAGTTTACATATTAGCATCTAGCATTCCAACGAAGACTTTTTATAAATTCTACGACTTACGACAGTAAGCATATTTAACTAGGTTCATACAGTTTTTTAACCGACTTAAAAAAAGGAGGAGGTTTCTTAATTCGACCGTATATATATTTTTGTTTGTTCGCGGATAACTTCGTCGTTCATGAACCGATTTTGTATATTCTTTTTCTGTTGGAAAGGAGATATCCCAAGTGTGGTACCGTGGTAATTTCATCGAGGTCTGATAAGTATCTCCAGAGATATGGAGATAAGGAGATAAACACCTCAAAATTGGCACTGAAAATTAATAGCGCGGCATTGAATTCGGTTCTTTTTAGTTTTTTAAACGATCTTATTATATATAAGTATTAGTATATAAGTATTAGTATGGATTTAAATGGGCTAACCATACCTCAGTCATATTGTTGGTGTGTTTGTTTCCATTGTACACTTCGACGTTTTGTTGCTGTAGTTGATGTGCGTCAAGCGTTTGAGGGTCTATAAGTAATGTGTCCATCTGAAAATTTGAGGTGGAATTGGCGTAATGCCTACTACTATAGGTACAGATTATATAATAGTTACTTCGTAACAGATACTTCACTCCCCTTCAAGAACACAATACAAACGTTTATTTCAGACAATACAAGCAAAAATGTGTCTAAGGCGCTGGACCTAGCGTTGTTATTACTTCGTTCACCGCGCGATGTAGCGGCACGCGCCTTATACAGTAAAGGGTTGACTTAATAAAATAAAAAAAAGTATACGAATTCTTTTTATTTACCTCACAAAATAACATAAAAATTTCTAGTTAAGAGTCGAATTTGAAGCCGAGTAAGTGAATTTTACGCCGTCTTGTCATTTTAGTATCGTTAGCATAAAAAAATGGAACATATTATGCTTGTTTTTTGTCAAACCCGCAAAATAACAATGAAAAACTTAAATCGTTTCTAATATAGAATATGAATGCGCAGTTATCCCGTCATTTGAATAATAATATACGTTGCGCGCGCGTGAGCAGTGACAACCGACTAGCAGATAGTACCGCCAGCGTTGACGAAAGTTTAGGTATAAATCGCAGTAGCTATGGGCGAGTGAGGGAGGCCTGCTATAGGTACCTATAAAAAATAATAAAGTATAAGTAAGTAAAAAATAATATAGTACCTACAAAAATTAATAACGTATCCGAAAGTATCTGGAATTATAAAAGGAAACAGCTAGTGGTTAGATTTTGCCATGGCCCGTATCTCATAACAAGTCGCAACTTCGCCAATAGTTGCAGTAAGTCTAGTTCATAGGCTTAGGAAGTTAGGACCTACACATCACCACCAGAGTGGTGAAAAATGGGTGAAAAGTGTTGAAAAAATGAGGGTAATAGTGTTAAATATGTATTATTAGCAAACGTTTTATAATATTAGTCTGCATTGTACCTGTTCAGTAGGTGAATTTGTTTCTGATTGTATAAGATAGGCATTTGTGTACACATTGTTTTCTCCACTTGATATTGCAAATTGATCTGGAATAATAAAACATACCTTTTAATACACTAATAATCAATATATACTCATACGTATAATAGATTATGTTACCTCAGAACTTTGTCGTTTATCAGTGCGGCATTAGAAGTATTTTTTTTCGTTTTGTAAAGGGTCCTAAATAAAGAATAATAATAAAGTCAGTTAACCTGCGCCTCATCTCACTGCCGTTTTCTATTTGCGAGCACAATTACATTTGGGATAGTGGTAAAGTGCTTGTCTGTCAAGAATAAAATATAAATATTAGGACCCAGTGGCGCAGTGGGAGAATGGTCGGCTGTATCGCCAGAGGCAGCGGGTTTCAATCCCCGCCGTGCAACAATGGATGTTTCTATCGAAAAATGTATGTGCGCATTTCAAGGTGCCCTTCAGTGAAGGAATAAAACACTGTTAAGAAGCCTCTGGCATGGTGGTAGGACACTGTCTAGTGAAACGGATGGGCGAATGTATTGTCCGCCTAGCCAGCTATTAACCTCAAGTTGAAAAATCTGTCTCCAAAACATCTAAATGTTTTTCACCAGCTGGCCTTGAGAGCCAGTTCCCATTCGAGAACTAGCATGCTATCATCCTCGAATGCATCATCACTTACTAACAGGTGCAAACATCTTTGCTCCACCTAACAGATCTTCTATGCTGTGTTTCTGAGATACAAACTCCACTATGGAACATATTTTCTCCATTAGTAGTTATAAAAAGAAAATTATTATAGTAAATTATTATTTTGACAAGTCAGAACGTGTCTGAAAAAGCACGTCTGGCTGTGCATAGGGGAGTGTTGGTTCCCACACTCTTATATGGTAGTGAATGCTGGGTATGGCAAAAGAAACATGGAAGTAAAATCAATGCTGTAGAAATGAAAAGTTTGAGAAGTATGATTGAAGTGACTCTGATGGATAAGGTGGAGAACAGCGCGATAAAGGAATGTTGTGGTGTGGTAGAGGATGTAGTGACAAAGATAGAGAAAGGGATGCTTAGATGGTTTGGGCATCTAGAGAGGATGGATGAAGAAAGACTGACGAAACAGATTTATAAGACGAGTGTGAATGGGCGAGCCGGTAGAGGCCGACCTAGGCGAACGTATCACGACCAGATCGGAGACGTTTTAAAGAAGGGCCAAGTCAAAAGTACCTATAACCGGCGAGCAGGTAAAAAGGCGCTCATGAAAGTAGAAGAAGGAAAAGACGTGTGTCAGGATCGTAGCACATGGAAAGAAGTAGTTTCTGCGTACCCCAACGGGAAAAAGGCGTGATTTTATGTATGTATGTATGTAGTAGTTATTCCCTTACTATTACGATTCCCCTTCTTACCATTAACAGATATCATTTCCGGAGTACTCCCTTCAACATCAACATAATACTGTTGCGAGGAAACATCAAACACAGCGCACTCTGTTTGACTTTCATCTTTTATGACCTCTTTCTCGTCTTGCGCTTGTGTGATGTATTGTATTTCTTTGTTTACAGCTGGAAGTATTAAGAATTGGTGTTTAGAAAAGCAATAACCCTTCTTAACATCTTTAAAATTTGATTGTGTCTACTGTGGTAGGTAATCATATCCACATAAATAAAAATGTAAACACTACTGGTAAGTATATCACTCACGAATGACTAGACTAATCGGTAAAAATAATTGAAATGGTAAGTTATTATTTATCCATTTAAATATTACTAGCTGTGCTTAGCAGCTTCGCCCGCGTTAGAAACTTCATTCATTTATTTAAAACTTCTCTTTCGTAAAAAAACCTTTCTATCATAGAAACATCAAAAACAGAATTAGCCATATTGGTCCAACCGTTTTCAAGTTATGGCGTGACCAAAGGATATAGGGATTAATTTGTGTAAAACCCAAAAAAAATTATGGTTACTAGACTTTGTTACCACATTTCACCCTCTTAGGGATGAAATTAAAAAGCCTGAAACACATATCAACTCATTTCTTTGCAGAAGTACTTTTTTAAAGTTTCGAATAATAATTAAGATAGTTTAAAAACTAAAACAACCGACTTCCATGCCCCGCGAGTCAATTTCAGTAGCAAATTCGAGACATGTCATATCTCTTAAGATACTTTTCAGATCTCGATGAAATTACAATGGGACTACCTCGGCAACGTACCCTACCGATTAAAAAAATAATCATTTAAATCTGTTCACAATTGACGGAGTAATTGTGTAACATACATACAAAAAATAAACAATAAAAATACTGACAAATTGAGAACCTCCTTCTTTTTGGAAGTCAGTTGAAAAGACTTTCTAATCTTGTTTCTCCATATAATCTTTGAACCCCCGTTTCATCCCCTTAAGGGGTGAATTCTTTCTTAGCGAATATCTACGTCATAATAATTATCTGCATGCCAAATTTCAGCAATCTGTTGAGTGGTTTGAGCTACGCATTGATAGATCAGTCAGTCAGTCAGTAACTTGCCTTTTTGTAAATTTTAAACTTTCGCGATAAACACACAACCGTGGTCACGAGAGTCTTCTCGTGACCATGGTTGTGTGGTTGTGTCAATGCAACTTGATCGAAACGTCGAGGTAAATAAAATTATGTTTATAGCGTGATAAGTCCCGTATTACAATATAATTTTGTTTGCCTTTTATATATACAGATAAAATACTCACTGAGTATAGTTCCATCTTGCATCACAAAGAACTGGCTCGCATCTGTATTGGTGTTGTTGGTATTAAGGAACTCATATGTTTCGTATGAATGCTTCTCCATCTGTACATAACGAAAAATATTGAGGCTAGTGGGTAAATTGGTGTAGATTTCAAATATTTAATTTGTATTTAGAACACTTTGTAGAGTATTTTCATCGCCAATACCACAAGGGCTAACCTGTAATGACATACAAAGCCAAGACTTTAACACTGACTCAAACTTGTCCAGCAAGCTATGATAAGGGCTATCCTCAGAGTACCTATCTTCGAAGGTTTGAATTTGAAATGAAGTCGTAAATATCTCTGTACTGTCCCTCCCTCTGTATGCTTATATTTATTAAACTGCGCAATGAATTTGAATGCTGCTTATATCAATAGATACAGTGATTCAACATACATAACATACATAAAATCACATCATCAACCTGTCGGGTTAGGCAGAGACTACTCCTTTCCAAATGCTATGAGCCTGACACACGTCTTTACCTTCTTCCATTTTAATGAGTACTTTCATATATGCCACCGCCATTGCCGGTTATAGGTACTTTATACTTGGCCTTTCTTTAAAATGTCTCCGATCTGGTCGTGATACGTTCGCCTAGGTCGGCCTCTACCAGCTGACCCATTCACACTTGTTTTATAAATATATTTCATTAGTCTTTCTTCATCCATCCTCTCTAGTTGTCCAAACCATCTAAGCATCCTTTTCTCTATCTCTGTCACTATATCTTCTACCACACCATAACATTCTCTTATCACGCTGTTCTCCACCTTATCCATCAGAGTCGTTCCAATTATACTTCTCAGACTTCTCATTTCTACAGCATTAATTTTACTTTCATGCTTCTTCTGCTATACCCATAATTCACTACTATACATGAGTGTGGGGACCAACACTCCCCACCAGTCATGCTTTTTTCAGTGATTCAAGAGGAATGTTTATAACCAGGATTAAATGCGGATAAGGCCACGAGGCGCAGCTATTACACTACTAGACGTGTTATAAAGTGGAGACCACGGGTCGGTAAACTAACCTACTACAGAACGTCCTCCAATTAGATCGATGGATGATATTTGCAAGGTGGTAGTGGTTGGCGTGTGCGTGCCATAGGAGAAGCCTATGTCCAACAGTGGACGGAAATTAGCTGTTTATGAGAATGTGCATATACCGCATATACATACACAGTGAACGCAAATAAAACTTGCTTTCACTGACTACACACGCTTACCTTTAAGATTATCTTCCGAGATAAATATTCCTCTGTCAATAACTATTGATATCCAATAGGCTGAGCTCATTTAGTTATCTTATTACGATAAACTCACGATTTGTAGCATCTTTCAAAGTTTTAAAAAAAAATAAAATTGTTTTCATTAGTTCTCATCAGAATTAAAATCAAAACAAGGAACAGCTGTTTTTGACATTTGTTTTGATCACGTTCATATTAGTTTAACTTTCGTTAGTGGCTGCGGTCATAATCTAATTTTGCGAGAATAAGAAAGAGAGGATGATATAATTATGGCATCGTTAGATCAAAAACATAATTTTCCGTTGCGAAGGCGTCAGAATGCATGGTATTTTTAAATGCATAGACATAATCTCTTAGCTCTACAGCTCGATATTTGGGTGCCCTAAATTGGCCTATAACCATTTGTCGCATTATATCATTGTACATCACATCCTTATCCACAGAACTCGCTTGGGCATCCCACGCGTTTAGATGAAATCTGTAAAATGTTACATCAGGGCGGCAATATTGTTTTTGAAATGGTATATTAAAAGCGGAACCGTAGTAAATTATCGATCCACAACGTTCAAGGAGCTTAAGCATGACGTTTTCAAATCTTCCACCCAAGCAATTTAATCCAAGAACAGGCCTCTGGAGAGCCGTGTTAAAACAGCAGAGCTCCTCAGCTTCTTCTAAAGTCAGCACAGATGTTGCACCTAAGCTCAGGAGACGTTCTTTGACAGCTTCAAAACCACAGTGGCTGGAAACTATGTTCAGTGTATTGATTTCAAAGATCTTGCAGAGCTGGATTACCGACTGTCCGCAGGGGCTATTGGCAGCATTCTGTACGATTGTTTGGCCTGGTTGTACTTTAAGAAAGTCTTTGATCATTCTATACGCCATGCAGGGGGCTATTGTTAGCATGGAAGCTTCTGGGAGGGCAAGGTTTGGTGAGATAACATGGACATCTCTTTCGTCATAGATACCATAGTACCGCCAGGTGCCGAGTTGCCTGGATGAGAGTACCACCCGTTGTCCAGGCACAACTCTGCAGACACGACTACCAACCTCCACAACATCACCTACTCCTTCATCCCCAGGTATTGTGGGTAACTGAGGCAAAGACAGATTCTTTCCTGAAAGAAGGCATGCAATAAGTTAGCAATTTATAGATGTCGAGATATGCCTGGTGTAGTCTGGTAGTATTGAATTGAAAGACAATCCTCTACTGAAATCTCATAACTGTCATGATAATAGATACTAGTTGTATTTCATTAATGGTTGTACCAGCCATAGTCCTATAAGAGACCGTTAATACTAGAAAGCTGTAATTTTGTAGGGGTATGTATATACATTACGCCGACAAAGTGCTGAAATAAAATTAAAAAAATTTTTTTTTTTAGTGCAGCTCTCCTACATGAGAAGTGGCGATGATTTTTTTTTTCGTCGACTACCCCGTCGTTTGGGGTATCGTTGAATAGGTCTTTTGAAATGACTTCAGGGTTGTTAATACCATTTTTCGATTGAATGCTCCATTTACGAAAAATTAAGCTTTAAAGTGCAATTTTTTGTTCCAGTAGGGCGTCCCCCCCCCTCCCTCTAAAAGCTAAACTGCTGGCTTGAAAAATTTGTGATTGTGAGTACATTTCATGAAATTTAAAGGAAAACTATAGCGGTTAAGATAACTTTATTACTTTAGCAGTAATAGTCGTTGAACTTGGGTGTTGGATAATTTTGTACCAAATACAAAATCCTTAGAATAAATCCTTTAAAGTGACAAAGACGAAGTACCTAGTTGCTTGTTTTTAACGGGTAAAGACTTGCATTGAATAACGGGCTACTACGGAACCCTACACTGCGCGTGGCCCGACACGCACTTGGCCGGTTATTATCATTGTTTCTATGAAAAACAAAGTTATCTTTGCGGTCGGTATATCTCAAAAACTGCTGACTGTATCTCGTTCAAACCAATTTTCGTTGAATGTTTTTATTGAGATCTAGAGAATATATTTTTTCTAGATCTTTCACTCTCTTACTTTAAAAGTTGGAGGGGAGGGGGGACACACACATTTTACCACTTTAGACGCGCCTATCTTTTAAATGATTGACTTTGAAACAATGATTTTTAGGAACCTCAATGTCATTTTTAAAGACCTATCCATAGACAACCCATACATATAGGTTTGAACAAAAAAGAATTTTTTTTATTCATATCCATGTATGGGATGCCCCCCCTTAAACTTTTATATATTTTATTTTTGTTCAAAAATCGGAAAGCGGTTCATAGAATACATCCACCTACTAAGTTTCAATTCTGTAGTCTTAATAGTTTCGGAATAAAATGGCTGTGACATAAGGACGGACAGACAGACAGACAAACATGGCGAATTTATAAGGGTTCCGTTTTTTGCCATTCGGCTACGGAACCCTAAAAACAATTATATATATGTATATATTTTTAAATAAAAAGGATTACTCGCAATGTGGGTTGCACATTACTAGTATTCTTGTTAACCCCTCCAACTAAGCTAAATATGCTTGTGTCTGGAGTGGGTTCACGTCAAAAGTGCAATGGGTGGGGTGGAGATCCAACTCACGACCTCTCGATCGCCAGTCCAACACCTTATCCATTGGGCTATTACCGATTAATATATGTAGGTATTATGTACACTAAGCGTATAATATTAATCACATTAATAAAAAAAAAGTCAAAGGCATTGTGAATTATATTTTTCAAGCTTAGACATTTCAGAAAGGTCTAAGTTTTCAAGTACTAAAATACATTAACATTATCATTAAATACCATATAAATATTATAAATTAGAATTTTTAATTTAAAATTAAATCCCTAAATTAATTACAATCTGAATTAAAATCTAAAATATATTTCCTTCCTGTAAAGCCTTTCATTGTAAGAGCATTTTGTAAAGCTTCTTGATATTGTTCAAATTTAACCATTTTGTGGACAGGGGCTTTTAATTTTCCTGAGCACATCAGTTCTATAATGTCATTGAGCATCTTTTCTTTTGCTGCAGCATCATTAGTTTCATTCCACCTTGTCATCCAAAACCCATTGAATTGGAGGTTCTTAAAGATAAAAGCTGATGTGGGAATGGTGACCGGTTCTCTTGACATTCCACCATAAGTGACCATACAGCCTGAGTGATCCAAATGCCTCAACATCTCCAAAGAGTTTTTGCCCCCAACACAGTTAAGAGCCAGTGAGGGCTTTTTAACTTCCTTGTTTCTAAACATTTCAGTCTTCCGTAACTCTGATTCTGTTAAAACATAAGTTGCTCCTAAGTCTTTCAAGTAGTCTTTCAAAGGTTGGGTATCTGCTCGGTCTCTGATAATGCCAATGTTTGTAATGCTCCAAGCCTTACAGAGTTGAATTACATACTGGCCGCAGGCACCGTTCGCCCCATTCTGTATCACAACAAGTTTTTTATCTTTCACTGGTTTAAAGTCTGTCAGCATTCTGTAAGCTGTGCATGGATTGACTGTGATTGTGGCAGCTTCAGGGATTCCTAAATTTTCAGGAACAATTTTCAAGGAGTCTTGGGTGAACACTCCATAGTCTCGCCAAGTGCCTTGAGCTGGTTTTGTCACAATTACTTTCTTGCCTTCACCCAAACTGGTTTTAGATCCAGCTTCCTTTATGATTCCCACACCTTCATTACCTGGTATCATAGGAAGTTGTATTTTAACTGGATATTTGCCTGCAAAATAAAGAAACACCACTGGTAACCAGCTACTATATTGGACTATCAAATCACAAGACAAAGAATAAATAAATAAAAATACCTTGATATAATATCTTGAGAATTCTTTGGACAGAAGCAATACATTTTTGCAACATAACCAAGCAACTTCTGATTAGTTGGTCCACAATAAGTTGATGATGTTGAACCATTAAACAGATTGCACGGGACAAAATTACCAGAGCATCAGAACTAATGGTATGCACTTAACAAAGTCTATCCAAAAGCAATGAAAAGTCGAGCTGATAGATAGATTCTGAAAAAAGAAGAAGGAAGTCCTATGTGGTTGTACCTTGAATGGTGTTTATATCAGCGGGGTTGATTGGTGCTGCCAGCATACGGACCAGAACGTCACATTCTCTGAGCTTGGGTACTTCACATTCTTTGAACTTTACAACTAGAAGCGGATCCCCAAATTGGTTATACACCAGTTGTTTTGACATTAAGTTTCGTACCGGTACTGTTCTGTTTGAGCGATATTTTGCAGCAGCAAACACAGTTTTCAGCGACGGAAGGAGATGCATAGTGTTAATTACTAAAGAAAATTTTTAATCCAGACTTTGTAAGTAAACAGAGGAAAACTGATAATATAATTCTAATTTGTTATTAGCGTGCTTGAAATGAACTTTTTTGATTGATTTTTCGTATATATAAAGTACTCTGTGGATTGATTATGTATGATTTGATTATTTATTTTGATTGACGACGTTGACTTGAGTCTTGACAGTTGACAGCCAGCACAGATTACTACACAGAGTACTTTTTTGATTACTATATAGTGATGTTGCGATACGATAGCGATAGTCGATAGTATCGTGATACTATCGTGGCCTTGAAAATCAGTCATACTATCGATAGCCATATCGAAACTATCGACCCCTGACGATACTAACGATTGATAAAAATAAGTAATACTTGTTTTGATTAATCGCTCAAGATCAATAGTATCGATAGTATCACTACAAAAACTATCGATGGTCTCGATATAATTATTTTCGTTAGTATCGATAGTGTCGTATTATCGATACTATCGTAATTCCATGGAATCGATAATATTGACAAAGTTCAATAGTAGGTATTGCCTAATTTTCTCTATCGATAGTATCGTTATTAGTGCAGCATTTTGATAATTTCGATAGCGTTATTATTCGATAGCGATATTCGTCGCGCTGGCGACTATTTTTCAAGGTATCGATAGCGAAACTATCGACTCGACTATTGCATTAACACTGGTATAGTATAGAGGTGTGTACTGCTACTGCACACAGGTAACTATGATATCTGTGATAAATATAATAACAAAATAAATATCTAATGTGTTCCGGCATTGAAGATATATCGACCGCATCATCACTTACGATGATGATACGAAACGATAGCCTATAAGATAGGTATTTAAAATAAACTGACCAAGTGCAAGTCGAACTCGCACTAGTAGGGTTCCGTACCACACTACAGTATTTTATAAGATCGAGCAAAAAATACCACTTTAATTTTTCGCCAGCAAAAAATAATAATTAATAAACATTTTTTTTTTCTTTTAACTCCATCTAACGTCTAACAGAGTTTAGACTTCTGTTTAGGGATATCAAAAAACTATACCATTTAAATTCTTTCTCGGTCGATACACTCTTAAAATAAATTAATGGCTTAACGAATGGGGATTAATGTGTCCCGACTGTTAAAGTCTCTACATTCCATATAACAAAGTATAATTTATTTTATGAGTGTATCGACCGAGAAAGAATTTTAATGGTATAGTTTTTTGATATCCCTAAACAGAAGTCTAAACTACTAGACTTACTTGTTTTTTTCTTTTCAGTTCGTTTTTTAACACTTCACTTTTTGCGCAGTCGGGTTTTTTGAGTTTTTAATTTAATGTTTTACTTTAAAAAACAAAAACAAGAAAAATCTTCATCGTAATAAAATCCTCCTTCAAGTAAACATGACCTGTTTTTTAATTTTTCAAGCTTCATCATTGTCGACAACGATGTATGTTGATCATGATCATGAGATGTCACGGAATGTTATTTTATGTCATGATATGTCATAAAATGTCATAAATGTCACGAAATATAATGAAATATTATTCAATGTCATGAAATGTCATGATAATCACAAAATGTCATTAAATTTCATAATATGTCATGAAATGTCCAAAATATCATCAAATGTCACGAAATGTCCTGTAATGTCATGAAATAAAAGAAAATAAAAAATCAAGATTGAACGGGTATCTACAACATAAGCGTGCCACATCGACCGCATCGTCACTTAACATCAGGTGAGACAGTGGTCAAATGCTTGCCTATCCAGCTTAAAAAAAAAGTCAAGGAATTTCATTGAGCCTCCTTAGACCGGGCACTATAGAAGAACATTCATAAGCCAATAATTAAAAAATACTTTCCCGCCCTAGGGCAGAAATGACCTACTTTGCGCGCATTTATTGAGGAAGAAACCATCGCTTTTCGAATAGATGGGATGAAAAATAATATAATATTACGTGACGCGTCGCGAGCGACAGCCCTGTGTTAAAGCACCAGCCGAGCCTCTATAAACCGGTTTCACTCCGTACGTGACAGGCGGCACACAGGCCGCTGGTGCTCACGCACTCACGTGCGTCTACGTCATCATCGCAGCGCAGTTGTATGAAGCTTTGTCTCTGTTCCTTCTTTACTCATGTGATAATGCCAGCCTTAATGTTCTGCTAAAACAAATAATTGATTAACGAAACGAGTACTTATAACCAGTAATTACTAAGTATCGATTCTAAAGTATCGATACTAAAAGTACTTGGAATCGAAAGACAAGTACATCCCTAGCCAGTTGAACGACTAGAATCGCCTGGTGTGAACTCGGTATTACCATCAGGTGAGATAGCGGCCAAATGCTTGCACAGTTACCATACTGTACCGTAGTACAGTTTGGTCCAGTACAATGTCCAGGGCTGCGTTCACGACCTACACTCGGAGTGCACCCAAACGCTCTAACCCCGACCTCAGACTTCACATTCGCTAGAGTTAAGCCGGCTTTTAACTATGGGATATAATGTAAATTACATATTGAGCTATGTATTACATCCCGCGATTGCTGTTCACACTGTAAGATATATAGTTCAGCTTTGGTTGTCTATGGTTTCATTCAAACACTGGCTAATTACACGAATCGTGTGGAGCCATAATAAAAATAAAAAGCAACAAAAAAAAACTGAGGGCGAGGCAGGGGGAGGCGCGGTGTCCGGGGAGGTGAGGTAAAATATAAACCTTCAAATGTCGCTCAGTCGGTCGAAATTATATTTATAGCTTGGGATGTAATATATATTATAGCATAGTGTACGCGGTCTCATATAATATGAATGACGAGCGATAAAATTGTATATCTCAAGATATAATAGAAATTATATTATATCCCATAGTGAAAAGCCGGCTTTAGAGAGAGAGATTAGAGCGTTTGGTTGCACAGGTTGCACTCCGAGCGTAGGTCGTGAACGGAGCCCAGTATGGTATGGTGCCTACCAGTCAGTATGGAAAACGGATCGGACATGTCATGACATTACAGGGACAAGTACAGTCCCACAAGTAGGTATAACTTGGCGGTGGTGGTTTTTGGAACTAATTCCGCTCTCTTGAAACTGTTTGACGTTTGAGAGATTACCGCGAATTTATTGTTGATAAATCTGCTACATTAAAATAGTTCAATAATGCCAAAAGTAATTAAAAGTGGTTTAAGAGAAACTGTTATCAAAGTACAAAGTAAAAGCACAGTGGCGCACAGCCGCGCCAAGTTATACTTGCCGGACTGTAGAATGTTGGCGAGACGCAAAATATGTGATTCAAAGTCGTATCTCACTATCGGCTATCATTTATTCTGTGATGGTGCTAACGGTTACTTTCAGAAAAGCAAAAAAAATAAAAAAATTAAGATCGTTTAAAAAACTAAAAGAACTGACTTCAAACGTCGCGCTAGTCAAAGTACCTAGCTAGTAGACGAAGTAACTTTTATATAATGAGCCAGTAGTTACTAGCATGTCGTCAATGTATATAAATGCATCGTAATACAAATGTTGATATATTAAAAACCGCACGGCCGAATTCGTTAAAATTTAAATGATGGGACTACCTGGGTAGGGTACCCTTTGAAAGAAAAAAGAATTTTCCGAATCCGAATCGGTGAACATAAAAAAAAAAACAGATTCTGACGAATTGAGAACCTCCTCCTATTTTGTGAAGTCGGTTAAAACTTGACATTTTTTCTACTGGGTTCTAGTACCTTAGTGTAGCGCCACATCTGCGGAACGTACGGCGCCGAACGCCGCGTCGCGTGATGTGTCGCTTGCTATGCAAAATACATTGTTTGTTTAAATGCGTTTTAGCTGAAAAAAACGCCCGAAGGAAGGTACTCACTACGCAGAACGCGGCGTAATTTCGACTGATGTGTCATAGATAACTTGAAATACACTACGAGCGTATTTAGCGGAAGGTTCGGCGCCGTACGTTCCGCAGATGTGGCGCTACACTAAGTATAATAATAATTAAATACACAGCGCAGTGAATTTTTTTATTTTCTATCAGAAAGGAATTTATTGACTCGTATGTCTAAATCTTTTCTTGCTAATGGTGCAGTAGAGCTAGGTGGTGCCGTAGCTTCAGGTGGGGGAATCACAGGTTTTGGAGAGCGGAATCTTCGAGCTCGAGTTAGTTGCCAGGTGGCGCTTGTGTTGCGCAGCAATCTATATCCTGGCACATCTTCATCTACGACTGCTAAAGCTGGCCGTGGCACACTGAAAAATGTTTTTTTTTATAACACTGGCTAGTGTTTGACCACTATCTCGTGATCACTCTGGCTCTCATTAGAACGGATATGTCTAAAGTTATTACCACATTGTTGACAATGTTTAATATTGAAGTTCATGTTCGGTGGAATGTGTCTAAGTCTAGCCTATTAGTATTTACCTACCTGTGCTAGTAGTGCTAGTACCAGTAGTAGCAGCTAGAAATTGCATTTAGATAAATGATTACCAACCTTTTAGGTTAGATACCTTAATACTGGTTGTACTATTCATTATTCTGTGATACTGGGTGGGGCAAAAGTAATCACCCTATTGGAAAACGCTATAACTCTTGCAAATGGCGCCAATTGCCAATTTTGAAGACATATGAGATATAAGAGAATTGATATAATTGTGAAGTAAACAAACGCGAAGTAAACAAACGCAGAATACCGTAGATGGATAAGAATACAAATCGACAAGCCATGAATCGGTTTACTCCGCAAGAAGGTGGAATAATTGTTTCCATATTTTTGCGCAATAATTCGTCGGTTGTGTTGGCGCAGCGTGAATTTCGTCGCAGATTTCCTGGCGGTCCGACACCATCTGGACAATCACTGCGGAGTTTGGCCACTCGCCTTGAAGAGACTGGGACAACACAAGATGTTTCCAAGGCTGGCCGGCCCCGGAGCAGCCGTTCTGCTGAGAATATCGCTGCCGTTGCCCAAGATGTCGGAGAGGAGCCCGAAAAATCGAGCAGACAATAGCGCGCGCTACAGAGCCATGATTACCGAATTTTTCTTCCTCAATTGGATGAATTGGGACTGAAGAACACGTGGTTCCAACAGGACGGTGCAACGGCGTACACTGCTCGAGCCACAACCGATATTCTGAAGGAAGCATTGCCGTGTCGCTTGATCTCTCGTTCGCCGGCCAGATCACCCGATTTAACCGCTCCAGACTTCTTTTTATGAGGTTTTTTAAAGTCACAGGCTTACGTCAACAAGCCTGAGACTCTCAAAGCTCTTAAAGAGAATATTCGCCAGGAATGCGAGAACCTGTCGAGAAGTTCTGGCAAGAGTGATGGAAAAACGGGCCCGTATGGTCATCAACTCTGGCGGCGGCCACTTGACCGATATCATTATCTCGACTTAATACATTCTAATGGATTAAGTAAACAAATTTTAAAAGCAGAAATAAAGTTTTTTCTCAAAAAAAATACAGCAAAAGAACATCGGATTCGAACATTGGACCTTTAGTAGGAGATCTTAGGTCCGCCACCTTGCATTTTTGAGACAAAGCAAACAGCTTGGAACAGGTGTTCCTGGGGTTGATCTGAGCTGATTTAGCCCGGTTGCCACGAAGTTCCCCCCAGCAGGTTTGCAGGGGAGGGGGGAGAAAGGTGCGTCCGGCAGGCCTTACTCTAAGCTTCATATCTGCGTACATATAGCAACTATATCAAGTTTGGTATCGTTTTCTTATAATACGAGGACGAGGAATTCATTTTTGTAACTAAAATTTAACTCACTTATACAAAAAAAATTATAAATTCAAAATTAAAAAAAAAACTTTACGCATTATTTTTCGAAAATCCTCTCCAGAATTAATACCATGGAGATTTGCTCCAGAAAAAAAACTCGTAAATAGCCCAGTTATCTTACTATATAGAATAATAAACTTTTCAAAGATTTTTGTGTAATAGCTGGTTTAAAAATAATATTTTGTGTCGCGCGGCGGACAGCGCCGAAGTATAGACATAGAAAAGATAATACTACGTATAGACTAAGGTTACACGCTCAGTCTGGCATCAGTTCAGTCCATCAGTTTGATCCGGCTAAGACTGATGCCAGAATGATGGATGAAAAAATAATATTTAAAATTTTTAATTTTTAAATAAAATAATTGTGACATATAATTATTTATAATTATGAATGAATAAATATAAATACAAATACAAATTTATATATATACATAAAATAATAATAAATTTTCGTGTAGTGTACATAGGTACCTAAACGGAGGTGATGGGTGAAATGGGTTATCGCTGCGCCTGAATGAGCTACTTTAATTGAAAGCTTCGAAAGTGAGATTCATCAGACCGAATATTTTCATCATTATCGTCATCATTCCGACACTGCCGCTTATCAAAAAATATTCATACATTTTGATCTAATAGCTTCGTGTCGCGCGGCCGACTAGCATAGCAAGAGCGGTATCCAGCTTTTAGAATTTTTAAGTTATGTTTAAGTTCTGATAAGTTGTTCTTCTTCTGTTTGTAGATTACATTGATAGATTATTCTGGACGCGATAAATCATAGTTTTGGAATAAATTAAATGAAAGAAATAAATATGTTGGGAAAAATTTCGCTAGTAGAGTTATTTCGAAATAAAATTTACCTAGTTGAGAGATGTTTGACATAAAAATAAGGTATTTATTGTTTGCTATTGCCACTACATGCTCAAACATCTGTGCATTTTATTTCTCTTTTAATACATTCGCAACTCCCTGCGAATTTTTTTTTGCAGCGTCAACGAATAAGCTCTAAACAAATAGTAGCTGCCGCAGGTAGGCTTGTCCATATGGGCTCCCAAATCTTCCAATAGCCATTTTGTTTGGACCAGCCCCAATCAGCAAAGCATGACACTTCCATCGGCAGCCAAATTTGCTGACAACGTCCTTGGTAAACTGCACGGAGAAATTGTTTATGGAGCGCATCTTTCGTTGGAGGCAGGTTTTTTAAGCTGGTGATCTTTCTTTGTAAAAGTACTTTTCGGCTCTCACTGACACTCAACCTTTTGCCTGATTTGAAATCAGTAACCAAATCCATAATGTTAAAATAATATCTAGGGTCCAATTCACAGCTCATAATGCAAATCTATTCAGAAGCTAGTTCTTACTTGTCATATAATACAATACGTACTGCAGTGACATATTTATATGATTTACAAATAAGCGAGGTAACATAAATAATATTTGAAATTACAAACATTACCTAAAGAAGCTGCAATAGCATGGCACTGGGCACAAGAGGAACTGGTATTTCTTCCTGTGCCAATATGTACCCATAACCTTTGGAGTTCTGGCAATTGTGATTCACATACAACTGCGAGAAAACAACATCAGTATCTGCTGTGCGTAGCATGATTTTTGTGTGGCCTTGGGCTACAGCATTCGCGATGTGAACATTGCGATCTCACCGCGTGACCTCACTCCCGAGGAAGAGCGACTGACTCGCTCGAAACCTAGGTCGAGAAAATTCGACTAAAGGAATTACAGCCGGTATATAACAATAACCCGTTTTCATGTTATCGCGTGACTGAGGCAATTCGGGCTTCATATTTATAAACCCCGAAAAACCCAAAGTTTCAGACATTGTTGCCTACCGCATTTCGAAAAATCCTACAACGCGTACTTTATCTCATCTTGTTTCGCCATACAAACTATGATTCCCCGTTCCGTATCCGGGAGGAATTTTTAGAAAATCTTTTCTGAGCGGATACCTACGTCATAATAACTATCTGCATTCTACATTTTAGCGCAATCCGAAACAATATTGATTTTTAGACTGTTACCCGTTTATCCTGTTACGGTGGCATTTTGAAAAAGTCTGAAACTCGTATTTTCTTATTTATATACAGAAGTACTTGTGTGAAATGTCGAATAAAATTACTATCCAAACTTTGAACCCCCGCTTCATCCCCTTGAAGAGTGAATTTTGAAAAATTCTTTCTCCTTTGTCAAAATAACTATGCATGCCAAATTTCAGCGCAATCCAAAACAATATTGATTTCAGACTTTGTTACCCCTCTTCACCCTTTTAGGGGTGGAATTTCGAAAGAGAATGAAACACGTATTTACATATTTAAGTACTTGTGTTAAGTTTCAAATATAAAAGACTATCTAATCTTATTTATCCATACAAACTTTGAACCCCCGTTCATCCCCTTCAGGGGTGAATTTTGAAAAAATACTTTCTCAGAGGGAACTAACTTCGTAATAATTATCTGCATGCCAAATTTCAGCGCAATCCGAAACAATATTGATTTTCACACTTTGTTACCCCATTTCACCATCTTAGGGGTGTAATTAAAAAAAACCTGAAACACGTATTTACTTATTTTTTTACTGGAGCACTTGTATGAAGTTTCGAATAGAAAATACTATCTAATCTTGTTTCTCCATACAAACTTTGAACCCCCGTTTCATCCCCTTCAGGGGTGTATTTTGGAAAATACTTTCTCAGAGGGAACTAACTTCGTAATAACTATTTGCCTGCCAAATTTCAGCGCAATCCGAAAAATATAGATTTTCACACTTTGTTACCCCATTTCACCCTCTTAGGGGTGGAATTTCAAAAAAACCTGAAACACGTATTTACTTATTTTTGTACTGAAGCACTTGTGTGAAGTTTCGGAAAGAAAAGACTATCTAATCTTCTTTCTCCATACAAACTTTGAACCTCCATTTCATCCCCTAAGGGGTGAATTTTGAAAAATCCTTTCTTAGTACACCCCTGCGTACTAACACTAATATACCCTCAAAATTTCAAGTCTCTACGACCAGCGGTTTAGGCTGTGCGTTGTCTGTCAGTGACTCAGTCAGTATGTCAGGACAAAGATTCTTATAGTATTAGATATTAATAGATCCCTATCTCAAAATACCTATAATATATACGACACAATAAATAAATAAAAACTGATTTGTCGTGCAATTATCCAGTAGGTAGACGTGACATGAATTCTACCTATATATTTATATATATTTCTAGTTTAGTATAATCCCGTATTCAACTATATCGTGTTTTCATGTTTATTTATTTTATTATATTTAAATATTTACTTCCTAAACCTACTTGTGTATGTAGATTATATACGAGTAGTTTTAAGGTGAATACGTCCCTTAACTAAATCTGACTACACCTTACCTACGCCACAGAATAATGAATAGTACAATTCCTACGCGGTACCTGCTTCGGCGCGGTCCGTTCCGCTGCGCGACACAAAATATTTTTTTTATACCAGCTATTAGACAAAAATGTTTGAAAAGTTTATTGTTCTATATAGTAAGAGAACTGGGCTATTTACGAGTTTTTTTTTGGAGCAAGTCTCCATAGTATCAATATTGGAGAGAATTTTCGAAAAAAAAAAACTACGTTTTTTTTTATTTTCGAATTTCTCAATTTTTTTTGTATAAGTAAGTTAAATTTAAGTTACAAAAATGAATTCCTCGTCCTCAAATTATAAGAAAACGATACCAAACTTGATATAGTTGCTATATGTACGCAGATATGAAACTTAGCTTTCTCCCCCCTCCCCTGCCCACCTGCTGGGGGGAACTACGTGGCAACCGGGCTAAATCAGCTCAGATCAACCCCAGCAGCACCTGTTCCAAGCGGTTTGCTTTGTCTCAAAAATGCAAGGTCCCCTTAGAAATCGGGACCTAAGATCTCCCACTACTTTGCCCCACTCTGTATAAGGTTGGTAATTGCAAGATTAAGTAGTACTATAACGTCTGCAAATTTCAGGCTTACTAGATTTTGTACATCCCTACACCAACGCCGGTAGCCGTCATTCGTACACGTCTAAAATTTTACCAGACAGTTTGCCTCATTCTATTGCGTCTTTAGCACATACTTATAGGCCATAATTTTGGCAAGCGAGCTTAACCTTTGGATATCATAAAGCGCTTACCGTCACCAAGGCACAATTTTAGCTAACATGCATGTATGAATATTTAGTAAACTACTGATGGTCAGTCGTGTAAATTGTAATTTATCGTGTCGATGTAACGATGACTTAAACGTCTCAATACTGCTACTTACTAGGTCATGGTTATTGCAGCTCGCAAGCGTGCCGGAGCAATAACGGTGGGTAATTCTGACGAGGAGTTTCTTTTCAAACCTGGAAAATGGTTCCTATCGTTACTTAAATTACAACAAATGTTTTTTTTAAATAAATATAGAACAGCAAATAAGTATGCAGCCCACCAGATTGTAATTGGTTACTGCCGTCTATTACATAACTCTTGCAGTACCGCAATACTGGTGCGTTGCCTGCTTTTTTAAGGAGGAATCTGTTAGCTCTCCTTTTATAGCAACTGTGGCATACCTTGAATCACCTCATACATTTTTCACATCATGTATATACTCTTTGGTATTAAAACGATTTATGTTTCTTTATGACGAACGTTTTCAAAATTTAAAAACCAATAACGGAAAAATATCGGGATATGAGTCAAGTCAGTCTACTGAAGCTGCAGTACAAAAAAAAGATCTATGAAAACTAATGAAAAAGGGGGCGCGTCCGATGGAAGTCTATATTCGTCTCACTCACTATTTCTTACTATCTCTTTCGTTTGGTTGTCATAATAAATGCCATCAAGTAGCATGATGTGAAGAAAAAGAAATTTCATCTCTACTTAGTCTGTGGCTAGCATGTATTTCTACTTAGCCTGTGGTAGCGTGTTAATCGGCTTTTTCAAAATAATTATTTTATTGTTTTATTTTGTGTTTTACAATAAATAACCTAGTGTGGATGTTAGAAAGCATGCATTTAGCATGAATTTAAGGTGTGTGGTTATTAACACCTTCCTACAAGGAACTGAAGTGATAATGAAACATAAATAGTGAAATATGCGGGACTGCAGACCTCCGGTAGGAGTATAGTTATTCTATGCTGCAGACTTACTCTACTAAACGTTATTTTATGGCAAGATTTCCACTTTATGAAGCACAGTAAGTAGAAAATCTTAAAATAATAGCCGTTTACTGCTTCTTGAGACCAAATATCTCAATATTTCATCAATTAACAATCTTTATAAACTCTTTGTGAAAAATAGTGCGGGGCGCATTGCGGTGCTTGTCGATATCGATAGTGTATATTATTATATAGTTATGATATGATCAGTGATCAGAATAGAAGTGTAATTTCGCGAGATGTCATAACGATATTTTAATAGGGATAAACCATCAAAGTGATTTTGAGTAAGTTTAACCAACAATGTCCGCAAGCTCATCCTCATCATCGGGCAATGATTTCATCCTTCTGGTGATGAATACATCAAGACAAACTTCAAGCTACCGCAATTGGCACTATATCTAGACCCTTTCAGGCGTCCACTCATAACAATTTTGCTTCTGCACAGACAACACTTATTATTCTGTTTTCATTAGGTCAATGACGCTGAATAGCTGGTTGAATCTGGCTAATTTTACGTAAAAGTTTAACATGTGATAATATGATAACTCGCGATCCCAGTTAGATACTGAGGAAAGGAAGACTTTGCTGGTAGATTATACATCAGGCTAGGTATGGCATGCACAGTTTATGTATTACTACACCCTTTTGTTACACCTTGTATAATTTACAGCCAGTGCTGGATTCAGAGGTCTGGAGCAACGAGCCTTGGGGCAACATAGGAGTGGATGCTTCCTGGCCCCAAAATATTTTCATAATAAAATGAAGATAGTTTTTCAGTTGAGTTTTCCAATAAATAATTTATTGTGAAACCAAGTAGTAGTAGATTCCTTTATTTATAACCAAAAATAATATAAATATAATCGGAAATAAGAATGATCTGAAGTGAAATTTTAGCGTTAAGGAACGAAACCTTCCGTGCTTTTTAGGGTTTGGTACCTCAAAAGGTTAAAAAAGGAACCCTTATAAGATCAATTTTTGTCTGTCTGTCCGTGTGTCTGTCTGTCTACCCGTGTGATGATACTGAGATACTGAAGATGAAGAAGAAACTGAAGATATTGAGGTCTATAGTCCCTATTAAGTGTATACAAATCAAGATCCTGAGGCAACACGATAAAAAGATATGGGCAAATTTAGATTTTCGCATAACTTGTAAATACCAAAATTAACTTGAATTTTCAACTTCTTTTAATCTTCGGAAATTTTCCTTTATTTGTACTGTAAGACCTTGCTTTTAACTAAAATGTACAATTCTAGGTCAACTGGAAATACCCTATAGGTTTTGGGTCGAAAACCTATAAGGGTACTTCCCGTTGACCTAGAATCACAAATTTTGGCAAGAAGCAAGGTCTTATAGCACAAAATAAAGGAAACATTAGGCCCTGTATACAGCATGCCCCAGAAATTAGTGTTAAGCGATAAACTAATAAGTCAATATTACATTACAGGTATATCGTTATCTTAAGCTGCTGATGCCGATGCCGAATGAGCGAACCCTACAGAGCATCATACTCCAAAAATAAAAAAGCTTGATAAAATTTAATATTTTGTTTTACTGCCTATCATTTTCTCAAACTGGTTTTGTCTTAGTGATGGAGTTGTTAAACCATAATATCGTTTAAAAACTAAAAAACAACCGACTTCAATGCCGCGCTATTCATTTTCAGTACCAATTTTGAGATGTTTATCTCAATATCTCTGGAAATACTTATCATACCTCTATAAAATTACCATGGTACCACACTCGCGATATCTCCTTTCGAACAAAAAAAAGAATAATCGAAATCGGTTCATAAACGACGAAGTTATCCGCGAACAAACATAAAAAAAAAAAAAAAAAAAAAAACCGGTCGAATTGAGAAACCTCCTTTTTTTGAAGTCGGTTAAAAATAGGAAAAATATAACTTTCACAATCTAACCACTAAAACAAAATTAGTTATGTACAATATATAACCTTCTAAAGTATTCCAAGCAACGGTAGTATCGATATTTTTGACGACATGGTACATCACTAGGTTTTTTATTGTTATGTTGGTCAATTAGCAGAAGATTATTTCGCTGGTATTTTGGCTACTATAAAAGCCCTGTGTTTTGACATTTCGCTATTTGGTCAGTTAGCTCTATGGGAGTCCCGACTCTTCTTAACGTAGTGGTTATATTCTCTTTGAGTCAAGTCCTAGCAACAAAACAGAAATAGGGAAAGATTATCCTTGACGGACAGATAATATATTATTCTTTGCATTTATCTTTTCTCTGATTAATTGCACTAAGCAGTCTTAACCAACATGGAACTACAAGATACCTATTACAATAGGTCAGAATACGTAGAAACGAGTGGCATTCTTCCCTCTTCAAATGGGCGACTATGTATTTGTGGGAGAGAACACTGTAGTAAATGCAGCTGTAGTGGATTCCTATGTTTATATTGGCAATAATGTTGTCATTGGCAGAAGATGTGTGCTAAAAGACTGCTGCATGATAGAAGATAAGTATAACTCTGTGTTCGCAGCTGAGACTATTGTCCCATCATTTGTTCGATACTCTGGTAGCCCTGCACGTCTCATCACCTCATTACCTCAAACAATGCCGGATTCTGTGACGGAATATCTGAGGGGGTCCGGTATTCACAGGAGCTTCCCTGCAGGATATAATGGGCCCATTGACGAAAATTAAGTTTTATGCTAAATTAAGTATTGTAGAGTATTTTAGTGTATTGTAGAGTATTGTAGAGTCAATATATTTATAAATGTATTAACCCGTGTTCATATTTTATCATCTAGGTTCCACTCCCTCTATACACGTAGCGAGAGGTAGGCGCTCCGTTACGTTACACAACTCGGATCAACCTTTTGTGGGAAAACATCGGGAGGAAGGTAATCTCGCACGTACGCGGGCGGAAAGAAAAAAACTGGCCAAGTGCAAGTCGGACTCGCACTCGTAGGGTTCCGTAACACAGTTAAGTATTCCATAACTATGATTTTTCGCAACTACTAAATTAAATTTGTTTTTCATAGTGTTTGTATGAAAAACAAAGTTATCTTTGCGGTTGCCATATCTCTAAAACTGCTGACTGTATCACGTTCAAACCAATTTTCGTTGTTAGCTTTTATTGAGATCTACAGCATATATTTTTTTAGATTTTTCACTCCCATACTTTAAAAGTTAAAGGGGGGGGGGGGGACACATTTTACCACTTTAGACGCGCCTATCTTTCAAATGATTGACTTTGAGAAAAAAAAAATTGTATTAAAATCGGAAAGCGGTTCACAGAATACATCTACCTAACAAGTTTCAATTCTGTAGTACTAACAGTTTCGGAATAAAATGGCTGTGACATACGGACGGACAGACAGACAGACAGACAGACCGACAGACAGACAGACAGACATGACGAATCTATAAGGGTTCCGTTTTTTGCCATTCGGCTACGGAACCCTAAAAAACGTGTTGTTTGGGAGGACCACGTGTCTATAATACGAGGGTGAGCCCTCTCACGAATACGCGACTTCCTGTGGTAAAATCGAGAGAAATATATGACTGCCGAGGTTTCACATTTTTTTTTAGGCAAACAAGCAGACGGCCGGTGTTTGTAGGCGGTTGCAAAATATATGAACGTCTGCAATGCCTTGGGTGCTGTTGATGATTTGGCGACCTTAGAGAACAATTTGTAGACAATCTTCCCTACCTTCGATATTTTACCTGAGTATTTTACGTTGTTTATTGCACTTTTATCTCTCCACTTCTGTGAGCAAACCGGGCAGATGGAGCGTCTTATTGACCACCGAGGAATATTTTCATTTTCAGCCACGTCCAACTTTTGAAACCCTGGCAGTTTAAGCTGGACCTAAAAATTACTGAAGCAATGTATTAAACCTGCACGTTAATCATAAGTTGTACCTATAGTTATGCAGTGTATTTTTATCGAAAATCTCCTCCTCAATCACAGATCAAAATCTCGTCCTCAATCACATCTTCACTTTCCACCAGAAAAGATGGCGGTCAACATTGCTTATTTGCAATAAAAAAAACCAGGGAAGTGCGAGTTGCACTCGCGCACCGGATCATGATATGTGCTGTGATCGGTATGCGTTTCTTTAAGTTGTGTTTCACTATTTCACTTTTTTTACTTTTTTTTATATAAAAATTGTCTGAAGTACTGAAACACACAGTTACATGTATGGTTGGTTCTAACCTACTTTAATATTCTTTTTAATATTCTGTCGTAAACGATTGGATGACAGCTGAATGGTTCATTACTCTTGTTTTTTTTGCTAATTCAAAGCGTTAAAATTCTGCTTTTGCTATGTTTACTTGATAATTGGTTATGATTTATGATTTTGACGTGTATATGTGCGTATATTAATACTGCCTACATACTGAATAAATGCTTTGATTCTTGATGCACCAAGGCTTCCGTACAAACTTGACAAAACTAGCTTAAGTTTGCAGTTCGACCCCCAGACACGGACCTCAAATAATAAGTTTGTAATACTATTACAAAATTATTATCTGCGGTTGACTATTACGGTAATAGTAAATTAGCTTTTTTTTGTTATTAAACAACATTTATAGCACAGTGTGACCTAAACCCGCACTTTACGCACGCTTTTCCGTGACTTAAATAGTCGATTATTGCACGGCGTTTAGCAACTTCACGCCGTGCAATAATCGACTATTTGACGGAAAAGCGTAACGTAAGCGTAAAGTGCGGGTTTATGTTACACTGCTATCTATAAAATAATATACAATACTCGTGACTTAAGCCGTCTATTATTGCACGGCGTAGCACCCTCGCTGAGCTCGGGTGATAATTTCACGCCGTGCAATTATCGACTACTTAAGTCACGCACGTATCGTAATATACTTTTTTATGGTTTTCAGATATTATCCTTTATAAGTGCTTCAAGACCTTGCTTCATGCCAAATTTCATGATTCTAAGTCAACGGGAAGTACCTTTTAGGTTTTGGTTCCCTTGTGAAATCGCAAAATGTGCGAAATAAATGCGACTTAAACGATCATATCTTTTGATCGCGTTGACTAACATTTTTAATTTTTTTACAGCCGAAAGATACCGTAAACTCGAGTATTTGATGACAACAAAGTAATCCTATAAGGATTCTTTTTTTTTCTCTTGAGGCACGGAACCCTAAAAAGACACACTATTGTAAATCTAAAAAAAAACATAGCCTTTAAGCATACACTTATAATCCGCACCATAATATTAGGTAACCAACCGGAGGCGGAGTGTAGGTGTTGTAAGCCAGTATCGAGGGGATGTCCATATCTCTCTTGGTGGAAACTCTTGAGAACCGGGACCTCGATATGCTGCGGTCCGTGAAACGTAAGCCTAGCCCGTGTACGCAGGCTTCACTGGACTGCCTGAATAACAACAATTTTGTCACTGCTTGGATTTTCACTCATCAATCGTAACGTAAGCTGCCTTCTGACATACAAGAAAAGTTTTCAGTGTTAGGACTTTGATCGCCTGTCTGGTAGAACTACCTCTTCGGCAGTTCGTCTTTTAACAGTAATATAGAAAGAAATGTGTTTAGGTTTGAAAGGCATGCCCAGATAAATTACTAGGAGTTTGAGAATCATCTCAAGGTATCTCTACTATATCAGGGTAATACCACTGTCGTCATTACTCGTCATTACTTACCGTAAGCTGAGGTTAAGGACCATTTTATCGATGATTCACCTGTCTTGCTACCAAAAAGTAGCTTATCAACGTCAAGGAGAAAATCTGCCGCCATAACCATACGGTGTTCCGGCAGTAAACAGCCCGTAAGTGTCAATTCTAGGCCAAGCCATAGCTAGTCCATTAGGCCTAGCATATTCACCATATTCGATTACATCATCACTTACCACAAGGACCAGGTAGTGGTCAAATGGTATCCTATCAGATATGAAAAAGAGTCTCTCGCGTGTCTTAGTACCTATCTACGTGAAAAGGATGTTTTTGGTACCAGAAGTTGCGTCACGGCGTCGCGACGTTTTGCATAACAGATAAAAAGAAAAATAAAACTGGCCAAGTGCGAGTCAGCATCGCGTCTCTTATATCACACTTAGGGAGGGTTCCGTACAATACAAACCATAACAGAGTTTCAACCTCATATATTTGATTAATTGCAATATTACCAAGAATATTTGGTTTGGTCGCGATCTGGAAAGACGGGGCTCGTTTACTATCGCCATTTTGCCGAAACTAATAAGATAGATGGCGTTTAAAATCACGTTTTTTGTATGGGGACCCCCTTTAATTTTTAACTTTTATTTTGTTTTTAGTATTTGTTGTTCTAGCGGCAACAGAAATACACCATCTGTGAAAATTTCAACTGTCTAACTATCACGGTTAATGAGCTATAGCCTGGTGACAGACGGACAGACAGACAGACAGACAGACAGACAGACAGACAGACAGACAGACAGACAGACAGACAAACAGACAGACAGACAGACGGACAGCGGAGTTTTAGCAATAGGGTCCCGTTTTACCCTTTGGGTACGGAACCCTAAAAAGGAAAAAAAGTTGAATGCATCACAGGGTTAATTTATGCGGAGAAAGCTACAAGTAACGGCGTAGCTTGAACTAAGGAAGAAGAAGAGTAAATAGTGTTAAAGGTAAATCGTCGATTCTAAATGTTAATAGCAAGAGCCTCTCAAAAACGTCACACTTGAAACTAGATATTAGGACGTTACTTAACCTAACTAGTAACTAGGTAGTACCATTATAATAATGAGGCTAGCCAAGCCAACATTTCTCGAGGCTTACTTTGACAGATTTAATTGCGTGAATACCGCCGCACTGACGTTGAAATGAAACAATAATTGACTTACTGCAAAATGCTCGTAATAGATCTTTATTGTTAAGAAAACAGTGAGAAAGTTGCTTAGATGTAATTGTGTGGAGGGTGAAAGTGGGAAAACGAGGGGTTTTACTAATGCGCCTTTGTCTGGTTGTAGTTATTGCGTTACAAAGAGTATGAAGTATTGTGATTGACACTTTGTTCTTGTAATGGAATATTTTTAGCCCCCAACGCAAAAAAAGGGGGTGTAATAAGTTTGACGTGTGTATCTGTGTACCCTATGTGTGTATCTGTCTGTGGCATCGTAGCGCCTAAACGGATGAACCGATTATGATTTAGTTTTTGTTTGATAGTTGTCTCAATCGAGAGTGTTCTTAGCTTTGATTAATGAAAATCCGTTCAGCCGCTTAAAGACTATGAGCATTTTTCTAGGTACATACATATTTGATGATGCTATGAAATAAACTTTTGTAGTTCTGATCAATTTGAAAATCAATGTACCTACTCCAACTTCAACGATATTATAATAACTTGGTAGCGTTGACCTGACGCTAGGACATCTCCTGGAATCTGAAGAATACTCCTCACCAACTTACAGTAGAGATGTCGACTTTATGCATATTGGAATGGTCTGAATGAACAGATTATGAATAAAGTCGGTCGGGTGGTTTTAAATTATTAATTTAAGTATTATAGAGATGTTAGCTATTAAACATACAGCTATTAGTGCGGCAGGATTGTAGGAAATCGTTCACAGATTGTTTTACGAGTTATTATTATTGGATCTAGAGATAAAAACAAAAGAGAGATTTTCCTTATTGACAAAGTGATGCGAAGGTCTCAATTTCTGCTTGGGCAAAAATGCTTTCTTATGTTTGTCAAAGTGTCTGTTCTCTACTGCAGGTCGCATTTCTCTCTCTTGAAATTTTGTGAACAGGTTCGATAATGACATGGAATTGTGTCATGAGTTAATAGGTATCTTTTAGGTAAGCGCCCTACATCATCAACCGCATCATTACTTAAAATCAGGTGAGTGTGGTCAAGCGCTACCCATTTCCGTTTGAAAGATATTGACGATTTCGTTTTTTTAAATCATATTATTAAGCCATTTTGAAAAATATTCATAAATGTCACTAAACTGTTTGTTACCCTTACCTATCTCAAATTAAGAATAACCAATTTATCTATGCCCTTATTAATAAGCAATTTTTAGTTTTGTCTGAAGAACTTTTTCATCCGATAACTTCGAGGGGTAAATATTTATGACAGACAAGCACTTGACCGCTATTTTTAACCAACTCATATCTTTGTCTGGTGGATGGTTCAAGCCACGGACGAAGCCTACCACCAGTGGTCACCCATTAAGCAGCACCCGGGGATGAGATCAGTTTAGGGATCAAAGAGGACTTATTAATAATTACGTTCAAGCTTTTTAAAATACTTAATTGTATCTCACCCATCCGACTCGTATTCCTTCACCATTTCAATGGTTTGGTCTTGCTCTTCTCTCGACTCTTTACTTTGTCCTCGTACCATATTCAGCAGCATAGTGTCATGGCCTCCTAAGTTGTCAGCATCATTTCCACTGTGGAAAAAAAACCCGGCCAAGTGCGAGTTGGACTCGCACACCGGGGGTCCCGTACATACTTGTTAAACTAGGTTAAAGGGCAAATTTAACTTTACAGTTCGAATCCCTAGACCGACACGGACACGGTTAGACACGGTTAATGCACCAACCGCAAAATAAGTTTGTAAACTACATATATTATTATTTACGGTTTTCAGATTTTTCCTTTACCTATAAGTTCTGTAAGACCTTGCCAAATTAAATGATTCTAGGTCAACGGGAAGTATCCTATAGGTTTTGATTCCCTTGTGAAATCTCTAACATATGCAAAAATATGCGACAAAAACAGACATTTCAAACTTATGTGGGACCTAAAATTTGAAACAATTCAATGATATTGGTCAAGAGAGACAGTGGTAACGTCGACCTCGTGCTGGGGCATCTCCTGGAATTTGTAGAATACTCAACTCATCCACATGGCATCCACATAGCACGGACTATAGCGCGGCATTTAAAGCCAGCTTTTTCCGTTTTGTAAACTTATATTATTATTCTGTATTTACACCTACAAGAAGTTCTAAATTTCTAAAATGTAATGCGTTCTGTTAGATAAACTGTTAAAAATGTTGACAGTTGAGTTTAATACTAGCCCGAGCTAATAAGCAACGGTCATGCGAATCCAGCTTTGATGCTGTTATTTTCTGAATAACAACTGTACTTATTCGCAATTTAATCATGTTATTTGAAACTGTCTTTTGCGTATAAAATAGAGCGTCGTGTCGTCGTTTATTAACTGCGTACCGCGTCTTTATCTGCATGAAAGAGTATTCTCAATCCTTTTCCACTATACTGGCTAGCTATAAACCTTACTTACTTACTAGGCTGGCGCGATGACCCCTAAGTGGATCTTGGCCTCCGACAATAAAACACGCAATTGCTCTCTGAATTGCGCTGTCTTTCTCCAGTTGGACTCTTCGAGTTGGATTTTACCCAACTAACATAATATGTACTTTTGGACCTCGTCTGACCAACGGTATCAGGGGCGTCCGACGGGAGGCCGACCTTTTGCACGTCCTAGGTATGCCAGTTTCACGGCAGGATCCATCCGCTCGATATTTAGATAGATAGATAAGTAAACACTTTATTTGCACAGGAATAAATTGTTTTTTTTTTTTTTTATTTTTTTTTTTTATATATACGTTATAGGCTAGCGTTTGACCACTATCTCACCTGTTGGTAAGTGATGATGCGGTCGAAGATGGTTATTACAGAAAAATACCAAAGGAAAATACTTATTCGAAGTAATGCAAAGTGCGGTCTTATTGCTTAAAGCGATTTCTTCCAGACAACCAAGCTGAGAGTAATATTGCGAGACTGTGATATTTTTTATTGTTTGTTTTTTTAGTTCGTAGTTGTTATGATATTTGAGGCGGCAATAGCCCAATGGATAAGGTGTCGGTCTGGCGATCGAGAGGTCGTGAGTTCGATCCCCACCCCACCCATTGCACTATTGACGTGAACCCACTCCAGACACAAGCATATTTAGCTTAGTTGGAGGGGTTAACAAGAATACTAGTAATGTGCAACCCACATTGCGAGTAATCTTTAAAAAAAAATGTCCAAGCCATCGACGCCTGTGCGCCTTAATTTTGCCCAAGATGCTGGGTTCAGCATAAAGACTCTTCAGCTCTCTTTTCGTTAGAGATATATACATATATACCACAGAATAAATAAAAGTTACTACGTAACTATAACTGCCTATGTAAAATTGCAGCCAAATCAGTTCAGCCGATTGACCGTAAAAAGGTAACAAACAAAAAAATATACAATCATACTTTCGCATTTATAATATTAGTGTTGATTGGTATTTATGATGATTGATGATATATGATAAATACTTAAATTTAAAACCACCCCGACCGATCTATTTACGTTGAGACCATTCCAATGAGCCTAAACACGACATCTCTGCTTTTATTTGGTGAGGAGTTGTGTATTCTGCAGATTTTAGGAGATGCCCCAGCATCAGGTCAAGGTTACCATGTTCTTGCAATAACATTTAAGTAGTTAACAGAATGTCGAATTACGAATTGATCAGACATATAAAAGTTACTCTCATAGCTCATCAACTAGAAAAAAAACGCATTATCTTCAAAAACGGCTAAACGAATTTCTTTTTCGGGAATTTTTCTGGAATTTTTCTCCAACGGAAAACAAAGCTAAATGTATGCTTAGCTTTTTTGTTATCTCGATTAAGTGAACTATCAAAAACCGCATCAAATTTCTATAATGGTTTAGGAGTTACGATTCCATAGACAGACAGTCACACAGACAGACACACATATACACAGACAGACATGTCAAACTTAGAACACCTCACTATTTACATAGTTAATCCTTAGCGCGCGGCCATTCAATATTTAAACTAAAGTGGAGTGCTTCTTCCTTGATCCTAAGTAAATTAAAATTATTACGATCTTTATTACAGTTAATATACCACTCATTGATAACTTTGTTTAACTAGAGTAAGGCTGAGTTGCACCATCTTACTTTAACTATAACAAACGTCAAAAATCTGTCAAAATCCACATAAAAACACCGGTTAATAGTAAAAGTTACGGTTGAAGTAAGGTGATGCAACTCAGCCTAAGTCGATGAAAACGATTAAATATAATGTGATTACATAGTTATAAATATGAAAATACGGGACTTATCGCGCCTAAAACATTAATTTTATTTAACTCGACGTTTCGACCAAGTTGCATTGATCGTGGTCACGAGACGACTGACAGTCAGTCGTGTTCAAATCGCGAAAGTTTAAAGTTTACAAATAATTTGATTACTTATACGGAAAATATATTTAAAAACAAAAATACTTTAGTAAAATTATATTTTTTTCCAAAAGTGGAATTGGAGACACTAGCCGTATTAGTATAATCTTGATTTAGAAACTATGATACATAGGAAAATATATTTAAAGACAAAAATACTTAAGGAAAATTATGAAATCTTCCAAAAGTGGAATTGAATAACATCTAGCCTTATTAGTATAATCTTGATTTATTAGCTAAGATACGTAGTACTATTAAGTATTCTGTGGCTAGCATAAATCGAAAAATATATTTAAAAACAAAAATACGTAAGTAAAATAATAGATCTTCTAAAAGTTGAATTGAAGAACACCTAGCTAGCCTTATTAGTATAATCTTGATTTAGTGGCAGGTACCCACTAATGACTAGGAACTTACGTAGATCCAATGGCACTTGCGTATGGATCGCTGCGATGTGACATAATAGAAGCTGAGAGATCAGCGGATGGCTCACGAGAACTGCCCATATGGCTATTGTGACGACTCCTCACCAGTAGGGACTGGTAGGGAGTGGACGTGTTGCTCATGAAGGATATTCTCGCGATTTCTTCTTCGTGCGGTCTGAAATAAATCAATGCCAATGTTTCAAAATCAGTTTGTATATTTTGATTGATTATTCTTAACCTCTTCACGGTCACTCATCTTGACTGATTTGGCTGAATGCACACTGCACTGCGATGGAATGGAATTCTCTGCCAAAGTCTGTGTTACCAGTTAAATACAATTCGGGGGTCTTCAAAGTGAGATAAATCTTTTATGCAAGCGTGCTCATCAGGTGAGATAGTGGCCGGACGCTTGCCTTTCATATATAATGTACATTAATTAGTACATTACGATACGTGTGATTTAAGTAGTCTATTATTGCACGGCGTGAAGTTAGCACCCGAGTAGTATTATTATCTATTCTATGCCCGAGTGCAGCGAGGGTGCTACGCCGTGCAATAATGGACTACTTAAGTCACGACTATCGTATATAATTTTATAGCTGTCAGTGTGACATAAACCCGCAGTTTACGCTTGCTACGCTTTTCCGTCAAATAGAAGATTATTGCACGGCGTCACAGAATAATGAATAGTACAAGTACAGAAATTGCACTCCCTGAGAGCAAAAAGGCGAGATTAAACCTAGTTACAACGTCGGTAACGTTCAAAATGCGCTTCACGCCTCGAGTGCGACCTTGAATTTGCGACACAGTATCAACTAATAGTAACTATGAACCGCGTGTTGCGCACAGTGAAATGCACCGTAAGTCCGCACGGCGAGAGTCTGAATAACTCTGTCAACTCGCGGCCTCTCCCATAGGGTTGAAAGTTATAAGATAACTTATTGAAGCCTTTAATTGGTAGCAGAATACTTTAAGGTAGAACAATGTAATGAGTATATTTAAAGTGCTACATTCATGTTTAATGTCGAGGTAGGATAAAAGTACTACAGTTCTACTTTAATTAAGATAGTTTATGTGATAGTTTAATTAAGATAGTTAAAACCAAAACAACCGACTTCCATGCCGCGCGAGTCAGTTTCGGTTGCAAGTTTGAGACGTTTATCGTCATATCTCTGGAGACCCTCATCAGATCTCGACGAAATTACATTGGTACCACCTCGGCAACGAACTCTACCGATTAAAAAAAAATCATTCAAATCGGTTCACAATTGACGGAGTAATCGCGTTACATACACACAAAGACGAATTAAGAACCTCCTTCTGTTTGGAAAGTCGGTAGAAAATAATGTTCTACGTTCAATTGAAAATGAGTATGTAAAAACGTATAAGTATGTATAAACGTATGCTACGCAATGCTTTGTAGTCCTTCGTTTAGACATACTGAATAATATTTTTGTATGTTAATATTGTAAGCAAGGAATATAATAATGAGGTAGGTACAAGTAAGGCGCGCGGCCGATCGAGATCGCGCGTGACACTTAACTGACTGAACATGTACCCGAGAGGGTGTGCGGAAGTACTTGTAGTTTCATAGCTACAGCGCGGAGTGCGACAGGCCTGACGGCGTGAAGTTGGCTAAACGTCGTTCAATAATCGACTATTTAAGTCACGGAAAAGCGTGCGTGAAGTGCGGGTTTAGGTAACACTGTGCTATAAAAATCATTAAAGATTGTTTAAAAAACTAAAAGAACCGAGTTCAAACGTCATTTACAGTACCAAGTTTGAGGTGTTTATCCCCTAGAGATACTGATCATATCTCGATGAAATTTCATTATCAGCCGGTATCAGTCCACTGCTGGACTGATACCGGTCGATGAAATTTAAATGGGATCATCTGAGAAATAATAAATACCCTCTCTAATAAAAAAAAAAGAAATGTTCATATCGGTTCAGGCAGTAACCGGTGAACATACATTAAAAAAAAATTCTGACAAATTGAGAATCTCCACTTTTTTGTGAAGTAGGTAAAAAATAGCTAACAAAACATAGTTAATATAGGTAGAATGCTATAGATAGATGAATTAGCTTGCGTTCGAGAGCACTGTGATATCTCATAGTATTGTTTGTAAAATTGGCTGTTAGTCATCGTATGCGGTGTTATCATCATTAACATAGTCTTTCAAAGAAGCTGCTACAAAATTCTGCCGTAAATCTCAATCAGGCTAAATGGACAAGCTAAAGAAATAACCAAAGTAAGAATAACAATAGGCTGTCAGCTTTGTAAATAGCAAGAAATAAACATTTCTTGTGGTTTACAACTTACAATCAGCAGTCATGATTCTTGACGAATCTCTTTTGGTAAACATTATTGAGAAAAAGAGTAAGGTAAGGATATTTTATGTGAGAATTATTTGAGCATTATTTAATTTTTGCAGGCGATAATAAATGTGGTTTTAGGAACTTACGGAAAACATTTATCACCTCGTTATTTTATATTTGTGTGTTGTACCTATAAGTGACTACGTTCTCTACCTACTTTACACAGTAGTGCTACCGTGTCACATTATATTTGTTCAAGCGTGACATTAGTCTTATTAGTCATTAGTTATATTCCTTCTATTAAGAAGGAATATTAAATATTATCACATCATTTTTCATCTAAAATTTAGAGCAAGAGGAAGGAGAGTTGAATGTTAGCTTACGTCAGGTAGGTACTAAATTTTCTCCATTCCAAATTTCATCTAAATTCGCTTAGCCATTTCGGCGTCATGGATGGAGTATAAAACTTACTAACTCATAGACTTTCAAATATTATGTTTCTTGAAGTGTTACACACTTTATTTTTTTGTACATTTTTAGACACAATTCAAAATTTCATCGCACTGACTGGATTGGTTGGATGGGATGAATAATTAGTTTAAAATAAAACTGGCCAAGTGCGAGTCAGCTTCGCGTCTCTTATCGCACTCTTAGGGAGGGTTCCGTACAATACGAAACATAACAGAGTTTCAACCTCATATATTTGATTAATTGATATTACCAAGAATATTTGGTTTGGTCGCGATCTAGAAAGACGGGGCTCGTTTACTAGCGCTATCTTTGTCATTTTGCCAAAACTAATTCGATAGATGGCGTTTAAAAACACGTTTTTTGTATGGGTACCCCCTTTAATTTTAAACTTTATTTTGTTAATAGTATTTGTTGTTCTAGCGGCAACAGAAATACACCATCTGTGAAAATTTCAACTGTCTCACTATCACGGTTAATGAGCTATAGCCTGGTGACAGACGGACGGACAGACAGACAGACAGACAGACAGACGGACAGCGGAGTCTTAGTAATAGGGTCCCGTTTTACCCTTTGGGTACGGAACCCTAAAAATGCAATCCAATAATTTCTACGTATCGATAGTATCGCACCGTGGCTTAATTGTCAGAGCCATGTTTTCCAAGGAGGTGCGGATTCGAATCATAGACTTTCGTCTCATTTACTATGTAGTTGCGTTTCACAGCTTCGCCCGTGTAAAAAAGTTAAATTATATCCTATCTCACTAAAATGGCTATATTGTCTGTCTTATATCTGTAAAAAAATTGAGCTTTAACAGTAGAGTCGATTAGATGAAAATTGGAGAATGAACATACAAACATACAAACAAAAAAACTGACTTTCGGTGATGATTGGTGTTGATAAGCAATTAAAAAGAACTGAACATTTGGTCTAGTATTTGAAAGTCTGACCACGAAGCCGTCGGTCGATTTTCACACAGACAATTTTTCCGAGTCTGGGTACTTGTACTACATTTATACATACTACAATATTTATACTGTGGTCTGGGTGTGTCCGTTATTTGTGTGTTTGTAAAGTCTCCCGCGATACAGGATTTGGTAGTGCGGAGAGCTGATATAAAAAAAAATCACCTAGTTTCGTTGTGAGTAATTTAATAAATAAGGTTTTAAACGCTAAAAGCACCTAGTGATGCATAAAAACTTAAAATTATATGAGTGCTTAAGTAACTCAATACTTGCTAACGATAGCGCTTGCTTCTTGTCACAGTAAGACTAATGTTTTCCTAGTATCAATGCTTACATTTTATATTTCGTCTTGAAACTATTGAGTCATAAAAGATGACTCATCTCTGCGGCCCTTGTAGTGGTGGTCGTGCAACTTGATTCCTCGTAGACCTTGAAACTTATCGTTGGAACTACATTTAACGGAATTGCGAACGGTATAGGTATATGTAATGCATTTTAAATATAATGAATAAATAATCATATTGCTCTCATCCTAAATGCCTTCTCAGTTCCGTCGCAGGTAAAGTTTACCTAGCTAATTTGAAAGAGTAGAGGAGAGGCAAATGGAAAGAAAACCAGTTTGTTTGCTTTTCCACTTTGAATGAGCGATATTAATGAGTTGGAACTCAATTAACAAATTGTTTATACTTCTTTTGGGCAACAAACACCAAACTGCATACTGGTTGAAATGGCCCAAGAATTGAAGCCACGCCGCGTTAATAAGTTGGAACTCATTGAACAAATTGTTTATACTTCTTTTGGGCAAACAAACTGTAACAACAAACTACAAACTGCATACTGGCACAAAATAATAAATAGTTGATAGGGTTGAAATGGCAGTACAGTGATCTCTCAGACCAAATTTATTTCGTCTGAGAGTGATCTGAGCAGATTTTAAGAGCAATATTTAATTCATTTTATTTTCAAGTAACGAGAAGGAGACAGCTTTAAGATACGTCACATCTTCTTCTCTTCTCTTCGCTCATATTCGCACCTCTCTCTTTTCAGGTTTCGTCAAATCAAATTGACCGACCAAAGTTGACAGTGGGGCAGATTTTCCCTAACATAAATTTATAGTTTTATTATACCACTGTAGTAACTGTTTATACCCAGAGCTTTATAAAATAACATTAGAAAGTAGACTTTATCAACTGACAGTGCACTAAGGTCAGTTTACACAATTTGCATGTGACATGAGTTTGAATATCTTTATAGTCACTTTCCAATGTGATATTATAACGTGTCTTATATCTGTGTTCCTGTGGTTTGTATAATATTCTATATGACTTTTTGACCGACTACTAAAAAGAAGGAGGTAAGTACCTACCTACCTCCTCATTTTCAACTGACTTCCAAAAAGAAGGAGGTTCTCAATTAGTCTGTTTTTTTTTTGTAAGTTACGCGATTACTCCGTCAATTGTAAACCAATTCGAATGATTATTTTTGTAATCGGTAGGGTACGTTTTCGAGGTGATCCCATTGTAATTTAATCGAGATCTGATAAATATCTCTAGAGTTATGACGATAAACGTCTCAAACTTGCAACTGAAATTGACTCGCGGGGCATTGAAGTCGGTTGTTTTAGTTCTTAAACTATCTTAATTATTATTAGGATGTTTTCTAGTCCCTTTGAGAACCTACTAAAATTGTCTGTATACACTAGTAGGTATATCTTTTGAGAGTGCTTGTTACTAGATCTGCTACATGTCAATTCTACCGATTATATTATATTCTTTTACTTATGACTAAAGTATACCTTAAAGGTTCCTTTATGAAGTGTTCAAAATCTGATTCTAAAATGAAAAAACTACTAGCTTTTGCTACTGAAAATGTCTTCCGTGTTATCTGAAGTATATAGTTATTGTTATTTTCAACCGACTTCCCAAAAAAAAGGAGGTTCTCAATTCGTCTGTTTTTTTTTGTGTGTATATTACGCGATTACTCAGTCAATTTTGAACGGATTTGAATGATTTTTTTTAATCAGTAGGGTTCGTTTCCGAGGTTATCCCATTGTAATTTCATCGAGATATGATAAGTATCTCCAGAGATATGACGATAAACGTTTCAAACTTGCTACTGAAACTGACGCGCGGGGTTGTCAGTTGTTTTAGTTTTTAAACTATCTTAATTATGTAGTAGTAAATAGGTACTTACAATGAAATGCATCGCGATGAGTAAAGTTTTGAATATCTCGCTTTCCAATTACTTGATTCTCTGCGCCAGGTTGTTTCATTTCTGTAATGGAAAACAATATAAAACATAATTAAACTGTAGAAATCGTAAAGATTCTTTTTTCTAACGGGTAAATTGCAACTGTAGTGTTGCGGGTTGGTGCTGACTTTTTATACGATTATTTTAGTGAGTACTTGTAAGGTTTATTTTATTTGCATAGTTAAATTGTACTATAGGTTAAAAATTAATGATATGATATATTAACACCGTAAAGAAAAGGGACCAATTACTCGAATGAATACTTAATATTAATAATAATGTTAGTGTAACATATTAATCGATTTTATACTTTTAGATAATAGGCTGCCTGTTTATTGACGCGGAGTGAGGTAGCGTAGTGGAGCGAGGGAGTAACACCAAGCGCTTGCTCGGTGCAACTCCGCTCCGCGGTACGGAGCGGAGTTGCGGACTGTGTGGAGATAAGCTGAGTTCACGCGACAAGTAATTTGGGCGAGCAGTGGAGGACTAATTTCTTTTATTGCTCAGCTTTCCCGCTCCGTTTCTCCGCTCCACTTCCCGGTTCTGTATGAATTTTTAAACTAGTTCGTAAATCCCTGTCCACTGAAGCGGTGCGATTGGTGCGAAGATTTTATGCAATTCCATTGGTTAATATTAGCTTAGTACAGCTCCGCTCTGCTCTACTCCACTCCAGTGGACAGTGAGCCTAAGGGCAAGCTTCACCGGTTCCTAACAGAGTACTTGATAGCCAATAAGAAACTTATCTGCCCCATAAGCTACCTACAACTTTTATATAGCGTTATAGGTCTCTGATAACTATTTGATACTTTATAAGGATTTGGTTGTGACTGGCCCTAAGATTCAAAACTGTAAAAGATTTTGAAGTGCAAAATGCTTCAGCAAAGTGCGAGTACGAATTAAGAGGGAACGTGGGGTGAACTTTTCCATACAAATGTATTCCCCCGTTTCCTCCCTGGAAAATGTTTCTAGAAAAATGTGTTTCTACAAAAAATTAAGGTCTACTGTAGCCCCTATCTTTTTCTTTTTTTGACCAACCAATTGGAAATAGAAATATGAATATGACCCTTCAAAAATGTTAAAGAGGAGATTAGAATGCTTATATTTATTTTTGCGATTGAATGGTTAAAAAAAAGGCAATGATAGGGGCTTAGCTAGAGCAGGCCTTGATTTTTTGTACAAAACTAATTTTGCTCTAGAAGTATTTTCGAGGGAGGAAACGGGGGAATACATTTTATGGAAAAGTGCACCCCGCGTCCCCTCTAAATGTTATACGATGTACATATGTACAACAATTATAATATTCCCAGTTATAAGAAGGAAAAGAAAAACTTTGCGTGACTACGTAGATGAATTACATACAATTTTTATTATAATAATTAACATGTAACTAGTAGGTGTATATATTAGTTTCTAATTAGTAGTAGGTGTCTCTCGTAATAACTAAACTGGCCTAAAAAAATCGCGCGGAAGTAACAAAGTTAAATTGATGTAAATCCAACATTATCCGCATTTACAAACACGTAAATAAGTAGGTTGCTATTCATAAAGCATGTTTTATATAACGCCCGCACACATCTACTTCCGAATGCGATACTGTAAAGTTATTTGTTACGTAGATAAGTATTTGATTTAATGTAAGCTGCAAAAACAGGTAATAAAAACGTTTAGCAGTACAATTAATTTTAATATTCAGTAAATAACAAATATTTCCAACCGACTTCAAAAAAGGAGGAGCTTTTATTTCCGTTGAGTATATATTTTTAAGGCGTACATAACGCCATATCTCTGTTTTATATGATCCGATTAGAATTATATATTCTGCCTTGACATTTCAAACTGTGATACACGTGTCTTACAATTTTAGAGAGAAATACAATTTTAATTTGAGTAGTTCATTTGACATTAAAATAAAGTTATAAATATTTTTTGTCAGGGGTGCATTAAAGTGGTGCAATGGGGTATGAAAGTTTATGTCAATTGTTCTTTATTTGTAAGTTATACTGATGAAAATTGGTATTTGAGTAGTTCATTGAATATAAAAGATTAAATTATTAATATTTTATTGCCAGAGGTGCACTAAGGTGGTAGGCGATAGGCGATGAAAGTTAACGTCGAAAGTTATTTATTTATGATGTTATACTGATAGAAATTGGAATGTGAATAGTTCATTTAACATGAATAAAATTAACAATTTTTTTTTGCCTGGGTGAATTAAGGTGCAATGGGGATGAAGGATCATGTGTAAAGTTATATATATAACAATGTGTAGTCTTGTTACCAACTACGCTAAATATGTTTTTCTGGAGTGGGCTCACATCAATATTGCAATGGGTGGAATTGAACTCACGACTTCTCGATCGCCAAGCCGACGCCATAGCTATTAGTCTAATGCTGCTTGTTTTTAATTGCAAGGAAAAGGTTTTTAGGAAAGAAAAGTTCTAAATAAATGAGAGTTTAATGAAAAAAAGTTCTTCGTCATTCAAATAAAAACTCAATAATACTCTACTTGCAGTAAGTGGGTGAGCACATCCCAATTTTAAGGCCGATATATTGTGGCAAGTAAGAGCCTGCCAACACCGGTAGACGGCAAGCCGGGGAATATTGAATGTGCCAACGTAAATGTGCCCAATGGTAACAAGATAGGTAAGACAAGGCCAGCGCTCATCGGCGAACGGCAGGACAATGCATCGAGGAGGATTTGACGCCAGCCAGCGAAATTTATATATAAACCTTGTTACCATTAGATACATACGAATCTACGTTGTCAAATTAAAACGGCCCTGCCCAACCGTCCGTCCATGTGCGCTGGCCCTAAACCGCAGCACTCAAATGGACTATGAAATGCAATGATGAATGCCTCGTAAAATAAAATAAACGCGTGCTTTCGTACCAATCTCGTGGTATTGAGTAAAACATAACATTAACTTGATATTATTTTCTTTAAATTGGTTTTTGCAGGTACCTCTATCGTAAAGGACAATGTACTGTATTTGTGCCCGTGACACATATTTTACAAATAGTCAAATGCCAACTAAGTAGATAGATGATCAGGTAAAATCGTAATACCAGCTTGTCTATATACAGTGGTGTAGTGTAAAGTAGGGGCGGGGGCGGCTGCTAAGGGTAAGTATATTCGGCCCGCCCCAGGTGAACCATTTCGGTAAAATGGTCAGTGCCACGAAGCACTTAAAGAAACTGTAAAGATTATAAAAGAAGAAAAATTTAGTGTGACATTCATAATTCTCCTCGTTGTAGAGTAGAGTATTCTAGGCCTAGGTGTTCACCATCTTCGACCACATTATCGCTTACCACCAGGCGAGATAGTGGTCAAACTCTAGCCTATAAAACAATTATTAAAGAAAAAGAACAGCAGTAAGAACTAAAAACTTTAAGCAGAATTCAGCTACTGCCAGTGAAATATAACAATTATTTACTCAATTAATTGCTCAGAGCCTTGAATTTAAGGTTTCAGTGTAACGTTATAATGTTACATTTAAAATAAAACTTGAGCTAATGTTCAGCTATAAATACATACTGCATTTTAAATCCGGATTCCCTCAAATTAATTAGTTCAGTAATTTTTTACGAGATTTGTAAGTAATATAAAACCATTTCTGTTTGTTTATTTATTTTCATTCAGTGATCGGCCTCAGGTGTCATCCATGATGTTGACATACTTGAAAGATTATTGTAAATAGGAAATGGAAAAATAGGATGAGTTTTTAATGTAAAATACTTTAGCACTTATTCACTGACTGACAAATAACATAACTAGCTGTGCTCTCGTATTAAAATTTAATCATAAGTCATTAGGTAGTTAAGTTTTATTTATTTGATATTTCTGGGCAAGAGGGCCCGGTGGCGTAATCGGGAGAACGGTTGGCTTTGATGCCAGAGGTACCGAGTTCAAACCGCCGTGTACCAATGGATTTTTCTACAGAAAAATGTATGTGCGCTTTTCACTGTGGCCCTCCGGTGAAGGAAAAACATCATTAAGAAGCCAACAATACCCCCGCATGGTGGTAGGACACTATCTAGTGTCCGCCTGGCCAGCTACCACCCTCAAGTTAGAAAAAAATCTGTCGCCAAACATCTAATGTGTCTAGCTATCCTTGAGAGCCAGTTCCCATTCTAGGCTTAGCGTGCTTACCATCTTCGACCGCATCATCACTTACCAACAGGTGAGATAGTGGTCAAAACGCTAGCCTATAAGACATAAAAAAGAGAGATTTTAGCTCGAGCAGTTATTACAGAAATAGAAAAGAAGTAAATCGATTTCTGCACTTAGATATTCTCACTATTACCTAGTGACATAGAATGAGCACACAAAAAACAGTTTTTTTTTTCTTAATGAGGTTTTATAAGGTATTCAGTAGCCAACAACTTGTAACACAAAAATATATAATATAAAACTTTTTAACAAAAAATTAAACCGCCGAAAAAACTGAAAAGCAAAAAATAAATAAACTTTTTTATTTAACCTTAATAACAAAGTTATTAAACTACTGTTAGTATATATAAGTATATATTTTTGTAATTGTTTTGAGTTTTTAACTGAACATAATAACTAAGTTATTAAACTAATGTAAGTATGTGTACCGCCGTGTTTGGCGCCGACTCAAAATTAGTTAGGTATACATACTTACATTAGTTTAAGAACTTAGTTATTATGTTTAGTTAAAAACTCAAAACAATTACGAAAATATATACTGATGTATACTAACAGTAGTTTAAGAACTTCGTTATTAAGGTTAAATAAAAAAGTTTATTTATTTTTTGGTTTTCAGTTTTTTCGGCGGTTTAATTTTTTGTTAAGGGGGTCCATACAAAAGTATAATGCACAAATATAAGTAAATGGAGGGAAAACTTGCACTGAAATCACATCTATTGTTCTTTTAGAAGTATTTACGTGTCGGGAATTGAATTTACCTACATGATTTGATTGATTAAGATGAAATTATTTTAAATAATAGTAAAATTCAAGTTAAACCAAAAAATATTGATTGATTAATATGTTTATATTGTTCATATAAATCATGTAGATAAATATAATTCCCGACATGTTAAAACTTATACAAGACCAAAAGATGTGATTTCAGTGCATATTTTTGCTCCGTTTACTCATATTTGTTCATTATAGTTTTGTATGGAAATCGTACCCCCTTAAAAAGTTTTATTTTATAATTTTTTGTGGCCATAATCTACTATGTTAAAAGCAGGAGTCATTGCTTACCCCTGGCCTAGACAAACGTTATATTGAAAATGTATGCTCTATAATAATAAAAAAAATAATATAAGATAAATTATTTTTATTAAAATCTAAAAAAACCGACTTCCAACGTCACGCTAGTCAATTTCAATACTAAGTTTGAGGTGCTTATCTTCATATCTCTGGAGATACTGAACATATCTCGATGAAATTAAAATGGTACCACCTGTAAAATATTATCATCATCCTCCCCATTATAATCAGCCGGTATCAGTCCACTGCTGGACATATGCCTCTCTCATGACACGCTGAGCCCGATTGTCGGTCGGACTCGCACTCGTAGGGTTCCGCAAACAGTAGAGTATTTCATAACTATAACTTTTCGCCACCAAAAAATTAACTTTGTTTATCATAGTGTTTGTATAAAAATCAAAGTTATATTTGCGGTTGGTGTATCTAAAAAAATGCTGATTATATCTTGTTCAAACCAATTTTCGTTAAAAGTGTTTATTGAAAAGTACAGCATATATATATATTTTTTTTTAATTTGTCATACCCACTTAAGAAGTGTCTATCTCTCAAATGATCTACAGACACCCCGCACGTATAAGTTTGATGATTTTTTTTTTAGCTTATATCCATGTATGGCGGTGATTTTACATAGCCCTTAAATCTTTTATTTTTTTTATTTTATATATAAAAAACGTAAACAAAATACACCTACTTACCAAGTTTCAACAGTGTAGTCTTTATATTTTCGGAATAAAGTGGCTGTAACATACGGAGAGACAGACAGACATGACGAATCTACAATGGTTAAATTTTTTGCCATTCAGCTACGGAACCCTAAAAATATGCACCGCTAGAATTCATTTTTTCAGATAACATGAATAGGAAGGCTGCCTTAAATAGGGAGGCTTCATTCAATCTGATATCTGTTGATTTATTTAATTTATCTCATAGAATTCGTGTAATCTGAACATGTTATACCGATAGTTTGCTAAGCTATATTATCTTCTCGAAAACACAAGTTCTTAATTACAAAGAGTTGTGAAAAGAAACACGTTTACCTTGAGATCTATTGATTGACCTGTAATAAATACAGCGCAGTAGAGGTACCGGTACCTTCCTAGACTTACTTACTCTACATAGAGATTATACATTGGTATAAAACAATATCTACATTGGTGTTTATGAGTTTGTGTCATAAACTCTTTACTTATAGGGTTCTAAGCTGCTAGCTGTGCCCGCGGCTTCGCCCGCGTTAAAAAGTATCCTATAGCCATAGTACTGCCTTTCCCTGTGCAAACTTTCAGTTGAATCGGTCGGGCCATTTGACCGTGAAGAATTCCAAAACAACAAATAAACAAACTGACTTTCGTATTTAAAATATTGGTGTTAATTGTAATAATCATTGATATTCTCAGGTTTTTGAGGTATTGGCTTAGATAATATACCTACATGACGAGTTTTAACTGAAATCATGTGGTAATAATTACAGAATCCTGTGTTACAGGTTTAGTTCCACAACATTAAGTTTCGTCACAAAGACGCAACTGTAACCGGTCCGTTATCGCTGAAAGGGGGCACGCCTGTAGATTCATGGGCAATGTTCCGCTTCGGAGTCAAACATCTCGTGGGAGCGCTCCTCGGCCTTTGTCGGATCGTTTGTTTTGTTCAGCACTTCGATAAGTAATTTGATTTAAGTTGTCAAGCGGCGGGGGCGGCACGCCTGTCCCGCGGACGGCGCTGCGGGCGGAGCGCTACTCCTCGACTCGCTACGCTAGTCTGTCTGCTCGCGATCCCTCGCGCACACGTCGCGCCGCGCCGCTCCTCGCCGAACACGTTTGACGATAACGCGCTCCATTTAAACACTACAATCAACAACAATCGAATCGAACTGCCTCCGAACGCTCGGCCCGTTTCGATTCGGTGGCCGCTTCCCAAACCGGCTTGCGAGTCTTGCGACCTCAGCTTGCGACCATATGATCCAGAGGCTGCGCGGCCCCGATTTCCGATATCCGTGGTTTACGATGTCGATCCTTGCTTAAAGCGTATTCGAGTGTTGTGATGACTCAGTGACAGAAGACTTTTATTTGAAAGTGTCTCGTGCATTGTGATGATGGAGATGTGAATGACGTCGTAGTGTTGTTGTAAGGATAGTGCGATGGCCGGAGGTAGCGAGGATGTGTGTGGGGATGAGACGTGCCCGGCGGCGGAGAGCCGGGGCAAGCGTGGACTGGGTGGGTCCATGTCGCTGCGGACCCGCAAGCTGGGCCGCAGACTCAGCCGCAGCATGTCCATCGTGGCTCTCAAGCTGCCGGAGAAGGCGCAGAGCATTACGCGCTCATCCACCAAACTGATCCGCGCAGGAACTCGAGACAAAAAGAACAGATCATTCGAACTATCCATAATTCTCCCCGACAAAACCCAAAGACAGGTAATTAAACTAAACTATTTAAATATTATGTTTCTTTTAAGTGTTTCACACTTTATATTTTTGTAAATTGTTAAATTAAACTATTTAAGTCATTAGGTAATGGTTCACTAAGTCTACACGACATTTGTAAAACGTAGGTTTCTAATAGAATTGCGAAATCAAGCCTCCTTTAAAAGAAGATAAATCACATCCTTATTATAGCAATACTTTATTAGTTACGACACATAAGGAAAGTGTAATGGCCACTTTGGAGAGGACAACCAATTATTTACGTTATGTGCTACATTATCTATGCGATAATTATGTGATTTGAACATGCTTATAGTACATAAATAATGTAACTGATATATGATAAGATAAAAAATAAAGATAAGAAATTGGTAATTATATTTAACTTTAGCATTCGATCGTGGTAATATTTATAAATAGGTACAGTAAAATTTCACCATATAAATTGTTCCGACTAAATCCTAGTAGAAAAGACATCAACGCGAATCATTGTTTGTGCTGTAAAATCCATAACACCGCAGTGTTTACTACAAGTTATTTCTAGCATTCATAATAAGACTAAGGCTAGAGAATATAAATGAAAGTAACAGAACACAAGTTGTTTACGATTTGGTCAACGCGAAGGTTGATAGAGTTGGAAATGTTGGAATGGACTCGGTGCGCAGTGCATTCGAATATGTTACTGACTCATTGCAATGTCGCTTGAGTGTTTGGTTTCGCCACACTCGCCCACATCGGAGATTTCTCCATTGATATAACAACGAGGTGCAATTGCCTCTGCGTTTGGATCCGTCAGGCATTGTTTGCCGTTGTCAATGAACCGGGGAATTGCGGCTCCGACCACGGATTGTTGCCAATCGATCAGCACAAAGCGATCGTTTATCGGTCACGGATTGTCATCTTGTTTTTCCGCTAATTTTGGTAAAAGTGGTTAACGGATTATCGAATTTCGAAAATTCGAATATTACCAAAAATGTATCTACGGTAATGAAGCATTTCTTAATAAGATCGTTTAAAAAATTAAACGATCTGACGTCAAATCAAATGCCGCGCTATTAATTTTCCGTACCAAGCAGCGATGTATTAGTTTACATGTACCTCGATGGTACCAAGTTTGAGGTGTTTATCTCCACATCTCTGGAGATACTTATTAAATCTAGATGAAATGGTACTATCCTTGAGATATCTTCTTTACAGCAAAAAAAGAATCATCAAAATAGGTTCATAAACGACGAAGTTATCCGCGGACAAACATAAAAAAATATATACGGTCGAATTGAGAAACTCCTTTTTTATAAGTCGGTTAAAAAACAAAAAGCTTATTTATGTTAGATCTCAACAGATGGCGTACGCACGAAACTTAAATACATAGGTCTTCACTGTCACCGCACTTTTGCGAGGCACGCATTTATTATATTATTGATGTCATGACATGGACAAAATTCTATTCGAATATTATAAAGAGAAATAATTTTATAACGAATTCAAATTTTATTATATTTAATCAAGAAGTAAGTGCATCAGATTCCATCGCGGAAAATATCGTTTGCGCGATGCAGGATACATTAAGGCAATATTTACAAGGAGAGTTTTTCAATCTACTGTAGCGCCATCTAGATGCTTTTTATCTAAATTAATATTATTAAGAGGAAAGGTTTGATATTTGTTTGTTTCGATTTGACTCAAAAACTACTACACCGATTTTAAAAATTATTTTACCAATGGAAAGCTAAATTATCAGCGAGTAACATAAACTATATTTTATCCCCGTATTCTCACGGGAACGGGAACTATGCGGGTGAAACCGCGAGGCGCTGCTAGTTTAGAGTATTCTTGCTTATAGACTAAATTAAAATTAGCGGCTTTGTCCGTATATATGTCTTATTTTCTTTTCTTTAGTTGATAATGTTGCTTTTGATAGGTGAAAGAACTTTTAATTGGCCCAGGGAGGTTTTCCATTACAAACGAATATACAAAAAAAGCATTGTTTCTTTATTCTTATAGATGGTATTATAAAAGAGATTAAATACATTCGGTTTGTTTTGACAGATTAATTTTAATCAATTATGATGAGAGCCATTTGAGAGTTAAGTCAAACTATTTTTAAATGTACCTAAACGATTTGTGTTCAATACCACCAAACCTATTTTTCATTCAGCTAAACCTATTTCAGGCGCCGGTAACGTTTCGGTCTGCCGATAAACACTAATGCACACATTTTTAACATGACCCAAATTTCAAATAATATACCTACTCGTATGTAAAACTCAAACACGCCCGGCTTTTATTAGCGTTTTACTAAACGATAGTAGAGACGTAGATAATTATGCAATACAGTGTCCACCTTCTCTTTTGTCATTTTGAGAAAATGGCTCCCAAAAGTATGGTGTTAGTGGGATACGGATTTTCTTTTTTTATTATTGTTTAGTTCTAGGAAAGGCATCACGTCATTTTACATTATTTTGTGATCAAATCATGCAAGATCGAATATAAAACCCGAACCGAAAGTGTGGCGCCAAAATCCTAAGACTGGGAAAGGAAAAAAAAACATAATAGGTACTTATTCTATAATTACACAGTTATTATCATAGTAAGAATTTACTTTCAAATCAAAATCTGTTTATTTTTATAATGTAAGTTTACAACTGTGTAACATATCTGCGTCCTACTGTTCAGTTTTTATAAAATAATAATAAAATAATAATGTTTATCAACCGACTTCCAAAAAGAAGGAGGTTCTCAATTCATCTGTATGTTTTTTTTGTCTGAATGTTACGCGATTACTCCGCCAATTGTGAATCGAATCGAATGATTATTTTTTTAATCAATAGAGTACGTTTTCAAAGTGGTCCCATTTTAATTTCATAAACGTCTCAAACTTGCTACTGAAATTGACTCGCGGGGCATTGAAGTCGGTTGTTTTAGTTTTTAAACTATCTTAATTATTTTCATTAAAATATCACGGTTAACTGCTAACGTCGATTAACTTTTTAGTTTCCCGCTTCCTCGAAAGCGAAGGACTTTTGTTCCGGTAATCAAGTGTTTAATTAAATAACCCTCAATTAATTTGCCAGCAATTTTGTAAACTACCGTTCACCATTTCGATTACGTTGCATGAAGTTTTAAAGGCTTCAACTTACTAAGCATGAGTTTTAGCTTCCGCAATAATTTCCTTCTTCACACTTCTTTTGACTTATTTATGTCAGTTAAGTCTCAAGGTAACAGGCGCAGTGCAGTGAGATGCAAAATTCTGGTAATTCAGTTCTAATTTTGCATACCTCTGTATTTGTTATGGGTAGACGTCATCGTTTACCATCAGTCGAGCGCCGTGCTTGTCCTGTTACCTTATAATAATAACTTATTTCTAACATATTTAACTACATATATCCTTCAGTTCAGGTTAATTTTAAATTAGTGTAGTGTTTGTGTCTCAGTACGGGGATGTTAATTATATTTTGCATGGAATTCACATTGTGTTTTTCTATTATTACTACTAACATTGATAATGTCGATCTGGAACATCTAGTTATTTTATGAGTCATAATGAGACTCATGATTCTAATTTCAATCTAGAATTATTTACTTAGTTTGGCCATTATTACAATGATATGAAAGTCATGGTTACGATTACGGTCAATGAACATAAAATATTCGATCTCATTGTCCGTTCAAAAGACGTCTCAATTGAAAACCACTTTTCTGCTACTGAAAATAAAACGCAATTTGTTTAACAAAATCCCATTTTGTTTGATGATCAAATTGCAAGTAATTGCAAGTTATGCGTCTCTTCACCTTAACTAATATGCCTCAATATTAAGCTTAAGTGTATGTGGGTAGAGAATGGATTATTAACTGTTTTTGTCGCTTTTAAAATGCAGACAATGCAAAGGACGCCGTCTTTGTTCAAAGTTTATATGCTTAGATCTTTGGAACAATGCGTGTGACATAACGGAGCTAGCTTAGCGCTGCACCTGTGTCCACTTACTGCATGAATTATAAATAAAACTGACATAACTAACACTATGACACTATGTTTAAAAAAAAAAGTTAATAAACATTTTAATATTTGCTTGGTGCTGCTAACTTAATTAATTTATAACTCGATCGATTAGACGGTCTATTGGTCACGCTAATACATGACCAACATAATATATGACATATAAATTAAGGCTAATTATAATATAACTAAAAAAAACTAAATTGCTTAATTTAAAACTTTAATATACCTACTACTTAAATCAAAATATGCCAACTGCGTACAGAAATACGTCAAAACCTTTTTAATTCTATTTAATTGATACTATAGAAGAAATAGCGTACTACCGTCCTCGACCGCATCATCACTTACCAACAGGTGAGATAGTGGTAAACGCTAGCCAAAATAAAAAAAACAAACAAACACCAAAATCCAAGTACAGTTATGCCAAAAGAAACAATAACATTTTTCTTACTCCAATCGGACATCCAAAATATTTGTTTGTTCATTTCATCCGTTGCAACTCCTTTCATTTGGTAAACAGACAAGAAAATATTTTTTTCTTGACGATCATGCGGACGTTGAATAAAATATATGAATATTTGATTATTGGCTAATATTTCTAAATCCTTATTACTATGACTCATTCAATGTATGTTTACAATTCTCTAGTTGAATCATACGGAAAAGTCGGTTAGGTTGAGTGTAATATAAAGGTTAGATACTGATTAAAAATATGTATTTATGTATATAGATATTTTAAACTTTTGTGAATCTTTATTATAGTGCAAAGATATTTCGCTTCAACAAAAACTTATTTTCAATAAGAATTATTTTCTGAAATAAATACAAACAATTTTTATTTAGTGGCACTATGTCTATTGTTTATTATGTCTATTTCGGTGGACTATTTCATTAAAAATATACGATACGTAAAAAGGAACATACATATCTACGTTTATAAAACGGTTAATTAAGGTTTTAATCTTATAACTAGTAATAAAAGCTAGAATTAGCTGCTAGCGCTGTATACTTTACTATCACATCACCAGCAACGAGCCTAATTGATCATGAATGATCATAATGAATTGATCATGAATGATCTAATTAGCCTTACATAATATTTATGTCACATTATTTGTAAATTTCTTTCGCTTACCACCTGGCGAGATACATGGTCAAACCTTTACTCATGTGGTCAAACCACAGAATACTTAATAGTACTACGTAGTGAAACGCTAGTCTTTCAGATATAAAAATAAAAAAAAAACTATTTACTAATATATATGAGTCATTTTATTGGTAGGTAGGTGTATGCCAACAACTGATTTTTTGTAACTAACTACCTCCTGACCATCCAAAGGTAGTCTAGTAGAGATTCGTCAAAGCCATGAGACCCATTATCTAACTAACCTTTCTAGTTTTACTTGTTTAATTAACCAACTTCTATATCTATAGAGTCTGAATAAGCCTGCGTCTCTTGTGTCTCGATCACTCGAAAGCTAATCTATCTGATAGCCTGACCCATCAGGATCAGATGTCGCAGATGTACCAGATGTCCAATGAGGTCAATGAGGAAGACCGCCCACTATCTTTTGCTCTAATGCATTGCCGGAAATGCGGATCCGGACTGATACCTACGCCGTCTTGATGTTATTCTAGTTAACTGGCTTTTATTAATTTACTAGCGGTATCACATGGCTTTGCCTACGTTAAAAAGTACTTGTAGAAATCTAGGTTATATTATAACTATGTGTGTGCCAATTTTTGTAGTGGTAGGACTTCTGCTAGTCCACTTGGGGCGGTACCACCACTTTGCCAATAAATTCAGCCGCGAAATAAGAATATATATATCTTTTTTGACTTTTGATGACAAAGTGTCCGGAGAAATTACAGGGCATGTGAGACGACTTATGTTCTTTATTTCTCGAGGTAACAGGCGCAGTGCAGTGACTTGCAAAATTCTGGCTTACCAGAATTTAGTATGCCGTATCTGTCATCATTTACCCTAGCAGGCAAGCGTCGTGCTTGTCCTATTAACTTATACCATAAAAATCATCCAAATACGTGAAGCCGTTTTTTTCCCTTACTGAGTAACAAACATACTTACTTTAACATTTATAATATTAGTGTGTATATAATGTGTGTGTACATTGTCACCTAACGAAAAACAATAGAACCTATAGTCATTGCATGTCACTTATAAAATAATTACATAAGTATGTTTGTAATATAAATATTCAACCTATGTCAAAAACCTTTGCAGTCGATTATTTTGCACATTGACGAAACGTAAGAAGGATAGCATCGAACCTTGTTCGAAGATAAGATTGTGTTTTTGAGTATTAGGTGAATTCTCAAAGGATTGTGTAATTGGTACATGTACATGATGAGATAGTAACATGATCACCGGAACTCCTTAACGGGACAGAATGTGTTGTTGGGATTATTGTTATTGTCTTCGATACACTCTCTACACCGATATCGGTGACGATTCTGAAGTTGTAAAATTTCAAAGCGTCATCATTTCTAAAAATAGGTCGTAGTCTTATAAAAGCAAATAGGGGTTTTCATACCACTACACAAAAACACTAAATCAAAATCGAAATCGGTTCATCCGTTTAAGGTACGGACACACAGCAGCGTCCTGCGTGCGCGATCTAGGCGGCGATCAGATAGCGCAGTAGTATTTGTAGCGACTGGTTCACACCAAACGCGATCAGAAAATAAAAAATAAGCTCAAAAACTAAAACCGGACTAGTCGGGTTTTAGTTTTTGAACTTATTTTTTATTTAAAGCATTTTGGGGTTTTTGGTTAGATGTATATATGTATACATGTCAAGATACTTACATACATAACACAGCGATCAACAAACACATAACCCTCCCAACTGTTTTTTTGCAACGCCGTGGGGTAAAAATTAGTTTTCTTGACTTCGGCGGGATATATCTCGCCAACGCTACGCCCCAAAAAATATGATGTACTAAACCCTATCTTCATTTTAAAATCCCAAGTCAACGATACCACATACGATAGGGTGGGATGAAATTTTTTTTTGTTCTGGACTTCGTCCTTTCTAGGGGGCGCCACATTCAATTTGTTGTGACGTCACATAGCCTATAACCAGCAGACAAATAAGACGCGTCCAACGACACCTCACTTGTTAAATTATGATAAGTAGTTTAGAAGTTATGAGGGAACAGATGAACATACATATGTACATACATACATACCCAAATACCGGTCAAAAAACATAACCCTCCTTTTTGATTCGCCGTAGTCGGGTAACAATTGAAAAGTACTGAGATAGCGCCCGCAGGACGCAGGACGCCACGGTACGTAGTACGTAGTATTATTATCTTTTCTATGACGGTGTGGCCGCACCTTTAGGCGCTACGATGCCACAGACTGACGCACACATACACAGATACACACGTCAAACTTATAACACGCCTTCTTTTTGCGTCGGGGGTTAAAAATGAAAGCAACATACCTACACCGTTACACATAATTAAAAGATTATGTAAACTATTATTGTTATACATACGAGAAAACAATTATGAATCAACAAACAGGGAATGCAAATATTATAAGTAAGGCCAGACCAGACATGTTACACAATAGAGAAATTGATACTCAACAATAATATATTTTTTCTGAATATATGCGCCTGACTGGCTAGTTTGTTAATTTTTTATATTATAATTTTAAATAATTGTGACACCGACATACCGCGCAAGTTATTTTGTGGTAAGTTTGAGGCGTTTACCTCCATGTCTATATACCCTACTTAAGAATAATATTATTATTAAATCGGTTCATTTTCAGTCGTAAGTTAGAAGTGTTTAGATCTCCATAACACTGGAGCTGAATGGGAGCTGCCAAGGATCGTGCTCAGAGGCGTGCAGTTGGAGAGGCCAATGTCCAGCGGTGGACTAACATCATATGTACACTAACTGATCAGATCTTGATATTATAAAAATACTAATCATAAGGCTTGAACTATTCCATAAAAATAATTATTCAAATCGATGTAGATTATTAGCACAGATATCGCGTAGTACACACAAAAAATAAACATGATGTATTGATAACCTCCTTTTCAGATTCAGAAGTCGGCTAAAAACAAATAGACACATGTATGATTAAATACGTGAGTGACATAAGTATTGTATGATGGATGGCTGCTAGTAAATTGCGGGGAAAGTGATGTCGCAATCGCGACCAGTCATACAGCGGCAAAACCACCATATTGCCATTTGATAAAATTGCGGTTTACCTCTTTATAGCTATAAAGTATTCTATAGGTGGTAAAGAAGAATATTCTAAGCAGGCATTTTCTACATCGTTTCCTATGGCAACCACAAGAAGCTGGTCAGCATTTTTCGCCATTTTCAGATGTGTGTGCAGCCACTATTCATTATTCTTACTTGTACTATTCATTATTCTGTGGTACAGCTTCATTCATGCCACTTGCGGCAGCTGTTTTTTATATGTGTGATAGGCAAGCATTTAGTATAGAGCTATGCTCTCCTACAAATATAGCATGTTTTATGTTTAAGCCCTGTGGTAGTTAATTATGTGAAAAAGCATTTAGCTTATGCCGTTTTAACATCTTCTAATAAAGACGAAAACAAAAGGCAAGCTCTCACAAATCTTTTCTGCTGTTTAATATTTTTATAGTCGGTTCGTTATGTCACATACTATGCGTTTCTTCTTTATTCATGTGCTATGCGTTCCTGTTTTCATTTTGAGGCACGGAACCTTGAAAATCAATGAATACTGTAGGTACTGTTATGAGTTAGATATAGATAATTGAGGTGGACGCGGTCATAATGATTAACTAGTCTACTATCCCAGTGAACTAAGTAACTAACCATCCGTAAAATTGTAATACATTTTTAACCGACTTCAAAAAAAGGAGGAGGTTTCTCAATTCGACCGTATATATATATATATTTTTTTTTATTTTTTTATTTTTGTTCGCGGATAACTTCGTCGTTTATGAACCGATTTCGATTATTCTTTTTTTGTTCGAAAGAAGATATCCCAAGTGTGGTACCATGGTAATTTTATCGAGGTATAATAAGTATCTCTAGAGATATTGAGATAAACATCTCAAAATTGGTACTGAAAATGAATAGCGCGGCATTGAAGTCGGTTGTTTTTTAGTTTTTAAACGATATTATTCACTGCCAATATAATGAGCCGGTTACGAGAGACTTTTACAAGTGTCGTAGGCACTACCGTAAATCTTCTGTTAAACCACTTGTGTGTCACAATTGTATCCAGAACTAATTATGTCGTTACAGTGTTACTGGGATATCAAAACTGGATAAATAGGATACATTTCGTTCGTTGCAAAGTCTTTTCCTATTCCATTGACGTTGACGAACCAGAGCAGATTCTTCCTTCCTGTTAGGTGAGCCCAATTCTTTGAATAGTTATTGAAATTTCTAACTAATTTTAATGATATAATTACCTAGGACCTGTGTTAATCTGCCTGGCGCCACCACTTAGTTTTTTTTTTATACCTACCAGATGTGTAGATGCTATCGATGTTCAGAATTAGTCAGACGTGAAACTTGTGAAATAGATATGTTTTTTTTTAGGGACCCGTAAAATGTCTGTCCAGAGTATTGCATGCCACGGTTTATTTTCTTTACAGGGAGACGTTATCAGTTACCACCAGTGAAGTGTCTTGTTAGCTTATAAAATAAAATATAACGGTAGTTGTTCTCAATGACATTTACAAGGCGAAAGGCTAGTCCCGTAGAAGTTGAAATAGTTGATTTTTTTTTCTTTGATGATGCGGTCGATGATGGAAGCACGCTAGGCTAATGGAAATACGTTCAGTAATTTATTCTGTAGTAGTAGTCTAATAAAAATATACTGGCCAAGTGCGAGTCGGACTCGCACTCGTAGGGTTCCGATTGAACAAAATTTGCCGGAAAAATAAGTTTTTTGTATGAGGATTCCCTTTAATTTTTAATTTAATTTAGTTATTTTTGATGTTGTAGCAACCATTGTAAGTCTATCTATTACAGTTTGTAAGGTGTAAACGTTTGAAAAAAACACGTATATTGTATGGGGATCCCCTTTTGTTTTTAATTTTAATTTGTTTTTAATATTTGTTATTATAGCAGCCATAATAATACATACCCTGTGAAGATTTCAAGTCACTATCTATTATAGTTATTGTTATATGTTAAAGAAAAAACACGTTTCTTGTATGGGGACCCCCTTTAATATTTTATTTTATTTTGTTTTTAATATTTTATGTCTAATCTCCCATAGTAATACATACTTTGTGAAAATGTCAAGTATGTACCTATTACGGTTAAGGAGATACAGCCCTGTAAAGTGCAGACAGACGGACGGACGGACAGCAAAGTCTCAGTAATAGGGTTCCTTTGCCACCCTTTGAGTATGGAACCTTAAATATAAGGACTTCGTTATTCGTCGACGAGAACTATAATAACAATAATATATTACTATACCTAAGAATAAAATTCCATACCTGTGTCATCGTATAGGCTAGCGTTTGACCTTTATCTCACCTGTTGGTAAGTGATGATGCAGTCCAGGATGTTTGCACGCTAGGTCTAGAATGGGAACTAGCTCTCAAGGATAGCTGCCAGAACACAATAAGATGTTTAGTGACAGATTTTCTAATTTGGGGGTGGTAGCTGGCCAGGCGGACACTAGATAGTGTCCTACCACCACAGAACAGAAGTGCCCTGTCTGATGTTGCGTGTGTTCTGCTTATGTAGTGGAAGTGAAGAGTAGGGTTTGGACATCGGTTCTCGTACAAAACGGTGAATGAGTTGGAAGATCGCCCTTCTAACTACATATATCAGTGTTCTGTGCCTACCACCATGCAGATAAGTAAAGTACAATGTGTAATCTGAATGATCTTCAAATCGCGGCTGACCTTCTAAACAAGCAAGCTACATCGTAAATAGCATCGTCACTAACATCAGGTTACATAGTGGTCAAACAATTCATACATAACAATATAGCAGAATGATATACCATTCTTTCGAGTCTAAATGGTAGCAACACAAGCCAATCGTGTATGCTGGCAAACCAGTAGTTTGTAGTCAAACTACTTAATTAGATTCGCTATTTGCCTGTTATGATACATGCTTTAAGTTGTCTGAATGTCCTGTGCACGTGTTGGACAGTTCTGACATGATAACATCTTCTACAAACTTAATAAATTGGTTGGAGTAAAATGTTTGCAGTAAAGACTCTTTGATTTATTGATATAGAGACAGCTAAAACTTCGCCTCGAAGCCATCCGCAGGATCTTGAAGGCGGAGCACTAGCCGATATCTGCTTTTAATGTTATGTACAATATATTACCACAGTTGGTAGGAGCATTATATTGATGTTCCGCTTGACCAAGCAGATGCTTACCAACATCAAGGAGAAAATCTGCCGCCATAACCTTACGGTATTCCGGCAGCACACAGCTCGTGAGAGTCAGAAAATTCTAGGCCTAGCTTGTTCACCATCTTCGACCATATCATCGCTTAAACCATCAGGAGAGATAGTGGTCAAACGATAGCCTATCCGATTAAAAAAAATGAAGACCTGAAAAAATATTTAAAGTCTTATGTTACGTTATCGAGTAAAAGATGCAATCATTGTGAATGATTTTAGGAAAAAGTCTGTATTCATTGGCTTATTGTGTCTGTTTATGTTAGTTAGTCTCTTTTGTAATACTGTACTCCTTTATTGCTATTTTAAAGAGCCTTTTCAACCGACTTCCAAAAAGAAGGAGGTTCTCAATTCGTCTGAATGATTTTTTTTCTTTTTTTTTTGTGTGTGTATGTTACGCGATTACTCCGTCAATTCTGAACCGATTCAAATGATTATTTTTGTAATCGGTAGGGTACGTTTTCGAAATTGTCCCATTTTATTTTTATCGAGATCTGATAAGTATCTCCAGAGATATGACGATAAACGTCTCAAACTTGCTACTGAAATTGACTCGCGGGGCATTGAAGTCGGTTGTTTTAGTTTTTAAACTATCTTAATTATATCTATTCACTTTCCTTATAGAGGAGGAGGGAAAGTAGATTTTATCACTCGTTTACAAAATGATTTTCTCTCGGCCGAAGTAAAATAGCAGCCTCAACGAAAATATACGCATGTTACGCCCTGGTAATACAATCTACTTCCTCGTAGATTGAAAGCTCAGCTTTGTGTTTGATAATTAAAGTAAGTATAAGAAAGTTACCAATAGTCTGATCTATGAAGTAGCGGTATTGCATAACTGGACGTCCTGCTACTGCAGTAGTAACTGATACATATCTGTGGCCCTAGGGAATGTCGCGAACTATAAACCGGTACCTTACGATGATGACCAAGTTTATCGATTAAATTAGCTAAAATGCATTTTATTTAATAACCTACTATATAATAATAATATTGTCTCAATTAATTTTTTATATTTGGAAATGCAACGGAAAAGCTGCTTTGGCTTAAATGTAGCTACAGAGTTTAGGTACTATACTAGTATATACATAATATGTTTTGATATCATCTATAAAAATATTCAAATATAAAATCCAAAGTCCCAACGCTCAGCCCAAACCGCTGGCACCGCTGGTCCAAGACAGATTAAATTTGGAGGGTGTGTTTTTTGTGAAATGTAGTATTAATTTTTTGTTTTCTTTTTCCATAAAAAAAATGACAATTTTATAAGTAAAGACCTATAGATAACTATAAGCTATCTGAATCTTATTAGATCCCGGTGAAAGTGGCCCATAGATTATTTAGTAGTACTATTAAGGATCTAGTTCTTTCCTTGATTCATCGCTAGGTAATGTACTCGTAATTTGTAAGGCCTGCTCTGTAACAATAGCAACCAGTTTGTAAATAAACCTACTACTGTGAAATGAAACAATACTGACTGTTTTGACTGATTGGTGATCTCATAATAGCTGATCTACAAAACCTCGGACCTACAACCACTTACTGAGTTACTGCACATATTTCAGAACCGGTTCACGTCCGTCAAAACCGACTTCATTACCACAAACAGGCACTCAAAAGCGAAAAATAAATTACTTAATATAATTATTATAAGCGCTACCCACTTATCTATTTGAAGTCGGTGCCTTGGTGATTGGATAGTAGATATATACTATATATGTAGTAGTAGTAAGTAGGTAGTATCTATCTACTACCTATTAAACTTGGCTGGCACCGATTCAAATAGATAAGTGGATAGCGCTTATAATAATTATATTAAGTAATTTATTTTTCGCTTTTGAGTGCCTGTTAGTGTTAATGAAGTCGGTTTTTTTTTTTGAAAAAGATTTTATTGTTTTTCCTTTTTTGTGCAAAACAAGTTTTCATTAAATTACATGCATCTATAAAATTTCGTGTCTGGGCCGTTATACACTGACGGATATATACTTTGTGAAAATTTCAAGTATGTACCCTATTACGGTTAAGAAGGTATATCTGTAAAGTGCGCACATATAGACACACGGACGGACGGACGGACGAACGGACAACAAAGTCTCAGAAAGTGTTCATTTGGTACCCTTTGGGTTCGGAACCCTAAAATGCCGCGCTAGTGAAAACATTCACTAGTCATAATGATGTCAAGGTATCAAAGGACAATGTCCAAAATGGCCCTGTGCAATAAAAGCATCTGACACACACGATAATGAATTGTCTATTTTATTACAATAATTCCAAATACTTTTATAACACGGACTAGTTGTATTCCAAAATGAATATTAAAAAGTATTATTTGCGATTATTAACATTAATTGCCGCAATATGGGGCCCACACAGTCTGAATCACTCTACAACGTTATAAGAGTTGGCACTGCCTTACATTGTTAATACCCGAATCATGAAAGCACTGTGGAGCCAATAGGTTGGCTTGGTGTTAAGGTTGGTTGTTAGGACAACGGAAAGTATTATTTACGTAGTTCCTATTATATAATCTGTGGTATTATGCTTATAATTTTTATTTTGCCGTGTTGGTTGGTACAAAGTACGTTCATAATTCTGAGTTATTTATGTATGCAGTGTCGCGGGCGGGACTGATATGGCCGCCATCTTCGCCAAACGTCATGTCATGTCAAAAAATATTAGGTATGCTTAAAAACTTTGCAGATTAACAAGACTTTGCCTGGTAGAACATTCCTGTGAAGACAAATTAATTCTCCCCACCTTTGTTTCTATCTCGCTCACAGTTACCGTAAGAATATCTGTCAATAATACTTAAATTCAAAAAATTAAAACCACCCCGACTGATTTGTATATGTAATCCGAGTTTATAATCAAAGCATATGTATAACTTTGTACATTGAGACCATTCCAAGGAGATGTCTCAGAATTAGATCAAGCTTACCATATTTTTGCAATATCATTGAAGTAACAAGATACTGCGACAGCGCCATTTTGATTTTTTGACGTCCGCGGTCAAAGGACTACGAGCTTACGAAAGTTGCTATCGTAGTTTTTTTAACCAAAAAAGAGCTGATAATATTAAAACGGCTGAACAGATTTTCATGAAATAAAGCTAAGAACACTCTCGACGAAGACATCTATCAAACAAAACAAACTAAATCAAAATCGGTTTATCCGTTTGGGCGCTACGATGCCACGATGACAGACACACAGATACACAGATACACACGTCAAACTTATAACACTCCTTCGTTTTGCGTCCAGGGTTAAAAACCAAAATCAATGTGAAGAAAGATGTAAAAACATTATTCAAGGTCATATTTTTTAGTCTTTAAAAGTATATGCAATAGCAACCTCCATTGTGTATAATCTTCTTGGGACTCTTCTTCTAAAACCAGTACATTCTCCTATGTTTGAGATATTTATCTCCATATCTCTGAAGATACTAATCAGATCTCGATAAAATTAAAATGGGACCACCTCGGAAACGTACCCTAACTATTAAAAAAAGAATCATTTGAATCCGTTCACAATTGACGGAGTAATTGCGTAACATACACACAAAAAAAAAACATAGACGAATTGAGAACCTCCTCCTTTTTTGTGAAGTCGGTTAAAAAATGAGCTCGTCATTTATTTTAATTTCAGTTATAATTGTTGTGAGGCGTATGAAGTTTTTAAAAAATATTGTAAATTAGTAAGTTGTGCGAGAAGTTCTAAAAAATATGTATTTAAAACAATAAATAAATAAAATACTGTTCATTTTTTAACCGACTTCAAAAAAAGGAGGAGGTTTCTCAATGCGACTGTATATTTATTTTTTTTTTTTTTTTTTATGTTTGTTCGCGGATAACTTCGTCGTTTATGAACCGATTTCGATTATTCTTTTTTTGTTCGAAAGGAGATATCCCAAGTGTGGTACCATGGTAATTTTATCGAGGTATGATAAGTATCTCCAGAGATATTGAGATAAACATCTCAAAATTGGTACTGAAAATGAATAGCGCGGCATTGAAGTCGGTTGTTTTTTAGTTTTTAAACGATATTATCTAAAATACTGTTTAATATTCTTCACAGACCTGAATATGCTTTATTTCTTGTAAAAAAAGTTGGTAACCCTAAATACATCGGTCATTGGATCCGTAGCTATTGGCAAAGTAAAGATCACAGATCAGTCTAGAGTTAATTTAACCTAGGGTCAAGTAATACGATGGAATTATAGATATGAGTACTTTAAACGTTCTTCTCTCTTTCACTTAACAGTACTTTAGATCAGGAATTAGCTATTCTTCTTTAGTAATTTCATATATCATACGGAGACATATCATTGCGAAATTTGGTGAGAACAAGTTATTATGTTCGTTATCACTTGAACCTGAAACACCAGATAGGATTTTTTTGAATGGGGATAAGCTATTATTCCTTGATAAAACACATCGGCTATTTTATCCGAAATATCGCTGAAAATATTGACATCAAAATAAAATCTCTAGATAACGATAAGACGGTGGTCTATCTATACCCAGTGAAATTACACGTAAAATATTGAATTGCTAGAGGCATCGGTTTTGCACGTCCTTTGATTTGTGTAGGTTGTAGTTCGTTCAAACTACCTTTACAACTTTCTGATTCTCGGCTACTTAGTTATTAATTTTACTTTAAAATTATAAAAGGTTCTTTTATTAGTACACACACTTGTATATTTGAACTTTTTTACTACTGTGGCGTATATGCTCTCTGAGGAAGCAATGTGCAAGATATGCATGAAATCTAGGCACCCTAGGATTTTGATTTGCAATTATAGGCTAGGTTACATTTTTTGTAAAGATTTGATTTTTCATGTTACATTGGCTAGCGTCTGACCACTATCTCAACTGTATCTTAACTATGTATTGAATCCTAGGTCTGTGGATGATGTGGTTGAGGATGTCGCACAATAGGCTTAAAATGGGAACTGGCTCTCAAGTGCAGCTGTCGGACCATACCGTTAGATGTTTAGCGACAGATTTTCCAACTTGAGGGTAGTACCTAGCCAGGTGGACACTAGACAGTAACCTACCACGATTAGGGAATACCATCTCGACGATGCATTGCTTTATTAGATTGATACAAGCGTGCCCAGCATTTGTACCCAGCAAGCTTACTGGCTGGGGGATTCTTCATGATATTGATATTAAAAAAGATAAATCTGTTTCTGTCACAAGCTTTGATTAAGATTAATACTACGTATTCATTACTTGTTTATTTAACGATATTCTAATAAAAGTCATCAGTTTCTACTTTCGATATGGCGTACGAGAATGCTAATTCTTTCAAGTCGGGCATAAAAAGTTCTTGAACCGGTCGAGTAAGTTAGACACGAGATCACTTAGTTTTCTATTCACTATTTTTAAATGTGTTATCTATGCCTTTATGCCATAATAATTGTAGTGTTTTATTACAAAGCAAGTAAGAGTTCTTCCAGCTAGGTTATACAACGGTACATACATATTATATATCTATCTGATTTGATTTTTAAATCGATGTTTGTTATAATGTAATAGTTGCGCCGCGTTCACAAAAATACCTTGGCCTTTTCCAGCCGGTCAAGCCTGGTCATTATAGCACATGAATGAAAAACAAAAAAAATTGCTTACAAAGAAATACTGAGGAAGGTATAAATTTTTCGTTGTAAACAAAATTAATGATTTAATATTCATTTCTAGAAGTCGGTTAAAAAAGAAAATAATTTTTTGCTGGCGAAAAATAATAATGTTATTATTTTCAGTATTTTTTGCTCGATGTTATAAAATATTGTACCTACCTGGTACGGAACCCTACGAGTGCGAGTCTTTTTTATTCAGTAGCGAGTATTTTTAGGGTTCCGTACCCAAAGGGTAAAACGTCTGTCTGTCTGTCTGTCTGTCCGTCTGTCACCAGGCTGAATCTCATGAACCGTGATAGTTAGACAGTTGAAATTTTCACAGATAATGTATTTCTGTTGCCGCTATAACAACAAATACTAAAAACAGAATAAAGTTAAGAATAATAGAGGGTGCCCATACAAGAAACGGGTTTTTTTTTTGGCATTTCACGCCATCTACGGACACTTAGTTAGGTAAACGTCCCATAGATGGCGTTATATTGAAATGTCGATCCCTAACACCTTTGTTAGACGTTAGATGGCGTTACAATATAAGAAATAAAATGTTTATTAATTATTATTTTTTGCTGGCGATAATGATAGTGGTATTTTTTGCTCGATCTTATAAAATACTGTAGTGTGGTACGGAACCCTACGAGTGCGAGTCCGACTTGCACTTGGCCAGTTTATTTATTCTGTAGCGAGTATTTTTTTTAATTCAGGAAAATCTTATAATCTTACTTAATATTATAAAGAGAGAACATTTTTATTTTTTCGTAGGTATGTACGTATGTTTGTACGAATAGGCTCAAAAACTACTTACTTGATAACATATGTCTATCTCTTAATTAGTGTAGAAACCACTCGCCCGGGGGAGCGATATTTGTGTTATAGAACGGAGTAAAATATTTTGAATTCGGTCTGATATTTTGAAAACGTTATATTCTTTGAATGCCTATACTGCGTTTCATTGCTTGCTGGCAAACCACAAGTGCAGCAGACCTCTAATGTTTTATGAAAGACCAAGACAAATAAAAAGCATTCAAATAGTCAAAACTTGTAAGATTAGCATACAATGTTAGAAAGCCACGGGTCGAGCTAATAAAACAGTGATAAAAACGTCTAATACAGTCGCAATATAAACACGTGTAAGCTCCTTGCAATCTCACAGTAGTTTCATTATGCAAATGCGGTGAAAGGATGCGCGGCCACAAATGATTTCATGCCACTAAATCGGAAACTGGCGAAAGTAAATCTGTAGATTATATGTGATCTATGAGTTGGATGGGCTACTATTTATGCATATATTATTACAATACATCTGACTTACCTATGTAGGGTCCTAGCTTCCTACATAGGCAAATAAGGATTTTTGAGGGGTTAAGCATCAAAGATGAAAAACCGGCTAAGTGCGAGTTAGACTCGCATACCAAGGCTTCCATACCAACTTCTCAAATTATGTCAAATGAAAACTTAACTTTGCAGTTCGAGTCCTAGACCGACGCTTAGACGCGGTTAATGCACCAACCAGACAATAAGTTTGTAATCGTAAATTAGTTTTTATTATTTACAGTTCTAAGATTTTTCCTTTATTAGTGGTGTAAGATCTTGCTTCATGCCAAATTTCATGATTCTACTTAGATACTTATAGTCCTAACATCAATACACCAAGAATGATATAGCAAATGTAAATATTGCATCTAATTTGTATTTTGCCGAATTTATCTAGGTAATTACTATATACAGAAAACACATGAAAAACAATAACAAATACATTACGATTATTTAATCCATAATAACGGGATGAAGCGTCCAATGAAGCTATTATTAAAATGTTGAAGCTGTAACGAAATAGGTTAATCGAATATGGCGATGTTGGTGGTGTTAAACAAGTTATTTATAGATTCAAGTAGTTAGTTTTATTTATAGATATCGTAAAGGGTACACATAAGTGTAGAAATACAGGAGTTGTGAAAAACTAATGCATTTTAATGTAATTAAGTACCTTGTTAGTTATTTATCATACACGCTTTTACTTTTTTGAACAATAAGTAAAATAATAGGATTATCTCGCCTGGTGGTAAGTGATGATGTGGTCGAGGATGGTGGACACGCTAGGCCTAAAATGGTCTGACTCTTAAAGTGCTGCCGGAACAGTAATATTTTGGCTGCAGATATTTATCTTGATGGTGGTAAGGTACTATAAATAGTATGAAGTCGGGTGGAATATTGGAATAATACTCCTACGACATGTGAGATTGTGAATGTGAGAACCGATTTCGAAAACTCTTTTTTTGTTTCATAGGATACCCTTCCCAGGTGGTCGCATTTTAATCGGTCGAGCCGTTTTTAATATATCAACATTTGTATTACGATACATTCTGGACGACATACTAACTACTGGCACATATTATATAATAGTTACTACGTCTACTGGCTACTTTGACTAGCGCGACGTTTGAAATCGGTTCTTTTAGTTTTTTAAAGGATCTTAAAATATATCAGTTGCAGCTAAAGACTGTACATAATCTCTTAGAAAATGTCGAGTAGAGTTCAACCTTCTCTCGAGAAAACAAGGTTGTGTTATTTGATGTTTGAATATTCGCATATTTCCATCATACATTCATCAGTGACAGATCCTTGCTGTGACCAATGAACCGTAGAACGTCCTTTGTGCTGTTGTGGCGGACTACGTGAGCTGGTTGTCAGATACAGCGAAAATTATGTGAAACGGAACGGAACGTGTATTGTGTATATCTGTCTGTATAGAGAGGAACGTTCTACGTTGTATGCCATGTTGTTTGTAGTGATTTTTATTTGTAGTATGTATTGATATTAGTAATATTGTACCGAGACGTTTGTTTGAGTCATTTCACTATTGACGAAATTAGAATACCGTTTACAGTGCTATAGTGACATATACTTTGTTTCAAATAGTCAGAGAAACTCGTGCATTGAACTTTGAACAGACTACTGTACAGTACAGCGAAGTACAGATACATTAACATAAAATCGCGGCTCATAAGGATAACAATCACAGCTCTCCCATCATAAATGTCAACTTTTATTTGTCGCAACATTTGTATTGACGCCTCTAGTCAAGTTTGAATCTGTGACTTATGCCAGAAATTATTAAGTGCCCTGGAGACGGTCATTCGCCAGTTTTTCACGTCATTGATGGACCAAATCGTGGACCAAATGATCGTCTACAGAGGCTAATGAAGCCATTGTCATTTGCAACTACGAGGTAAATAGCGAATGTTGGAAATATTGATTGAAGACCATTGACAATTTCGAATGACCGTCTCCGGGGCACTTTACGTATGATACGTATATAGACAGGCAAAATTCAGGCAGGTAAATTCATGCAAAATTAGATTTATAGGTTCTAAAACTATACATTATATGCGTATCCAAATTTTGCAATTGTAAACACTTATAGCGGCGACAGTACACGTAAACTCCAAAACCCTAAAATAAACACGAATACGAATATGGTATTAAACAACATACGAGGAAGGTGAACTACCTTACTGTCGGTATGTCAATTATGTATTGAATAGGGAGACGATTACAAAAGAACTGTGAAAAATGTGGACAGTTTTCTGACGTCATTTTGGTACCGTGATCTTTCGCGCAAGAATATTTCTTTATATGTATTTCTTATTAAGCTGTATCTGTATTATGTAAGGTTATAAATGTTATGATTCATTTTATGAGAGCCCTAGTAATCTAAATCGAAAAATCGGCCAAGTGCGAGTTGGACGGACAGAAAGACAGACAGACGGAAAACAAAGTGATCCTATAAAAATTCCTTTTATCCTTTCAGGTACGGAACCCTAAAAAAATCAGTTAGCTAAGCTTGATCATATTTTCACAGTGCCATGTATACCTATAAATCCTACATTTATTTTAACCATTTTACATAAATAAATGTATTGACGTACTAAGATAAACATTAAACGTTAAACATTTACGCATAAGATTTCAAAATTCAAATGTAATTGCAGGTATCACGAGAAACCTTTAGAAGCATTTCTCTTTAAGAAAAATGCTGGAATTCCTCGAATGTTTTCACCAGAAAGTGGACTACTTTTGAAAATAATGTAGACTTCAAAACCACCAGATTGCACAAGTTTTGATTTCAGAATAGCTGCCACATGGAAAACTCAAATGGCATTTTAGAAGTCAGGCAACATGACTGGAGTCAGGAATGTCATTCGCTAAAGCCTATTAATATTTAACCGACTTCCCAAAAAGAAGGAGGTTCTCAATTCGCCTGTATGTTTTTTTTTTGTGTGTACGCGATTACTCCGTCAATTGTGAACTGATTTGAATGATTATTTTTTTTAATCGGTAGGGTTCGTTTCCGTGGTGGTCCCATTGTAGTTTCATCGAGATCTGATGAGTGTCTCCAGAGATATGACGATAAACGTCTCAAACTTGCTACTGAAACTAACTCGCGCGGCATGGAAGTCGGTAGTTTAGTTTTTAAACTATCTTAATCGTCATAACAATAGTTTTTTGCATTCTTGAGCATGATGGATACCAATCTTATCTTTATTTAAAAGTTTAAGTTAATGAATGCCAAAAGATGAATATTATGTTTGATAGAACTTGATTTTAATTGATAGTTATGTTTTGTTATAACTTTTACAGTAATTACAAGTACAAGTACAATAAGATAGTTTAAAAACTAAAACAACCGACTTCCATGCCCCGCGAGTCGATTTCAGTAGCAAGTTTGAGACGTTTATCGTCATATCTCTGGAGATACTTCTTTGATCTCAATGAAATTTCAATGGGACCATTTCGAAAACGTACCCTATCGATTAAAAAAAGAATCATTTGAATCGGCTTACAATTGACGGAGTAATCGCGTAACATACATACAAAAAAAACATACATACGAATTGAGAACCTCCTTCTTTTTGGATGTCGGTTGAAAAACCGCGACTTCAAATGCCGCGGTAGTAATTTTCAGTACTAAGTTTGAGTTGTTGATTTCCATATCTCTGTAGATACTTATCAGATATCGATTAAATTACAATGAGACCAAACGTAATTTGTAACTTTCGAACAATATATGTAACAGGCTTCGTAAATGCATATTTTGTTTAAAAAGATATTTAAACCTTAAAGCGTGCAGTAATCGATGAGTACCTATGAATAAATAGTTAAAGACCACTCAATCGTGAGCGAGCCTTTTGAAGTTCAGTAAGGCATTAAACCTACAGATCCTCTGATTTTCAAGGTCAGTAATTAATGGCGGTTCTTAAGTGAAGATGTGCGAATATTGCGCAGGTGTAGGCTTAATTAATCCTACTTAAGAGTATCTTCAGATAAATCAATTGCAAGAAATATCAGCTAGAAATAAACAGCAAAATTAGTTTTGTTGGTAATTTCTTCAAAATGTTTTTGAAAAACATAACTTTCTTAGTTTTTCAAAAACATTTTCAAATAATTAGTTTTCTACGCCTCGGACGTCAAAACGATGATGATATTCACATTATGCTGTTTCACATGATGAAGGATGCAAATTATTTGAAAATATTCGGATGTGATGTACTATGATTGATTGTGTGAAAGTGGGCGTTATGGAATATTACTTTATCGATGATATTTCTAACACAAACATCCCGAAACAACTCTAAAAATAAGCATTGTTGAACATTTCGCCCGTCGGCTACCCTACCTTAATCTGCCCTACACGTGATCCCTGACTTCCCTGAGTCGTACGTAATGGGTGACTTGGTGGTAGGCATCGGCCGTGGCTAAAACCAACAAAGACAAAGACGTCAATCCGTTTGCCGAAATTTGGCTTGATGTTCGGCCATAGAAAAGATAATAATGTTCGGTGCTAATGTTGGGATAGTTTCGCTCTGTAGATTGAACTACACTACACTAAAGTCAGTTTTCCAATGCCTCGTCTCAGTACCATCTTTTGATTCCAGACACGAACGATTGTATAATATATACAGCATCTTCAACAGGAGAGATAGCGGTCAAGTGCTTGTCTGTCAGACATAAAAATGCACTATAGCTTAATCTGTAAATAATAAACGTTCTAACTTCTATGGCGCAATGTGTAGTAACATTTCATACAATAGGTTTTCCCAGCTGCAAACCGCACTCACAGAACGATAAAAAAATATGCCACGACACACTGAAATAGAATTTCTTCGGAGAAAGTTGACACGCAGTTCATTACTTTCGTTCCAAAGAAAACTTCTCGGCAGTTTTAGGTCACTCTCGCAATAGTCCCGGATAATAAATTATATGCAAATATTTTGTAAATATTTGCACATTTCACGAACCGTCGTTTAATATATTACGAATCATTTCAAGAGTTGAAGACACATTTGATAAATGTCAGTTGAAAGACGTTTTAATTTCGGTTGCATCGTTTGTTGCGCAATTACTTTTAAAATATTGCTATCTGGGTTCAACTTTATTTTTATTGTGTTTCGTGGTTGCTTTACTTGTGTATGTAACGTGTCTTATCATTTATGTTTTCCTTATTTTTGTTTGAGTTTAGAATTAAGGCAGACATCAATAAGTTCCCTTCTTTTTCTTCTACTTCTTAAACAATCAATCTATCAACCGTTTCAGGACTTCTCCTTATCCGTCCACGTTCTTATTGATCATACTTACAACTTTTTAGTCACATGCGTTTCTTCATCTGTATACTTTATTGAGCATGATCCTCGGGTAATCTCATCCAGCTTTTACCGGCCACATTGCGATTGCGAACACCATCGCTTCACCAAATCTGAGAGCATCCTACATTACGCATGCAATGTCCAGCTGTGGACTGGCTGGATATGCTGATGATGATACTGTATTCCTTTATCTGACGTATTTGTTTCAAGACAAACCAAGGAGATTAAGGAATGTTTCTTATATATGCTATCAGCACCTAACCTACTCTACTTTCAATTCAATCAATTGGATAAGTTGTAAGTACTAACAATCGAATACTTTTCTCTGCTTTATATCAGAAGACTATGCAGGAATTGCTTGTCAATCCACGATTGGAGGAAATGCCATGATATACAGAAGCTACCAATTAAAAAACAGGTAGTCTCCATATTTTATTTAACTTAACCATTTCATGTTGATAATATAGTAGCATTGTTATTCTAATTAAAGTTTTACTACAAGATTAAATCAGCATACAAACTGGTTACGACGAGGTTGCAATCAAGAAATTCGGCCAGGGATGTGAGTCGCATCCTTAATCAATTAATTAGCACGGACCAGATGTTTGGTTACTAAATGATATTACTACATTGATATGGGATGGGTCAGCCAAATACCAGCTGGAGACGTTGGAAGTTATTGAGAGGAGAGCCAAGAAACTCATTAACGACAAAAATCTTGTAAGCAAAAGTCTTCAGAGCCTAGAGCATCGCCGCAAAGTCGCCAGTTTATCGGTCTTTTATCGGATACATTTCGGGGAGTGTGCCTACCAACTGCACGAATTAATTCCACCGTCCCCCTTTTACCATCGTACTACCAGACGCACAGATATACGACATCGATACATGGTTGATATTCCATTCTGTCGCACAAAGCGCTTTGCATCAACATTTATCATACGCACAGCAAAGGAATGGAATTCCCTGCCAGAGTTTGTGTTTCCTGTGAAGTATAATCCGGGGGTCTTCAAATCGCGAGTGAACAGGTATCTTCTAGGCAAGCATGCTACATCGTCGATCACATCTTCACTTAACATCAGGTGAGATAGTGGTCAAACGCTTGCTTATAATTAGTAAAAAAAAAAATCGCGTAAATAATTATATCAAGTTGCCCCTTTTTGAGACAGATAAGCGCAAATTTAAATAATATTAAAAGCTAATGAACTTAAAAACCAAATTACAGATTGTTTTTTTTTGGCTTTATTGGAGCTTATACTTCATCCATTCGTAACGTTTACGAGTGGGTACAAGGGATTTAGAAAGAGGTTGATTTTAAAAATTGTATAATACGAATACAAATCAAGAGTTAAGTTGTATTGTATCTTCATAAAAGTAATTTGCAGTCGCGTAACAATACACCAATTTAAAGCAATAGATACTTAGCAATTGTAACATTCAACCTGATAGCAAACGATGCAAATGACGAGTGTAAGTTGAGTTAGTACTGTCATTAACGGACACTCTGTATAGCAGGAAAGTGAAATGCGATGCGACGGTAGTAACGCCAGTTTTTCTCAGAGAGATCGGATTGACGAGCCTCGAGTGCTAGGTACCGTCATTATTTCTTTATGTAGAATCGCATTATTACATATAATATTTATATTCAAATCGTACATACATGCTACAAGAAATTTGAAGCAGTCAGTACTTATTGTATTGCCATAGTTATAGAGATATCTGTTGTCTTATGGTATTAATATTGCTTCATATTTGATGGAAATGTAGGTAACGTTTATCTTTATAGATATTTATTTATTTTAGGTTAGATTAGGCTGATATTATAAAATTATATTGCGAGTATGTGACCTGTAATAAATGTCCATACTTACACCTATTTGGTGACCAAATTTTAAGAGATATTATCGCCAAAAATTGTAATAAAAGATTGGTGTTTTTATTAGTATTAGTTATTGCATACCAGTATGGGTGGATATTACGCCAAATTTCCTAAGATGCCATAAAATGGTCTTAGAATACTTTTTATCCCGTTATATTTTTGCTATTGAGATAATTCTTGGATAAAATGTCTTAATTTTATTGTTAGATATTATCTAAATAAATAATGCAAATTTATCATCGCCGTCATTATTATTACAACCTCACCTTTTTTCTACCTACTAATACTGTATGCCTCCTTTCTCTTAGTCCACTTATAGCGATTCTTCTCTAATCGTAAAACGTGCGACTCGCATAAAAATACTAATAACATTTTTTTTTTCTTTTAAAATAATGATCATTTACGCAAGATGTAAAATAAACTATGTTGTTTGCACACGCGACTAGAAGTTTACAATGTTAATTCACCGGCAGCTGTGATCATACAATTACCAGATGTGTTTGCAAATTCCTAGGGCGGTTTTAATAGTATTTATTTTAAGCTATGTAGGTTTGGCATTTGCTAAAAGTAGCGGAAATATTGAGCAAAGGGCTGGGGAAATATCGTAAAAAAAAAAATTATAAAGTTTTTTAACAAGAATTTTGGTACTGATATTATTTCATATTTCATAAAAGTACTAAGTAACAATAAAAACATACTAGCCTAAATTCGCACGTGCCATATCAGTTGTAGGTTCGAGGTTTGCTCTCTTCTAAAGGTCCCTGATATATCTCAAGATATCTATCCGTCAGATACCTTCCGGACAAAATATATTAAATATCCACCTAAAATACCTAAACCGGTTAACAGATGCCAAAGGTTGAAAGTTAAAAGATTAGAAAAACTAAGATAACCAACAGAACAAAGCAACTTTCAACTAATTGAGTAAAAGGCTACTTACTTACATATAGCCGATATTGTATCAAATAGATAGCGTTTAAGCGAGTTATATACCTACAAATAAAACAAAAAAATATATAATTACGAAAATTATCACACAATTTCGATCGGCCATAATAGCATTCGCAACTAAGCTGCCTCACACACGTACAATACAATATGGGGATATCTGGTAAACGAACGTCTTTTCGTTTTCTTTTTCGATTTTTCGAGATTTCATAGTGGCCAATGCACTATGCATTGGCCACTATGAAATCTCAATACAAGAAGGATGCATACGATACCAGTAGAGTGTGAACATAGCATACAGTCCGGCAAGTATAACTTGGCGTGCCTGTGCGCCACTGTGCTTTTACTTTGTACTTTGATAACAGTTTCTCTTAAACCACTTTTAATTACTTTTGGCATTATTGAACTATTTTAATGTAGCACATTTATCAACAATAATGCCGCGGTAATCTCTCAAACGTCAAACTCACAGTTTCAATTAAAAGAATTAGTTCCAAAAACCACCACCGCCAAGTTATACTTGTGGAACTGTACTAAGGTCAGTTCAACGTTCTTCGCCACAGATATATAATTAAGTTTATTATCTCGGCATCTATTCAATATAATATTGAGTAATGGACAGCTGGAATTCCTTCAAAGTTATTTTTAGCATATCGTTGTGTGCATTTCACTTGGAAATGTTATTTATGCCTCGGGAGATGGAAGTATTTTGACGTTTGTGCTGAAAGATGTTTTAACTTTAGCATTCGCTTTTATATATAAATTTGTTTTACAACCTGGTTTTCGATGTAGAAGACAGATACTAGTCAAACGGCACAAAAATGTTAGGCTATTGATTTTTATTATTCAAGTACTAAAACGTTTTAATGCTCAAGCTACTCGTAATTATCTTAGTTTTGAAGGTAAAAAATCATCGATATAAAAAGGAGCTACCTTTTTATATCGATGATTTTTTCCTCGGTACTCACTCTTATGCCACGTAAACGTAATGGAACTAGTAACAACTACATGAATATACGAATTTCTAATGTCGAGCTTGATGTGCATGAAGAATAGAGGAAGGCATTGTTGCTAATTATTTAAATGGATCTGCGATAATTGCACATGTAATTCTGTACGTGCTACACAAACGCCAGTGCGATTGTGACTAAGGTGAAATTAGGTTCGCGAACCTAATTCATACGGTCCACATAGAGGAGCACATCCCTTATCTTCCTCTTTTATAAATTATATCGATGTCAAAAATAGTTTAAAATGTAAGGTTTATGGTAAACAAACCTACGTCTAGCCGTTAGACCGTTACTTGTATTATAATGTTTATAATATATAACATTTATAAATTATAGCATCTGCGCGCGTTGCCCCAATATAATTCACTAAAGCCTTTTGTACTATTATTTATTCTGTGACCTTTACACTCTTGTAAAACGAATGTAACAGGTACATCATCATCACAATCAGTTTTACAAGCCACTGCTATATAAGTATGTATATAAAACATAATACTCGCGGTTTGAATGGTCTGGAACTATGTCATAATAAGTAACATTGAAAAGTACTTACTCTGAGCACATTCTGAGTGTAACGCAATCCCGTCTCTCGTCAAATATTTCAGCTATTTTTAAACTTAGATAAACCTAAAATCTTATGACAAAAAGGCAGACTTTTCAAACATTGTGACTATGGTTACGGTTATGTAATTTGCTTTACAAGAATATTTAATTTTGTAAGTCTCATTTCTTATCACTTCGTGGTACGTGAGTCACAAATGCAACAAAACATACGTACACTTATGTATAATGTATGTAGACATACTATGTATTGAAATATTAACTCAATATTTGTGAGATGCTTCCACGTGGCACAATGCTCATATTAAATATTTGTTGTTCGTAGTATTTGCCTATTCAACACGTACGAAATCGTATAGTTAATAATGCGGTAATACAAATGAGACACTATTTAGATAAGAGTTACTTGCTAATTAGAACCATTAATAAGCTTCTAATAAATTCGTAATGCAGTTTGTAGACGCCAAAAACTTGTTTAGACTCTATTATTCCCCTTTGTCAGGTAAGCCTAAGGCAAATAAAATTTCTTTGTACTTACTTGTCTAGATTATCAAAGTAATCAAAGTAAATCTGACTGAAACCTAGGTCGAGAGACAGTCGACAACAAACAGTAGTGATTACATAGAAATAGGAATAATAATTATTCCTATTTCTGTGAGTGATTAAAACATTCGGTACTTTATAATCATAATTCAAACTTACGATGACTGTAAATCTAAAATATCTATAGTGATATTTTTTTTCGTTTTCTTAATTCCATTCAACCCTCTCATATCAATAAATAATAAGTCACAATAAAAGCCTTGTCTAGTCTAGGCTGTAGGTAGGTTGCAGTTGACGCCATTCGAGGTCACATTTAATTATCAGACCTTTTATATCAGTCATGCTACCTGAAGCCCACGCCAGCCAGCTTTGTTAGGTGTCCTAGAGTTTCGTGAAACCATTCACTTAATCCTGCGGCTTAAAAGTCTCTAATACGAATAAAACCGGCCAAGTGCGTGTCGGGCCACGCGCAGTGTAGGGGTAGTAGTATAATATTTAACATAATTAATTTTTAAAATTATCCAACACCCAAGTTCAACGACTATTACTGCTAAACTAATAAAGTTATCTTAACCGCTATAAATTTCCTTTAAAATTTATGTAATGCAATATCATCATGAATTTTTCCAGATTTTAAAGCTAGCAGTTTAGCTTTTAGAGGGGGAGGGGGGCGCCATACTGGAACAAACATTTTCTCTTTAAAGTTTATTATTTCGTAAATGTAGCATTAAATCGAAACATAGTATTAGCAGCCCCTAAGTCATTTTAAAAGACCTATTCAACGATACTCCACACGATGGGGTAGACGACGAAAAAAACATTCATCCCCACTTCACATGTAGGGGAGATACCCTAAATAAAGATATTTTCCAAAATTTTAGTTTACCCCTTTGTCGGCGTAATTATTATACACACCCCTACAATATTTTAGCTTTCTAGTACTAACGGTCTCTTAGCATAACCTCGGACAGACAGACAGACAGACAGACAGACAGACGGACATGACGTAACTATAAGGGTTCCTTGTCAGGACTACGGAACCCTAAAAATGCACTATAGTCCATTCAGTTTTGAGAGCCCGGTTGGAGTAAAGGAAGATGGCTTGACTTCTAAGCGAGAGGTCCCCGGTTCAAATCCTAGCACGGTTGTTCGCCCTCAGGTGTTAGGAGCAGTTTATATAGATATTCTACCTGACTTGCTACCAAACAGTCGCTTATTATTATTATCAAGAGAAAATTGGCCGCCATAACCTTACGATGTTCCTGCAGCACACATATTCTAGGCCTAGCATGTTCACCATCTTTGAAAAAAAAAACACCATCACAGTCAAGAAAAAAGCACCATAATCTCACCAGTTATGTTATATTCATAACGCATTGTCTCGCAAGTGTAACCTAATTAACATAGCGTAACAAAGGCGTTAGACAGTTCCCATTCACGACAACTTACACTTTCATCGAGTGTGGGAATAGTGAATTAACATCGGTAAATTCGTGATTTAATTCCACATTCATTATGACTTCTTCAGAGTTTTTTTTAAATTCGTTAAGGTAGTTTTAACGGCAACGAGAAGAACAGGATAAAATGGTGCTGCAAAAGCAAAAGCAACAGGTAAGGCCAGAGGTAAGGCCAGAGGGAGGGGGTTTTAGTCAGTAGAAGTCTGACATAATCACATAATCGCAGCGACCATACTGCGGTAACACAAGAGGATTTCACACTACCGCTTGAAACAAAAAAAAAAAAAACATCGTAAGTTTATGGCGGTAAATTTTCTTTTTGATGGTGGTAAGCTACTTTGTGGTAGCAAGTTAGATGGAATATCGATATAATGCTCCTATCGCCTAAAGACAAATACCCATGAATGCGCAGATAGAAAAATTCATCTACAGATGGTAGGATCATTATTTCAATGTTCCGCCTGACTTGCTACATAGCTTACCACCACCAAGGACAAAATCTGCTGCCATAACCTCTACTACTTGGCGTTGATACTACCACCGTAGTACTACTTTCCTTTGCTAATCTAGTGTTCCCAAATTCAACTAAGCTCTATTTAAATGTTCTTACCAACTTGAGACGTTTATAATTTCTTCTATGATGCTACTATGATGCTAAACTCTAAAACAATAAAACTTCTGAACTAATTGGTACAAGATTTGGGGATCAGAATGCCGAATGCTTACATGTTTTTTTTTTCAAGGTCACCGGCGATTATACTCCTATATACCTACCTACAGTAATTTTAATTGCTAAATCTAAAATGTATTACTGAAGACATTCTTGACTGTGTAACATAGGAAGGCGTGGTATTTCCGCTTAACTTTTTATCCGCTGTCGCCTTCTAATCTTTATTGTCCAAAAATTCTCACAATAACCGGCGTTGGCGTATGTCATCTCACTACCAGTTGCCAAATGCATTGTTTAGTTTTTTCGAGTTTCATTGGTACGGAAAAATGTTTACTGACGTTCTAGAACCTTTTCACAATAAGTAGGTATGAAGATATAGGAAGTGTGTTTGCGTTGTGTAATTATTTTACTGTGACAAGATACTAAATTGCCCGGTTTTTTTAAATGGTTGTTTCAACAATGACACGGTACGTTACTTGCGCGTTCGTATGTGAACAATGCGTACAGACTTGCCTTATGTGGCAAGCTATGGTAATGAAACCCCGCAATGGTTGTTGTATTGATTGCTAATTTATGTTCTGGGAATTTTGAGTGACTGAAACTATAAAGAGAAAAGACTATGTAAAGGCATAGATAAATAACAGTACTTCGTAGTAATACTCAATACTCAATAGGATACGATTTGAAAATACTGTATTGATATCAAAAACAGAAAAATTGATATGTGTGCAGAACTAATCCGACTTACAGCAGGTACGGTTTTATCGCTTATAGCTCTGCTTATATATCTTATATCTCTGCCATACAACCTTTAGATGGACTATACAAAACCTACAACATTAAATTGTAGGCACCACACTTACAAAACAGTAAACAAAACAAATAAATATATTGAAATTGAAATTGAAAACACTTCAACTTTACAGCACGAGGAGTGGACTTATCACTAAAAGCGATCTCAATCTTCGGTTGGAGAGCGAGAGAGCTAGCGTATTGAACATGGTCGGTGGTGCATCATGAGACTCAGGGGGATGTTAATCATAATTAATTTTATATTTATTTAGGAAATAATCAACCAATCAACAAACCTGCACTGGCTAGGAAATGAAGCAATATAATCGGTTAATTATTATAGTAGACAAGTGTCGCAAACACAATAACTTGAAAACTATAGTCATCATCATTAACAGCCAGTATTCGTCCGCTGTTGGATATAGGCCTATCCTTAAGCCACGACTATGATTATTGCTGCTGTGGTCTACCAAGATAACGGTATCTGTTAATTAAGGGCTTCTGAGAAAGTTCATACAGGAAACTTTATTATCTTTAATTTTACACAACAAGACAAATCTCGTATGTATACAGTATTTACTTATAACCATTCAATTTTGTAAGAATCAATATATTTTGTATGCAAACATAGCAAAATTAAAACTGAATTTTAAAACAGCACGTGAAAATACATTAAAGTCCTGAGTTTAGAGGATGAGGATAAACTGACTCAGGATTTTATACCCTTAGTCCTAATAGGATAGGATAGAACCAAAGAGCAATAATTACTAAAGTACAGAGCGCGGCTACTCGAGCTCGAACAGTAAGCACGGGTCAGAACATCGTCGCTGTCCACCGGCAAGCGCGAACAGTCGACATTCTGAGTTCGAGCGGAGTGCGTTTAGTAAGATCTTATTTCGTTTTTGCCGAGAAAATAGTGAAATGTGCAGTGCCAACTTGTCAAAATGACACAAGGAAAAACACGAAACTAAAATGCAACATAACATTTCACAGGTAATTCAGTTTTTCATACTTTTAAACGGATATACTTATTGATAGCGAGGGTGAAGTACACGTGAGACGTGCGGTTGCGAGTCGCGTCCCACTACACCGCCCGCCGCTTCGCCGGTGATGCATTCAGTAGTGATGTGCGTGCTGTCGATATTATTTACGACATTTTTTACGTTCAAGCGAAGTCGAAGTAAGGAAATATTCCGATGCTCTAAAGTGTTAATGTTGAGATTTTTGTGTGGTTAGCTTTATATTAGTTACTAGCTGTGCCCCGCTACTTCGCAACTTCGTCTGCATCGTATTTTTAATTATTTAGGCTTATTATATTACAAATAAGACATACGTAGCCCACCTACACCGCGCCGTACCACGCCTAGCTAAGCTCCCTCCCCTCCCTCTTCTCGGAACCCTACGAGTGCGAGTCCGACTTGTACTTGGCCAGTTTATTAGCCGTTGGGCTACGGAACCCTAAAAACGGGTTAGTATGTAAATAAGCATTTCATTTTCAGGTAAAATTTTATTTTATTTCATTTATTATAACATCACAATAATATTATTTTAAGTGCTCTTAGGTACTCTTAATTACATTAATACTATCTCTTTCGTGCATTTAAGATACCTATATAATGACTGAGAAATCGTAGGAAAAAACAAACAGCGTATCTTGAGATTAATATATAACATTCCTCTCAATGTATAAATATCCTATAATGATTTTTGTCGTCACGTGTCACCCGCTTCATCAATAAGCGCGCGGGTGTTTGCAGGCATCCCTACGCAAGAACTATATATCAATGTACGTAGCTATAGCACATCTGCTTACAACTCTCAGCAAGGTGGCGGGCTCATAGCCGCGCTCTGTACTTTAGTAATTATTGCTCTTTGGATAGAACTCTGTCTTGTGAGAGTCAGTATAAGTCAGTATCTTACTGTTGTGAACTGAGTACTTACCTATTATTTATTAAAACACTGCTATTTTATTCAGCAAGCTTAACATGTAGTAATACTATCGTCCGCTCTGACCTCTATGGCTAACTTAAGTTTCAATTTCACCCATGCTCGTTCAAAACCTTCCAACTCAACTTTAACCTAAATAGATATAGATAAAATATGATTTACTACAACCAAAGAATAAATAATAGTACCATACCAACATCAATGTAAATAGGACACATGCAGCGATGCAGCTAATTAGAAATACGGTATTGAAAGTGAGATTATTTTCGAACTACCTAGTTATCGGCCCCACAACTAGGTGCCAGTGAAAGCATTAGTCCATTTCGGTAAAGATATGAATATTTATGACTTTCACATCGCTTTTGGTGGTTATTAATTGATGTGCTGATTATTATGGCGCCTATAAATTTAATTATTAGCGTTTCATTGCTGTTTATACAATTAAATATTATATCGACGCTGCGTTCCGATTTTACTTTGGTGATATATTATTTTTAGTCAAGGTGATTAGTTTTGCTGGATTATATTATGCCTGTTTATTTATTTGAGAAAGAAATGTTTCCTAATAACAATCATATTGCAAGAGCGTGGTAACCCTGACCTGATGCTGGTGAATCTCCTGGAATTTATATAAAACTCAACTCCTCACCAACACAGAACAGATAATAATATGTACTACGTATCACCAGCTAACAGCTGAGATGTCGTGTTTAGGCTCATTGGAATGGTCTCAATAAACATTATATATTTAAGTACCTATTGAAAGGTAGTCTGCCTCTTTGAATCGTTGGAAATGAGAAAGACCGAAAGATAATAGCTCTCTCAGCTTAGTTAAGGTTAGTACGGACACACGCGCGGCAATCAGACATTTTTATCTTTCTCTGTATCTTTTACATGGATTGATCAGGAAGTCGTGAAAAATAAAATAGCAGTAATCAACTAACGTTTTTATAAATACAATTTACATTCAATGTTATATAGTTCCAAATTCTCAATCAATCAATCTCAATCCTTTAGTTAAGAATCATTTCTATTGGTAACATTGTATATTGGAGAAATAAAGAATAAACAAACAAAAAAAAAAAAAAAAAAATAACAAACATAATTTATCTACATTGTGAAAATTTAGCTAAAGCCAAGACAAAAACCTACTTGACGACATCGACGGCTCTTAAACCTATTCTATAACACGAAGTTAAGAGTTACTGTAGAAAAATATTTTAACAATACCTATTTACGTCTAAGCCGTTTTAAGTCGTTACTTGGCAGGCGTTGAATGAAGCCTGAAATCGTTCTATTTTCATTCACGCTAGAATTTGGCAAGAAACTTTGGTATTGTTTGTTTACTTTCTAGTTGCATACGTATCTGATTGTCTGAGAATAATAGACGTCACGTCATTGTCACATGTTTTAGGTAAAAGGCGACCCAATGCTACAGAGTGTTATTATAAAAGTTTAGTTGAAATTCTAACGCAGCTGCGGTGCTAATGTAGCATTTGGCTTAGGTATTCGAAATTTTAAATTTCCCAATAGGGGCTTAGTTTAGTACCATATATTTTATCCGCTTGAACATCTAAGTTAGGGACGCTGTATACTAGACTTGCTATGTTGTGCGAAATATAGGCAATAATATGTTATTCTTATTTGTGTTATGTGACGCAAGTCGGAACTGTAGCGTTATTTCACGGTCATTGTTGCGGCGTGGCGCATATCAGTCTAGACCCAAATCGACATTATCATTACTCGGTTTCCTGTTTGTTGTAGTGTCAAATGAATTACTCATGCCGGTACTTATTATTATTATTTTACTTATTATACTAAATACTACAGGCCGATGACGGGCAGCAGCGTTACGGGTGCGAGAAGGTACGTTTCGCGATCTCCAACCCGCCTGCCCAGCGTGGCGATTAGGGTATAACCCTCCCAAAAATGGAAAGTCAATTAAAGCAAAGGCCCCCAGTTCCCGTCCACCCTGCTATTCCTGACCACGGCAGTGGTCACAGTAACGGCAGGGCAGGGGGTGCTTAGAATCCCCGGGCTACGGTAGGCCGCCAAAACAAACTGACCCTCGCAACCTACAATAAACGCACGATTCAGCTGGATGATCGTCTGGCGCAGTTAAACACATAAGATGGCACATCCTGGGGTTATGTGAAGACCAAAGACAGGGAGAAGACACTGTAACCGTAGAATCACGCCATCTAATACGTGCTGCCAAGGAATGGAATTCCTTGCCGGTGTCTGTGTTTCCCAGTAACTATAACCCGGAGGTCTTCAAATCGCGAGTGAACAGGTATCTTCTAGGTAAGCGTGCTACATCGTCGATCGCATCGTCACTTAACATCAGGTGAGGTAGTGGTCAAACGCTTACTTATCCAGTATAAAAAAAAAAAAAAAAAACTTATGTCTTACACAGAAGGAGATCAGCCAACCCAAGGCAGCGTCGGGTTTCCGGTTCCGGTTCAGACGGACAGATGGACGGACAGAAAAGTCTCAGCAATAGGGTTCTTTTGGTACCCTTTGGGTACGGATCCCTAAAAATTAAATAACCACGCAGTAGAAAAACATTATCTTCCAGCAGTGGAGAAAAAATGTAAAACAGATCACAAAACCTTGCAAAAAACACCATCATATAAAATTCAAATTTTCATCTCAGTTACCTATTTTTTCCATTGTAAAACTGCGATTATCATTATCTGCGAAGGTTGCGGTCATCGCAGATAATGACCATCAGATTGTATTGTACTGTAATTTAGCGTGATCATACCGTGCCGTGGATCCTTTGTGAAAAATTATTACACTTGTTTTCAGGCTCGCAGAACGTGTTTAGTACACGTTCTGGAATGTTCTATGTAGATGTATACGATCTGTCCTTCCAAGACAAAATCATCGTTCACACCAAACGTAGCTTCAAAATCTATGGGAATGACATTGACAATGACATTTGATGTGGCAAAAGAAATTTAATATCTATACATTTTGCAGTTTCGTTTGGCGTCAACAATCACAGAATTTGGACTTTGTCTATGGCTGGATTAAAACCAAGAGCGCAATGGAAGAGAGCTTTACGATGCTTTTAAGAGGGTGATATGATTTTTCCACAAATTTTTCCAATAGCTGGATTTCTTGCGCTAGGGCGCAAAACTTTATAAATATATGTCATGATTTCTTATTTTTATAAGTTAAATTTACTTATATTGATGTATTTTAATAATGAATTGTGCTCATTTGACTTATGTTTTGTGAAACTGCCATTGGAAACGTTTTGACTCACACTGTCAGTGTCAATCGATGGTGCCAACCTGCTAACTTCAAAACTACCGCGAATGAGAATTGTCTGTGGCCTCTAAGCATGGATGCCAACCTTAAAAAGAAAACAAGAAAGTTAACGCGGTAGAGTGTTGGCAGTCGGGCTTCAGTTCGGTCTTGACGTTTAAACTAGTAGGTCGTGGTTATAAAAGTACCTCTAAATTCTCGACATTTATTGTATAGTTTGTGATGTACCGACATTGGTCGGATGTATATTATACGAAGTTTGCGCCCATTACACGATGTTTCAATTGGAAGAAGGTGTTTTACTGACAATTCAGAAGCGGGATAACCCAAAGGGTATGTTGATAGCTTTTAATAGATTGTTTTTTTTTCTCCTATATTTGGTATGCTTGATATGCGTCCACTAAAGTAATTTATCAGAAGTAACTGACATTTATTTGAAAATTGAACTGGATCACGTGCAATTTACATGATTGTGTTGGATTTGTGCAGCGTGTCTGGTCAGGGCAACCCTCTGGTGATGTGCTGCTTAAATCAAGATCATTCGTGTGCGGTGGTGTGCGTGGGTTCTTGGCCAAGGCTACCCTCTGGTAGAACCTAGCGCATGCTTTCGTACGCTTTTGAGTTGGGCGTGTTTGTGTTTGGTCGGGGCCACCCTCCGATAGCATATAACACGTTTGACATTTTATTTTTATTTTTATGTTGTGGTTGCGCGTGCTATAAGAAAGTATTAAACCATTGAAAGTCATTGAACTTTACAAGTTTTGATTTTAATATTTACAAACGTTTCAAACAGAAAGTCTAACAAGCATTCAGAATATAAAGTTACAAGTGTGTTAAAATAATATATTGTTTTTCTAATGGATGGGTCGACTGGTTGTCAGATTATTGGTTACATTAGAGGGCATGCCAGTTGACTCAACGGTTAATTGGGCGAGCACCTGAGTGTTTCGCTAGACGTTGGTTGGACACGTCGGATTGTTAATTAGGGGGCGTTCTAATTATACTCAACAGTTAATTGAGCGGGCACGGGAGTGTCCCATTGGATGTTGGTTGAGTCGATTAGACACGTCGGATGGTTAAATAGGGGGCGTTCTAATTGTACTCATCGGTTAATTGAGCGGGCACGGGAGTGTCCCGTTAGATGTTGGTTGAGTCGATTAGACACGTCGGATGGTTAATTAGGGGGCGTTCTAATTGTACTCATCGGTTAATTGAGCGGGCACGTGAGTGTCCCGTTGGATGTTGGTTGAGTCGATTAGACACGTCGGATGGTTAATTGAGCGGGCACGGGAGTGTCACGTTGGATGTTAATTGAGCGGGCACGGGAGTGTCACGTTGGATGTTAATTGAGCGGGCACGTGAGTGTCACGTTGGATGTTGGTTAAGTTAATTAGACACGTCGAATTGTTAATTAGGGGGCGTTCTAATTGTACTCATCCGTTAATTGAGCTGGCACGTGAGTGTCACATTGTACGTTGGTTGAGTCGATTAGACACGTCGGATTATCAGTTAAAGGACTAGCTGTACTTATTGGTAAATTGAGCGAGATAATAATGGTGATGATGGTGATGATGGTGATGATGATGGTGATGATGGTGATTATGACGGTGATGATGACGGCGATGATGACGGCGATGATGGTGATGATGATGATGGTACTGATGGTGATAATGGTGATGGTGGCGGTGATGATGATGGTGATGATGGTGATGATGATGGTGATGCTGATGGTGATGATGTTGATGATGATGGTGATGATGATGGTGATGATGATGGTGATGATGATGATTATGACGGTGATGATGACGGTGATGATGACGGCGATGATGACGGCGATGATGGTGATGATGGTGGTGATGATGATGGTGATGATGGTGGCAATAATGATAACGGTGATGGTGTTGATGGAAGTGATGATGATGGTGGAGATGATGGTGATGTTTATAAAAATATAACAGCTTACTAAAGTAAATATGAATTGAAAAATGGGTTAAATAGCAATAGGAGAGTTTTATTTATTTTATTTTAAATACTGGATTCAATATGCTAGATAATTTTGGAAAATTTAAATGTTTAATGAATCTAAATTGAATATTGTCGGTGTTTTGTTTGTGAATGGATTATGCCGTTGGCAATGTGTGTATTTCAGTGTGTTGCCAATGATGTCTACTGATGATGATGGAACCCTGCCTGACTCGCCACTCGACGGCGACCATGTAATAACCAGAAGAGAAGGTCACCTTCTACTACTAATACCAGCGAAGAAGTTGCTACATCTCGTAAGACCTGTAGGGTGTTAAGGAATCGTTAACATGCTATCTTCAGCAAACAGAGTCATTGGATATTGATCGGATTGCTCTAGAAAAATCATTAATGTAGATGATAAATAGAAGTGGGTTAAGTACGCTAGCTACTCCATACTTCACCTTGCGTTGAATTGATGTGTATATTTAATTAATTATATTTAGATGATAACTTACAACTTATTGTAAGCTGGCTGCGTGTATTGTACACGGGTACAACACTGTAAAAATGACGTGTAAATTTGACGATTTAGGAATAAAAGAATATGAAATATGAATAATTATGCCAAGTGCATTTGACGCCATGGACGTCCAGCTTGTAACTAAGTAACTTTTTAACTAAGTAGTATGGTCATGGTTACAGTAGATCGCATAAACTGCATTATGGTTGTCAACATCGAAACTTATATTCTTGCTGCTTTAAAGTTAATTATTGTGATAATGTGTAAATCTATATCCCTTTTTCGTCACAGAAAATATCATATTACTCGAAGTAGTCGTTTAATTGTAGAAGAAATATATATATATATATATATATATATATGTTCTATATGTTCTTATATATATTCTTTCTTTCTTTCTTTCTATATATATATATGCATATCTATATTACATACTTTTCAAATAGTTTGGATATTATTGGCATTATTACTATGGATCGGTAGTTATGAACTAAAAATCAGCTTTCTTTGGATATCTGTATAAAAATATTTTAATTTTTTTCTATTTTATTGTCTGGATATATACCTGATTTATCGAAAAGGTTACCTTTTCGTCGCATTCGTTTAAAGCATCAATATGACTCAAATCATAGCATAGGATAGCATCATGTGTATGAACACATTTGCTGTGATCGACAATGATGACACGTTTTATTATTTTATAAGAAATCGCATTATAATGAAATAAATGGAAATGAATTTATTTCACATGAAATAGAGTTTAAAAGGTTTTCGAAGAAATCATATAAGACCATCTATTTCGCCATGTCATGACATGTGAAAGAACATAAAATTAACATTAATGAAATACAATGTCAAATATAGCCGACACAATTGGTATTTTTCAGTGACCTTCAGTTTTAAAATATATTGTATGATATATGAGGTGAGGTATATAAGGGCACATGAACATACAATTTGTATTGCTCCTTATGTTGTTATTTTGTTTCCTAATTGTGGTAGATATTGGTATGACTTTATTTACAATATAATCATTTAAGATGTAGGATATTTCTTCAGTATGAATTACTCATACGTAACTTTAAAGTTATTTTACTTAAAATAATTGCGAATTAAGATAACATTTTGTTTGATATATTTACGTATTCACCACGACGTTTTCGATGTATTATTCGATATTTGTATTTTTGTGACATGCGTATAAAATGTTTAATAGGAGTTTAGAGTATTATTTTTATTTTCTATTTGTCATTGTAGATTTGAGTGTAGATGTGCTGTAAAAAGTATCTGCTTTTTACTACTGATTTTCAATCTCCACACCGTATCAGCTGTGCAGTGTGTTCATAGAGTGCTAGTTTCAACAGTTCAGTTTTACAGTAATTTTTTTAAAAAAACAATGCACGGAGTTATAAAACCAACTTTGGTTCCTATTTTATAAAGTCTGTTGTTTAAAAGCTAATGCTTTGAAAATTGAAAAATGCTAATAATATGTCTATAATCCATTAAAAAACAAATCATTAAAGTATAGAGCGATGTTAATTTTGTACGTCTATATGGAAATCATTATTACTATAATTATAATTTCATTACACAGGAAAACAGAAACATTTGTTCTAATTAAGAAAAGATCAATTAAGCTACAAATATTTTTCATGAGGATTACTACTACATTGTGGTTTTTTTTTGTTCTCTTTATATTCCTATTTGGATTATTTCCTTGTGATTGATTTTAGCTCAAGCTCAGGAATTGTGATATTCTACTCTTCAATTGTAAGTCTTGAGTATTCAACAGTTGGTAGACATAATAGGTAAACTATTAGTATGTATAATATTTATAAGTGTACTATGTATTACATGGATATACCAAAGTGATCACTTGATATTCTGAAGTTCTTTTCGCGGATTAATGCAGTAATCATTCTCCGTAATTTCGCTAACTTCTTATCCATATCTGTAACAAGCTGCTTGTTGCTACTGACATTAATCTAAAGGTGGAATAGAATAGAATGATTATTTATTGCACATCAAATAAAATATACAGACAATAATTCATAACAAGATAATGTTCATACTATGGGCGGTCTTATCGCTTGGAGTGATCTTTATTAGACAAGCTTTGGGTGGACAGGATTTCACATATTCATGTTGCAAGGGGTGTACAGCTATAAAATTATATAACAATAATTATAATACATAAAATACATACACTAAATGTAACACACATTTTATACATACACACATATATATAGCCATATACATTATTATACACACATACATAAGATACTACTGGATGAATACGACAAGTTAGTAACATATTATCTGTCTTTTTATGATACGGTACATTATTTTCTGCCACCGTTACTATCTTTATTTGATATTTCGAGCTCTAAACACAAATTTCTTTGTTGGTAATGTCAAGTGATATTTCCTTCTGTAGACATGTAGTGGATACTTGGGTTATTTCTAATGACTTGAAATAATTATGAAATATTTGTTTTTGGGTTCATTTCATAGTAATTTTCCATCTATGTCAACGCTGTCTTATTATACGTTGAATGTTTTTTTGGAGTCTATATTATCAATAATTGTTTTAGTTCGGGCAACAGCCCGAAAATACACATCAATGTTTTACTGAAGATTTACTACTTTTGAGATGTAGTTAATGACTTCGATTTAATGAAACTTTAAATATCTTTTTATATAGTTCGTTTCAAAGAGGTTATTCTTCATTCTTGCCTTTTAAAGTTTCGTCTTCAAGAGGTAATACTATAATTTCATTCTAATGTCTAAATATAAAGTCCTGGAATTATTTCGGGAGTTCCAAATTAATTTTCAAAATAATCAGGTAAACTACAAGTGGTGCTATCTTGGTTACCTGCTGACATTTTACTAACATTGATGTTGCTATTCAAAGTTACTGCGCTGGCGACAAAAAGAAAACGATAAATGACGGTGTTCGAATCAGGGTCACGCAGATTGCAAATCAAAAACGCTAACCTTTCTGCCAGCGATTCTTACAGGCGACTGACGAAATTAACGTTTCGTATTAAAGTGTATTTATTTTATTTTGGCTGGAGTCGAAGGTATTTCAAACAAAAGTGGATTAAAAATATTTTATTGTTTAGGTGCTTGATACCTTTGTAACGTTACAATTTATAATTGATATTTTAGTGATTTATATACTTTTGGTGATTAATTATGAACTCACTGCTTATGTTTTTGTTTATCAGCAGTTATGCTCTTGTTATTTATTGATCTTGTCAAATCTATGGGCTTAGACGTATTCCTTATTGTTCTGAATATATTACGTTGTTCCGTGCCTTTTTCAGCATTTATTAAAAGCCGTAGTCATGTTTTATTTTCATAAATAATCTTTCGAACGACTTTTCATACTTTACTAAGTTTTTGATAATTTTGTTAGATTAAAATATCTTGATTAAATAATACTTTTAAACTTATTAGTAACTGCGGTTACTGCATTCAATAGAATCCGACCTTGAATATATATTAAATCCGTTGATGACAAAGCTATGATGATGGCATCTTTACTGGTGGTATGAAATAAGGTCTGATGTCATGATTTCAGCTACTGAGGTTACAAAACCAGGGTTTTATGTTATATATTTATTCACACATTATATTTTGTGTCATGATTTAATTAAAGCATAGTTAAATAATTTGTGTAAAGCGAATTTGTCTAATTAATTAGTTTTGTTCATACATATAAGTAATTATTTTTCAATTCGTGTGAAATATTAGTAAACATAGTAAATTTATATTAAGTTAAATAAACATTAATTTGGAATTAATATTCGTGGAAAAGTTTATTTGATAAATATTGTAGGAATTTATGTTATCAGAAATAATGTAATATGATATTATAGCGATGAAATATTAGAATCATAGTTTTATATTCTTGATATTTCTATTATTATTAAAATATGATTGAGTTATTTTTATGTGTATGCCGGGAGGCATCACGTTGTCGGATGGCCGAGTGTCATGATTTCTTATTTTTATAAGTTAAATTTACTTATATTGATGTATTTTAATAATGAATTGTGCTCATTTGACTTATGTTTTGTGAAACTGCCATTGGAAACGTTTTGACTCACACTGTCAGTGTCAATCGATGGTGCCAACCTGCCAACTTCAAAACTACCGCGAATGAGAATTGTCTGTGGCCTCTAAGCATGGATGCCAACCTTAAAAAGAAAACAAGAAAGTTAACGCGGTAGAGTGTTGGCAGTCGGGCTTCAGTTCGGTCTTGACGTTTAAACTAGTAGGTCGTGGTTATAAAAGTACCTCTAAATTCTCGACATTTATTGTATAGTTTGTGATGTACCGACATTGGTCGGATGTATATTATACGAAGTTTGCGCCCATTACACGATGTTTCAATTGGAAGAAGGTGTTTTACTGACATATAGTTAAAAATCCGTTGAATGCTAGTCGAACGCTAGTATAATAATTCAATTCAATTTATTCAAGAAACAATTTTAACATTGTGTGTAGATTTAATTCACGCTAAAAATCATCAAAATGAAACAAACCAAAAAAGTAAAAACAAAATTAAAGTAATTAAATCAATAGCAGATTACAGTACATGAGAATATAAACATACATATAATAATTAATTAAACTAATCATTAACATTAAGAAAAAGAAAGCATACATTTCACAAATTGTAAAATAAAAAAGGACTTTAAAATAGTTAAGGAGTTAATTTAATATCAAGGAAATCATCAACCAAATAAAATCATCCATCTAAAAACATTTTCTTCATTTTGTAAATGTAGACTGTGGTATTTGCTAGAGATTTTAGTTCAACTGAGAGGCTGTTAAATATGTTTATCCCTTGGTAATAATAAAAATAATCATAATCATCATCATTATCAGCCAATTTCCATCCGCTGCTGGACATAGGCCTCTCCCATAATAATAATAAATCATAGCAATAAGAAAACTTTTAAAGTCTCCGATTAAACTTTTTGCTTACAATTCGTAAGCGATAAATTCTGACAATCAGTCTGCAAGAGTTTATCGTGAGCTTCGTCTGTTTTCGTATCCTTATCATCAGCCGATTGTCTTGTCCTAGTTTACATGTGACCTAATACTTTAAAAATAATACTTAGGTATCTGCACCTCTTCTAACGGTGCCATCTTCCATTTCCAGAGAAGCACGATTCAATTTAGACCGCATCGTCACATAACATCAAGTTAGTTAGTGGTTAAACTTATTTGCCTACTTTATTTTCTTTTATATCTGATAGGCTAGCGTGTAACTACTGTCTCGCCTGGAGGTAAACTATGAAGTGCTCGAAGATGGTGAACATGCTAGGCCTGAATGGTCTGTGTCTCAAGGGATGTGTGGTGCCGGAACACCATAAAGTTATGGCGGCAGATTTTCTCCTTTATGATGTTGAGCTACTTTTTTGTAGCAATTAAGGCGAAATATCCATATAATTCCCCTATCACCTGTGGAAGCTTCTACATTTTCAATAAAAATAAATTCTTTCCCCATGTATAGATATTATGTTATTCCTTATAACGTTAACATTGGATAAATAGCAGACGGGAAACAAACACGTAAGAACGCAACATGTAATAGAATTGACCTACTGAGGCAGACATGGCGAGATTCCAGTAATCGTAGCCTAGCCTTCTTACTCATTCATAACATATGTTTGCTTTCTTTGTGTTGCTGACCTTACACGAAGTAACTATTATACTTATCTGTGACTTATAATAAAGTATTTGCTTAAGTTAAGTCTTTGTTATGAATTATGAATTTGTTATGATTTTTGATCTATTTGTATCGAATTAATTATCTTCGAATTTTGTCTAGTTGTACAGTCAGTCAGACGTTTTTTATGTAAAACCGACACGTCTTGTTTGATGAACTGACAAAGTTGTGTGTGTGAGACGTATTTTTATAACCCCGAATATGTAATATTAATTTTTTTTCATAAGTAACTCAAAAAATAATAGCACATGGTATCAATCAAATATCTTACACCAAGGGCTTTCATATAATTAAAAAATATATATGATTTTCTTAAACAATAAACTATAGGATATATTTTAATATAATGTTTATTTGTTTCAGGTAAACAAGACACACATTTGGACACAGTCTTTTGTTGGTATAAACTGTCTTATATTTTGTCATCCTAAAGAAGACATGGTTGGCGTTATTATCACTTTTGAACTTTTATCAATTATTTACTTTATAATTTGATTTAACTAAGATGCAGGTAAGCAGGTCATAAGTAAGTCGAAGTGTGGGTCTATAGATATTGAAATCTGAATTGACTTACACATAATTAATTACGCTAATAATTGTACATATACAGTTAATGCATATGAGTAAATACACGGACAAATACAAAGCTATATACAGTTACAAATACATATAACACGTGACATTTTATTTACTCATGTGGTGTAAGAAAGCGTCTAAATTGTAGTAGTAGAACTTGTGCTAGTTCGCCTGGGGCGGTACCACCACCTTGTCTGTAATTCGACCGTGCAATAGGAATGTTTTTCGGTTTGAATGGCAGTGTCCAAGGTAACAGCCCCACTGCAGTGACGTACAAAATTATGTTCATACAGAATTTTGCATGCTTATATATCTTTAGACGTCATTGTTTACCATCAGGCAAGTGTCGTGCTTGTCTTATTAACTAATATCATAAAAAAAAACATATTAAAAAAAACATTGGGTTGCACTCCGGAAGTGCCGAAAGAAGTGAAATCTTGAATATTAACGTATTGGTGCATTTGGTCTACTCTCCCTCCGTCTTACGAATTTCTGTTCAGGTCACGTGTCCTGACGCGACTTTAACATTTTTACTAATCCCAAAAAAAGTTTCTACTCTCTCTCTGTCTTACGAATTTTCGATCAGGTCACGTATCCTGTTTAACATTTTTTGTTTTTGAACATTTTGTAATTATCCCAAATAGTTCACAACGCCGCTAAAGAAGTTTTCGCTTCAAACGTTTTTGAGCGTAATGAGCGTACTGAGCGTAATGTATAAGCCACATTAAACAATATTTTTATTTTTTTGGAAACAAATACCTGTATGCCTACTTGTAATAATATAAGTATAGAAATAAAAAAATATTGATTAATATTAATAGACTGCCACATCGATGAACTTATCTTTCAACTCACAAGAGCGAAATTTAAAAACAATAAAAATCTAGCACGTACGTACCTAAGTATATCGCGAAGCTTGCCATATTTGAATTTGAATGTTAGTCAAATGCGTTTGTGTCTCATTCACACCTACGCTTTACATCTTTACATTCATAGCTACATGCAAATGCCTTGTAAGTAGACCACTGAAAGTAGCACGGACGATTTGACAGTGGGTAATGTCCTTTTGAGTGAGGTTACTTCAAATAGTTAAAATAAAAGGTACAACTTGCAAACCTGCAAGTAAAATCATACGATTGACTGATTTCGATCATTTTATTTTTTCACAAAAGTATTAAATACCTTTACATACTTTTTAACCTACAGATGAACATAATTATTTTAGATATAAATATCTTTTTTTAATATCTTATAGGCTAGCGCATAGTTTTAGTGAAAACATCCTAAATCTATGGGCTAGCGTTTGACCACTATATCGCCCTGAACATTACTAGCTCGGCATTGGAATTGCTTTTTTAAGTTTTTGATTATGTAATATTTCGTCATAGTTCATATTTTAGTTTTATTTTTATTTTAATTATGTTAAGCATATATTAGTATTTGTTTCTGAAACGACGCGATCTTAAAATTATACAGTAGGTATCATATAATAAACCTAGAGTAAAATACTAATCAGCGAGTAATAGATGCTACAAGTGAATAGCAAATACCATCTGGCATTTGTATGCGCCACGCCGTCTACAGTATGTATATACGAGTAACATTTAAATTCAATTTAAAACTACTTTTCGGTCTTTGTATAATCTGTTCATTGAGACTATTCCAATGAGCCCAAACTCAACATCTCTGCTGTAATTTGGTGAGGAGTTGAGTATTCTGCAGATTCCAGATGTCCTAGCATCATGTCAATGCTTCCATGTTCTTAAAATATCGTTGAAGTAAGATGATACCGAATTTCTAATTAATCAGACCTATGAAAGTTGATTGCATAGCGATATCAACTAGAAAAAAAACTCAGTCTTAAAACAGCTGAACGGATTTTCATGAATCAAAGCTACGAACACTCTTGATGAAGACACCTATTAAACAAAAAAACTAAATTAAAATCAATTCATCCGTTTGGGTAAAGGTGGGCATAACTGTTATATTTTTTTAATGCGTTGTACGTTATATTATATTTTCTTAACTGTTATATTAAACTGTTATAATATATATTATATTATTCGTTTAGTTGTCCATAACTCCATAGTGTTATCATTACGTAGGACTAGGATTGTTATAATTATATTAGTATGTTGTTGTTTGCCAAAGTGTAATGTTTTAAGTATTTAGTTAGACGTTATAGAATATACACACAGAATATGAGATTACATTTGAGTATTTGATATATAATTGATAAGATTTGATTATATAAAATGTTTCTCAATGAACTTTCCTTCCTACTTTCTGCACAGGCTTAGGACTGGCTGAATGTAGATACAATTTACAATTTAGTATTATGTAATGGCTAATGGTATTGTAGGTATATAACTTTTATTCGACAAAAGTCTTTTTGCTATAATTGCACACTGCTTTTTTGGCCCTCGCACATTCATTTTCAAAGTAAGTCCAAATGGCAGCACTCGGTTGGCACCGACTTCAAATAGAGAAGTGGGTAACGCTTATAATAATTTTAAGTAAATTATTTTTCGCTTTTGAGTGCCTTTTTGTGGTTATGAAGTCGGTTTTATTTTTTTTGAAAAATTACTTATTTTACACTTTTTAGTGCAAAAAAAGTTTTAATGAAATTACATGCACTTTATCTATACTAATATTATAAAGAGAGAACATTTGTATTTTTGTATTTTTGTATGTTTGTAATGAGTAAGCTCAAAAACTACTGAACCGATTAAAAAAATTCTTTCACTAATACATAGAATGGACTTTCGGAATGAAATAGGCTATATATTATCACGTTTAAATCAAAGGTACATTCGTGGAGACCTAATTTGCAACCTAAGTCGGCAAATAAACGGTCGAAAAAACACGTTTCTTACGAACGCTGCTTAATTGAAAATAGATAGAAGAATATTTTCTATGCAAGAGTTGTACAACTTAATAAGACCTACAAAAAAGTCCGCGACGGCATATGTCTATCTCTTAAGGTTGACTCACAGTAACCATTTTAATCTTAAAATGTTTGTTAAAAAATATTACATAACTTCCAAGGCTATTTTCAAGTATATAGTATTAATCCTTATCCAAATAATTACGTTAATTAGCTTGGCCACATATTATAGATTAAAATTGTTCTTTACAGTATATAATTCAAATGAAAACTCTAAAGATATCACGAATTTCACAAACACGCATCGCAAAATTAATAAAATATTTGCAGTGAAACCACAGATTATGTCATAGTTACTTCGAAAATATTATTATAAGCTTAGCTATGCTGTAGATCCCCACCGATCGCAATCGCAATCAATTTGAAGTCAATATAGTATAATAATATGATCTATTGTATAAAATAATATTCATCTATATATATAATAATATAATATAATATTTTAAACCACCCCGACTGATCTATGTATAATAGCTTTTTCCAATGACTCTAAACACGACATTTAAAATCTGAGCTGTAAGTTGGTGAGGATTTGAGTATTCTGTAGAGTCCAGGAGGCATCCATGTTCTTACAATATCGTTGAAGAAGAAGATTTTCGAATTGATCAGACCTATGAAAGTTGATTTCATAGCGCAATTAACTAGAAAAAAGCTCATAATTTTATAACGATTGAACGAATTTTCATGAATCAAAGCTAAGAAAACTCTCGATGAAGACATCTATCAAACAAAAAAAAAACTATCAATAATAAAAACAAAATCGGTTCATCCGGTTAGGTGCTAAGATGCTACAGACAGACACACAGATACACACGTTAAACGTATATTACCCCTACATTTTGCGTCGGGGAACGCCGTAAGGTTACGGCGGCAGATGTACTCCTTGGTGGTAAGCTACTTTTTGGTAGATTTAATGATTCCACTACCACTGTACGAAAACTCATGATTCATGAATGCACATAAAACTTTCATTGGTAGGTATATAGCTAGGATTAGAACCAACGACCGTCGGGTCAGAATCAGGGTAACTATCGATTACGCCAAAGGGCCGTCCAATATCAATACGTAAGTATTATAAAACAAAGTTCATCACTGCGTCTGTCTGTCTGTTCGCAATAATCTCAATAGCTACTGAACGGATTATCATGCGGTTTTCACCAATAGCCAGAGTGTTTATGAGGAAGGTTTAGGTGCATAATTCGTTAAGGTTTTGTGTAAATTGGATGAAATATGACGATGGTTGTTAAATATGTTCATATTTTATATTCGATGCAACAAACTGATGCAAATTTTGTAGGCATATATGTTCTACCCGTGCGAAGCCGGGGCGGGCTGCTACTTGTATATTACATCTATTAAATTTCGTGTCTGGGCCGTTATACACTGACGGATATATACTTTTTGAAAATTTCAAGTATGTACCTATAACGGTTAAGAAGATACAGATCTGTAATGTGCGCACATATAGACACACGGACGGACGGACGGACGGACGGACGGACGGACGGACGAACAGACAACAAAGTCTCAGAAAGTGTTCATTTGGTAGCCTTTGGGTTCGGAACCCTAAAAAAATTTACTTTAAATGCCGCGTTAAAGTGAAAATATTCACTAGTAATAATGATGCCATCAAGGTATCAAAGGACAATGTCCAAAATGGCCCTGTACAATTAAAGCATCTGACACACACGATAATTAATTGTCTATTTTATTACAATAATTCCAAATACTTTTATAACACGGACTAGTTGTATTTCAAAATGAATATTAAAAAGTATTATTTGCGATTAATAACATTAATTGCCGCCATATGGCCAACAGAGTACTGAATCACTCTACTACGTTATAAGAGGCACTTCCCTATATTGTGGATACCCGAATTATGAAAGCACTGTATAGCCAACCTAACAACGGAAAGTATTATTTACGTAGTAACTATTATATAATATGTGGTTTTATGCTCATAATTTTTTTTGCTGTGTTGATTGGTACAATGTACGTTCATAATTCTGAGTTATTTAATTATGTATGCAGTGTCGCGGTACTGAAATGGCCGCCATCTTCTCGAGAGTCCGCCGCGCCCCGCACTAGAGGCAACATCTTGTTCGCTTCGTCCGTAAATAATTTCCCAAAAACGTAGTTCAAAGTAAAAGCTATTGTGTTAAAATTATATATTTGTAAAGTTTTATAAATTTCAAATAGAGTGTGCTTTGTTTGATAAAAATCCGTTCACTAACACCGAAAAAAACAGCAAATATTTAAAAAAAAATTATATACCATGCGGTCGTGTCACTGACCTACCACAACTCGCAGAGCTGCCGATACGTTTCGTCGAGTTTTACTTCCAGCGACAACAGGTGACTCACGCGCTCGGATCACCGACCGTTGTTTAACCGACTACCAAAAAAGAGGAGGTTCGAAACTCGTCTATATTTTTTTGTTACTGAAGCGTTCAGTGATTGTGATATATCATCAGATCTGCAAAACTTTACGCTAATCGAACACGACACGACCCCCCGTATCCGTGGCTCTGTCCTGAAGCCTAGTGTTGAGCTCCTACAATTTACATCATAATGTCAACGATGAGAACTCCACCTGTTTCGCCTGGGCTGACACCAGTTGAAACACCAGATATAGAGCCAAGCTCTAAAAAAACGGCTGTAGCGTCTGAAAATACTCAAGCTGCAAACTTAAATAGATGCAAAAGAAAGAGAGAAGACTCAGACATTATAAATTTCATGACAGAGATGAAGAACATGTTAAATGAATTTAAGGAACAGCAGGATTTGAGTTTTTCCTCTTTAGAAGCTAATGTTAGAGAACTGAGTCAACAAATGGTTGCTGTAAGAGCCACTATGGACTTTATGACAAAACAGTACGAGACGGTTTTAGAGAAGATAGGCTGCCCAGAACAAGAGCGAAAAATTAATCAAGCCACCATACAAATGCTGGAAGATAAACTTGAAAACGTTGAAAAATATCAACGCTCTGGAAGTATTGAAATAAGAAATATACCATTTAACAAATCGGAAACAAAAGATGAGCTGTCTGAAGTTGTCCTGAGGGTCAGCAAAGTGATTAACCTTCCACTAAAAGCAACTGACATTAAAGATATTTTTCGCACGCATACCAACTCAAACAACAGAGCGATCATCGTTGATTTCAGCACTGTACTTTACAAGGAAAAATTTCTTCATGCCGTCAAGACGTACAACAAAGCGTACCGAAACAATAAATTGAATACGAGCAACCTTCGGATTGAAGGACCAGCAAGACCAGTCTTTATTTCGGAAAATCTGACATTTAAGATGAGGAAACTCTTTCACACAGCGCGTGAATTCGCCAAATCGAACAATTACAAATATTGCTGGACCGCACACGGTAAGGTCTACATCAGAAAAAATGACGGTGCCCCTTTGATAAGACTAAACTCTGAACAAGATATCAGTAACATAGGTAATGGAAAATGACTAGCCTTAAGAAAAGGTCTAACTTTAATTAACCTAAAGTGCATGCTTTTTACATGTAAACTGTATATTTATTTAAGGAATCTTGAATTAACATTGTTTAGCCTTCGGACTGACATTAAACACACGCACACATCACAAATACACACAAACACACACAATCACACAAGTGTTAGAGAGAATATATTAACAGCATTTTTTACAGTGGTACTATTAAAACTATCCCTACTTTCAAATAAAATTTCCTTAATGAACTTGAACAATGATAAAGCTTCCGTTATTGAGAAAGTAACAAAGCCTCATTTTGGCAGAAGTAAAACTGAGTCTCTAAGTGTTATCATCTATTTGATTCCGACTTTTAATGGATAGTGAAATAGATATAAACGATGAAATTGAAAGTTTCAGTGTATCAAATTCTCATAAATGCTCGCCAGAAGATTGCAGCCACTATGTAAAAATTAAACCTAAATCTTATACTGTTTTTCACGTTAACATCCGCAGCATAAATAAAAACTTCGATGAATTGATTGTACTATTAAATAGAATTAATATTTCCTTCAATTTTATAGTTTTGACAGAATGCTGGTTAAGCAAAATAATAAACGCACCTTTAATGGATAATTACGTCTGTCATCTATCTAAATTTTCTTCCCAAAATGATGGTGTTGCTATATACGTACGAAATGACATAGTCTGTGAAGTGCTTGAACCTTTGATGGCTGACTGTAGCTGTTTGGTTTTAAAATGTGGCTTAGAATTAGCTATTATAGCAATTTATAGATCCCCGTCATACAAAAGCCTTGATAACTTTCTATGTACCTTAGATACGCTTCTTTTATCATTAGTAGCTTTTAAATCAGTGATAATAACGGGAGATTTCAATATTAATATTACAACCGATTACAACGACCCTCAATCTGACGAATATTTAAACTTAATTGCTTCTCATGGATATTTACCCACACACGTTGTTCCTACAAGAGAGAATAGATGTATTGACCATGTGCTTTTGAAATCTTATGTCAACAACTCAACTACTCTTATTTTAGACTCGACCATAACCGACCACTCACCAATTGTCTTCCATTTAGAATTATCAATTACACTTACAGCTAATATTGTTAAAGAGAGAATGCACTTTAACTTACAAGCTATAGAAGCTGAACTATCTCAAATGGATTTTATGGCAGTGTATAACTCTAGTGATGCTAATGTTGCAGCTGACACTCTCATTATGATTCTTACACGTGTTATTGGAAATCATACCAAAATGGTGAAAGTCTCTCGAAAAAACCGTTTTATAAAGCCTTGGATGACAATAGGTGCTCTAAAATGCATACGACATAGAGACAAACTACACAAGGATGTCAAAAAAAACCCCATCAACATGATTATAAAACTCACGTACTGTCGATACAGAAATTTCTGTACAAAACTTCTACGCAAATTAAAACGAAATTACGATCGTCAGCAACTTGACAAAGCTAAAAGAAATCCAAAAGCTACATGGAAGGTTGTTAAAAAAATATCTGGCTTAGTTTCGAACACATCAAAATCGACAAATTTGTTGAAAATTGATTCTGATCCAATGAGTTCTGTTAATTCAGTAAACAATTTTTTCGTTGACATAGGTAAGAGTTTAGCGGACAACATTATTAATTCGGATTGTTATGCTGCAAATATCATGCAGTCTGCTATTGATAGGGACAGCTGTAAACCATGCGAATCTATGGTTTTACTACCAACTGATTTTAAAGAAGTGTACCATCTTATTACCAATCTTCGTAACGTCTGTGCTACTGGGTGGGATAATATTCCATCCAAAGTTATTAAACATGCACGCCTTTGTCTTGTTCCACCCATCACCTATCTATGCAATCTTTGTATAACTACTGGTGTTTTTCCATCTGCATTCAAAAAAGCCATCGTTCATCCCATCTATAAAAGTGGAGACAGAAGCAGTGTCAATAATTATAGGCCTATCTCAGTACTAACTATTCTCTCTAAAATCCTCGAAAAAGTCTTGAATAGTCGATTAATAAAATATCTTGAAGTAAACAATGTTCTTGCTAAAAATCAATTTGGTTTTAGACGAGGAAAATCTACAGAAGATGCAGTGCTTCTACTTACAAAAAACATAATTCAACATCTAGATCAAAAAAATAAAGCTGTGTGCCTTTTCCTTGATTTATCAAAGGCCTTTGACACTGTTTCTGTCTCTCTTCTACTTCAGAAGATGGAGGCAATTGGGATTCGTGGAGTTGCATTGAATATATTTAGAGACTATCTCACAGGCAGGAGGCAGTGTGTGAAAATAGATAATTTTATAAGTTCTGACAAAAATATATCCTATGGTGTGCCGCAAGGTAGCGTGTTGGGTCCGTCACTTTTCATCATTTATATAAATGAACTTTGTAAAATGTCTATACCGAATTGCGAGATTTTTACTTACGCAGATGACACTGCTCTCGTAGTGTATGGCGAGAGCTGGGATATAACTCAGCAGAAGGCAGAACACGCGTTAAAGGCAGTAATGACTTGGCTTCATAACAATATTCTTACTCTTAACATAGATAAGACGAAATATATAGCCTTCTCGCCTAATCTAGTAGCGCAACCTCCAAAGGAATCTATCGTGATAAGAGCTCACACTTGTAGTAAAACCTCTAATTCATGCACATGCCTGAATATAATGCGTTGCTCAGTTTATAAATATTTAGGTGTACTTATTGACAATACATTGAACTGGAATAGTCAGGTGGACGCTTTGATACCTAGAGTAAGAAAACTCATGTTTGTTTTTAAAAAACTGAGAACAGTTGCTTCTACTGACGTTATTAAAACGGTCTACTTTGCCCTCGCTCAATCTGTTTTAACATATTGCATTACTGCATGGGGAAGTACGCATAACAACAAATTAATCCGTTTAGAGAGGGCACAAAGAGCGATTCTTAAAGTCATGTGCAGCAAACCATTTAGGTACCCAACGACACTGCTTTACCAAGAATGCTCTGTTTTGACAGTCCGCCAGTTGTTCATACTACACGTCATAATGCGTAAACACTCCTCAACCCCATATAACCCACACCTTAATAGCAGCAAACGAAGAAAATATGTGGTTTGTAGGACTGAACCTAGGAGGCTTGCGATGGCCGCACGGCATTCTGATATTGTTGGCTCTCGATTGTATAATTTTATTAACAAGAAACTTAATATTTATCCCCTCACCACCGTAAAATGCAAAGAAAAATTAGTACCTTTTCTAAAATCTCTATCCTATCAAGAGACCGAAGAACTCTTGAAATCTTCTCTCTAATATATCTCTCACATACATTTTACGCACGCACACTCACAAACACCACACACACACACGAACACACATACACACACACACACACACACACATACACACACATACACACACACACACGACACACGCGCGCCATAAGTTATTGAAAAATTATTGATTATTTAGTCATGTAAAATAAAATAATATTCTATAATATAATAATAATAATATATTTATAATTTTATGCTAATTTGACACTATTCAAATAAATAATAACTGTTTGTGTAATCTCAAAAGAAATATTCTGAATGTGATTGTAATTTATTATTTTGTTAATCTTTAAACTGTTTGTTGGGCTAGGTTCATGAATGTGACATAGTATATTATTTTTCTTACCGAATGCAACTACGTTTCTAATAAAGTATGTTTAATTTGATAAATCATATTTGTAATCGTAACATTTAGTCTCTGATAAATAAATATATAAAATGTTTAGCATATTTAACCACAACTATAATTCTTTACAACGGATGGAACTAATTACCAAAACACAGGCCGACAACGCCTAGTTTGGTGGTTAGGGACGTAACACAGTGTAATTGTACTAAAAATGAATAAATAAATTTTTTAATTTTTTTTTTTTAATCTTCGCCAAATGTCATGTCATGTCAAAAAATATTAGGTATGTTTAAAAAAGTTTGCACCCTAACAAGACTTTGCCCGGTAGAACATTCCTGTGATGACAAATTATTTATATTTATATATAATTATTAATATATAATTATTTATTGAGGGCCCGGTGGCGTAATTGGGAGAACGGTCGGCTTTGATGCCGTGGTACCGAGTTTAAACCGCCGTGCACCAATGAATTTTTCTATCGAAAAATATATGTGCGCTTCTCACAGTGGCCCTCCGGTGAAGGAAAACATCGTTAAGAAACCAATAACCCCCGCATGGTGGTAGAACATATCTAGTGTCCGCCTGGCCAGCTACCACCCTCAAGTCAGAAAATCTGTCGCCAAACATCTAATGTGTCCCGGCAGCTATCCTTGAGAGCCAGTTCCCATTCTAGTCCACTTCTCTATCTTCGACCGCATCATCACTTAGCAACAGGTGAGATAGTGGTCAAACGCTTGCCTATAAGATATAAAAAAAATTATCCCCACCTTTATTTCTATCTCGCTCACGGTTACCGTAAGAATATCTTATATGCAATAGCAACCTCCATTGTGTATAATCTTCTTGGGACTCTTCTACTAAAACTAGTACATTCTCCTATGTTTGAGGTATTTATCTCCATATCTCTGGTGATACTAATCAGATCTCGATAAAATTAAAATGGGACCACCTCGGAAACGTATCCTACCTATTAAAAAAAGAATCATTTGAATCCGTTCACAATTGATGGAGAAATCGCACACATACACAAAAAAAAAAAACATACAGACGAATTGAGAACCTCCTCGTTTTTTGTGAAGTCGGTTAAAAATAACATCAATGAAGTTCATAACAGAGTCTGTGCAGTGACTCACAGACCGCGAAGTGACATTTTATGCAAATAAAATTCGATCCTACTCCAATTGAAAGAGAATTCATATTTGTGTGACATTCTTGGGTAGTTAGTATATAAACAAGTTAAGGACTAAGTTCGCCATGATTGTTACGCGGTTCGCGGGTCAATTTATTTATAACATTTAACAATAGTAGTTTATGCAACTGTCATATAATTAAGGGTATTAAAACACGAGTGTGAGTTTATGAAACGAGCGCAGCGAGTTTCATAATAGTAACGAGTGTTTAATACCCGTGTTATATGCAGTTGCATACACTACTTTATCTTCACTAATGCAATTAATCAAACAACAAGAGTAAAAGCTGACAATAGTTTATTTATAATAATTGTTCAAATTTTGGATGGTACAATTTTGAAAGTTAAAATGCCAAAAAGTTATTATATTCTTTTTCATATAATTTTCTAGATTTTTCTGGCAAAAGATTGTGAGTTACTTTTGTTGCCAATTCTAGAATATCCGGAAGCGTACAAATATCATCGTCGCTATCCATTTTTAACTTTTAATTTGTATTTTAAAAACAAAACACATTGCGAAACATTAAATTCACGCGTACGTGTATTGTCAGTGAACTTGCCGCCATTAAAATCTAACCAATGAGAGCGCAGCTGCGCGCGCAGGGCCAATCAGGAGCGAGCGCGCGCTGTTCTTTTTTTATTTAATTGGCACAAGATCTTACCAAAGAGTTTTGTGTATGTAAGTTTAGTAGTTTCGGCGAAGTTTTCACGTATAACCCAACTGTTTTCAAAAGCCAGCCTAATATCAAAATTTTATACAACTTGTATGAGGATTTTGACATAAGGCTCGCCAGGTTAATTAGTCGCGTTTTATTGATGTTATAATGAGATTTTACGATATCGATGTGGATATTATACCATCATGTGAAATTGCTTAAATTGAGTGTTTTGTTATCTGCGCTATAACAGTAGTAATTATAAGTCAAGTATTGGAAACATAAGTAGAATGTTATAACATTAGTGTAGATAAAATATATTATAACAGCCAAGGGGTGATATATTTAATGTGTTGTAAGAATATATTTTTATAATTAATTATATTGACTGCTATATGTTATAACGCCCACTTCTACGTTTGGGCGCTTCGATGCCACAGACAGACATATACATACACAGATACACACGTCAATCTTATAACACCCCTTCTTTTTGTGTCGGTGGTTAAAAACATAGATACTCACGCAACATTACGGAGTCAATCTTTTATTAGCTTTACAAATGACATTTTGTTATTATGACTGACAAGGTCTTCACACGCGCGAGCAAAAAACAGATCTGCTGTTCTATGCGCGTGGTAGGTATTTAAATATTAATTTGACAAGTTCCTTTATACGCTGTATAAACAAAAGTTGGTTGTATATTTTTGCTACCTACTTTCGTCACAGAATAAATGACAAATATGTAGTTACACCTAACTTTAGTAGCGAAACACACAACCAGCATGTTATTTTAAGGTTAGGTATCCATATCATTGAAATTGTTTTAATTGATCAATTACAAACCCGTTTTACTTAGATAAGACTTAACGCCGGTGGGTGACTCAATGATAAGACTGTGCTGTGCCATTCTTTGTTATTTCCTTGACATTTCGGGATTAAGGATGATAATAATTACGATAAATCGTTTACTTCATGAATATCAGGTTGAAAAGCTACAACGCAGAACAAGCAATGGCAATGTATTGTAGAATAGGAATCACACTTAACCTCTTTTTTGAAATAGAACAAAATGTAAGAAAATGAGGGCGTGTGATTAAAGTCTCACATAGACAGCAGTGCATAGCAATGCAGTGACAGGAAAATTCTGGCAAGCGAAAGTTTTGTGTGCCATTAAGTTGTATCTGCGTAATTGCGTCTTATTTCTCCTGTTATGCAATATCATAAAATAAACGAAGCTTAAAAAGTAGGGTGTATTCTACTGGACCGAGATAAATCTTTAATAAGTCTGTCTGATAAGTTGGCCACGAACAATATCAAACATCCAAATAACATTTAAATGATTATCAATTCGAAGCCCGTTTCAAAAATAATTAACTATGCATGTTACACAATGCTATCAATGGCGTAGAATACAATCATTCCAGAGTGGACACACATAAAAGTTTTCACACACGTTCAAACCATAATATTTTACTTTATGGTATGGGTAGGATTCCTTCGACTTTCCTTTCCACAAGCACCCATCAAATATTGCGAAACATTTCTACGCAAACTGATAATGTTGAATATCTATTGGTCGTGTGGTCGTGTCCTAAATTTAACATGTTTACTTTGTCTCATTATCGTCTGGCGATAGCGTACATATATGTATATAAATAGGTACGTAGATATAAGTACAAATGTACAACATTTGCCATCATTTTCGGGAAATCTGCCAACTGGCATGTAAGACGTGACTGGAATAGTAATTATGGAGTTTATGTAAGGTATTGTAGGTGTTCCTTATACCCGCATTGACATTTACAAAATATCTTTTTCGAGATCTTTCATTAACTGATCTGAAGTATCGAGCCTAAATAAAAAATAAATAGTTGATTCTGTGAAGTGAAAGGAGTAGACTGTATTGAACTAAATGTACCCTGGAGAGGACAATAATCTGGTAACGTTGTCTGACATTCTAGTAACATTTACGTACAATAAATCACAAGTAGGAACCTAGAGTGATATTACAGAATAGTTGTGTGTGATGTTCTAGGCAAATAAAATTAATATAAGAATGTATCTCTTGGTTTTTCAATGCCAATGTTGTGATTACGTAATATATGGTTACATTAAGATATAATTCATTTAAAGAGAAGATATCCAAGGCTATGTATATCCCACGTAGAGTCCTCCATCCACTAACTTGATATTATAGACTCATAGATTTCTAGACGTAGTCTTTTATACAAACAAATGACTACTACGTGTGGGTATCCTATGTAGGAATAAGGCACATCTAGGTCTATGTGAATAAGTTTCTCAAATGAGTCAATGTTTAAAGAGTCTACTAGTCTCGTACGAAACAGTGTACCGTTGTAGCATCACAATGCTTTAATTTGAGGAAATCCTCGAGCTATGGCATGGTAATTTACATACTTGTAGTGTCTTATTATCTTGTTAAATTATTATCTTTAAAATACTTCCTAATTTTACAGAGTATTATATTTGTAACTCTTCCTCTTCTATAACAAAGCGAGTTAATTGTTCAGTTCGCACAAATACACTTACTTACCACTTGTTGTATGCTTCGGCCGTTGATGCATATGGAATACTATAGTGGGATCAACACCTTAGAGATATGTGGGTACTTGTATTGTAAATTATTATTAACCTTCTATGTAAGCCGAGGGGTGTTATAAAATATAATATAACTAATTTTTTTAATCGAAAAAATTAAAATTTAATTATTATTACATTAAATTATAATGATTAAAATATGACAAAATCTAGGTTTAGCTAAGTTGAATAATATAAAATGACCCTACTTTCTGATTCGCCGTAGTTTGGTAAACAGAATACATAAATGCAAATAAGTAGAAACCACAAACCTTGAATTACGCATCCTTAATCTATGGTAAAAACTAAACTCGGCTTCAGCGTCTGAAATTAATATTCACATGTCGACACTCATCGCTAACTATTGTCATAGAAAAAGCAGGGTAGGTACTATTTTCTGAGCTATTGTACAGAGTTCAACCACTCTAGCAAACATATCATCTACCTATTTGAATATGATTACCCATTAGCACGAGAAACAAACATGCCAGAGTGATTTAAAATTATTCTTTTATTGTGAAGCAGAGAGATTGCTGAAGCAAACCTTGTGATGTAGCACGCGATGATGTAACTGTCACAAAGCTATGTTAAGTGATACTAAAGGTGCAACTACATGGCAATCAGGTCTGCCAATCAGGTCACGTGACTAATTCTCAGCCGCATAGAAAATTATATTATTGACCACTGATTTCAGGCCAAAATGTGTTCAAACCTCTGTAGGTAACTATATCATAAACCAAGAGTAAAATACTAATTCAGCAAGTAATAGATGCTACAAGTGAATACCATCTGGCATTATCGCGCCACGCTCTCTACAGTATATATATTACTTAAACTCAATATTTAAAATCACCCCCGACTGATCTTTGTATAATCTGTCAGAGTATTCTGATGAAGCCAAACTCGACATCTCTGCTGTAAGTTCGTGAGGAACTAAGTATTCTGCAGATTCCATGAGATGTCCCATGTATGCATCGGGTCAACGCTACCATGTTCTTACAATTTGTTGAAGTGAGAGGATACCGAATTTTGAATTAATCAGACTTATGAAAGTTGTTTTCATAGCGTCGTCATCAGACAAAGCTCATAGTCTTAAAACGGCGGAACGGATTTTCATGATTCAAAACAAAGAACACTCTCGATTAAGACACCTGTCAAACAGGCACTACGATGCCACAGACAAACAACCACATACACATACACACGTTAAACTTATAACACCTCTTCTTTTTGCGTTGGGGGTTAATAAATAGATCAGTCAGGGGTGGTTTTAAATTTTAAATGTAAGTATTTTTGTCGATATATTGATCTACAACTGGACGGTAAGAACTTCGCACAATCATGAAGAAGGCTTTCGGATGAAGCTGAAATAGTTTTCAATCACTATTATCGACATTGCGTTAGGAACTATTTAAGAATTCCTGTTTTGAGACCATAATACCTATATAGTTTAAAATGAACGTGAGTTTTACAGCAAGTGCTGGTTTGGTTTTATGTTTTTTACAGTACAATCTAATTACGATGATCAGTTTCTTTTTTGCAATACGATATACTAAAAGGTTTGTTCTGTAAAGAAAATAAGATAGATAGATACCTAGCTACTGAGGTATGGAGAACATCGCAAACATCGCATTGATAAACCGAATTCACTCAAACCGCCTGTGAAGTTGGCCCTATCAAACCTATACGTGTTGGGTGTCCATGGATAGGTCTTTAAAAATGACATTGAGGTTCCTATAATCATTTTTTCTCAAAGTTAATCATTTAAAAGATAGGCGCGTCTAAAGTGGTAAAATGTGTGTCCCCCCCTCTAACTTCTAAAGTAAGGTTTGAATGAGATACAGTCAGCAGTTGTTGAGATATAGCGACCGCAAGTATAACTTTGTTTTTCATACAAACACTATGAAAAATAAAGTTATTTTTGTAGTTGCGAAAAATCGTAGTTATAGAATACTCTACTGTGTTACGGAACCCTACGAGTGCAAGTCCGACTTGTAAACTATATAGGTAACTATATAGCGTTTGATCACTATCTCACCTGTTGGTAATTATGATGAGGTCCAGGATGGTAGCACGCTAGACGTAGAATTAATACTGGCTCTCATCTCATTCACAGCTTTCGGCATCGGAACACACCAGTGTTTGGCGATAGTTTTCCATCTAGACAGTGGTATATGTATATTCAGTATTTACCTCATTAGTCATAGTACTGTTATAATGACGTATCTAATAGATTTATTTATAGCATAGAGAAAGTATATTATATGTAGAGACAACATTATAGTATGCGAATGAAATAGCTATAGAGATATAACCCGACTAAAACGATGAACACGTGATACATATGCCAGCTATAAGATAAAATGAACAACGTAATTTGGTCGGGTTATACATGACAGCGGGTGAGAGCCAATGTGTGCACTAGAAACTGGCTCCATACATTGCTGGAGCCAGTTTAATCGCATACGCAGGTAAAGGATAAAAAATTGTTGTTCATCTCGCTCTCTCATACCAGTGATTGTATAGTTTTATCCTTCTTATATTATTATTGTTGTTTAAATGCCACATCCGCTTAATAATCCATCCACGATTTATAGTAAGCATAGTAGGAAGGAAGAAAGAAGACAAAACATCTATTCAAGTGGTTGACTGGACTTATGATGTGTCAAAGGTGAAAGGTCAGATGTAAAATGCACTAGTAGCTATCTTTGAAGTTTTTAGTTCTATTCTAAGTAGTTAGGTACTTACGGTTACATACTTGTAATTAGAGAAACGGTTGTACTTACTAGTACGTTTACAATGCTGTAAAATGATACATTAGGAATAGGAACGGTTTTGAGTTACAATAAGTTTCGATGCTTAGAATCAACGTAGATAGACCTCGGAAAAACCGTTCAATAATTAAAAACAGAATTGCTAATCAAGAGACTTGTTGTCAAAAAGTTGTCTAAGCGTCAATCATTAGATTTTATAAGATATTTTTTTTAATTTTTTTAGTAGATTTATGAGGCCATAAGTTGCATAAATAGAATGCTGATTTACAATTTTTACAAATCCAGTATGCAGAGGTACTACTCAGTGAATTTATTTCAACGTTTTATACGTATAGCTCTGTCCAATTATCGCTATTGAATCAGATATTCCGCAAAATAAAACAATACATTGTTTCAACTCTACGCGCATCTGACACGGTATTTACAACAATGCTTATAAGATGACATGCGCATTCAATTGTAGTTCATCATAACATTACGTTACATAACACGGATATATCAGATATGCTCCATAGATAGTCACTATTTTCGTTCGTGATTAATTACTGGTTACTTTACATTATAACACGCGATGTTCTAGTATAACTGTACACTTTAACTGTTACATGTGGTACGATCTCGTTAGCGTTTCACGCTAATGTTTTTATTGGAAAAATGTTGTTGTATTCATATAAAACTATGTAGTATCGCCTGATACTTCAGCCGCTTTAAAAAGTATATATACTATAATAAGTAGTGAAATATAATTGATACTATAGTATGGATATACTGTTTTTAAAGAGCATGCTTGCTTATTAACTATGTGCTTGTTTTAAATATGGATATGTATGAAACGGCTCGCTCCGCGACTAGTCCGCGTCATAAGTTTTATCATTAAGTAGCCTTTGTCTTATTCATATTTCTATTCTATTTATTATTACTTTAAATAATCATCCTATTATACATGGCTATCCTTATGCAAAATTTCAACTAAATCAGTTGAGCTATTTGACCGTGAAGAGGTAAGCAAATACAAATATACAAACTGACTTGTGGACTTATATATTGTTGTTGATATTAAATTCCCCAAAAAATGAATAAAGTTGGCAAAGCTTACAACATCGAAATCTATTAAAAGGTGAATAGTAGATTCAACAACAAAACTGTATAGTACACAGTATCAGTAGTATCACAGACTAAGTTCTTACTGGTCTCTATCTCTTTACTTCTTATATCTCTCTATCTCTATGTATTAAGGTCTTATTCTATTCAAAGTACATACAGAGAAGTCCGCAAGCTGTATTATCTCAAGCCTGAACATAAATGGAAGTCACGGACAATCAGGAAAACATTTAAGTTGATTTATGTACAGGCATTGTCGCCGCACAAAGAGAACGTAGATCGCTTTGCACCATTTTAGGCATGTTTTAGGCTTCAATACAATACGCTAAACAATACAAGGTAAAGTTAATAGAATGGCTATTGGAAGAATGATTTGATAAGGTTAGTCAGGTACTTATCTACATAGTTTCTAAATAATGCCGCAGGTTTGGTACTTATTTCTATTTGATTTGGGTTCAGCCTGCAGCATGAATGCAGTATGATATCTGAAATTTAGATTTACCAGGGGTTTTACTCCTTAAATTAAATATTTAAAGGGTGTACACGACCACGCAGAAGGGTTGTTTTTCGAGGTTTGATATTTTTAACATACGTCCCTAAAAGGAGAAAGGTTCTCAATTAGACTGTTTTTAGGGTTCCGAACCCAAAGGGTACCAACGGAACCCTATTACTGAGACTCCGCTGTCCGTCTGTCTGTCTGTCTGTCTGTCTGTCCGTCTGTCTCATTAACCGTGGTAGTTAGACGGTTGAAACTTTCACAGATGATGTATTTCTGTTGCCGCTATAACAATAAATACTAAGAACAGAACAAAGTTAAAAATGAAAGGGTTTAAAACAAAAAACGTGTTTATTACGATACGATACGATACGAAATTAATTCACCTCGACGCAGCTAGATGGCAGCACAGGAAAAATTAGCACGCGCAAGCGTTTCATTTGTTAAATTTGTGGGCCTCGGTCGATTTGTTTACTGAGTTAAGCTTATTTTCCACACATGTACAGTATCGAATAATATATCCACAATTTTAGTACTTAAAGAGCTTCAATTAGTTAGAATCAGTAGAAAGTTAGTCGTACGAACACTCGGTCTTTCAGATATTTAATTATATTTATTACCTTTGTTTGTGTTAACTGTTAATACTTAGGCTGAGTTGCACCATCTTACTTTGACTATAACAAACGTCAAAAATCTGTCAAATTCCATATAAAATCACCGGTTAAAACTTATAGTTACGGTTAAAGTAAGATGGTGCAACTCAGCCTTACTAATTAAATACTTAGTTGGTGTTAGAAGTTCGTGGCGTTCGAACTTCGGAAATTCGGAACCCTCCGTGTGCGGGACAAAAGTCTGACTCGCACTTGGCCAGTTTTATTTATGTTTGTTACCTCAGAAACTTGTACTATTATTTATTCTGTGCCTCAGAACTCTTATTTCTATTGACTATTATTGTCACCTGATGTTAAGTGACGATGCGGTCTATGATTAAGCAGGCTAGCCTAGAAGATACACATTAACTCATGACGTGAAGACCCCTAAATGGAGCTCATTGGTTTTACTTATAGAAGTCCTAACAAGTTACTTAGTTATTGCCAGTTTTGGGCTTCTAGAGATCCAGTACAGATAATCTGGTGACCGTTGATACCCACGCTATCTGTCAATATAAGGACCTGTTGTTTACTGCAGATAATGCGGATAAGTTATGGAAGCTGTTATATGGTAACTCGCTAGTGTTTCTTGTTTGCTGGTAAATGAAGCCAAGTTAACTTATATGAAGGCAAGTAATGTATGTTCATTATTATAAAAAAACTTTCGTTCATTATATATATTTACTGGCTGTACTTTCCTCGCGGCTTCGCCTCGCCTGCTTTAAAAAGTACCTACTTACAAAAAGTATCCTTTGAGTTAATTAATAAATATATAGTTATAAAAACTGTCTGTATGCCTTTTATCAAACTCTTTTTAGTGATGTTTGTGTGTAAGAGTAACAAACATCCATCCATATTCCATACTTAAACATTTGTATTATAAGCTAGCGTTTCACCATTATCTTACTTGGTGGGAAGCGATGATGTCGTCGAAAAGATGGTGAATACGCTGGGCATTGATTAACTCGCATTTATAATATAATAAGTAGGTGTGTGTTGTTGTTCAGATCAGTTCAAATGTTCTGTTTAAAAGTTGCCACCGGTTTTTCGATAAAGTTTTAAATAGTTATCTATATATATATAAGCACATCTATAAGTAACCGGTGAATCTGGCTATAAAAGGTTAAGTTACTTCTTACGTAGTTAGTCAAATAACCTAAGCTCTACAAGCATCATATTGTATGCAGTTTTATTATAATAAAACCTAACACATTTTTGACTATATTTATATAGTGAAGAATAAGTGAAGAATTTGAAGTTTTACGCTATGTTTCGCTGTGTTTAGCCCGGCGTGGGCACGGACCTTATCACCATACAAACAAAGTTATCGTCTTGTCACCTTTCTGTTTATTTTTAAAAACCGATAGTGAATTAACCTAGAATTAATGCTTACCTAAAAGTTTTACTTTAAAGCAACTTATTTTTCATATATGATTAAGAAACAACTAAGAAATAAGTATTATTAGATATGGGGTTTCATTCATTAATAAATATTCAGACGAATTAAGTATACCTACCTAAGTTGTAAAGTCCTTCAATAAGCTAACTAAACCTAAATTAAAAATAATTTTAAATCAATACATGTAACAAGTTTGTACATTACCAACTATCGTGTGTGCAATTGTGAAAAACTATGGGAAACTTAGCAATAGCAAATATATACTAATAACTCTTTAGCTAAGATTTCTCAACCAGTGTGGTTGCGATACAGAGCGGATTGATCTCATAATTTACCTACTCGTATTATGAAATGAACTCCAATGATAGTATCGACAGGCAATGTAATCTTTAGCTTCATTTGGCTTCCAAAGAAAAATAAAAATTTGATTAAGGTCTTATGATGAAATTAAATAGTAAGTATATATCAATATCTCGTATTACTATGTATACCCAGTGTATGTAGACACTACCTACTTACTATAGATTTATTTTATAGTTTGAGATATTATTATTTGGATTGTCACGATCATGGAGGATTATTCACATGGTCGTAACTATCTATATCTTCTCTCTAGTCCTCTGGTTTTATTGTATGCTACCGTCATGATTATGTTTGTATGCTTCTTTTTTCATGCCGAGGTTGTCTGTAAGAAATTGCTTCATGCGATAAAACTACCCATTAGTATTGCTTTACCTACTATTATTATGCCGTACACTGTTGTGCAATTTATAAATTTTGTTAATCAGAATAAAGAGTTTTTTGTTATTGTATAATTGTTACCACAGTTAATAAGTAGGCCGCCCAGTGATCTAGATTTTCTTATCTAACCACAGACTAGCTTATATTTGACTATCAAGATGAAAGCTGGTTCAACTGATGTTAGTCCACAGAGGGTAACTATCCCAACCCATTATCCTATATATTCTATCCTATCCCATCCCAACTTATAATTTTAATATATTTGGATACATAAGCATTTCAACTACGAAACTGATTTATTTATGAAAATATTCACCAGTCGCCTGTACAGTCTCGCTAGGACAAGTTAGTCAAGTCTGTTCGGAGAGCTTCAAGGTGAGATTACAGTTTGCATTTTTTATTAAAATTGCCTTGTCGAGAAACTCTTTGTTGTCAACGAGGTGGTTAGTTTATCAACCGAATTCCAAAAAGGAGGAGGTTCTTAACTATGTATGCTTTTTTATCTTTGTGTGTATGTTACACGATTACTCCGTCAATTGTGAACCGATTCGAATGATTCTTATTTTAATTGGTAGGTAACATTTCAATGGTGGTCTGATTGTAATTTTATCGAGATTTGGTAAACACCTCAAACTTAGTTCTGAAAATGACTAGCGTGACATTTGAAGTCTGTGTTTTTCGTTTTGTACACGATCTTAAATTATGATGTTAGTTCTAGAGGACTTTAAACATGACGCTCGCCTAATGGTAAACGATGACGTCTGCCTATAACAGAAACTTTGATAAAACTTTGCATTGCCAAATTTTGCACGTCACTGCATCCGTTAACTTGAGAAAAATGTCAGAGTTCTATTCATACATATTATATATATATATATATACATACTAGAAGTGCCCCGCGACTTCACTCGCGTTCAAAACTCCTTTTATTTACTTAAAACTTTTCTTTTGTAAATGCCTTTCTATCATAAAATACATTAAATAAGAATTAGCAAAATCAGTTCACCCGTTTTCATGTTATCGCATGCGGCGTGACTAAGGCAAATCAGAATTCAAATGTATAAAACTCGAAAAACCCAAATTTTCAGACTTTGTTACCTACCCCATTTCGAATAATCCTGCAACACGTACTTACTTATTTATATACAGAAGTACCTATGTAAAGTTTCGAATAAAACAGACTATCTCATCTTGTTTCGCCATACAAACTTTGAATCCCCGTTCCGTAACCGGGGGAAATTTAAAGTAAATCCTTTCTTAACGGATACCTACGTCATAACTATCTGCATTCTAAATTCCAGCGCGATCCGAAACAATATTGATTTTCAGACTTTGTTACCCCACTTCACCCTCTTAGGTGGCATTTTGAAAAAGCCTGAAACTCGTATTTACTTATTTATTTACAGAAGTACTTGTGTGAAATTTCGAATAAAATGATATCTAATCTTGTTTTTCCATACAAACTTTGAACCCCCGTTCCATCCCCTTCAGGGGTGAATTTTGGAAAATGCTTTCATAACAGATATTTACGTCATAATAACTATCTGTATGCCAAATTTCAGCGCGATGCAAAACAATATTGATTTACACACTTTGTAACCCCATTTCACACCCCCTCTACCCTCTTAGGGGTAGAATTTCAAAAAATCCTGAAACACGTACTTACTTATTTTTTTACTAAAGCACTTGTGAGAAGTTTCGAATAGAATAGACTATCTAATCTTGTTTCTCCATACACACTTTGAACCCCCATTTCATCCCTTAAACGGGTTAAATTTTCCTAGATTTCTTTGATCTCCTTGATTGTAGTAAGGTACTTTTTGGCTGCAAGTCAGGCGGAACATCGATATAATATGCTTCTACCTGTGAATATGTGACCGTCAATAAATAGTACGTAGTAGTAGTAGGTACCTAGTACATAATAATACGAGACTAGCGGCCGCATGTAAAATTATCGTAGGTACTCTAATGTAATGTCTAATGTCTACCGACTGTGATTCGGCCTTGCAGAAAAGGCTTAAAAATGTATAATGTACTTTGGATTTCAGGCATAACTATATATATTATGCCTGAAATCTAAAGTACATTGTATATATTTTAGAGCTCTCACCACATTTTTGAACTTTTTTACAGAGCTTTCGAGAACTCTAAATAAACGTATTATTACTTACTAGCAATAGATCGACCAGCTTGTCTCAATCTTATAACTTGTTTACTTTTAAAGATAACGATGTCCAGTCTGTATGTCTGTATGGGATGTAAGGGAGCATAATTCCACCTGATTGCTCTCAGCCAACCTCACCTGCACGTGGTGCATCCTGCCGATCAGCGAACGAGGCTCTGGCGACCGACAAATGGCGGGATATCCATTCAGAAAGACGTAGCTAAATACCACAGGCCGGTGACGGGCAGCAGCGTCACCGGTGCGAGAAGCTACGTCCTGCGATCACCCAACCCGACTGCCCAGCGCGTGGTGATTATTTGGGCAAACCCTTCATGGCAGACACAACCACACAACGGCCCCCAGTTCCCGGTCGCCCCGCTATTCCTGACCAAGGCGGCGGTTACGGTAACGGCGGGGCAGGGGGTGCTAAGAATCCCCGGGCGACGGAAGGCCGCCAAAACCGACTGACCCTGGCTACATTTAACGGACGCACGCTACGGCTCGATACACACTTGGCACTTCTGGAGGAAGAGCTGAAAAACATAAGATGGCATATTCTGGGATTATGTGAAGTCCGAAGAGAGGGGGAGGACACCGTTACCCTAGAATCAGGCCATCTTATGTATTTCAGAGAGGGAGAACAACCATCCCAAGGTGGCGTCGGGTTCTTGGTCCATAGGATCCTCTCTGATAACGTTTTAGAAATCTCCAGTGTGTCGACAAGGGTAGCGTATCTTGTGATTAAACTCACCGAGAGGTATAACCTCAAGGTTATCCAAGTATACGCACCGACTTCGGCACACTCGGACGATGAAGTGGAGGAAATGTACGAGGACATTTCCAAAGCCTTGCACAGAACCCAAAAGGCCCACTTCAACGTTGTCATGGGGGATCTCAACGCAAAAGTGGGAGTACAAACAAGCGGCGAATCGGTAGTAGGACCACACGGATTGGGAAGCAGAAATCATAGGGGGCAAATGCTCGTCAACTTCCTAGAAAAAGAGGGGCTTTTTCTGATGAACTCTTTCTTCCAGAAAAATCCCCAGCGGAAGTGGACGTGGCAAAGCCCCGACGCTATGACCAAAAATGAGATCGACTTCATTATGACGGACAAAAAGCGCATATTTAGGGATGTCTCAGTGATCACTAGGTTTAAAACCGGCAGTGATCACCGACTAGTCCGAGGCTCTCTAGATATTGACTGCAAACTTGAACGTGTTCGTCTAATGAAGTCCACGCTCCGACCCAATATGCTACAATCCGTGGTCGGGTCTGAAACGTTCCAGCTGAAACTGGAAAACCGATTTGCTGCACTGGAAACCACAATTGACGTTGACCAGGATCTCGACCATGTGGTGGACATCCTCAGGGAGGAAGGGACAAAATTCTGTGAGACGCGAGGTGCTGGCAAGAAGTCCAAGCTTTCAGAGGAATCTCTGCAGCTAATACAAAAGCGACGTGATAACCCTGCAGTCACTTCGTCAGATCAACGGACCCTAAATAAAAAGATTTTTAAATTGGTACGACGTGACCTCCGGAGCTCCAACACACGCTCAATTAAAGAAGCGATCGAGCAAAACCGGGGGTCAAAAGTCTTTGTCCAACAGCTGGGCCGAAGCCATCTGACGAAGTTGACCACTTCTAGCGGGAGTGTCGTCGCTTCTAAGCCGGAGATTCTTAGGGAAGTAAAAGACTTCTACAGCCAATTATACACCTCACAAGCGTCCCTTCCCCAACCCGGCATCGAGGATCCTAGAGCCACTCTGACCCGCCACTACACCGAAGATTTGCCAGAAATCAGCCTAGATGAAATTGTGATGGCTCTCAGGCAGCTTAAAAACGTAAAAGCCCCCGGAGAGGATGGAATTACAACGGAGCTCTTAAAAGCCGGTGGAACTCCTACGCTACTACAGCTTCAGCGTATTTTCAATTCCGTCCTCTTTTCGGGGAGAACTCCGAAGACATGGAGTAAGAGTGTGGTTGTTATGTTCTTCAAAAAGGGAGACAAAACCCTTTTGAAGAACTATCGACCTATCTCGCTCTTAAGCCATGTCTATAAGTTGTTTTCTAGAGTCATCACAAATCGTCTCGCGCGTAGGCTCGACGAATTTCAACCCCCCGAGCAGGCTGGGTTTCGAGGAGGATACGGCACCATAGACCACATCCACACAGTGCGGCAGGTTATACAGAAGACTGAAGAGTATAACCAGCCCCTGTGCTTAGCGTTTGTGGACTATGAGAAAGCCTTTGACTCCATTGAAACCTGGTCTGTTCTGGAGTCTCTGCAACGGTGCCAAGTCGATTGGCGATACGTCCAAGTGTTGAGAGGTCTATATGACACCGCAACTATGACCGTCCAAGTACAAAATCAGCAGACTGAACATATCCACTTACATCGAGGAGTTAGACAAGGAGACGTTATTTCCCCCAAATTATTCACAAACGCTCTAGAGGATATGTTCAAAACGCTGAACTGGAAAGGACGGGGCATAAATGTCAATGGCAATTACCTCTCACACTTGAGATTTGCGGACGACATCGTCATCATGGCTGAAACCGTGCAGGACCTGCAATACATGCTGACCACCCTCGCTGATTCTTCTGCGCGCATCGGTCTCCGGATGAACTTGGATAAGACCAAGATCATGTTCAACGAACATGTTATTCCGGAACCGATTGCCTTAAATGGAGTCCCTCTCGAAGTTGTTGACGAATATGTCTACCTTGGGCAAATCTTGCAATTGGGCAGAAACAATTTCGAGAAGGAAGCTCGCAGAAGGATACAGCTTGGATGGGCAGCATTCGGAAAACTTCGTCGAGTCTTTACATCGCCCATACCACAAAGCCTGAAGACGAAAGTCTTTAACGAGTGCGTCCTTCCTGTTATTACCTACGGAGCCGAGACGTGGACACTGACAGTGCGACTAGTTCACCAATTCAAAGTCGCTCAGCGAGCTATGGAGAGGGCTATGCTCGGAGTTTCTCTGAAGGATCGAATTCGAAACGAAGTCATCCGTCAGAGAACCAAAGTAATCGATATAGCTCAGAGGATTAGCAAGCTGAAATGGCAGTGGGCCGGTCACATCTGTCGCAGAACCGATAACCGTTGGGGTAAACGAGTTCTAGAGTGGAGACCACGGCTCGGCAAACGTAGTGTGGGACGCCCTCCAACTAGATGGAGCGATGATATACGCAAGCTGGCTGGCAGCGGTTGGAAACGAATAGCTGAAGATCGAGCTCAGTGGCATGCCATGGGAGAGGCATATGTCCAGCAGTGGACGGAAATTGGCTGATAATGATGATGATGATGAGTCTGTAATCAAGTGTGACCACATGTTACACTTCACCTGACTGGTTATTGACAAGGTATCCTGTTTTTTATCCATTTGAACCTAATGGTAATTAGCACGCGTTATTTTAATACATTTTACCATTTACATCAATGACATTAATGTAAAATCAAAAGCATTTTTTTATTCTGTATTTATAAAATTTACTCATACATGTATTAAGTGACATAATAGAATCATAACTAACAATTAGGTAACTATGCACCTATCTATTACGGCAAGCAATTATGTGAATTTCGAAGCGACTGCGATTTATTTACCGACTTCACAAAAAAGGAGGAGCTCCTCAATTCGATACTATTTTTATAAATGTTTTTTTTATGATTGCTTACAAAAGTGTACACAATATCACAGAATAAATAATAGTATGACAATATATAAAGCTCAAATGCAAGATTCTGAGATAGGCTGTAAGATTTGTAGACATGTGCTGCCCTGCGTTTCGATAAATGCACGGTTTTATTTTAATTTGGATTATATTGCACCTGGTCTGCAATTAGGGTTGAGGGCATGCCCACATTTCCTACTATAGTTTATTGATAGTTTACTGGGTAGTCCGTGATGTTCCTTGCTATAGATTTAATTAAAAAGACTAAGGACTTAATTATAATTAATCCGCTTACAAAGGAACCTTGATCCGCTTATTTCAGGGAATCCGCAAAGCCGAGAAAGGGACGGCATGAGGATAAGGCTCTGAAATACTTTATAATATAATCACCTACACCATATTTCATAATAATTTACCTACTACTACAGACTACAACAGTTACAATTAGGATACTTAGAGAACGCTTTATTGAGAGAGATATGTAAGGAATAATTAAAACGCCACTGTTCAGACACGTCAAGGAAGCGCCCAGCTCTATAATAGTAATAGGTATATATAAAATCTTTAAAAAATATACTGGTAAATACAGTATGAAAATCAATTTCTTCAATATTTACGTTTTGGTTATTACAATATCCTGTACAATATTAAAAAATAAACTGGCCAAGTGCTTGTTGGACTCGCGTAGGACACGTAGGGTTCCGTACCACAGTAAAGTAAATAAGGTTGAATAGGTATATATAAAATCTTTAAAAAATATACTGGTAATTACAGTCTGAAAATCAATTTCTTCAATATTTACGTTTTGGTTATTACAATTGCCGATAAAACATGTTTATTGTATGGGGACCCCATTTAATTTTTATTCTATTTTTAGTACTTATTTGTTGTTATAGCGGCAGTAGCTTTTTAAGTCTCTACTTTTTTGCGGTTTAGAAGATACAGCCCTGTGACAGACGGACTGTTCGGTCTCAGTAATAGTGTTCCGTACCCTTTGGGTACAGAACCTTTAAAACCCACACTGACATTTTACAAAATTGGAGGAGGACTTGTAGGAAGATATGAACGGTTACCCTCCTTAAAAGTATGTACTAACATGATTGCAACAGCTTGATGCAATGAAAATGCTTCTGTTTCATGTAAAGTCTTTATTATTCTTGAACAAGGTTAAAAGTATCCGCTGATTTTCACAATGAGTTATAGCTAAATAAATTAACTCCTAAATTAAGTTCAGGTTATAGAACCCATTTAAAGAATAAAACTTGTTGATGTTGTTGGAGTGGAGCATGGAGGACAGAACAGGTTAATAAATTAACTGATTACGACACTATTGAAGCGGTAAATCCTGTCGTTTCGTAACTTTTTCGATATACCTATAAAAAAAACAAATGCGAGCCTGACTCGCGCACTTGTGGTTCCGTATACATCAGTGATTTACATATCTACCAATTCTATTATCAACTTTCTTATATTTATTCACTGGTTTGCCTTTTACCTTGCTTACTATTAGGATCTAGGTCATTTTGAAGTGTCCTTTAGGCGCTTACCTACTTAACCTACTGTGACCTGCCACCACCTGCGTTCATTTGGTAGAGTACATTTCCAAGGTGGTCCCGTTGTTATCTCATCGAGATCTGATGATTATCTCCAGAGAAATGGAGATAAACACCACATACAAATTTGGTACTAAAAATTACTAGCGCGGTATCTGAAGCCGGTTTTTTTCGTTTTAAATTATTTACAGCTCCAAGTTACCGTTAAACCATATATTTTATATAATTTCAGCTTGATACCTTCAGACGTTAAAGCTCTTATTAACCAAAAATGAACGCTTTTTATTAATTAATCTATGTCTTGACGGACAGACGGACAACGACGTGTTTCTTTAAGAGTTTCTTTTGTCTGTTTGAAGAAATAATATAATTCGTCACGATATGATACATGTGATGTGACTTTTAGTAAAGGTTGTGGAATGTGGTCTACGTCATTGCATTAGATTCTGATTTTAGAACTTTTTTGTATAACTTGCAATGTCACTATGCAATGCGCTTATTGCATGCATTACACTGTCGTTGTCGTACCTCACATTATAATAAATAGCCTTTAAGATCCTACTAACAGCAATAAAATTACCCAAGACAAAGCGTGCTAATAACTTAAAACGTGCGTAGTTATTACATCTACTAAAATATTAAAAATCAAATTTAACAGTAGCTCAGTAAAGCCTCTTACGAGCCATTGGCCTTTTTAAGGTATCCGATCTATTCCAATCGCGGGCCTTCAGCATATCGGCTATTATTATCTGTTAAAGACATTCGCAGAAACCGGTAAACTGGTTCTAAAAGTTGGCACGGCCAGGTAACAACATCGATAATACCCTCGGATACAGTGCTCCAGTAAGGGCAGGAGATAAGTTTTAGACTATATGAAATTTCAGTTTGACAAGGTAAGAGAAGTGTGAGAATTAATATTTAATATTTTTTTGCGAACTACTGATGCTGATGTTTTAAAGGTCAAAGCCCATTTATACGGCAACGCCCTCGCACAGCAGAAAAATGGATATTCAAACATATATAAGCATCAGATCGTACTTTGTAGATTTACTTTTAAATGACATAAATAGCTTAAAATGCAATCGGCGTGCGGTAAACTGTTTGCTATTCTATTGGGAAAAATGCAGAAACGCGCAAAAATCTGGCTATTTACAAATTTGTTGCAAGCTACAGTGTATAGGCTGACATTATCGCTTACCATCAAGCAAGCGTACAAGACTTAATAAAGCTTTATCTTCGATCGCATCATCACTTACCAACAGGTGAGATAGTGGTCAAACGCTAGCCTATAAGATATAAAAAAAGCTTACAGTCAGCCAATACATTTGTCTTTATCAAGATGTACTGGTTAGTTACTAAATTAAATTATTCGTTAAAAGGGCGTATTAGAACTTCAAGATGCAATCAGGAGAACATATTGAATTAATTTTAACTTATTGTGCGTGACAAATAGTATTAAACTAGCTCTACTGTGCTTTGATTTTAAGCTCGAAGGCGCTTCCAAACTTCAAGGTTATCGATTTGCATGTAGACTATGGATGGATTTACCTACTGCCATGGCTTTCACGCATTAAGATGCCATTCGTTTGGTACCTAGATTTTTTTTAAAGATTACTCACTATGTGGGTTGCACATTACTAGTATTCTTAATAACCCCTCCAACTAAGCTAAATATGCTTGTGTCTGGAGTGGGTTCATGTCAATAGAGCAATGGGTGGTGTGGGGATCCATTGGACTATTTCCGCCTAGATGTGATATTTAACTTTTTGTAGAGAAGAAGATACTATGTAAACAGTGATCAGATCACTCTTTACTCTGTTTTTACCCTACAAGAGGCTGAACTACCCCGAAAGATAAGTTACAGCTTGTGGATTTTTAGGGTTCCGAACCCAAAGGGTAATAACGGAACCCTATTACTGAGACTCCGCTGTCCGTCTGTCTGTCTGTCTGTCCGTCTGTCACCAGGCTGTATCTCATGAACCGTGATAGTTAGACAGTTAAAATTTTCAAGGATGATGTATTTCTATTGCCGCTATAACAACAAATACTAAAAACATAATAAAGTTAAAAATGATAGAGGGTCCCCATACAAGAAACGTGTTTTTTTCGGCGTTTCACGCCATCTATGAACGCTTAGTTAGGTAAACGTCCCATAGATGGCGTTATATTGAAATGTCGATTCCTAACACCTTTATTAGACGTTAGATGGCGTTATAAGAAATAAAATGTTTAATTATTATTATTTTTTATCGAGCAAAAAATGATAGTGGTATTTTTTGCTCGATCTTATAAAATACTGTAGTGTGGTACGGAACCCTACGAGTGCGAGTCCAACTTGCACTTGGCCAGTTTATTGTGTCTGTGAACACATAGCCTAAATAAAGAAACGTATAAGAGGACTCACTGTAGGTGAAGACGTAGGATTGTCTACTGTTTTTTTTTATTAGTTGGCCGACAAGCTGATCCCTCCTGATGTCACTGTTGCCTATGAACATTTGCAACACCGTGGGCGCTGACGATAAGTTGCCAACTTGGAACCCTATAAGCCTCCATTCTATAGCTGAAAGGGAAGATTGTGGCGGGAAGGTCGTTCCACAACTTACAGGTGTGAGGCAGAAACCCAAGGTCTGTGCTGCTAAACTGCAATTTCTGGACAAGATGATGATAATGTTGCATTTTAATGATTAGGCTGCTACATCGAACTGCGACCACACGGTGGCAGTAGTAAATACATAGGTTTGATATAAGGTTAATATTAATTATTAATTATTATTATATTATTAATATTTATTTTTAAGTTGTTAAAATAAAGTGTATATTGTATATTATTACATATAAGGTTATTTTATCAGCCATCACGTACGACAAACATTTCACCTAGCGACATTTACAAGTCATCAGTTTTGTCTTAAGTTGTGGTACTGCGTGTTTCTATATTGCGATGGGCCTATGCTATTATAATATGATAATTTTACATTTTGATGCATTAAATTAGTAAGAGGTAACATTCAAGCAATGAAAGTTTTATTTCGCAATCATTGACTTAAGTTTGACATTGATTGCCTCAACTGTTTTAATACTGTTTGTAAAATAAGATCGTTTAAAACACTAAAAAGAACCGACTTCAATGCTGCGCTATTAATTTTCAGTACCAATTTTGCGGTGTTTATCTCCATATCTCTGGAGATACTTATCAGACCTCGATAAAATTACCATGGTACCACCCTTGGGATATTTACTTTCAAACAAAAAAAATCAAAATCGGTTTATAAACGACGAAGTTATCCGCGAACAAACATAAATATATATGTATATATATATATATATATATTAAGAAACCTCCTCCTTTTATTAAAGTCGGTTAGTAAATAAAGTATTTATGGTTATGTACATTGAAAGATTTGTCATTAGAATTATTACTTTTAGTTATTTGTAGTTTGTTGATGACCAACAATAAGCATTTAGGAGGCTTTAATATTCAAATATTATGTTTCTTTGAAGTGTCTCACACTTTATATTTTTGTAAATTGTTATATGTAAATGGTTACGCAAGGCTTTAATATTCAATTGATAATGCGAATGGTGATGAAATGATAGTAGATATATAGTATAATTCAAAATGTAGCATATCTTTTTATAAACGTAACCAACAGTATTTTATATCAATGATGATAATGCAAATTTTTGAAGTATGTAATTCAAGTAAAACCATCAACGCCTCGCTGAACGTCAAAACATATTTTAACGTAAATATCTCACTCAAGGTAATTAAATTATCTGTTTTTTTATTCACTGACTGTTTAATCTGAGTCAAGGTATATCTTCTACGCTTATTCTAACTACCTACTACCTCATTGTATTTGGTCGTTTGAAAGTGCGTTTTTGAAGCAAGATCCTTGAACTTTTTCAGGCCAATTTAGTAAAGTCTATTAAAATGAATTACATAGCATAAAATGTAGCGTTACCATGCAATCTTACCTGAAACCCTACGTGTGCGAGTCCGACTCTCGCTCGGTCATTTTATTTCAAATTATGACTGTGATATACTAATATATGCCTTAAGACTATAATAAGCTATCTGCAATATCCATCTGAAACAACTATTGCATAAGATAAATACAATTGAAATCAATGTAAGTAACTAGGTACCTACCTAGATTTAACTTTTTTATGCTGAATAGGCAAATGAATAACCACTATCTCACCTGATGCTAAGTGACGATGTGGTCCAAGATCTAGCACGCTTGCCTATAAGATATAATATTCACTCGCAACTTGAAGACCCCCCAGATGGTAGTTTACAACAAAACATGAATTTGACCGAAATTCAAAAAGAGGTATTGTTCAAGAAAACAATGCGAATGGTGATGAAATGATAGTAGATAGTATAATTCAAAATGTAGCATATCTTTTTATAAACGTAACCAACAGTATTTTATATCAATGATGATAATGCAAATTTTTGAAGTATGTAATTCAAGTAAAACCATCAACGCCTCGCTGAACGTCAAAACATATTTTAACGTAAATATCTCACTCAAGGTAATTAAATTATCTGTTTTTTTATTCACTGACTGTTTAATCTGAGTCAAGGTATATCTTCTACGCTTATTCTAACTACCTACTACCTCATTGTATTTGGTCGTTTGAAAGTGCGTTTTTGAAGCAAGATCCTTGAACTTTTTCAGGCCAATTTAGTAAAGTCTATTAAAATGAGTTACATAGCATAAAATGTAGCGTTACCATGCAATCTTACCTGAAACCCTACGTGTGCGAGTCCGACTCTCGATCGGTCATTTTATTTCAAATTATGACTGTGATATACTAATATATACCTTAAGACTATAATAAGCTATCTGCAATATCCATCTGAAACAACTATTGCATAAGATAAATACAATTGAAATCAATGTAAGTAACTAGGTACCTACCTAGATTTAACTTTTTTATGCTGAATAGGCAAATGAATAACCACTATCTCACCTGATGCTAAGTGACGATGTGGTCCAAGATCTAGCACGCTTGCCTATAAGATATAATATTCACTCGCAACTTGAAGACCCCCCAGATGGTAGTTTACAACAAAACATGAATTTGACCGAAATTCAAAAAGAGGTATTGTTCAAGAAAACAATGCGAATGGTGATGAAATGATAGTAGATAGTATAATTCAAAATGTAGCATATCTTTTTATAAACGTAACCAACAGTATTTTATATCAATGATGATAATGCAAATTTTTGAAGTATGTAATTCAAGTAAAACCATCAACGCCTCGCTGAACGTCAAAACATATTTTAACGTAAATATCTCACTCAAGGTAATTAAATTATCTGTTTTTTTATTCACTGACTGTTTAATCTGAGTCAAGGTATATCTTCTACGCTTATTCTAACTACCTACTACCTCATTGTATTTGGTCGTTTGAAAGTGCGTTTTTGAAGCAAGATCCTTGAACTTTTTCAGGCCAATTTAGTAAAGTCTATTAAAATGAGTTACATAGCATAAAATGTAGCGTTACCATGCAATCTTACCTGAAACCCTACGTGTGCGAGTCCGACTCTCGATCGGTCATTTTATTTCAAATTATGACTGTGATATACTAATATATACCTTAAGACTATAATAAGCTATCTGCAATATCCATCTGAAACAACTATTGCATAAGATAAATACAATTGAAATCAATGTAAGTAACTAGGTACCTACCTAGATTTAACTTTTTTATGCTGAATAGGCAAATGAATAACCACTATCTCACCTGATGCTAAGTGACGATGTGGTCCAAGATCTAGCACGCTTGCCTATAAGATATAATATTCACTCGCAACTTGAAGACCCCCCAGATGGTAGTTTACAACAAAACATGAATTTGACCGAAATTCAAAAAGAGGTATTGTTCAAGAAAACAATGCGAATGGTGATGAAATGATAGTAGATAGTATAATTCAAAATGTAGCATATCTTTTTATAAACGTAACCAACAGTATTTTATATCAATGATGATAATGCAAATTTTTGAAGTATGTAATTCAAGTAAAACCATCAACGCCTCGCTGAACGTCAAAACATATTTTAACGTAAATATCTCACTCAAGGTAATTAAATTATCTGTTTTTTTATTCACTGACTGTTTAATCTGAGTCAAGGTATATCTTCTACGCTTATTCTAACTACCTACTACCTCATTGTATTTGGTCGTTTGAAAGTGCGTTTTTGAAGCAAGATCCTTGAACTTTTTCAGGCCAATTTAGTAAAGTCTATTAAAATGAGTTACATAGCATAAAATGTAGCGTTACCATGCAATCTTACCTGAAACCCTACGTGTGCGAGTCCGACTCTCGATCGGTCATTTTATTTCAAATTATGACTGTGATATACTAATATATGCCTTAAGACTATAATAAGCTATCTGCAATATCCATCTGAAACAACTATTGCATAAGATAAATACAATTGCAATCAATGTAAGTAACTAGGTACCTACCTAGATTTTACTTTTTTATGCTGAATAGGCAAATGAATAACCACTATCTCACCTGATGCTAAGTGACGATGTGGTCCAAGATCTAGCACGCTTGCCTATAAGATATAATATTCACTCGCAACTTGAAGACCCCCAGATGGTAGTTTACAACAAAACATGAATTTGACCGAAATTCAAAAAGAGGTATTGTTCAAGAAAACAATGCAGCAAAATATGTTTACACATAATTCAGCAAAAATTATGTAAGCACGTAATTGGTTTAACCTTGGCTAAATTTAAACTAAGTCAGAAATGTCGGTAAAAACTCGCCTTCATAGAGGTTGCTGAAACTGGAAGGTCATTTAGAATTTTAGAGTAGGTACATACAGAGATAAAAGGGTCAAATTAGAGGAAAGTACCCAAAAAGGGTTACATTTTCAAGTTCGTAATTCTACGTTGTACCTATGTTATTTTCAGTTTTGTATCCATTAAAATGATTTATTCACAAGACCCTTCTTCAAGTATAATGGGTCTTCATTTCTTATTTATCTGAACTGGCACTAAGCTAGTTAAAATTAGGGATGTTACAGTGGTGGTTTTCGTGGAACCGAAATCGGAACCGGAGGTGAACCATGTACAACCCGGTCACAATATCTGTGCACCTCGCTGGAATGCGGCGCCTCTCCCGCTTCCCCTGTCACCTCTCCGCGCACTCCCCGGTGCGACAGTACGGCGTTCACACCGTACCCAGACCGCCGATATGACGTCACGAGGTCAGGTGCACAGATATTGTGACCGGGTTGTAGTGTTGGGGGCAAATGAGACCCTATGTTAAGGCCGGGTCAGATAAATGAATAAAACAATGCTATAATTATTCGGTATAATCTCCGCTTCAAATCAATCGGTACCGAAGCCGAAACCGGAGATGTCAAATCAACCGAAAGTTTCGGTATATCGGAACCGAAGCCGGAACTCCGTAGCATCTCTAGTTAAAATACATATTATGCAAGTTACTACGATTTAAGTACCTACCTGACTCAACGTTATAAATATAATTAAATCTTATGGAGGCTGTTTCAATATGCATATTTAATATAAATTAAGACAGCTTTAATTTTTTTTAAATATCCTATAGGCTAGCGTTTGACCACGATCTCAACTGGTGGTAAGCGACTGAAGATGGTGAACACGCTAGGCCTAGAATACTCTGACTCGCAAGGGTATGTTCAATTTTTTTAATTTATGATTTATTGAAATATTTCACGAGATCTCAAAAATGATCTGTTTTGTGATTACACTTTTTCTTAACGAGTTACTTACATACTAACTACGCCTAAAAATAAAAGAAGTATGCTTAGTTTTTGCTTACAAAAACGTCAGTTATTGTAGTTTCTGTAATTATTGAGGTGTTTTTGCGTCCAAACCATCGAGAGAATAGGACACAATTTTAGACTTAATGGGGTTTAGTTGCAGTAACGGATCTCACCGAGAGGTATAACCTCAAGGTTATCCAAGTATACGCACCGACTTCGGCACACTCGGACGATGAAGTGGAGGAAATGTACGAGGACATTTCCAAAGCCTTGCACAGAACCCAAAAGGCCCACTTCAACGTTGTCATGGGGGATCTCAACGCAAAAGTGGGAGTACAAACAAGCGGCGAATCGGTAGTAGGACCACACGGATTGGGAAGCAGAAATCATAGGGGGCAAATGCTCGTCAACTTCCTAGAAAAAGAGGGGCTTTTTCTGATGAACTCTTTCTTCCAGAAAAATCCCCAGCGGAAGTGGACGTGGCAAAGCCCCGACGCTATGACCAAAAATGAGATCGACTTCATTATGACGGACAAAAAGCGCATATTTAGGGATGTCTCAGTGATCACTAGGTTTAAAACCGGCAGTGATCACCGACTAGTCCGAGGCTCTCTAGATATTGACTGCAAACTTGAACGTGTTCGTCTAATGAAGTCCACGCTCCGACCCAATATGCTACAATCCGTGGTCGGGTCTGAAACGTTCCAGCTGAAACTGGAAAACCGATTTGCTGCACTGGAAACCACAATTGACGTTGACCAGGATCTCGACCATGTGGTGGACATCCTCAGGGAGGAAGGGACAAAATTCTGTGAGTCGCGAGGTGCTGGCAAGAAGTCCAAGCTTTCAGAGGAATCTCTGCAGCTAATACAAAAGCGACGTGATAACCCTGCAGTCACTTCGTCAGATCAACGGACCCTAAATAAAAAGATTTTTAAATTGGTACGACGTGACCTCCGGAGCTCCAACACACGCTCAATTAAAGAAGCGATCGAGCAAAACCGGGGGTCAAAAGTCTTTGTCCAACAGCTGGGCCGAAGCCATCTGACGAAGTTGACCACTTCTAGCGGGAGTGTCGTCGCTTCTAAGCCGGAGATTCTTAGGGAAGTAAAAGACTTCTACAGCCAATTATACACCTCACAAGCGTCCCTTCCCCAACCCGGCATCGAGGATCCTAGAGCCACTCTGACCCGCCACTACACCGAAGATTTGCCAGAAATCAGCCTAGATGAAATTGTGATGGCTCTCAGGCAGCTTAAAAACGTAAAAGCCCCCGGAGAGGATGGAATTACAACGGAGCTCTTAAAAGCCGGTGGAACTCCTACGCTACTACAGCTTCAGCGTATTTTCAATTTCGTCCTCTTTTCGGGGAGAACTCCGAAGACATGGAGTAAGAGTGTGGTTGTTATGTTCTTCAAAAAGGGAGACAAAACCCTTTTGAAGAACTATCGACCTATCTCGCTCTTAAGCCATGTCTATAAGTTGTTTTCTAGAGTCATCACAAATCGTCTCGCGCGTAGGCTCGACGAATTTCAACCCCCCGAGCAGGCTGGGTTTCGAGGAGGATACGGCACCATAGACCACATCCACACAGTGCGGCAGGTTATACAGAAGACTGAAGAGTATAACCAGCCCCTGTGCTTAGCGTTTGTGGACTATGAGAAAGCCTTTGACTCCATTGAAACCTGGTCTGTTCTGGAGTCTCTGCAACGGTGCCAAGTCGATTGGCGATACGTCCAAGTGTTGAGAGGTCTATATGACACCGCAACTATGACCGTCCAAGTACAAAATCAGCAGACTGAACATATCCACTTACATCGAGGAGTTAGACAAGGAGACGTTATTTCCCCCAAATTATTCACAAACGCTCTAGAGGATATGTTCAAAACGCTGAACTGGAAAGGACGGGGCATAAATGTCAATGGCAATTACCTCTCACACTTGAGATTTGCGGACGACATCGTCATCATGGCTGAAACCGTGCAGGACCTGCAATACATGCTGACCACCCTCGCTGATTCTTCTGCGCGCATCGGTCTCCGGATGAACTTGGATAAGACCAAGATCATGTTCAACGAACATGTTATTCCGGAACCGATTGCCTTAAATGGAGTCCCTCTTGAAGTTGTTGACGAATATGTCTACCTTGGGCAAATCTTGCAATTGGGCAGAAACAATTTCGAGAAGGAAGCTCGCAGAAGGATACAGCTTGGATGGGCAGCATTCGGAAAACTTCGTCGAGTCTTTACATCGCCCATACCACAAAGCCTGAAGACGAAAGTCTTTAACGAGTGCGTCCTTCCTGTTATTACCTACGGAGCCGAGACGTGGACACTGACAGTGCGACTAGTTCACCAATTCAAAGTCGCTCAGCGAGCTATGGAGAGGGCTATGCTCGGAGTTTCTCTGAAGGATCGAATTCGAAACGAAGTCATCCGTCAGAGAACCAAAGTAATCGATATAGCTCAGAGGATTAGCAAGCTGAAATGGCAGTGGGCCGGTCACATCTGTCGCAGAACCGATAACCGTTGGGGTAAACGAGTTCTAGAGTGGAGACCACGGCTCGGCAAACGTAGTGTGGGACGCCCTCCAACTAGATGGAGCGATGATATACGCAAGCTGGCTGGCAGCGGTTGGAAACGAATAGCTGAAGATCGAGCTCAGTGGCATGCCATGGGAGAGGCCTATGTCCAGCAGTGGACGGAAATTGGCTGATAATGATGATGATGATGATGAACGGATCTAGGAAGGTGCTAAGGAAGGGGCTCAAACCCGTCCTTCCTCTCACCTCCCCTTCCCTATCATCCCAAAAAAAGTCAAAAAGTCCCGAATAATCAGACGAGGCGTAAGTACGTAGTATTATTATCTTTTCTATAGCGTAAGCTATAAGCCTATGCCCAGCACTAGGTGGGAACTATTTTATGACAAAAATAATCTGCGGTGACAGCAGTGTGTGTTGTGGTTGTGACATACTTACGAATTGACAAGTGATGTGTGTTTTGCAAATTATCCCTCGCTTATTTTGCATTTTTCATATAATATTTTAAGCAATTAAAAAGTATTTGATTAATAAAGTTATCGTGAAAGTTAAGGTACGGACTACGGACACACCGCAGCGTCCTGCGTGCGCGATCTAGGCGGCGATCAGATAGCGCAGTAGTATTTGTACCGACTGGTTCACACCAAACGTGATCAAACACATCAAACAAAAACAATTGAAACGTACTGAGATCGCGCCCGCAGATATCAGGACGCCGTGGTGTGTCCGTACCATTACACATATTAAAGTTTGTAACGGCTATTATCACGTAAAAAATGTTATTTACCAGAAAATTAACTGTGAAGAATTTTCGAAAATGGTCGGAGTTAATTTTCCGGTAAATACAATTTTTTTACGTGATAATAGCCGTTACAAACTTTAATAAAATTATAAAGTAATTTATTAACTAAAAATTAACTTAAATATAAAACCAAAACAAAATCCGGTAATCAAACAAAAAATCACATGCATATATGTATATTCCCCTTTGCGGCTATTGCGCTTGATGCATATTATCTGGCTTCCATGTATAGTACTCCTACATTAATAGATGACAATGAATCATAAATCAAACAATTTAATTTGCTCGTGCTAACGCTAGAATAACTATTATAGATCTTATTAAATTCTATATCATTTACAATTTTAATACTTAAATCATACAGATAAGGTCGAATTTAACATGTTTGGTTACATTTGGTGATGAGTTTGATTGTACCTATAAATCATCTCGTCTAGGTACTGAATTATATTCTATTGTGTTTATTACATTGGCGTTATGTATTTATAATAACAGTTTGGTAAGACAAATAAAATAGGTAAGAAAATATTAAGTGAAACCATTGAGATATATTTAAATCGATGAGTGAAATGATTTTATTGAGAAGAAAGATAATAATGATGAAGATAATGTACCTACTAAAAGTACAGAATAATGAATAGTACAAGTAAAAAAGCTAAAAGCTAAAAATAATAAGGTAGTAGGTCTTAGGCCTAGTCAAGTCCAATAAAGGCACTCTGGCATGGCAGGCCCCTGAGCATAATATAAAACTGAGTAGGTATATTCTCGTTTTCCATCTGTCAAGTCACAGTCACAGGAAGATATGGCTTCCGACGACACAGGACATCCTAGTGTAGAGTCCACCACCTGGTAAATTATCTAGTTATAATAGGTATAATTTGATAAGATCTTATGAACAAATAAACCGTTCATTCATCTGCTGCCAGACTTATATAATGATGTATCCTTTGAGGAGTTTAATGGTACGTTATAAAATAGCACTACACGTAAACATACCAAGATCTGTAGGATCCATGTAGCACATATTTTTTTCAAGATGTAAAAAATATCTTCAAAGATTATTTTTTCAAGAAGCAACCGAAAATAACTAGATTATTTATTATTCTTCTAAGACCTTATTTACACCTAATTCAAAGATAAGATGAGAAACTCTAATTATACGTACATATTTATAGTCTTTTTATCGCAATATAATAAGCACAATTTTACCTTGTTTAAAGGTAGGTATGCCAAAGACTTAAATGGGAAACTTACACATCATATATCAACACCAAAAGTACCTAGTCATGCGACGCGACTCCCACGCATTACAAGAAGTCCCTGCTTGCATTATGACCATTCGCACGTAGTCAGCAGAGATAAGACTTATTTCTTAGTAGAGATATCTGCATCCGTCGAATGATCATACTGAATAGATTTTATTTAATATTAAGTCAGTCTTAAGCGAACCGTCGAATAAACGACATCTTTTATAATTCAAATTTGTCTTTTTAAAAACATCTCCGGTAGCCGTCGATACTTGAGTGGCGCAGCCGGTAGGATACCCGTAATCCTTCTGTCGTGCTTGCGTTTACGCTCTATTCAAGGTCCCAATATCGGCTTTGACGCGAAAAGTTCCGCGAAATCGACTACGTCGGGTATCCATACGAACCAAATAAGAAGTCTCCTGTGACGGCCAGAATCCGGAAGACGCAGTAGCTGACTCAAAGGAGGATATGTGTGGCTTGTGAGTAGTTTACTTCACTATTTCCTACATCCATATCTATTCCATTTTATGTCTGTTTAATGTTATTTTGGGTCAAAACTTGCCTAATCTATTCATTAACTGATTTTCGGTATAAATGCACTTATATTGGCGATTTATATTTCGATTTTAGGTATCATAGTTAGATATAATATGTTATAAGTGGTATAGATTTTAGGCAATTGTTATATTGCGTTCTCTCATTGTAATATTGCGATTATAATTTAAACATTGAACTAACTATTATATAAATAAATAGGTACAATTATTGTGTGATATAGGTACGATTTAAGGTTAGATAAAATGACTGAGGCTAAAGTTGTGGCTATCCCTATGGAAATGTCCAAGGTCATTCCGAAATTTGATGGTGACGAGAAACTCCTCAATCTTTACATAAAAAAAATGTGAATATGTGATTGGTTGTTTTACAAATGCTGAAAACCAGGCACAAGATCTATATGTCTTTCATGTAGTGTCTAGTAAACTCACCGGTAAAGCCGCCCAGCTTATAAGTGAAAGGCAGGATATTGAATCTTGGGCCGCACTAAAAGAAGTTTTAATCCAACACTTTGGCGATCCACGTTCAGAAGAATGTATCGCTATTGAGCTTGAAACATTAAAAATAAATCAAAATGAATCTTACCTTGATTTCTGTAACAGGATTCAGCAGGTTAAAAGTTCTTTAATTGCCAAAGTAAACGCCATAGTAGACCCTCATGTAAGAAAAAGCAAAATTACTATTTACGACAATTTATCTATGAATGTGTTTCTCTACAATCTGCCAGAGGACCTCATACGGATAGTTAGGCTTAAGAGCAGCACAACACTAGAAAACGCGCTTTCTATCGTGTTGGAAGAGGTCAACTTTCAATACCAATATAACGCTAGGAACAAAATGTTTCGTGCAGGCTTAACTAAACCACAAGTGCCGGCATCTAACAATCCATACGTAGAGAAATTTGGTTTGAAACAATACTTACCCACAAATGCTCCTCATCAGACAGGCTTTAGATTTGGTATTCCGAATCAGTTCAGACCACAAAATTCTAATTCTGGCGCACAACAGGCACCGCAATTTAAATTTGGTATACCTCATACCTCATCCGGTGTTAGACCACAGCTTAGCCAAAATGTTCAATCTGGCATGCCAAATCAAGGACCTCAAGGCTATAGGCCAAATTTCGGAACACCCCAAGGCTACAGGCCAAACTTCGGTGCAACTCAAGGTTTTAGGCCAAATTTCAATGCACCTCAAGGTTACAGACCAAATTTCGGTCCGCAACAAACAAAACCAATATTTAACCAATCACAGCCCAATCAATTTAAATTTGGTATTCAAACGCAACAAAAACCATTTAACACTGACGTCACAATGCGCACGGCGTTGCCTGCCCCGCGTCCTAATCAAGCTTTTAATAATGAAATTGAAGTTTACGCGGACGGAAATAATGATGGTTTTGACTACAACAGTTACGAGATGAACTATGACTATGACAGCTATGACAATGACCATGCACAAGTTAATTCAATGAATATGACAGAATTTTACGATGAGACAGAATGTTTGTCTAACGATTCAAATTTTTACACACAGGCCTCGGACACGACCATGAAATAATAAATTTGAACTGTGACAATTTTGCTAAGTTGCCGTATATTTACCTATCTGAATTAGACGCGAGATTTATGATAGACACCGGCAGCTCACGATCTTTTATTAGTCCTCACAAAGCGGATGAGTTCTTTGAACACAGTAAAATTGCAATTCCTTTCGAAGTAATAAGCACTCACGGTAAAAGCTTACATGATGAAGCTATACATATACCGCTTCCACCAACATTTAGAACTACGGAAGCACATACGTTTTACGTATATAGTGTAGACAAGGATTATGACGGCTTGATAGGCTCGGACCTTCTCGCGCAACTAGATGCAAACATAGACATGAAACACCAAGTTCTTAGAACACGTGATGCGGAAATTCCGTTCACTTACAATCCAAAGGTGCATATTAGGCTTGAACCACGTTCGGAAACTCGTGTGAGGTTGCCAACTAACATATACAATGGTACCGGAATTATTGAATATAGGGAATTTACAGAAGGAATCAGGATGCCATCTGCATTAGTTAATTGTGTCAATGGTCATACATACACAGTAATTCAAAACACATCAGAGACTCCAATCACGTTAAAAATAAACGACCTCATAAATGTTACTCCATACGAACCAGTAGTATGCAATACCAATACCAACGTTATCACTGAAAACGACTTGGACAAAGATGACTATCTGATTTCAAACTTAGAAAAACTTCGACTCGATCACATGAACGACGAAGAAAGACATGCAATTGGTGAATTGTGTTTTGAATATAGAGACATCTTTTACTGTGAAAAATTACCTCTGACTTTTACAAACAAAGTGAAACACCAGATACGCACCACTAACGACGATCCCATATACTTAAGACCATACCGACAACCCCCTGCAGTTAATAATGAAATAAATAGACAAGTAGATAAAATGCTTAAAGACAACGTCATTCAGGAATCTTGTTCACCTTGGAACGCACCCGTGCATCTCGTGCCAAAAAAGCTAGATGCTTCCGGGGAGCAGAAGTTTAGGATGGTGATAGACTATAGGCGGCTAAACAGCGTAACAACTGATGATAAATATCCGCTACCAAATATATCAGATCTGTTCGATAAATTAGGTAAGTCTAATTACTTCACCACGCTAGATTTGGCTAGTGGGTATCATCAGATTGAGATCAATAAAAAAGATAGACAGAAGACTGCGTTCAGTTCCCAGGCAGGACACTTTGAATTTCTTCGTATGCCGTTTGGTCTAAAGACGGCACCAGCCACATTCCAAAGAGCAATGGACAGCATCCTACGTGGTCTCCAAGGGATTCACTGTCTCGTGTATCTCGATGATATTATCATATTTTCAACCAGTCTCCAGGAACACGTAGATAAATTGCGCAAAATCTTCGAACGGCTAAAAGAAACTAACCTTAAAGTGCAGATTGACAAATCAGAGTTCCTTCGTAAGGAAGTCCTATACTTAGGACATTCTATAACTAAAGATGGACTAAAGCCCAATAATGATAAAATCGATGCAGTTCTGAGGTATCCTCTTCCAAAAACTCAAACAGAAATCAAGAGCTTCTTAGGATTGGTAGGGTATTATAGAAAATTTATAAAAGACTTTGCGAAATTGACAAGACCTATGACCGTTTGCCTAAAGAAAAACCATAAGGTAACAATCACCCAGGAGTTTGTAGAGGCGTTTGAAAAATGTAAGGAATTGCTTACACATGCACCTCTACTACAGTTTCCCGATTTCGAAAAACCTTTTATATTAACCACCGACGCATCTGATTATGCTATAGGCGCAGTACTATCACAGGGAAATGTAGGTAGTGATCGACCTGTTGCGTTCGCTTCTCGAACACTTAACGACGCTGAAACGAGATATAGTGTCATCGAAAAGGAGGCTTTGGCCATTGTTTGGGCCGTGAAACACTTTCGCCCATACCTTTATGGCAAGAAATTCACGATATACACTGACCATCGACCGTTATCTTGGTTAAATTCGTTTGAAGAATCCAACAGCAAAATAACTCGCTGGCGTTTAAGACTAGCCGAATACGACTATGACGTAATATATAAAAACGGTCGCCAAAACACAAACGCTGATGCCTTATCCCGAATGAAAATCAACGCCTTAGGTAGCCGTGATGAAAATTCATCTATACAGGTTAATGTTGATGAGAGAGAGTTAGAATTACAGAGGCACTGTGAACAAATAACGAAGAAAATAACAAAATTAGGCAAAAAGAAAAAACAACAAAAATCTTTAGGTAGCCCTATACCAATTTCGTCAGATTCCGAAAAAACAATTACGATCTCTTCAGACTCGGAGAAAACACTATCGATTCCAGAAAATAATCCAAACAGAGCTCGATCACCGTTTTCAGTTTTGGCACCGTCTAGCGGTACAATTACTGCATCAGAAACGGATACAATTCAAACAGAAACCATACATTCAGCACGTGATGTTGACTCCTTAGGTATTCCGATTCTCAAAGAGGCAATAGATACAAAACCTAACCAAATTTTGGTACACACATGGTTCCGAAACGAAATCGCAGTTAAAGATATTTCAAATAAAAAGCAAAAGATCCTAGAGTTACACTTGCCATTAAATCGACCAGATTTAATAACTGACTTCCTCAGAAGATATATAAGAAACAAGGTCAAATATTTCATATATTTTGAAGATGTGCGACACAGGGTCGAATTCACAGACGTAGTTATTAAACTTTTTAAGGCCGGCTCAGTCAACATTCTAGAGTGTACAGAAAGGGTAGTTTACGTAGAAAACGAAGAAGAACAAAGAGAAATAATCCTAAAATATCACATAGGCAAAAGCTGCCATCGCGGCATAAAAGAGACCGTATCACACCTAAAACGGACTTACTTTTGGCATAACATGGACATAACAGTAGCGGCAGTTATTAATACATGCGAAGCATGTCAAAAAATGAAATATGACCGGAAACCTTTAAAACCCACAATTCAGTTAACACAAACTCAGAATAAGCCTTTTCAGGAGCTATTCATGGATTTATTTAAAATTGAAGGAAAGATCTTTCTCACCATAATAGACGCATTCAGTAAATTGGGCCAGGCGTTTGAAATCTCCAATCAATCAGCACCCGAAATAGTCAGGGCGCTTATCAGATATTTCTCCTATTATGGGACCCCTAGCAAAATAAGTTCAGACTCAGGATCTGAATTTAATAATCGACTAATACAAGAACTTTTGGACTTCTATAAAATCCAATTACATTTAGGAACCCCAAACAACCCCAATTCAATGGGACATATTGAAAGATTCCATTCAACATTACTAGAAATCTATAGATTAGCCAAATATGAACAGAAACTGACTGATGCTTCATCCACTATGACTTATGCTGTAATGGCTTATAACCACACTATCCACTCCGTAACGGGACTCACACCTTTTGAAGTAGTATTTGGCCACACGGAGTCTAAAAGTACTTTCAACATAAATTCGGACAAAGAATACATGCAAGCATTAATGCGAGATCACCTAAAGAGAACTAAATTCCTTTACAAAAACCTGACGGACAAAGCTATACAAATTAAACAAAGATCCATAAATAAACGGGGAGGTGAAAATGAATTTAAAATAGATACAGGCGACGTGGTTTTCTTCAAAGGAACCAATGTCAGACGAAGTAAAGACAAACCTAGGTATGATAAAGCTGTAGTGACCGGAAAAATAGAAAGAAATATTGTTACTTTAGACAAAAATAATCGCGAATTGAAGGCCCCAGTAAAGGATATCAAACGTCCTCCACAGAAACATCCAGATCGCCGTGCTGGTCCTGATGGCGGCCAGCCTACTGCAGGCCCTTCAAATGCAGTCACTTAAAGAAGTACCTGGAGTCCTACCACTTAAAGAAGGGAATGCCGTAATAACTCAGGAAAATTGGACAATAATTAAAATATTAGATATAAACAGTATTTCTGAAGACATAAGATTAAATATCGATAAATTTGATGAATTAAACAGGCTTATTAATGTTAATTTTAACGAAACATATAATGACTCAATATTTCTAAACTTTAAAACCCAAACAGAGTATTTTAAAAATGTAACTTTAAATAAATATAAACAACTATTTCCTAATAACAGAGTAAAGCGTGGTCTCATAAACCCTCTGGAAAGCATGATTAAGATGATTAGTGGTAATTTGGATAATGATGATGCAAAACGTTATGACCAAATTATCAAAAACATAAAGATGAAACAAAATATACTAAATAAAAAGATAACTCTAATTACCGAATTCATTGAAAATTTTAGTAATTTGACAATATCAATTCACAATAATATAAATCAGTTAAACGAGCAATTTCAGAAAGTAGTAGACGATCTTAATTCATTCAAAAAGCAAGAAAAAATGAATTTTATAAGCAACATGATAATTAATACATATTCATTCATTTTACATAACTTTCAAAGCATTACCAGCAACCGAAATAGAGACAGCCATAGCTTTCAGCAAAGTGAATACACTTCACCAATCAATTATTGACTCAGAAAACCTGTTAGGTATACTAAAGAATATTGAAAAATCTGAGAGATTAGCTTTTCCAGCAAGTCTAGAGAATATTGTTAAAATTGAGGAAATTATAAGTATAAAGGCATATTATAAAGAAAGTCAGTTAGTGTTTATGTTAGCAATACCACTCATTGGCAAAGAGACCTATACATATTATAAACTATATCCCATTCCTGTTTTCCGTAACCAAAGTACATATATTATCCTACCCAAATATCCTTACCTGATAGTGAATGGACTGGTCTCCAAGCCACTCGCCGAACCTTGCAAATTGACAGCAGCCTCCAGTTTCATTTGTTTTGAAGATTTAAATGCTGAATTTATAGAAGATAATTGTATTTCCGACTTGATGAAGTATATACCAAACCCTAGCTCATGTGCTTTAGTTCCGGTTACGTTGGAGAAAATTCTTGTACAACATATCCAGCCAAATCGATGGATTGTGTTTGCCAAATGGAACACACCACTCCAGAAAATCTGTCAGAATGAAGTTTCTCAGCAGCACATCAAAGGAAGCTACATCGTCACTCTGGAAGACACGTGTGAAGTAAAGATTGACAAGTTCGCGATGAAACTACGCCCACATCAGATGGAATTCCTGAAATATTCTAAATTGCCCATAGTGACCCTGCTGAATATCAACAGTCTCAAGATTGAACACAGGAAACCGATAAAAATGGAAGATATGAATGTGAAAAGTATGCAGATCATAGTTAAATCAATCCAAAGTGCCAGTGAAAATGTAAATGAAAACGAAATCAGTGAAATTAGAATCCGTAGTGTTAGCGTCTGGACAATCTTATTATACTTAATTATAGGAACATTAATCGTTGTAATTTTATATGTTAAACTTAAGAAAATGGGTTATATTTGTAATGTTCGAAATTCTCAGAATCCTTCTGATAATTTTGAATCTCAGGAGGGAGAAGTCATGCGACGCGACTCCCACGCATTACAAGAAGTCCCTGCTTGCATTATGACCATTCGCACGTAGTCAGCAGAGATAAGACTTATTTCTTAGTAGAGATATCTGCATCCGTCGAATGATCATACTGAATAGATTTTATTTAATATTAAGTCAGTCTTAAGCGAACCGTCGAATAAACGACATCTTTTATAATTCAAATTTGTCTTTTTAAAAACATCTCCGGTAGCCGTCGATACTTGAGTACCTACCCTACACCATAAATCAGTATTCACGCGGGTAAAATCATGGACTTACCTTGCATGATAATATTTTTGATGAGGCAATCAGGCGTGAAGCGTTCTGTTCCAGTGGATCAACCTAGATAGGGTCGGGTTACATATAGTCTAGAATAGGCTATTAAAAGTTGCCGTATATTTCGCTTATTGGCGTCAACGTATTATTATTTATGTTTACTTGACCTATTTATTTTATTAATTTAATCTGCTAGAGACTAGCAGATGTAGGGAGAAGTGGCATTGGCCGAGCTACGTTTTGAAGAATGCACCCTGGAAGATGTGTAGTACCCACTTAACATCTTTCCGGGATCATTTTGCAAAACCCAAAGTCCGTGAAAGCGATGCCGAGTCGACCAAAGACCTAATGCTTTTCATATTAATTGTTATCATAGTTAACTCCAAGAGACAGGGAAGAATGTTTTTTTTTTTCCTAGTGGAACATTAGATATTTGATAAAAAAGTAGTAAGGAACCTAATTAAGGTGTGAGATAACTATGAATTGACAATCAATTTACCACTGTCTCACTTGATGTGGGATCGTGTAAATGGAAATCCGTGTCCTGTAGTGAGACGGGGCAATAGACAACCAACTGGATTTAAACCCGTATGGCGCAACCGAGACAAGATCTTCCTTATGAAGAGGCTTCCTTAAGTTTTCTTATGAGGTACGAGTAGGTCCTACGTAACTTTAAACTCGTACTCGTCTGTAGTTAGCACTTGGTTAATAAAAATTACCTGAGTCAGTAAGAAGAATTTAGCGAGTCCTAGCAAACCATTTAGACTGTACATTTTAGATTTACGAGAGCGCTCTAAACAAATTGACAATTTGACATATATTTCTACCTACTTTTCACACAGTCGGGTAAAAGAGGTACTTACGGTTGCGAGAAAGTTTGTTGCGTAGCTTATTCCAATTCACTGCTTATTGACAATCGATTCAATTCATTGTTTAATTCATTCACAAACAACAAAATAAGACTTCTAAGTTCTAAGTAATGAGAGCGAATCATTAGTAAACTTTCGGTGGTAGACAGCGACCCAGCAGATGACAAAGGTCGGAAGTGATTTTCTAATCAGCAAATAACGACCCTTGACGAGGTGCTTGGAAAAATATCTCTAAATTATACTGATTATAGTGTAGAATATCGACAGAACTTAAGACAAAGGTAAGCTTGAAGATAGTTACTGATCTTGCATGTACACACATACAGTTCAGTGCTTATCGCACGAGGATAATATTAGCAGCTATTTGTAGATTTCAAAAACAAACCATTGGTCATTCATTGGACAGCCAATGGTCATCCATTATTATATGTGATGATATTCCAGCAATCCGCGTTAAACGTTTTGGTTCTACTTTCACCTTTTCAACCACATAATAATAGAACATGTTTGATTTGGTGCTGAACAGTTATAACTTAGGTGTCTTCAAGTCACAGAAGTCTTAATACTTCGAGTCAAGAGTGAACAGGCGGAACAGGTATTTTTATATTATAACCAAGCATGAATCAAGAGAACGATAGAAAAAAGAGCATCATTGCATTTATGCAATTTAAAAAAATGTTGAATGGAATGCCTTGAATTAGGTACTTGAAGTATAAATATCTATTATTGCGGTGCAGACATTTTCCACTCCTTGAACTTATTTGTGCTGATCTTCGATCTGAAAGTAGGTACTTATGACTCTTTATCAGCCTACTATGGTTGTAATTAAAGCTCATATATATACCATTATACAGGGTCTAAATTATTCTATTAACCTTCTTGGGAAAAATTGAATCGTCTAAATGCAAAATTAAATAAGGGGTTCAACCTGTAAAAGTAGAAATCACAAAACTGAAAAGGAGTCTATATGCCAGCAGATAATTAAGAACATAATATTAAACATAACATGACCATGAACTTTCTTAGCATTCAATTTCGAATTCTTTAGAACATACGCTGATTTGATTGAGAAAGTAAACCGAAATGAAAATGAAAGTGAAAACTTGAATATTATTAGATGTTTACCCACAAACAAAATGCGTGCGAACCGATGCAGACTGCAACGAACGTAGGTAAAGCCAGTATATTATACATAGTATTATATATGTGCATGATATTACTCAGTACTAAGTCATTTATTATAGTCCATTCACAGCTAATTTACCTCTGAAAGTCAAGTATCAAAGTACTGTAAAAAATGTGTAGTTTATTTGCCTAGAGTAATTTGGATGTACGAAATTGTTCACAGTAATTTTACCTCTATTCACGATTCGCAGTGAATTCTGTAAAATAACTATGGCAGATACAATCCAATTACACAGCGCAACTGTACCAACAAATCTGCTGAACAGGAAAAGCCATTAGTTAACCTGAAACTAGTAGCATTGTGACACGAACACTTGCGGAGCCAAGTTCTTTGTGTGCTAGGGTGCCGTTTTTGAGGTTATGACATAGAGAAAAAGAAACGTTTTTGGCTAGGATGATCAAGCAGGAGTTATCTTTGGAGGTATCTTTGGACTATAAAACATATTCAGACGTTACTGTGCCAATCCATGACCACGATGACTCGGTGGGCGAATCGTTGTTACAGATTTGTTTTTACGTTCAAAAGATAAGTATTAAGTAAACATTACAATAAATATGCGAAATAAAAACAAAATACCTCATTTAAATGTATATCTCTTCAATTTTTCTAGCAAAACCATTTCATTATGAGTTTAGATGCCCAATTGTTAAAGTAGCTATCAAGTAGGTATACAGTACGCTCATAAAGGAAAGGTTTCATACCAGGCTTGATAAAATTCAGTGCCTATTAAATACCTATAAGATTTAAACACTTGTAACATTATTAAAAAATTGTGTAATCCTTTAAACCAACAGAACGAAACATGTGTGTTTCGTTTTCGTATTGATAAAATGTAATTATAACATTTGGAAAGTGTGTCAACGGGCGACACTCGTTCAGAGAACGGAGCGTACATTTACGTTAACAACTGCTTTTAATGTTGGACGTGGTCAAGGTCTTTTGAAACTTTATATCACTGTTAGCAATACTTATTGAACTTTAATGTATAAATTTAATGTGATGAAACTTTTTTGTTCTAATGCCGTCAATAATAGCAAGTGAAAGTATACTAATTAAAATAATCACAGGGGATAGAATAGTAGACCTCAGTGAAAATAATCAGAAAATCCAGTATTATAAGTACCATTGCAGTACATAGAGGTATATATGTCGTAGGCAGATAGCTTAATAATTAGCCGTTCAATTAACAGCCTAGCCTAGACTCTTAACTAAACAGCGCCGTTCAACTAGATTCCTGAATGATATCCAGCCGTATCTTTTGTTACACAACTGGCTGGCTAATGCTTAGCCAAGTCATATAATGTTTTAGTCTGACACACTAGGAACAGTGACCACCACATGACCAACAGTGACCACCAGAAATTTATGTATATAGATGCACATACATATACCTATGCATATATATGCATATACATACACATATATATATATATATATATGCATATACATATGCATATACAAATATTTCTGGTGACGCGCGGCCGCTGCCGCGGCTCCCCTCATAGCTACGCTCGTCTGCGCACGTCACGTGGTGGTCACTGTTCCTAGTGTGCGGCCTCAGAATAATGAACAGGCAAGGCAAGTAATAAAATGTCATCGATCCAAGTCATTTGTCTAGCTGCTTGATTAAATGGCTGGATATCATTCAGGATTTAGTTTATGGCTTCTGTTTGTTTTTATCCACTGACAAGAGATCAAAAGTCAATGTCTGTGGATATATCATGATCATGGAGTCCAGAATCATGATCATGAATGACTATAAAATTCATGATCTGTTTTCATCCACTGACATAGATATTTTGTTTCTTGTCTGTGGATAAAAACAAACAAGCGGTAATAATATAAAGTCGGTAATGGTATTTTATTAGGGTTAAGATCAAGAAATGTGTTTTTTGAAAATCGGTAGAAAAATTCGACCTGTAAGCGAGAACAGACAGACAGTCAAACCTCCGGACAAAAGCATTTTGGCCTAGTCGAAACTGAGACACTTCGCTCGCTACGCTCGCTTGGTCAAAACCAGAATAAAGTTACTAATAAAAAAACAGGTTACTTGTATGGTCTCCACACAAGTAACCTGTTTTTTCAGGCATTCTATGCTCGATCTTACAAACCGTAATACATAGAGACTTGAAATTTGCTCATAGTGTGTATTATAATGGTTGCTATAATTTCAAATAATAAAAAAACTAAGATTAAAGGGTATATATATACATACAAAAAAACTTATTTTTCCGGCAAATGTTGTTCAATCGGAACCCTACGTGTGCGAACCCTCGCCCTTGGCCAGTTTATTTATAATCCTGGTAGTCTCTACAACGGCAGAGACTACAACAAGTGCTACTATAAGAGCCATGGCATGGAGCCACGTAGGAGCATTATTAACCTTTATAAATTAACTTTATCAAGGCTGTTTTTTCTATGCAGTAAGTTGCAAATAAGCAGACGGCTCACGTGTTCTTAAGTGATCTGATCACCGTCGTTCATAGGCTATGAACACTTGAAACATAGGGTGGCATATTTGTATGCTAATCTTACAAGTTTTGATTTTTGTAATGCTTTTTAACCGACTACACAAAAAGGAGGAGGTTCTCAATTTGTCGGAACCTTCCCAGATGGTCCCATTTAAATTTTAACGAAATCGGTCGAGTCGTTTTTAATATATCAACATTTGTATTACGACGCATAATTACTTATCTCGACGACTTACTACTAACTACTGGCACATATTATGTAATAGTTACTACGTCTACTGGCTACTTTGACTAGCACTACCTACGTTTGAAGTCGGTTCTTTTAGTTTTTTAAACGATCTTATATAATAACACCACTTTTTAAGGACTTCGCGTTACTGATTTGCGGAAAAAGGTACACTGAAGCTCATTTCACATTTTACAAGTGTAAGAAAAAATACCGCTTCAAAAAATCTATGTTGTCTAATAATGTACATTGTAGGTATAACTATCAAGTATATTATTATAAAGAAGATTGGTTCAACTTGGTTAGATGGTTACAGGTAAATTGTTTTATGTCATATCAGCAAATTAATACTTTATACACTATTGCAAACCATAACATAATTATCTTAGCGGTTATCTGCTGACATTCCTTTGTCTGTATGTGTAGAAACGAGGTTGCAAATCACAAAGTTATGCATAGAGATATAACTTATTTACTGGTGGTTGACTATTGAATTTGAATTAGATTCTTTTGCCAATTTAATTTTTAAAACTATTAATTTGTATTTATTTTTAATCTGTGTTATTAATGTTATATATAGGTAAAATAATGTATGTCTGTGTCCTATTTTTTTTCTGTAATGGCAATAAACACATTTTATTTATTTATTTAATGTCAACTTCAACTGTATAAAAGTATAGAAAATTAACCCATAAGAAGTACAATAGAGAGTTTTGGCGGGAACGTGGAAAAGTGTGTGTGATCTCATTGTATTTTTTCCTAAAACTTGTGTTCTTCCGCGTGTTAATATGTAATAAATGTGGATTATTAACCATTAAGTGCCGGTGCATGTGTGCGAGTGTAGGGAAACAGCACAATGTTGAAAAAAATGCTATTTGCGTTCTCACCAAAATTCCACTGAAAATCTTCAGTAAACACCACATCTTTACTGAAGGTATGATTTAGACTAGACTTTTACTTGACAACTGACCTGAAATGTGACTTTGACCCATCTCTACGACGAAAATTCATAAAAACTTGAAAAATTTCAATACTTGACACTGGCTAAATACACTAATCGTGTGGAGCCATAAAGAAACTAAAAAAAAAAAAAAGTACAATACCATATTCCATTTCTTTACTCATGTGACCATACATAAAGAAAAATTAAAATATAACGTTGTTGCTGGTACTTTATCTATAACAATATAAGTAGTCAGTTCTAAAGGACCTACTAACATATGTCTTTCTGTATCTCTGTCTGGTTAGTAAGTTTTCACGACTAACCGTCTGGGTAGATTTTGCTGAAAAGCTGCTGTTAAGTAGACTTTAGAATATTTTTCAACGTGGGTCTTTACTTCCGTTGAAAATTTTTTGTTGTTTTTCGCAGAGACGCTACAAGATTAATACTTATTATTTGCAAAATATCAGCCAAAAGATAACAGAACAGATAAAACATAAAAAGTCGGACTCGCACTCGTTGGGTTCCGTAGCACAGCCAGTTTTCGCCAGATAAAAATAACTTTGTTTTTCAAAGTGTTTACAGCATGAAAAACAAAGTTATAAGTATTTGCGGTTTTGAAAATGTGTTATACCTCAAAAACTGCTGACTGTATCTCGTTCAAACCAATTTTTGTTGAAAGTTTTTATTGAGATCTACAGCACATTTTTTCACTCCCTTACTTTAAAATTTACATTCTATCACTTTCACATTTCATTTACTTAATTTAACTTAACTTAACTAAATATTTTTTGTTCATCACATTTTACCACTTCAGAAGTGTCCATCTTTCAAATGTTGGTAATGGTCAAAGGTCAATCAATAGGTTTGAAGAAATTTTTTTTTTAAATTTCAGTTCACTATTTAACTGATTGAAAAAGAAAATGTACAAAAAAAAATTAAGTAGGGGGGAAGCTCACTTTAATCTTTACATTTTTTGAATTTTTGTTTTAAATTCGTAAAGCGGTTCACAAACTACACCTGCCTACCAAGTTTCAACTGTGTAGTCCTTATAGTTTTTGGAATAAAGTGGTTATGACATACGGACGGACAGACAGACAGACATGACGAATCTATGAGGGTTCCTTTTTTGCCATTCGGCTACGGAACCCCAAAAACTAACATTTCCTTATGCAAACTCTCGATACATTTTTTTATGACCTAAAACTACTTAGCTCGCCCATTCATACTCCATACTTATTATGTTAAGATTGTAGTGTTTTATTATTTAGACCTCATTAACTTGGCCTTCCTTACTTCTTCTAAGTCTAGGTATTCTAGTTTCTATGCATATTACTGTTTCTAGGTAAACTTTCTAGTCACTTCGTTGCTTGTGAAACTATTGTAAAACTGCATGCCTAATTTCCATGCAAAATAGTAAAGCTTTAAGGCTCAATTTCTGTATTCTTATGACAAACAAAGAGGCGACCTAGGCTCCAAATTTGTTACTCTAAAGAAACTGTTTGTGTCAAAAATAGTACACACCGTAAGTTGAACTTAAGGCTATGCTAAATAGAAAATGTATTTAACACGCCGTTACGTACCTACATTATTAGAAGTAACCATCTGATAAAATTAATTGATAAGGGTAATATTACTTCTACTACTCTACTAAACGCAAAAGCGATATCTCAAAAAAAATCGTAAAGTTGGTTTTTATGCCAACGGATAGCTTTACAAAATACTCATCTTATGAACTAAGTCTTTTAGCGCTATCTTGTATAAAACATATGAAAAAACCTTAACAAAGATTTTCCTATCTCAGTTTTACCTCAAATCACTAAGGATATTAGAGGTATATCAATATTACGTGGGCAAACAACTGTATATTTGAATACCGCCAAATCTCTTAAAAAAGAATAGCAACTTTTCTAAGCCAATAAGCAGCAAATATGTAGGAGAAGAAGAAGAAGAGTAACGAAAAAGCAGTAACTCAATAAACAGTGTAGCAGTATCTCAGCCACAAAAAAAATGATATCTTAACTATTATAGTTATTGTAATAAGAAATAAATTCAATATAATAAATACATTCTATTTATTAACCAAAAAAGTTAATCTATACTAATATTATAAAGAGAGAACATTTGTATTTTTGTATTTTTGTATTGCTTGTATTACCTGCTTTGTTACCCAATAGCACAGGCACAGAATAAATAATAGTTCTACAAACTAACTAGCATTAACTGTTTTCATTTACACTTCCTTGATCTAACCTAATCAGGTGACGTAGCGGTAAAATGGTTGACTATATAACAAAACAAAAAAAAACTTCTATTCAACTAAAAGCAAACTGCCATTTTACCTTCTGTTTTTTACACGTCAAAAGTAGTTTTCGGATATTGCATAATCATTCATACTCTGGTTATGCGAATAACTAAGTAGCGATACTAGCGATTCACCTCAATGCAATGACCTAGCTCATTCTAATTTTGCATTCAGATACACGATAGATAAGGTTCTCAGTTCATTGAGATCTTAGATGCATTAAGTCACTGGGCACATATTACAGGTACCGATTTAATCACAGCAACATACTTAATTCTGATAGATGTACCTACAGGGTCATTTACTATCGATGGATAAGATGAAACAGAGCGGTAGAGGCCACAAGTATAGTCTCTTACTGCGCATTTATTGAACAATAGGGATGTGTTGCGTGTTGCCCGTTTTTTCCCAATTTATCTGTTCCCTAAGTACTTAGGTAGGCCTATCTACATAAGGTCACTGTACTACATACATACCTATACTATTATTTATTACTATTGTTATTATTTTACTATGATTTATTCTGAGATAAGGTTTCAGATTTGATTGTACTCCTCTCAAACTCAAATGTGTTTATTTAGGTAAGGCTTTTTAGGCCTAGGCAACATTGTAATAGGCAACATTGTAATACAGGACCATAAGAGACCTAGTGTGGGTACCTCAGGATACATTGATGGTGCTATTCAAGGATTGTGATGTAATGCTATAATGTAAGAATACATATGGAACAGTACCATATCCATTGTAAATATGAAAAAATTTATTTACTTTTACAAAAGATCTACTCTTTTTTAGTCCCACCAACTACTGTTTATTCTGTGTTCCTACTACATTTAAAATCTTATTTTTTTTTGTTTCTTCTTTATTCATCCTTAGTAGACCATGAGCTTTGTTGCAAGTTTTTTTTTTACAAAACAAACTAGGAGTCAATCTGTGTTAACATCTAATCTCATGTCTCAGCGCACAATATGATTATTGAGACCGTACTGCTCATAAGTCTCTAGAATAATTGAAGGGCATCGAACCCACTGACTCGTGACAGACAGACTGACAACGTGATACGGCTACGTTCAAGGGGAGTGCAACCGGAAAGAAAAAGTGTAATGTTTCACTGACATAATTCTACGGAAGAAAATCGGTCAGTAGTTTTTCCGGTCGTTTACTTCGCCGGCCCCGAGGTAAATGTAAACTTTTGGATGATGTTTAGGATTTTCTTTTTATTTCTATTGTTTACGTAAGCGAATAAAATTTACTTTCTGATTTTCATTTTAATGAAATTTTTATCTACAGAAAGACAATAAGAATAGAATAAGAATAAGAATAAAAAGAAAGATAATAAAAACAAATCAATAAAAAATAAAAAAATAAATAAAAAGAAAGACAAGTAACTACCTACTTTTAAACCGACTTTACAAAAAAGAAGGAGGTTCTCAATTCGACGGTTTTTATATGTTTGTTACCTCAGAACTCCGTCAAATCTTAATTAACCGATTTGAAACATTATATTTTTGTTTGAGAGATTAAGCCTTCCGTTCAAATTTTATCGAGATGTGTTAATAATCTCCAGAGATATGGATATACACAATATAAACAAATTATTATACCTTTATGACATGAACTGGCTATTTTGACTATCGCGGCATGTGAAGTCGGTTTTTTCGTTTTGTATCATACATTATTTTTTATTGTAGTACCTATAGATATAAGCAAGCGCATGACCACAACCTCACCTTATCTAATAATGCTAAAACGGTTTTGTGATGAAATGAGGCGTTGGACCACTAGCCACAATTATAAATTAGTACAATAAATCTTGCCATGGCTGAAAGTCTACCACCATCAGTGGTCCACTGGTCACTCTTTGAAAATCGCGCAGTTGATCGAGGTTCTCAATTCGACATGTACTTATAGGTACTTATATAAATTTTATTTATCTCTTTTGATGTAAGACCAAGCATAACTTTAAGCCTAAGCCTAGAATTATTATTTTGAACAAGTTTACTTTCAGTGTTCAGCGCCATCTGTGAAAAATTTAGAAAACTACTATACATTTTTATAAGCTTACTTGACTACTCTTTAAGATAGTACGCATTTATTTCACAAGATGGCGCTGTACCGTATATTGTACCGTATTGTAGTTCTCAACACCGCTCAGAGATGGCAGCAGTAACTTTTTGATGGGTAAAATAAAGTTTGCTTGTGCGGCTTGTCTGATATACAATTGAAATAAAATGGCTTTGAAACTTCTACAAGCATTTAAAACTAAAAACATAAATTATCAAAAATGGTAGGTATGCTAGATTAGATTTATTTCTAATCAGTAAGAAATAAAATTGTATGAAGTGTTTATTTAGTGTACCTAATCATTACTTTATTATTGTAGATATTATTTTATTATATTAGGTACTGTACTTTATGTGAAACAGATAAATCACATCACATGCTAATCTATTCCTTTCCACCCTAAGGTTATCTGGAAGAGATCGCTTTAAGCGATTAGACCGCCTGTTGCCACATTGTTTTATTTACCATTTTTTACTTTTAATTTGTATGGCGTAATAAAGTGTTTATCTATCTATCTATCACATTACCTACACAATTCATACACGTAAAAAACAGACTTATTATTAATATATTTTTACCTTACTATTTTGGTACGCATCCCTTTTATAAGATTTCTCTAGGCAAAAATCCAGATCTGTTAAGTTATGGCCATAACAAAATTGCCCAAGGCTAGGCAACAAAGGGTGATCTCACACAGTTGATGACAAGAAAATAAAAACATCATATAAAAAGTTCTGTAATCAACGTGCATCCATCTTTCTGGTTTTGTGGGGCCAAGCGCGTTGGCCGTGTAAAATCGACTGGCCGGGCCCGCTGGATCTTGTTTCATTTTTTTCCTCGTTGAAGATGTATCAGAGGCATTATCCTGAGTTTCGTATTGGCTGTGACGTGGTAGGGCTGTCGATAAATTACAGCATTTATTTGTTACAGATATGATTTTTACAACGAATAGACAAACACTCGACCACTACCTAAGTACTAACTATCTCACCTGATGTTAACTGAAGATGCACTCTTTGATAGTGTAGTACTGACAGACGGCAGCAATACGATCATATAATCGTAATCATTTAACAGAGTACAATTATTCAAACGGTAAGTTTTATGGAATCCATCTATTTTGTCACAATATTATGACGTATGAAATAGGTACCTACAAATGATTATCTACAATATATAATAAGTATCGACTAATTAATAAACTGGCCAAGTGCAAGTCGGACTCGCACTCGTAGGGTTCCGTAACACAGTAGAGTATTCTATAACTGATTTTTCGCAACTACAAAATTAACTTTGTTTTTCATAGTGTTTGTATGAAAAACAAAGTTATCTTTGCGGTCGCCATATCTCTAAAACTGCTGACTGTATCTCGTTCAATCCAATTTTTGTTGATAGTTTTTATTGAGATCTACAGCATATATTTTTTTTAGATTTTTCACTCCCATACTTTCAAAGTTAGAGGGGGGGGGGGGGACACACATTTTACCACTTTAGGCGCGTATGTCACAGCCATTTTATTCCGAAACTGTTAGGACTACAGAATTGAAACTTGGTAGGTAGATGTATTCTGTGAACCGCTTTCCGATTTTTATACAAAAATAAAAAATATAAAAGTTTAAGGGGCGGCATCCCATACATAGAACTGAAACAAAAAAAAAATTTTTCTTCAAACCTATACGTGTCTATGGATAGGTCTTCAAAAATGACATTGAGGTTCCTAAAATCATTTTTTCTCAAAGTCAATCATTTGAAAGATAGGCGCGTCTAAAGTGGTAAAATGTGTGTCCCCCCCTCTAACTTTTAAAGTATGGGAGTGAAAAATCTAAAAATAATATATGCTGTAGATCTCAATAAAAACTTTCAACAAAAATTGGTTTGAACGAGATACAGTCAGCAGTTTTAGAGATACGGCGACCACAAAGATAACTTTGTTTTTCATACAAACACTATGAAAAACAAAGTTAATTTTGTAGTTGCGAAAAATCATAGTTATAGAATACTCTACTGTGTTACGGAACCATACGAGTGCGAGTCCGACTTGCACTTGGCCAGTTATTTTTAAATTGTTTTACTAACCCCCAACGTGGTCGTAGCGACCAAACGGATGATCCGATTTTAATTTAGTTTTTTTGTTGGATAAATTGTTAATAATAAACTTACGAAAACACTGTGCTAATATAATCAGAAAGAACTTTAAAATAAGTAAGACTAAACTAACTAAAAAATAAAACTACAACAATTAAACAACAACAATTAAATTGTATATGAGGTGCCAAAAAGGCTTACCTATCTACCCACCTACAAAAATATTGCTCAGTAAATTATATGACATACTAGCTGATACCCGCGACTTCGTTGACGTAGGTACATCAAGAATTTTATCACTGTAAAGCTGTGTCAATCAAGATTTGTTTGATGCGAGTTATTTAATGTTTAAAAATCATGTTTTTATCGTCGCAAAAAGCTTATGTTCATCCTCATGCTATAATGTATCTCCTTGTTATATTTTGGTAAGATCGGATCGTGCGTTTAGGCGTGATTAGGTAACAAACAGACAGAGTGACAGAGTTACATACGTTTTTATAATATTGTATATTCTGGATTCTTGCAATCGGCCAAATCGATCAAATGAAATATGTACCTACAATCGATTGCAAGAATGCCTTATAAGCGCAAACCTGCTTCATCGGGTCATACAAGATCGTCATCTCATCTCGTGCTATGACTCACGGCTGTACTGGGAATTTTAATGATTTCGCGATTAAACATTATTATGTACACGATACAACAACTTTAGAATAATAGAAGGGCTACCTGTTAATGGCATTTGCTGTATCATGCCATGGAACTATTTTAACGTAAGTAACAATAATATTAAATAATGAAATTAATATGTGTTAATTTTTCCTTTATTTAAAGTACCTCGCAAACCTAATTAATATTAGGGGTAATTAAGCAACGACAAAGACCATTGCCCAGCCGTGTGACTCAAATGACACAATAGGTCCATACATTATATAATATACCGATTAAATGTAATAATTTTAAGTTGTCTAAATAAATTAAAATTATAAAGCGTAGAGTATTTAATATTTTCGTATCTTACCTTCATAATATAAATCTTACTAATTCAGGCATATAATGTACAGTATTTTTGTATTAATATTTTAGAACGAATACATTATCAACGTAGAATATTCTTGAACATTCTGGTAAGATTGAGAAGCAACCCTACCAAAAGCTCGTGGAATAAGCGGGAGCGGGCATTGCGGGCAGGGTCGGGCGCGCGTGCGCATAACTTCGACATGACGTCACGCAGCAGTGCCGTACTAACTAGAAAATAATCTGTGTTGGTACTATGTGAACCCCGCTGTCAAGGCCTCTCAAGCATTTACATTTGCCTATACTATATATATATACATACTTAATGAGATCTCACGATTTGTATTCTATCGAAAGCTCTTTGAGCTTCGAGCTTTTGCTAGCAATGTTTCAAGGATTCGGTAGCATTTCTTGAAATCGCGAGTAGAATTTGAGCACAACATTCAAGTACAATTCTGCTCTTTTATCCTTTTTTTAACGGTAAAAGGTAAGAGGAAGCACAACGCTCGCTTAGTGGTAAGCGATGACGTCTACCTATTACAGATACAGCGGCATTACAAAATTCTGGACTACTAGAATTTAGCATGTCACTGCACTGCGCCTGTTACCTTGAGACATAAACATGTTGAGTCTCACATGCCCTGTAAATTTACTGGATATTTTGCCATTTCAACCGAAAAACAATCCTATTTCATGGCTGAAAATTAATTGGCAAAGTGGTGGTAACGCCCCAGGCAGACTAGCAGAAGTCCTACCACTAACAAAGTACCATAAAATGTAAACTCCAAAATTGTAATACAAGCCACTTATAATTTATCAGCACTTATTTTTATAGCAAGACTGCAGCCTTAACATTCATCAAGCTATGTAGCAAACAGTATGACAAAGAAATACACATTTGGATGCATACGAGTATCAACATCAGAGGTGCCAGCAACTCCCTCTGGCTGGCTTAGAAAGATTTAAATATTAATGTTATACCTTGATGCTGGTATATGATAGTCATAGACGAAACAATACTTTTTCTTTTTCAGACATGATTGAATAATGAGATCATATATTACTAACACGAACAATAAAAGTGTTATTAAACATACTGTGCCTGTAGAATTAAGATCTCAGTGCTTACATTATATAAATAAAATGTAGGTACATTAACTACCAGCAAAAATAAATTGACCCAACTAACTGCTCATCCTAATTAGGTAGGCACCGACCCTACAAAGTTATTCCACACATTTTAGGCCTAATACCTGTAATTTGACAAAATTCATCACCGAAACAATTTGCCACAACACTTTAGGCAGATTAGTACGATAAAGCTAAACACTTTTATGCGTTCTTTGAAATCGTTTTTCTTTTCGGTTGGGTTTTAGGAACTTATAACTAACTTCAAATGATATATTTCATGTAGATACATATTACGTAAGACTAGGGAAAATATTGTTTTAAAACAGAAGAAATTGCTGGTACTGATTTTCTTCATATATTTAGCAATTTCAAGCAACAAATATTATAATGTTTGTGTAGATAATCAAGCCTATATGATAAATACAATACACGCACACATACTTAAAGCTTATTAACTCCTTAATTCCCGAAAAGCAACGCTCGATGTTATTATTTTAACATGGCATTTATTTAACAGTAGCTCCAGGAAAACAAAAGAATGCTCATATGTCAGTTCAACAGCATCATAAACACACGACAAACATGCATGTACTCATGAAGTAACTGTAGGTTATCTAAGATTACCAACCATCTAACGGTAGACGATGGTGTTAGATAGACGAGACAAAGCTTTCGTAGATTTGTTCAGTTCTTAGAACGAGCTGGTACGCGGTTCATTTTGTGTGAGCACATTTACTGCGTTGTTTTCTCGCCTCTTCCTCTTTAGATAGTGCGTTAGAGCTATCTCAACTCAGTATAATCATAATTGTTAGATATATTGCATATACTAAAGTTTTCTGTCATCGCATACGTCGAGCTTCGAGCATTTACCAATGGAGATGTTAACGTTGTAATCCGCAAACATCTTTTTCTGCCGATACTTACGGGGGACGAGGTAAACACGCATTGCACACACACAAATCACTCACTTTAACGATCCCGCACACTAGCTTGAAACACGCACACAGTATTAAAAATACAGCGTAGTTACGCACGCTTATATGGCCAAAAATGGCTATATGGCCAGCAGAGGGGTACGCCTTGCGTTAACATCTCTATTGGTAAATGCTTGAAGACGTCGAGCTGAGATCGACTACTATTCGATGTTTGAGATCGATGTGTCAGTCGATATCAATGTTGAGAATAACATAAGAAATGATCTGCCCGATATTCTTTTGTGGCAGTGGATTGGCGACCGTTGTTCGGTATATTAATAGATACTTAATAAAAGACTGTAAATATAGATACAAATATTTAAAACGAATAAAAATCAATAACACGTTATATAATATAGGTATGAGTACCTACTTCACTTACCTTGATACTTTGTTTCCCTAATTTTATTCTGATAATTTTATACACAGTAATAGCATAGCAGAATGGACTTCTGAGTATGCAATGTTGTAACGGTAGACAATTATAATTCGGAGAACATTTTGCTGATTAATTATCTCATAATTATTTCCTCTTATCTTAACGTATCATCGGTTGGTCAAATGTATAAGATAAGAATCAGATACCGTTTAATAACAGGGATTGTATGTAACTGGTGTTTGAAAAAATCTAAATGTCAGCCAGCAAATAAGATAGCGGACTTTTAAAGTCCTTATCCCAATCCGTCAACCGTAGTAAGCAGTAATTATAAATACTTAATATAGTACATCCTATTTAATCCTACTTCCTTTCCTTATTTTAAGTTAATTTTCCAAATTCTTAACGCCTCTAATACCCTGTCTTTACGGTCATCGGAAAATCATATACTTCCATTCCTAGCCATTATAGTTATTTCTATGACAAATCAATTGCAGTGCCAGTTTGCAGTGCATTGAAAGATAGCCTCAATGTCGACTATCACTCATATTTTCCAACTGAATTCATTAATAATTATTATTTATACATTTATTGAATACAACAATGCAATAACTCTTTATTGACACCAAATTACAAAGGAAAAGTAACAAAAATGAAGCAGAACTTAAATTACCCGTGCTACAATGGGGCGCCGGTCTTATCGCTTGAATGACTTTAATTTTCTAATATTAAGCGCACGAAAACCTTAACTATACATAAATACTAAATAATAAGTGTGCATAAATTCATGCAGTACTGCAGTAGTTATTTATGATTTTTATTTCCTAAAATTGTAACTATTATAAAGTTTCAAATATATCATTTGAATCAAGTAGCCCTTCAATCGTTGGCTCCTTCAATTTCTATGGCTCAGCGACCCGAAGTGGGCCTTGGCCTCCGACAAAAGTAAGCGCCATCTGTCTCTATCCTGTGACAGCTCCCTCCAGTTTTCCACCTTCAGTTCTCGCAGATCTTTCTGAACTTCATCCTCCCATCTATATCTAGGTCTTCCCACTGGCTGCCGACCAGTTGGTCGTCCCACGTATGCCCTTCTTGCTGCACGATCCTCCGCCATTCGCTCTACATGACCGAGCCATCGGAGTCTATGAGCTTTTATTTCTCCAATAACGTTGGGCTCTGCTATTAGTTTTTCGATCTCCTTTCAATCGTTAAAACTAAGAAATCTTAATTTGTGCAGTTGCTGACTGTACCGTCCTGGTTTTACTGCTTAATTTTAATCATGACCGATGGATCATTAATCAATATAGAATCTGTCCTCATTAATAAACAGATTGGTTTGTAAAAAATTGCAATGACAGAACAAATATAGTTTTTACATATTTTCGACTAGCCTATCATTAAACAAGTGTAGGTAATATAGAATTTTTAAACCTGAACCGCTAGATAAACCTAAGGATTTTACAATGTTAAAATACATAAAATATTACTATCGGAAAATATAATAGCTGTAGATTCAAGAATTTACAGTTTTAAATTCCTTGCAAATTCTACACTGTTTTGTCCACACAACTACGATGCCCGGTAAATAAAATCTGGGACTCTTCATATCACCAGTAACTAAATAGATAATTTTTAGGTACCTTATACTATTAATTATTCGCGATTACCTATAAAGTAAAAAGAGGTAAGATAACATCACTAATGCAAATAATTTATTTGTTCCAGGTGACAGTATGGAGCAACAATACAGTCGCTGAGATCGTGTGCGAGGTCCTACGAGAAGCTGGAGCTGTGGTATCCGGAGTACCATCTGGCCCAATTTCCGCTCCGCTGTCAGTCCCACTTGGACTACCGCTCCCGCTGCCGCTCGTCACTCCGCCACCATCGCCACCTACCGCTCTATTATTCCTAGGCGGTTCCAAAGCTCCCGTTGAACCGAGAGCCTCAGCAGCGGTGTTGGAAGGCGAAGTGTTGGTAGCTGAACTTCAGCCAGCCTTGTGGGATGGAAGGGATTTAGACACCTTTCTTGCCTGGGAAAAGATTTATGGTAAGTTGAGTATATGTGCTACAAGAATGCTTTAAGCAGAAACAAAGCGGTCGTGATATGAATAATGAAGCGATGTAAACAATAAAATGGGAGTATCTTGATCTAAGATTGAAATAGTTTAAACTCTGTGTGAACTTACTACCTAATATGGTTTTGAAGATGACAAGGATTGAAGGTTCATAAAATAAATAATTGTCTTTTATAAAATTATGAAAACATTTTCCGAAGACGTGCAAATTGAATATACATATAAAAAATTAAACTCGAGCACGCACGTTATATTGAAGGCGTGTCATATTCTCTTCGGGCGTGTACTGACCCAAACAACCTTATAGTACTTTGTGTGCAAGATATGCAATTGTATTTGTTCAAATCCTGTTGGCAGCCATAAAAGTGGTCATCGTGGGTTTTCTCGACGTAAGCGCACTTTCTTCGGAGTCGATGACAGAGCAGTCTCGTCACAAATACTTATGGCTGAGCTTCATTTAGTATTCAGTAGGCACCGCGAACGATGTAGAAAGCGGTTTGCAATAACACTCAAACGCACTCTATTGTCCGGTAATACTTCTACGAACTTGGTCATATGCATCAGACACCGTGACAATAATATTTTATTGGATAATAAAATATAATCATGCCTATGTACAAAGGAAATGAGCTTCTGACACGGTTGGAAATGTTTTGATGAGCTTAGATAACTAAACATACCCGCAATTTAAATTACTTATTCATAATTATGTGTGACTGTACCGTGTGAATGTTGGGCGATTAATACATTCTTGTCATTATAACACCGTTACTTTATTAAAGCAGGCTTTACATACAAATGATCCTCCCTGAACCTTCGCTACAAAGGTCATTGTCGATCTACAGATGAACTTTAATGCAAGGTGAATTAATCCATGCGTAATTTAACCTTTCTAACGCCCACAAATATTTTAGTAATAGTGCCTTTTCATATCAACCCATTCATAACGGCAATTAACTGAATCAGAATGATGAATTAATTAAATTGTTCTCGTTGCAGCTTCTACGTTGTTCTCAGCCGTGGAGCTGTACGGTAAGCCACTCCTGCGCGCAGCTGTCATCACTAAGGAGGAATATCATATACTTTTTTACTATTTGGAATCTGTCTCGGAAGCCAGTGACGCTCTCGCTGAACGTATGAGGAAGTATATAGACTCAGGCTTACTAATGAACGAAGCAAAGACTGACGAAGTCGAACAAAATAGCCCATCAGAAAAATCCGTAACGGAAGACGAGCCAAAAAGCTTACTCACTGAACTAATTCAGGAAGGTGTTCTCTCACAACAAGACGTCGACGCTTCGTCGGTAATCACGAGCTCGGAGCTAAACGAAACTGTACCAGAAAACCGTAAATCGGACGACGTGTCTTCAATCAGCCCCTCACTTCGTAAAGTCATCCTTGACATTCCCATGGATTGTAACGAGTCCGTAGCAGACAGCGACTCGGTGGAGACTAATGATAATGTGACAACAGTAACAATAAGAACCGGCGGCCAGTGCTGCGCCGACCACAGGATCTCAGCAGATGTCGAGGATAATGTTTGGGCGAACGTAAGGTGGGACTTCCTTAATCCGAATGATTTCGGTTACGATCAGGTTCGCAGTGTGAAAAGAAGTAGATCTGACTCCGCCCTCACTCCGGTGGCTCAACGAAGAAACGATGATCTCTACGAGAGACTGAACGATGATGCGGAGAACGAATCTTGCGGAAGTATGACACCGTATGAGTCCATCGAAGACCTATACGATTGCATAAAAAACGCACAATACACTAGTCCTGCGGCGGAAGAATCCACCCCGTCGACGGAGAGTCAATGCGAACCGCAATTTCGAGATTACTTCGAGAAGACGAGCACCACTCGTCAGAGTTCCGCTAGTAGTGAAAAGAGCGGAGCCTCTTCTGCGTTTCCGTTTTCGAAATGTGGTTCGAGCGATTCCACCGATGTATTCACGTCCTGCGAATCCACTAGCGGGATCAGTACCTTCGCCGCTAAGAGCATACCCGAGTCGTTGAAGTGCCGAGAGTTGCCGCCTCCTCCACCCTCTGTGGAGGGAGACGCGAGTGAGAGCGCGATTCTGCTGAAGCAGCTATTCTCGGGGGAGCTGATGGATGCCTATAATGAGTACCTGGCTGCGTACCCGTATGCGAAGGCGCTGCTACGACGCAAGGCGCGGCGGGACGAACACTTTATGGCTCTTGCTGACATCCGACGTGGCGCCGCTAAATACACCATAGCGAACTACCTGGAACTACCGGTGAGTAACTAGATTTATAATGGTATCTATACATCACTCGAATGAATCACATCACACCGCGATGCGCGATGCCGAGATATATTACGAAAGTGAACAATACAAATGTTTCCTCATTGCACTTGACCTTAACGAGTTCAGAGCCGGAGCGAGCCGAGCGTAATGGACGTGTCAAATGTGGTCATTAGGTTTAATCGGCGCCGCATCCAGAACAATGCGGCCGAGAGCGTCACCGGAGATTGATTTAGATGAAGAGTGTGTTTAATCGCGGGCTCGCGACAATGATTCGCGGGACGAGCGCACGCGCCGCTCATTCAATGCTAATGGGCCGGAAGAGTGCACGTGTAGCTCTCTCTCGGCGATTGCACCATTGTCTCCCTGGACACGCCGCGCCGGTAGTTTCTGGTTTCAATCAACGCCGGTACACCGCCGCATAGCCTGAGCTGTACCCACAACCTCACTCTGTCGAGGAACCGGTTGAATTTTAATGCCAATCAACATTACCATTGCATATTTTATGTTGCAATGTACTTACGTCTCAAGGTATTTTTTGTTATTTTGTTAGCTAGCATGTATAGTAGGTACCAGATTCAAATAAGGTACAAGTATCGTTTATAATAACATTCGCGATACGTGATGAAAAAACACCTCAACATCTAAAACACGAACGAAACAATGTTTTATTAAAATTGCATGGAATAAAATTGTTAAGTGATTCAGCATGTAGCGTTTAGCCTTTTGAGTACTGGCAGTATGTCTTCGTGATTTGGATTCTATCGGCTTATCTGACGTTTGCGTACCACGGAGGTGACAGAGGTTATAATAAGGCTTCTACGGCGTCATTTACGCGTTCAAGTTTGGATTCGCAATCTCTGATGCGGTAATCTACCTATATGCAACCTTACTTATTGGAGCCTGAACCAACCTAAACTTATTACATACATAAAATACGTAACAAATGTCCATATTACTTCGATCCAATTATACCTTTATCCATGTTCCATCTCATCATGGAGCTCGCATCCGGGTATTATAAAAAGATATCGTTCATCTAAAACTAGACTGTAAGGAGTTAAGTATAGTGCACAAGGAATGTCGGCGTCCTATCTAAGCATCTAGATTCTAGGGCTCGCGTCGGACCATTTAGCATTCCGTGCGGGCAGCGTCGCCTGCTCAGGCCGTTCTATGTTAACACATATAGCGGTGTTAAGATTTGTAATTCTATGTTCTATTTTAGGTAGGTAACTTACTTGACTGAACAGTCGTTTAGTTGTTAGTGAGCCTGTCCACGAAACTGAAGGTCGTGGGTTCGATTTCTACACGGGATAATTCCTCGTGGCGGTTTTACACTCATGGTAAATGCAAAGCCTTTATAAATAATTCTGTAACCCTTTAGCTAGTCTTTAGTATTTCTATGTTCACGCGTAAGCAGCTAACTATTTCTCAACTGTTCTATGTAACTTATAGTTGGTGCATCAATGGAATTATTTATAGTACACATGCTGTGCATAGCCGTGCATGGTTTATGATTAAACGATCCAGATGCCTGTAAGTTACACTGCACAGACAAATAATTGAACATTACACCGGTTGTATTAAATAGCTCCTTTTACTGATAAGGAAGTTTACTGTATCTATGTTGTAAATTAGGAACTACTGATTTTTTATTACACATTTAAAGTTTCTGTCTTTTGGTTTTTCGTAACAGGATGAGTAACATTCTTTAAATAGGTAACAAAGTAAGCTATAAGAGTATGACCGTCTGCCCCCGAAACCGTGGATAGGCTTATGATTGTCCTTCGGACCCACGTTGGGCACTCTTCTGTGTGGGACGGGAATAAACCAGTTTTTAGTATACATATAGTATTTTTTCACCGCACGACATAAAATGCCATAATACGTACATTATTTCAAATTCGTATAAACAAATCTCGCAAATTATGCCGTTTTGCGTTTCAACCAGCGATAAGCGAGGTAGTTAAGCGTTTAGCGAGGAAAAATCCACGAATCACTTCATTAGTCTCGCTCAATAACATAATGTTGTTGGGTAATTACTACGTTCATTGATTATCTTTGGGCATCTCTGGTGCAAAGGAAGCCTTACAATTAGGGAATGATATTGTTCGAACCGATCTTTAAAGTCAAACTACATGATCGGGTCAACACGTCACATTATCGCAAACTTCGGCACATTGCTTCCACCACTCGATTTCAATTCAAGCGGAAATTAAACCAACCCGATGCGTATTTCCTCATTCAATGTTTACTTCAACTTTATTTAGCAAACTGTACTTACTCTTTTTAACTTTCATATCACAAATGTATACTTACCTTTTTTTATGGTAAAAGGTAACAGGACAAGCACGACGCTCGCCTCATGGTAAGCGATGACGTCTACCTATTACAGATACAGTGGCATGTAAAATTCTGGCAGTCCAGAATTTTGCATGTCATTGCACTGCGCCTGTTACCTTGAGACATAAAGATGTTCAGTCTCACATGCCCTGTAATTTCAATGGACACCTTGCAGAAGTCCTACCACTACAAGTAGAAGCTTATATTGTAGTAGTACCTATATTGTTAACTAATAATATTGTTATACACACAATTTGCGGCCCTAGTAAAAGGTATTGTTTTGGTTACACTGGTGTTTTTTTTAATGTGAAACTTCTTTAGGCGCACTAGAGTATAATTTAACGGAAATGACGTAGCGTCACGGTGCAAAGGCAGCGGAAGTTACGTAAGCGTCATGTTATATTTTATACTAGCAGCCCGCCCCGGCTTCGCACGGGTAGAACATATATGCCTACAAAATTTGCATCAGTTTGTTGCATCGAATATAAAATATGAACATATTTAACAACCATCGTCATATTTCATCCAATTTACACAAAACCTTAACGAATTATGCACCTAAACCTTCCTCATAAACACTCTGGCTATTGGTGAAAATCGCATGATAATCCGTTCAGTAGCTATTGAGATTATTGCGAACAGACAGACAGACGCAGTGATGAACTTTGTTTTATAATACTTACGTATTGATATTGGACGGCCCTTTGGCGTAAAGGATAGTTACCCTGATTCTGACCCGACGGTCGTTGGTTCTAATCCTAGCTATATACCTACCAATGAAAGTTTTATGTGCATTCATGAATCATGAGTTTTCGTACAGTGGTAGTGGAATCATTAAATCTACCAAAAAGTAGCTTACCACCAAGGAGTACATCTGCCGCCGTAACCTTACGGCGTTCCCCGACGCAAAATGTAGGGGTAATATACGTTTAACGTGTGTATCTGTGTGTCTGTCTGTAGCATCTTAGCACCTAACCGGATGAACCGATTTTGTTTTTATTATTGATAGTTTTTTTTTTGTTTGATAGATGTCTTCATCGAGAGTTTTCTTAGCTTTGATTCATGAAAATTCGTTCAATCGTTATAAAATTATGAGCTTTTTTCTAGTTAATTGCGCTATGAAATCAACTTTTATAGGTCTGATCATTCGAAAATCTTCTTCTTCAACGATATTGTAAGAACATGGAAGCCTCCTGGACTCTACATAATACTCAAATCCTCACCAACTTACAGCTCAGATTTTAAATGTCGTGTTTAGAGTCATTGGAAAAAGCTATTATACATCGATCAGTCGGGGTGGTTTAAAATATTATATTATATTATTATTTATATAGATGAATATTATTTTATACAATAGATCATATTATTATACTATATTGACTTCAAATTGATTGTGATCGGTGGGGATCTACAGCATAGCTAAGCTTATAATAATATTTTCGTAGTAACTATGACCTAATCTGTGGTTTCACTGCAAATATTTTATTAATTTTGCGATGCGTGTTTGTGAAATTCGTGATATCTTCTAGAGTTTTAATTTGAATTATATACTGTAAAGGACAATTTGAATCTATAATATGTGGCCAAGCTAATTAACGTAATTATTTGGATAAGGATTAATACTATATACTTGAAAATAGCCTTGGAAGTTATGTAATATTTTTTAACAAAAATTTTAAGATTAAAATGGTTACTGTGAGTCAACCTTAAGAGATAGACATATGCTGTCGCGGACTTTTTTAGGGTTCCGTAGCCGAATGGCAAAAAACGGAACCCTTATAGATTTGTCATGTCTGTCTGTCTGTCTGTCTGTCTGTCTGTCCGTCCGTATGTCACAGCCATTTTATTCCGAAACTGTTAGGACTACAGAATTGAAACTTGGTAGGTAGATGTATTCTGTGAACCGCTTTCCGATTTTTATACAAAAATTAAAAATATAAAAGTTTAAGGAAAAGGGCATCCCAAACATGGAACTGAAACAAAAAAAAAAAATCTTCAAACCTATACGTGTGGGGTGTCTATGGATAGGTCTTAAAAAATGACATTGAGGTTTCTAAAATCATTTTTTCTCAAAGTCAATCATTTGAAAGATAGGCGCGTCTAAAGTGGTAAAATGTGTGTCCCCCCCTCTAACTTCTAAAGTATGGGAGTGAAAAATCTTAAAAAAATATATGCTGTAGATCTCAATAAAAACTAACAACGAAAATTGGTTTGAACGAGATACAGTCAGCAGTTTTAGAGATTTGGCGACCGCAAAGATAACTTTGTTTTTCATACAACCACTATGAAAAACAAAGTTAATTTTGCAGTCGCGAAAAATCATAGTTATACATGGATTACTTAATTGTGTTACGGAACCCTACGAGTGCGAGTCCGACTTGCACTTGGCCAGTTTATTGTAGGTCTTATTAAGTTGTACAACTCTTGCATAGAAAATATTCTTCTATCTATTTTCAATTAAGCAGCGTTCGTAAGAAACGTGTTTTTTCGACCGTTTATTTGCCGATTTAGGTTGCAAATTAGGTCTCCACGAATGTACCTTTGATTTAAACGGGATAATATATAGCCTTTTTTCATTCCGAAAGTCCATTCTATGTATTAGTGAAAGAATTTTTTAAATCGGTTCAGTAGTTTTTGAGCTTACTCATTACAAACATACAAACATACAAAAATACAAAAATACAAAAATACAAAAATACAAAAATACAAAAATACAAAAATACAAAAATACAAAAATACAAAAATACAAAAATACAAAAATACAAAAATACAAAAATACAAAAATACAAAAATACAAAAATACAAAAATACAAAAATACAAAAATACAAAAATACAAAAATACAAAAATACAAAAATACAAAAATACAAAAATACAAAAATACAAAAATACAAAAATACAAAAATACAAAAATACAAAAATACAAAAATACAAAAATACAAAAATACAAAAATACAAAAATACAAAAATACAAAAATACAAAAATACAAAAATACAAATGTTCTCTCTTTATAATATTAGTATAGATATATAAACGTCCTTTATTGTAGAACGGCGTAACAAATAAGACGTTTTCGCTAAAGTTCAACACATGGAGTTGTACAAAAAGAAATTATAAGTGATGTTGCAAAATAAATTGGAACGAAAGAATTTGGAAGTTTCACTTCTTTTTAGGGTTCCGTAGCCGAATGGCAAAAAACGGAACCCTTATCGATTCGTCATGTCCGTCCGTATGTCACAGCCACTTTATTCCAAAACTATTAAGACTACACAGTGGAAACTTAGTAGGTAGGTGTATTATGTGAACCGCTTTACGATTTTTATACAATAATCAAAAAAATAAATATTAAGGGTCGGCTCCCCATACATGGAACCGAAACTAAAACAAAATATTTTCATCAAACCTATACGTGTTGTCTAAAGATAGATCTTTAAAAAAGACATTAAGGTTTTTAAAACCACTTTTCTCAAAGTCAATCATTTGAAAGATAGGCACGTCTAAAGTGGTAAAATGTGTGTCGCTCCCCCCCACCCTCTAACTTTTAAACTAAGGGCGTGAAAAATATATGCTGTAGATCTCAATAAAAACTTTTGACGAAAATTGGTTTGAACGATATTGAGTCAGCATTTTTTGAGATATAGTTTTACATAGAAACTCTATGAAAAACAAAGTTAATTTTTTGGTGGCGAATAATTATAATACTCTACTGTGTTACGGAACCCTACGAGTGCGAGTCTTACTTGCACGTGGTTAGTTTATTTTATATCGTACTAGCTGAGCCTCGCAGCTTTGCCCGCGTTGAGTCCTCGTGAAATGCGATAAATGAAGAACAGCTCGACCGATTTTGTGCAAACTTCACATAAACCATCTACTAAATAGTCCGAACAAAGCCTAAACATTTGGTTTGGATAGGTGAGCCCGCTCTTGAGTTATAAAATTACAACGAAAAGTGGCATTCATTTTTTTATTTTGCGCAATATCTCTAAAGGTATATTTTAAGTATTTAGAAAAACATTCCAAACTGGATTTAATTTTAAAAATTTAATTAACTACATTATTTTAAAACTTTCTTGAAGGCACTTACTTAAAATTTATACAAAAACTAAAGCCTCGGAAAAATAGGTAAGTACGAGAACATCACTATATCGTATTTCCTAGTCTAACTTCTAATATTGTATATAATATCGAGCCAATTCTATATAAACAGGTGTAAATTTATGCCTCATCGTTTATTTACGACGGTGGTGGAGATAAAGTATCAATTTCAATGGGATTAAGATGGTCCCGAAGGATGGTCAAGTGTATCCATTTGTATGGCAAGAAACGTGTGGGCGCGGGTGCTTAGCTGTTACATCCAAGCTATTTGTGTTGGAATAATCCACGATCGTGAAGCTCTAGAACCTTGGCAAAGTGATTAGAAATTCTGGACATGTTCCAGATTTTGAAAGAAAAAGTGTAGTCTTTTACCCGACTCCAAAAAAAGGAGGAGGTTTCTCAATTCGACCGTAGATATATGTATAAAATATAAATATATATATATATATATATTTATATATTTTATGTTTGATCGCGGATAGCTGCGTCGTTTATGAACCGATTTTGATTATTATTTTTTTGTTGGAAAGGAGATATCCCAAGGGTAGTACCATGGTAATTTTATCGAGGTCTGATAAGTATCTACAGAGGTATGGAGATAAACACCTCAAAATTGGTACAGAAAATTAATAGCGCGGCATTGAAGTCGGTTATTTTTAGTTTTTTAAACGATCTTATTACAAGCTTTTGTTAGAATATATTCCTAGATAAACCTGAAAAAGGGTATGTATTTCCACAGGCGTAAGAGCATATTGTATCGATGTTTTGGCTAAGTTGCTACCAAAAACTAGCTTACCATCATCATGGAAAAATCTGTCACCATAAACTTACGGTGTTCCGGCAGCACAGCCCTTGACATTCAGAGTATTATGTAGTAGTGTAGGTCAAATCTTCGTAGCTAAATTAAAACTAAGTACTTCTGACTACTACTACTCTGATCTCTGGAGTTACTCATCAGATATCAAAGAAATCACAATGGAACCAAACGGAAAGGATACTTACTCTCTCAAACGAAAAATAGTATATTATACAACAAGAGAATAATAAGGCAATTTAATTCGAGGGACTAAGTTGGATCTCGAAACTGCGAAGGATTCTTGAGTTGAATCCCGAGCATAGCGAGGGATTCTAGATATCGAGAAGAAGAATCCTGAGCGGAGGGAGGGATACAAGGACCGAGATTATTTTTTTTATTCTCGAGTCGTGTAATCTGCTCGTTACCATTGACTGCGAGAAAATAAATAGTAGTACCTACTTATAGTATGAATGAATGAATGATAACTCTTTATTGTACACCAAAATTAAATAATAAACATCTTAAAATAAATTATACATTAGTACAATGGGCGGTCTTATCGCTCAAAGCGATCTCTTCCAGGCAACCTTAGGACGGAGTGGACAGTACGAATATGTAAAGGGCTAAGGTGCACATTTAACAATTTTGAGATCATAAAATGAATAAATATCTATTTCAATGTCATAAACATAAATTTTTTTTTTTTTTTTTTTTTGGTTCATCCGGTTAGGTGCTAAGATGCTACAGACATTCATTTTCATTCATTTATTTTATTCATTTATTTCATAACATATATCTACATAAAATTCATACATACAAATAAAACATATATAAATACATATGCATAATATATAAACATACATACTCATACAAATATATAACAGTTTTAGGAAATACATGAGATAGCTTAATAATCATCAATACCGGTTTGTGTTAAGTAGAATTTTTTTAGTTTTTCTTTAAAAGTATAAATTGACGGAGCATGTCGAACTGTAACAGGTAAGTCATTTCAAAGACGGATTGCCTGTATAATGAAAGAAGAATCATAGAAGATTGTCGAATGAGCTGGCATATCTAACTCTAAAGTTTCAGATGACCTCAACGCCAGGGAATTATTGAAGCACAGGAAATTGAAGCGTTCCTTAAGGTAACGCGGGGATGAGGGATTAAAGAGAACAGTATAGAGAAGGGAAAGGATGTGAGTATTGCGGCGGAGACGAATAGGGAGCCACTTGAGCTTATGGCGGAAGTTGGAGACGTGGTCATAGGTATTATTGTACCTATTTATATTTATCGTATGTTATTATTCATGTGTAATAAATCTGGATTATTAAGGTACGGACACACCGCAGCGTCCTGCGTGCGCGATCTAGGCGGCGATCAGATAGCGCAGTAGTATTTGTACCAACTGGTTCTCACCAAACGCGATCAGAAAATGATTAAAAAGTACTGAGATCGCGCCTGCAGATCGCAGGACGCTGCAGTGTGGCCGTACCTTAATCATTTAGTGCCGGTGAATGTATGGAAACAGCACAATGTTGAAAAAACATGCTATTTGCGTTCTAAGGGTATAACTTGAACTATACTGTGACTTTAACTTGATCAGAAATGTAACTTTGACTCAACTTTATGGCTTGAATTCACAAAAACTTGAATAATTTTTATGCTTTATTCTGGCTGAATACACTAATCGTGTGGAGCAAAACGAAAACAAAAAAAAATTAACCGAAATTGGCGGGATTTTTATTTCTATTTAATTTTATAGCTTCTATGGTATACCTCCATTTAGCCAGGTAGTAGGAACTTTCAGCAAGTTTTATGAATTTTTCGTATATAATTCGTATTTCGTGCCTGTTCCAAATTCAAAAAGTTTTTATTCACCGGGTGAGTAAAAGAGTTTTCTAATCTTTTCTGGTTAATAAATGATCAAAGATTAAAGCTCTCAAAAATTCATGAAGCTTAGTTTTCAGTGCCATAAATATTTTAATTTAAGATCGTTCAATAAACTAAAAGAAAACTTCAAACGTCGCGCTAGTCAAAGTAGCCAGTAGACAAAGTAACTATTATATAATCTGTTCCATTAGTTAGTAGCATGTCGAGATAAATAAATGCATCGTAATACAAATGTTGATATATTAAAAACGGCTTGACTGATTTCGTTAAAATTTAAATAGACTACCTGGAAAGAGTACTCTTTGAAACAAAAAAAGAATTTTCTAAATCGGTTCAGGCATCTTCGAGTAATCGGTGAACATACATCAAAAAACCGACGAATTGAGAACCTCCTCCTTTTTTGTGAAGTTGGTTAAAAAAAATAAAAAATCATTTTTAGTAAACGTAAAGGATGAAACGAGGCACTTATATTTCATAACAGTATATTTCAACTACAGTACTTAGCCTAGACTTGCAGTTCTAGTATTTGGAATTGTCATTTGCCCTCATTAAAGTCTTGTAGTAGGTACTTTGTTGTATAGTCACCCTGTCCTACAAGACTAGTTTGATACTTCTGAGGTAATCAACTTCATCTTAAAAGGTAAATGTTGTACAGGATGTTCTTAGGTCTAACTTGTACTATTATTTATTCTCTGGCTTTTTTTAGATGACGCTATGAAATCATCTTTCATAGGTCTGATCAATTCCAAATTCGGTATCATCTTACCTAAACGATATTGTAAGAATATATGTATGGTGGCATTGACTTGATTTAGATTTAGATTCATTAATTGACCGTAATAATAACAGTGTTGCTATTCTAGGTACGTCACAACACAATATAAATAATTCATCACAAAATTAAGATTAAGTAGTAGGTAGATTAAGTAAGATAATTATTAGCAACAAATTGACTCAATTTTATAATATTATATGCATACAAATAAACCAAATTACATAAAATTTTATAGCTTCAACGTTTTTATAGAAAAATGAAGATTCATTCTCCTGACAACTCCTGAAATCTGCAGAATACTTAAAACCTCACCAACTTACTTTTGAGTTTAAGTATTATATTATTGTCTCACCTTATTATAGACCAAAGAATGTTTGACGAAAATAATAATTAAAATAGTTTTTTTCTTAATTTTAAACGACTTCAAGGAGGAGGGAATTTGAGGAAGTTCTAAATTTACGTCTTTTTAGGGTTCCGAACCCAAAGGGTACCAACGGAACCCTATTACTGAGACTCCGATGTCCGTCTGTTACCAGACTGTATCTCATGAACCATGATAGTTAGATGGTTGAAAATTACACAGATTATGTATTTCTGTTGCCGCCATAACAACAAATACTAAAAACAGAAAAAAGTTATAAATGAAAAGGGGTTCCCATACAAAAAACGTGTTTTTTACTATAGCGCTATCTATGAACGATTGTTTGCCTCAGTGTTTTTCAACCATTTTTTTCAACGCCACCCCCTTAGTATGAAAAATAATTTCGCGACCCCCTACTTGCACTGTTTATTATCTGTATTTTGTTGTATTGCTAGTTTTTGCCCGCAGCTTCGTTTGTGTGGCCTACAGGAAACAAATAACATATTTTTCGTTTGAAACAAATATTATAAGCACTCTCAATCACAACACCTAAAAATCCTCGGTTAAAACGGGTAGTGCGAGGCGTCCAGGTCTGTAAGATGTGAGGGTGAGCTTTTTGACGGTGCCGAGCAGTACGATAAAAGAATGGCGATGGTGGAATAAGGTCAAAAAGCTCTTCAGAGCATTCCCCATTATAGATACGGTAAAAGATGGATAGCGCTCCGACGTCTCTATGGAAGCTGAGTGGCTCCAACTTTTTACAGAGCTCGGGATCGTCGACAATTATAGTGGCTCTTCGCTGTAAGGAGTCAAGAGGCTGAAGCTGGTAGCTCGGAGCGCCGTTCCAGAGGTGCGAGCAATATTTTATGTTTTCTCGAGCTTGTGCTTTGTAAAGCACAAGCCGTTGACGTGGTGTGAAATATCGCTTCGCACTGTTAAGCACATCTAGCTTCCTGAGTGCAAGTTTTGCTTTGCCTTCCAGGTAACTCTTAAATTGGACCTCACTAGAAATGTCGATGCCTAGGATCCCAAGACTATTGGATATTGTAAGAGGAACGCCCTGAAATCGAGGAGTGGAAAAGAGACTCTTTCTGATGAGTATCTCCTGAGATATGGCGATAAATACCTCAAACATGCTAAAGAAAATTATTAGCGTGGCATATGAAGTCTGTTTTATAGTTTTTAAACGATATATGTCTAGCTTATGTTTTTTTTTATATCTTCTTAAATAAGCGAATGGTTCCTGTCGTCGTTTTTCTAAATAAATAAATATAGGTACTATTTTATGAGTTACAAACACAAACAGAAAAATCACCGAAATTAAACACCCTGTAGCTAAGTATAAGTCCAACGCTTTATGGTTATAGCTACTTCAACTTCGATATTTGCGTTATGTTTCTATGGCTACCTTACATGGAATTTTTTTTAGTCTCTTTTGGGTAGGACAAGATAATTTAACGCAGTTTTTCTAATGTCATAAAACTAATTTATAAGCTGGGTTTGGATGTGATCATTTAATCAGGTGTTATATTCACATCCCGTAGGCGACATCGATATATTTACTCAAATATTTTGATATTTTCTAAGAACTTTATACATATAAGTTGCTGGTATTTGTATCTTACAAGTTAATGACTTAATACCCGGAGTTCAATCGTGTTTTATATGCACTGAACAATGGATCGAAAAGATTATTAACAGTGGGTATTGTATTTTGAGGATAAATTCTAACAAAGTTATTTGCACTTAGCTGTTAAAATAAGCTTTTCTCACACTACTTCCGGAGCGGACATACCAAACATAATGAAATGGATATCACTCCTAATACCATTATTTTAAACCGTATGTTAACCCTATTAAAGATAATTTTTGTGTGGCAACATTTATGAAAATACGCTTGAAAAATTGATCTAAAACTTTGGCAAGACTACAAAACAATATTTTGATGAAATTCAGACACTTTTAGATCAGCGTTATATAAAGGTCGACATTTGTATATATTACAATTTTTATCATATTTTATGCTATGTCAAATAGGTAGAAATTTTATCCTTCCACCTTCCGTGTAGGTATGCATAATTTTTTCTGTCATGACATGATTGATGATTTAACTTACTACTTACTTACTAACATAACTTACATAATATCATTATATTTTGTAAGATATGAATAATAGACTTAAAATACTTTAAAAAACGTATGTAACTCGTCTGTTTGTTACCGAATCACGCCTAAACAAACCATCCGATTTTACTGAAATTTAACAAGTCTTTATAGCATGAGGATGAACATAGGCTACTTTTTGTGAAAATTGAGGGCCCGGTGGCGTAATCGGGAGAACGGTTGGCTTTGATGCCAGAGGTACCGAGTTCAAACCATCGTGCACCAATGGATTTTTCTGTCGAAAAATGTATGTGCGCTTTTTACAGTGGCCCTCCGGGTAAGGAAAAACATCGTTAAGAAACTATCAACCCTCGCTTGGTGGTAGGACACTATCTAGTGTCCGCCTGGCCAGCTACCACTCTCAAGTTAGAAAATCTGTCGCCAAACATCTAATGCGTTCCGGCAGCTATCCTTGAGAGCCATTCCTATTCTAGGCCTAGCGTGCTTACCATCATCGACCGCATCATCACTTACCAACAGGTGAGATGGTGGTAAATCGCTACCCTATAATATATAACATAAAAAAATAAAATCATGGTTTTTACAATTCAGATCACACAAATGTTGATTGACAGAGCTGTACATTGATAAAATTTTTGGTGTACGTGAACGAAGTCGCGGGGGGTATCAGCTAATTGTCCATAACGTAATATTTACGTATTTTTTTATTACGTCTTTATGTCATCAATATTTTTTTAACTGACTTCAAAAAAGGATGATGTTATCATCCAAGTAATTTACTTCTAAACAGTTATTAGGGATTGGCGCCACCAATGCATAATTAGTTAAAATGCTATATATATTTATTTTTTTTTTATACTAGATAGGTAAGCGTTTGACCACTATCTCACCTGATGTTAAGTGACGATGCGATCGACGATGTAGCTCGCTTACCTAGAAGATACCTTTTCACTCGCGATTTGAAGACCCCCGGGTTATAGTTACTGGGAAACACAGACACCGGCAAGGAATTCCATTCCTTGGCAGTACGTATGACAAATGATGAATCGAAACGTTTTGTGCGGATAGATGGAATGTCCACCATAAATCGATGGCGCACATCGGTACGTCTGGTTGTCCGATAGAATAGGGGGTAATATAGGGGATGGTGGGACTAATTCGTGCAATTGGATGGCAAACTCTCCGAAATGTATCCGATAAATAAAAAATTAATAAATCAAAAAACCCGACTGCGCAAAAAGTGAAGTGTTAAAAAACGAACTGAAAAGAAAAAAACAAGTAAGTCTAGTAGTTTAGACTTCTGTTTAGGGATATCAAAAAACTATACCATTTAAATTCTTTCTCGGTCGATACACTCATAACATAAATTATACATTGTTATATGGAATGTAGAGACTTTAACAGTCGGGACACATTAATGGCTTAACGAATGGGGATTAATGTGTACCGACTGTTAAAGTCTCTATATTCCACATAACAATGTATAATTTATTACCCGACTGCGCGACGCAAAGGAGAGGTAATGTGTTTATCAGTCTATATATGTATGTATGTATGTATGTATGAGACCAAACGCGTGGGCCGATTTTAATAATTGGCACGTCAATAGATTCGCCATGCTAGCGCAAGTGTAAACGAAAACATAAAAAATTGAAAAATTCAAAATGGCGGATTTAAGACGCCAAAATTTGGGGTTCAAAAAAAAATTTTTTTTCAAAACCTATCGAGTGGGGTATCGAATTGAAGGTCTTAAAGTGGAGACTCCAAATATATTTATAACAAATAATATATGATCGTACAAATCGAAAAAAAAAACGATTTTACATGCCGCGTAAGTCACTTTCAGTAACAAGTTTGCGGTGCTTATCTCTGAAGTTACTTATCAGACCTCAATAAAATTACAATGAGACCAAACGAAAATCATATTAACTCAAACAAAAATAGAATTTTCCAAATCGGTTAAGAATTGATGGAGTTCTGAGGTAACAAACAACCTCTTCCTTTTGGTATAATCGTTTAATAGTACAATTGTAAAGAAAGTAAGCTTAAAAAGCAATACCCTATCTATTTCACGCATTTCGGTTTTTGTTCTTTTTTCCTAATTGTAATAACGGTCATAGTTATACATATTTTGTGTAGATTTCAAGTCTCTAAGTATAGTGGAAAAAAAAGTAACTAAATGTAATTTAAATAATTAAATTTAATAATTTCATCAACTCTCTAAATGAAATGAGAAGATTACGGAATTTGCCGTCCTTCACTTAACTAAAAAGTGTAAAATAAAACATTAAATTAAAAAATCAAAAAACACGACTGCGCAAAAAGTGAAGTGTTAAAAAACGAACTGAAAAGAAAAAAACAAGTAAGTCTAGTTGACTTCTGTTTAGGGATATCAAAAAACTATACCATTTAAATTCTTTCTCGGTCGATACACTCATTTAGAGAGTTGATGAAATTATTAAATTTGCTTATATATGCTGCTTATATATGCTTATTATAATATATGCTTATATATATATGCTTATATATATACTTAGAGACTTGAAATCTTCACAAAATATGTGTAACTATGACCGTTATTATAATTAGGAAAAAAGAACAAAAAACCGAAATGCGTGAAATAGATAGGGTATTGCTTTTTAAGCTTACTTACTTTACAGTTGTACTATTAAACGATTATACCAAAAGGAAGAGGTTGTTTGTTACCTCAGAACTCCATCAATTCTTAACCGATTTGGAAAATTCTTTTTTTGTTTGAGTTAATATGATTTTCGTTTGGTCTCATTGTAATTTTATTGAGATCTGATAAGTAACTTCAGAGATAAGCACCGCAAACTTGTTACTGAAAGTGACTAACGCGGCATGTAAAATCGTTTTTTTTTCGATTTGTACGATCATAAATTATTTGTTATAAATATATTTGGAATCTCCACTTTAAGACCTTCAATTCGATACCCCACTCGATAGGTTTTGAAAAAAAACAATTTTTTTTGAATCCCAAATTTTGGCGTCTGAAATCCGCCATTTTGAATTTTTCAATTTTTTATGTTTTTGTTGACACTCGCGCTAGCATGGCGAATCTATTGACGTGCCAATTATCAAAATCGGCCCACGCGTTTGGTCTCTAGTGTGCCACAAAGGAACAAACATACATACATACATACATACATACATATATAGACTGATAAACACATTACCTCTCCTTTGCATCGCGCAGTCGGGTAAAAACCGATAAACTTGCGACTTTGCGGCGATGCTCTAGGCTCTGGAGCCTACTACCAACAAGTTTGTTGTCGTTGATGAGTTTCTTGGCTTTCCACTCAATTATTTCCATCGCCTCCAGCAGGTATTTAGCTGAGCTATCCCAGAGGTAAGAACAGTACTCCATGCACGATCGGACTTTTGTTTGATACAAATTGAGCAGCTATCCCGGTGTGAAATACTGTAATTAAATAAATTGGTTATTATATATTGATTAATAATTGGTTTAGTCATATCGGTAGGATCGTATGGTAGCTGTGTTAATACAGCGTCCCGCAAGTTTCCCATGAGACGCGGGTTCAAATCCCGTCGAAACGATGAAATTTTGGATTGTCCATAACAATGTACATTATTTTATATCAGATGTCTCGCATAGGACATATAAATGCCGCCAAATGTTACATACTTAGCGGCTTACTAATAATACTCATAAGTGTATTGTCAGAAAAGAAAAATAAAATTATATTAGACTTGCAGTGAGCTCAGGCCATTTCTAAACTTGGTGCCTAATATTTTAAGAACTCAGAAATTAATAAATTGTATGTTCATAGAACTAACAAACCCAAAAAACTATTAAAATAGACATATATTTGTATTCGACGTACATTTATGAATCTTACATATCGACATCGTGCCATCAAAGTCATCGATAAGTTCAACCTGTACCAGTCTTACCTAACTTACAGATGTCTCCTTTTGCGGCCAGATTTGCGTCGCAGACGTGCTTCGACTAAAATCATGCTAATAATTCCAATGACTAATACATACAAGAGGTAAGGCATTTATATTGTAGATTTGAGAAGGCTAAGCTGCAGCCAGGCTTCCAGATACCTCGAAATGTGGTTTGCTATTTTTGGTCTCACTTTAACTCTTGTTGATCGTTTCGTATATTCATATTATTATGGTACCATAATGATCTTTTATCTATGATAATATGAGTCTCTGCACCACATACTAAGGTATTCACAATACATAAAAAAAACTGGAAGTGCACCGCGGCTTTGCTCGCGATAAAGGCTTCTTTTATTTACTTAAAAAAAATATTTTGTAAAGACCTTTCTATCATAAAAGACATCAATGATATAATTCCCCAAAGTAAAAGCCAAATTGGTTTACCCGTTTTAAAGTTATTGCGTGACGGATTCATATTTATAAAACCCGAAAAACCATATTGGTTTCAGACTTTTTTACCAACCCCTTGCAAAAATCCTGCAACACGTGTTTACTTATTTATTTACAGAAGTACGTATTTAAGTAAATCTATAAGTTTATAAATATAATTAAAAATAATAAGTAATATCCGGGGGGAATTTTCAGAAAATCCTAAGCGGATACGTACTACGTCATAACAACTACCTACCTGCATTCCAAATTTCAGCACAACCCGAAACAATATTGGTTTTCAGACTTTGTTACCCCACTTCACCCTTTTTAGGGTAGAATTTAGAACCTCCTTTGAACCCCCCATTTCATCCCCTAAAGGGGTGAATTTTGGAAAATCCTTTCATAGTACACCTTTATGTACTAAGACAAATATACCCTCTACATTTCAAGTATCTACGACCAGCGGTTTAGGCTGTGTGTTGTCTATCAGTCAGTATGTCAGGACAAAGATTCTTATAGTATTAGATAGATGTATTTATGTGTGCAAATACAAAAAAGCTACACACACAAAAATTATAATAAAAAATGTTAGGTTAGCAACTGCTGCAATCAAAGTTCAGGCACAAATAATGAACAGTTCAGGTTCAGGTATAAAATTTTTGATAGCTATCAACTAATGCGCATTAAAAAAACTAAAGTAAGTTAAATACTACCCACCTAACTTCATCAAACCACCCAAAAGGTTGTTGAGAATATGGATTTATAGTCTGAACATACAATTGGCGTCAAAGATTACTATCGTGAAAGCTCTTTAAGGTACGGACACACCGCAGCGTCCTGCGTGCGCGATCTAGGCGGCGATCAAATAGCGCAGTAGTATTTGTACCGACTGGTTCACACCAAACGCGATCAGAAAACAATTGAAAAGTACCGAGATCCGGCGACCGGCGCCCGCAGATCGCAGGACGCCGCGGTGTGGCCGTACCTTTACCGAGTCACTTCTATCAATACATAGACTGACGTATGGCACAACGGATAATCTTCAACCACTTGATAGATGCAAGTAACATTTCACAATGAATAATTTCGTCACAAGAGCTTTCGTAATAGACCGCACCTATTTTAATTTCGTTAAGAAAGAAGCTCATATTCAAATGTTAAGTGCGATTGTAATACGTTTATTCATAGTTGATGACATTGAAACTTCTTGAATGCGACCGGTTGGTTGTCTTGGCAAGTGAGTTCGATGCTACAATACTACAGTACAGATGTGAGTATGTTTGAGACTTTTTACCACAGAATAAAATAAATACCCGATTCTCGAAGTACGTACTCAGACCACATGAGAAAAGAAAAGGTTATATCTTTACTCATGTGCTCAGACAGCTGAGTACTTTGGCATGGCACTCCCAATGAGCGAGATTTTATGCTGACGACAAATTCGTGATGTTTTGCAAGTTCTCTTTCCACATATATTTTCGTAGATACTCTGCTATAGTTATTTTTTGTTATTTTGTAACGGAAACAATACAAGAATATGTAGTGTCTTGTCTAAGAGTTAATTATTTTGGGATTATTTGTACTAACGTCTGTCAGTAGGTTAACATTTTAAGTTAATTTATTTAGTAATTCTTTTGCTGCAAACCAAAAGAGCATATTTCAATAAATTGCGCTACTGTATGTGCTTTTGCAGTAAATAGTAGATTATGAAGCTATATAAAAATCATAATAACAATTCCATTTAAATACATAACGTAATCTCGTAAAGAGTTACGTTGAAAGGAAAAGCAAGGCGCTTTCTATAAGTATAAAATGTAATCTCCCAATAGGCGCCGATGGTAACATAAAGACACATTTTCTCTCTTGTTCTAAGGAAACAAGTGTAAGCTTCAACTTCGTCCTCCTCATTTAGAACTCTATCGTCCTGCTTATAAACATCACGTATCACTTTCCACCATCAATCTGCATCTGTAGACTCGTCGAGATCAATTTAAATTTTTATTGTGACGCGCGAGCATAAACCTGACTGACAGGAATCCTTTATCAGCAGAATGGGCACATTATGTTTTACGGACCGGGACGCAGGAATCTTCGTAGATTACTCGTTATGCTAATTCTTAAAGTACACGCCCGTGACTTACACGAATGTTGAACGAGGATGTTTAGTCGTGAATGTAGTTGGTAACATCATCAGAAAAACATAAAAGTCAGTAAAAAAAGTAAGTAAGTACTTACTTACGTAGTAAGTAGTACATTATATCAGTGTAATAAATCAAGGTTTTCCGATAGGCCTGCCAGTAATAGCAGGTTATAAGATTTGTCAATAAATGAACACAATAAATAGGCTTACTTGAGATGCACACCTGCACGTTGTGGGTATTTGTTTGTCATACAAGTAGATTCACAAAGACTATAGCTATATTTATTCATCATTATACTCCGCTCTTTGTCCAACTCAAGCCTCCAGGAAATAAATAAACAGAATATCTAATAGTATCTAACTAAAATCGCGTTTTAATTTAGAACTTATTTAGAATTTACTATAATCTCTAGTTAGCCAATATTATCTTTGGATACCGTTAATGTAAGCCGTATGCTAATTCTCCAATAGAATCGGCGATAAATAAATTTAGCTTCCGTATTTTTCAAAATACGTTTTGCGTTTTATTTACCTCATCATTTTGCAGTACCAATATGTTTTTACTTCGGCAAAATCCATGCAGTATAGTAGTAGGTAATTAAGTACATGATTGCATTATAGCCGTATAATTTTTATTTAATTAAGTACTCTACTGTTGTATAAAGCGTGTTGTTAAGAGTCTACAACTTTGTCAACGGTTAATTATGCGACTACTGGTTCATATGCAGCAATTGTAACTTCCTCATCGTCTCCTCAGGTTTCAACTTCTGGTTTGTTAGCAATAGTTTGAAATGACTAGTTGTGTAAATGCACGACTGAACGGGCACTGTATTGCAGTGCGTGTGCAGCCTCGCCCCTCCCAGTTCTGCTTTCTACACGCGCGATTTCACTGGCAGCAGTGCCACCGACCGCACCGCCACCGTCGCCAATGAAAACTTGCTTTTTGTACACGCGATTTTTCACAAATACCCGACGTTTTCACACTTGGCACCGAACATTTTTACTAACATACCACAAAAGTGCTCTTCCTGGTGAACCGTTGTTCGACAAAAGCACTCGAATGGAACTACTGGTTTTGACAACTATAAAAGAAATTCTTGTTTTGACTGCATTCGTGTGAGATAGGGTAATAAATCGCAATGACTACAATGGGATTCTTCATCTTCAAGCGCTTTGTTGCGCTTCATTACTACTTATCTGGTTGTACTCAGCGAAACTTTCTTTGCAGGTTTGTGACTCATATCTGACTCAAAATTCAGATCATCTGACTAATACTGCGCTGCGTTTATCCTTTTATCTTACAACGAGATTTGATGTCAGACTGAATAAAAATTTAGTAGCTCCTGTTTAAGTTTGTTATTATTCGCTAAAACGCCAAACATGAAATGAATTTACATTTTCATAGATATTAATTATTTAAAATAAATTTATATTTTATCTGTTATTCGAATTCCCATATTTTTATGGCACAAATAGCTCAAGCAATCGTTGAAACAGGTTACACCTATAATAGCTATGATGAGTTAGAGTCATGAGTCACGTTGAGATACTTAGTAAGTAGTCGAATGACTCTTTTAAATGCAAAGCAAAGCAAAGACCTAACTGACAGTTGAACTAAAGCTATTGCGTTAGCAGATTCATGAGCGTGATAGTTACGAGGTTTATGTAAACTAAATAATGTTTATGTGGAGTAAATAATGCGTGCGCAGCGGAAACGCTCTTATTCCGATCGAGCTCATTTCTAGTGTCCGCGCAACATCCGCTGCATTGTGCCACTTCAATATATTACGTAGCTTAATGTCAGTTATGGGGAACGTAGCGGAATGCTGAGACAAATATCTCAAGTACTTTACTAATGACAACCTTAATATTATCCGCGCCCAAACACTTGAGATAAGACAAACATAATGTTCTAATTAATGGTCAATGGATCACTTCGAGGAAAGGCCACACGTATGGATTTGGCAGAGATTTATGGAATCCCTAAATCATTAGAAAAAAATCTCCCTTCAAACAAGCACATGTTTTTGTGCACACAGAGCGGGGTCTTCAAAGCAAATCAAACATGATGAGGACACACAAAAATGAAGGACGACCGGCACACGTGTCTGCAAACATTTTGGGCTGTGTTTGGACAAAACTGAGCTCTTAACCTTATTGTTTGTTTGTCTTTGTTTGGGCATGAATCTCGAAGGTTATCTGTGAAGTATTCCAGCAAACCTTTGATTATTTGGTTCGGGTTTCAAAGACATTTTTGACCAGCATTCGTGGCGTAGGCGGTTGATGCGTCAATGACCCGCAAAACTCGTGGATCCGCATTCAGCAGGTATCACAACTTCTTTGCTTCGATTTACATTCAGATCGACCTATTGTTTGATAAAATCCTTTAGATTTGTTTTATTGCTCGGAGTTCATTCAGGACAAAATTTATAAGGGGAACTGATATGCTTGTGCTTTTTTAAGTTTAGCAAAGAAAGCATAGAGAAGTTCTTCACACCTGTCCGGCTAGTCGAAAGGAAAAAATCAATCAAAAGTAAAGTAAGTAGGTTATTCGAGCAAATCTGACTCCTCGTCGGAAGGCTGTCATTTACAACTAGTTCCGTGACCTCGCTCACGCATTCCCGCGCCTGCACCTAACTGTACTTTCCCGTTGAGTTAATGCCGACTTTGGACGGAACCTGATCTTAAGCAAGTGTGCATTATAGAGTTAGATGGCGATCGGTTGTTGCGATTTAATGATATTTGGTGTGCGCTTAGATCCCTAGTGGACCGGGCGGAGAAGCCTCTGGGGCCGGGCCGTGTGCCGCGCATTCCAGCCGGCTGCGGCGGCGCGCAGGGCTCCGCGGACCGCGCACCGCAGCGCCGCCTGCCGCCTGCTGCGCCGCCTCGCGCGCCGACCGCGGCCGACTTCACACCGCAGCATGCGCGAGCGCGGCGAGAACGTCTCGTCTGTCCGCACCGCTATCTGTCAACAAACTTCTCCGTCGTAAAATAACCAGCGCCTCCGCTTTCCAGTGATCCTTCTTGATATTGACTGGTTTATTGTGTGTTGTGATATACCCGTGCAGAACTCGAATAAGTTGGATTGGACTCAGTGAAAGAACCGTGTTATTTTTTCTTTTGGATCGCGTGCGACGCTCTCTGGTAGCGGTGGCTGTGTGTGAGTGACTGTTCCGTCTACATGGAAAGTGGCCCTTGATGAAGTCAGTGCTCGATTCTCATGCGACGGAATTTGTGATGTCCGATGATATACGGTAATTAATATCATAAGTGATGGTGGCATTATGTGTTCCATTCCATCAGAAGATGGTGACTCTGTGGCCTCGATTCTTAATGTCTCAGAAGTGCCGTTATCTAATTTGTATTTTGATTTAGAATAATCTCATATTTATTATGTGGTTCAGGTTATTCTCGATCACAATACAGAATGCAGTTGGCGCACAAGAGTACATTTAATTAACATGCGATCACAGGAGTAGGTCAATAGTCAATAACAACAGGTGCATTATTGAATTGATGTAGAATAAATAGTGAATTACAATCAATGAATGTAGGTACATAGTTATATTATTTTGGTCCAAAACTCTAAATTTTAAACGAAAATTTAAACGAGTTATGTGTAAACAAGGCATTAGACTCTAAAAGCTAGTAAGTATAAGTAATAAAGTAGTTATTGAACAGTTAAAAGATGTCAATGGACTAGTTATCACTCTACTAGTCGTTAATCATATGACACATTATTCATATTGACAATGATGCTTGCTATGGGTCATCTTATAATGAATTCGCCAATGGTCAGAATAGAAAGTAAGCAATAAATATCAAACCGGAATGACATAAGAGTTACTTACTGAAACATTTAATATGTCCTGTAGATAGGAACGATGTGAATAGACACGAAATTGGCAAATCATCAAAAAGTTCATTGGTTACATCTGGAAATTATGTTTGTAAGCATTTTTAACCCACGTAGCTAAGTAATTCTTCAATAATAAATAAAAATTATGTAAAAACTTTGGTTTCGTAAAAAACCGAGAGTAACACACATATTCCTAGAACAATAACGTCATCATCAAGGTATAATCGAGTCGGGCTCATCCGACAGGTTTGAGCTCGCCATTCGCGATTCGAACAAAAAAAGATCTCCAACGGAAATATTCAACATTTCCACATTAAAGAGGCTCAGACCTGTGCTCCAAACCGGTAACACCATAAAGGCAAAAGGTTATTTAGCAAACACTAATATCTCAGCATTCTCAATGACCTCAAATACAATGCATTGTTAAGATCTTACTAATGTGAGCAGCTCGTCCAACGTCCTCACAATAATTGGAATTATCTTTAAATCTCTAGTGCAAGGGGTATTCTACATTGTTAACTGCATTAGACGTAATGACGGTGTTGGGTTTCAACTCGTTCCCCGGCCGGTTAATTACGTCTTCCTCTATGGGATTTGTATCGGGATGGGAGATGATGATTAGTGTTAATAATCGCTTGTTTGTAACCAGTTATCAGTTCTGATTTCTATCCCTAGCGTCAACATCCGCGACGAGCTGCAGGGCTCGTTTGGCGACTTGAGCTTTCTATCCCCGACCGCACCACCGGATCCGGCGCCGGAAGATCTCTGATTATAAGTTTATAACCTCATTACTTCAATGTGCGCTTGTCACTTGACTTTCTGTTTCTCTTTTACTAAACCCACTTGTACGTGTTTATTCAATTTTATCACTGGCCACGTCGTTATCATTATATAGTGCTTACTCTTACATAATTTCTAGTTGGCGGTTTTTTGAGTCATTTGTGTTAAGCTATTGTCTAACTTACTTTCATTCTGAAACAGGTACATTCTTCTTAGAATGTTTATTGTTTGCTTTCAATATTATCGGAAGTTCTTTAGAGAGAATTGAAATCACAAGTAAACATCGGCTGTCGCTATGAATGAATGTACTAAGTAGGTTTTGCTTTATACTATCTGGTCTTGTAAATAGGGTTAATGTATAAGGCTTCTCGGCAGCACGTGTGGCCGCGATACTGATGTCTAGTGTTCTCCTCGCATGCATTCACGTGTGAATATTGCAAACCAGTGCCAGGTATAAATAAAATGTCTAAGCCTTATCTTTTTCTTCAGTATCCGGGTTATGATTTCTTAAAATTGTTGAATACGCTTACATATTCGACATTTTTTAATTAGCTGAATTCTGCGTTTTCACAGTCAATCAATTAAAAAAGTATCATATCTCCTATTCCTTAGTTATGGCAAAATTTGATCAAAATCAGCAGATTTAACATCAGTTATGAAACAATAAAGATGTGTAATAAACATATACTGAATTATGTTACAAATACATAATGCCAATTACAAAATAACACATTAAAGAACTTAAATATTAAATTCTGCACAAATTTATTTCACAATTGGATTAAACTCAACACTATTGCGCAAACTGGGTTTACGCAGGGTTGGTTTTTAGTGTATCTCATTTCCCGAACTAAGATGGTGGTCTGGATCAAATAGTGGCAGTTGCGTTAGTAGCACAAAACAAACCAAGTTATTTTCTATTCTTACCAAGCATAACATTGCGTATGTAATATTTGATTTCAATGTAATTTTAGACATTTCTTCATATATGTCAGAAATAGCCTTATCATCATAGCGAAGCTGACAAATTGCAAAATAATGAAATATCCACACGAGTAGCTAACGTTACATGAAGCCGGTCATTAAATACAATCAGCCAATTAAAATCATATCATTGCGTTCAGGAACGTAATTAGTTAGCGATCTATTTGTTATTCGGACTTTCTCCGTTAATATAAAGGAGCTTTTGTATCGAAAAGCGCAGGAACCTTATCCAGTACAGCAACAGTCCTCAACTCATGGGGGCCAGATATTAATCAGACCATCCCCGTTTTTGCACCATTGATCTCAGTCAAGTCTGAATGGGCTTAGGTTTTTGCGCTCAAGTAGTCGTTGTCATTGACCCACTAGGTTTTCTCTAATTACCACTGAGGTTGAACAAATTATTCGCTGATGAACGACTTCAGTCATCAATTTACTGTAAATGTAATTCTTTTAACGTTGACGTATTGACTGATTGGCAGTTTTGTTGGAAGCGGCTGTTTTGCTTAGCAAAGTCATTATTGTATTGTCGTCGCAATTGACGTGCTTATAATGTACTCATTATTCAAAAGCAAATCGGTGTTGGTGTGATGCCAATTATTACGGGACGGCTTCTTATTAGCACCACTTAGCTGCCGAGAGCTTTATCTTCTTTCTTTAACTTTTTGCGCATAGTTTTTGAAGAATTTATAAAAAACGCAGTTAGCTAGCGGTCGTTTCAGTAAACGATCTAAATTTACCAACGAGAACAAGACACTGAGTTTTTACGGAGCCTGACGCAACATCACTCAGTTTTTACGGATATAACAGTGAAATAACAAATTTAAATTAAGTCAAATTTTATTTGGAGAAACCGTACCCCGAAACGCCTGAGTATTGATAACGTAATGAAACTTCAAGTGCTTTAAAAATTGGCCTAAATGTTTGACACGGTTGTAGACACATGCGGTGGGCGGGGTAATGATGCAAGATAAGATATAATTGGTCTCGGTAATTATCAAATTTCACGTGTCTCTTGTAATTTATCTGAGAGTAAATATTATTAGCCCGATTTTATCGTTTACGACACACGGCTGTTTCGTAACCCTCTACCTGGTTATACTCGGAAGCTATAGTAAGTAGTGGAGTGTAAAGGAATACGTTAAACACGCTTTGTGTGGTTAGCTACTTTTTAACGTTTGACCTCTTTATTACTACTATACATGTTGTAGTAAATAGTAATGTTAAACGTTGTTGCCAGCCAGAGCTTGTATTTGAGAACAGACGTGAGCAACAATATTATTCTAATGCGACTATTTCAAAGACACGTATGAGAGTTACTTCTTTCGAAATTTTATGTAAGCCGAATTGTTACCAAATAAGTTAAATTGATACATTCTTGACAGTAGTCTGGATTAAAACGCAGTTAAAACTCACGTTTAAAGAAAAGTATTTTTATTGCTTCCAAAAGGAGAATGAAAATGTTGTTCTTAACAGGGAGAGTCAATATAATTAACTACCACGGGACATAAATAAAGAAAGACATTTGTCGGAGCAACATTTTAGTGTCACAGTTGGTCAGAAATAAAAGGTGAAATAATAGCCGAAACTACTCAGACTCATGTAAGACCATTCGAAATAAACATAAAAAGCCTAATCTAAAAATATCTCCATAGCTTTACAAATTGAGCACAAGATAAATATTTAATCGACCTAAAAGATGTTGTCCTACCGTTACTAATATGTATACTTTAAACCAGCTGACCCACAGACAGTACTTTGTATACGGCATAGAATTAGTGTTTAACATTTTAATTTTATTAGTAAGCTCTTCCTTGACCTAGCAATTAGCGCTTCATTAACAAAAGTCAAGGTGTCTATTTAACACGTTTTATTGACTCGTAATTGGATCGTCATTACCGAGGAATGGCAGAAACCGTCATCAAAGTGTACCGAATGCCTTAACACTGTTAACGAATGAATGAAAGAAATGTTACCTAGGAGTCATTTTAACTATTATAATTCAAAGTAAGTGGTGCTCGAGTCTGTGCGACCAGACCGGAGTCAAGCAAACGACCGGGTTATAGCGCTCCCATCGAGCGAGCAACAGTTACAAACATTTAAATAACTCTGTCACGCTGCAGCTAATGTATACGAGCACCAAGTAACGGGCCTTCGCCCTTCATAGCATCTCGAAGGTGCAACGAGCAACGCGAGATGCCTCCGCGCTTCCATCCGCACAAACGATTGACAAGACTCTCCATACACGGATACGGCGACATGTTTACACAACTGAAGACGCGTAACATCTGTAGGTACGCTTTTTCTCCATCACATCACCGCGAGAAACACGTTCTCTGTCAAACAACTTTACAAAAATAGAGCGAATAAACAAATACTATAAACTAAAATTAAATCGGGCGCCGCGGAAGCGTACATAAAACATCGCATAGATCACAACATAATAAAATAAATTGGGTATAGCTCTAAATCTACAAAAGAAACACCAATATAACAACGCGGAGAGCGCGAGCGTGGGCGTGGTGGAGATCATGGCTCGTATTAGACATTATAATTTGAATAAAAAGGCTCGAATAAGCTAAGAAGGTCTCGGTCGGTGCCGGCTTTCACTCACGTTTCGTCATTAAGAAAAACCATTCCGCGGTCGTTCGTTTACTTTTAATGCTGTAGAATTCAAAAGACGGATTAGACTATACAGTAACCTGGATTAAGTACGATTTGTTTACTCAGTAAATAATAATAAGACATGGAGCTGTCGTATCTAGTAGCATAGAAGGTAGTGTGACACTATGTCGGTCTCATATCTGATGATAGCCGGAGCCTATCATTAGTGTGGATTTGTTATTTAAGTTGGATCATTTTGCGGTGAGTGGCGTTGGCAGAAGAGAGCAGTGTCGCGTGTCGGGCTAGGAGAGTCGTCGCGCGGCGGCCCCGGCGCGGGCAGTCCGACGTGCCGAGCTCGAGGCGGCTCCAAGCGTGACGTCTGCCACCCGATAGGCCATCTCACGACCGACCTACTTGCAGCCAAGGTCACCGGCTGACCTCCTAAACCGAACTACATTTCCGTAACCCGCACCTGAAAATAGAACGCTCATTGTGCAACGTAAAATGATATAACTTCTCAGTTTTTCGACCTGTCCGTATTGCCTAAAGTTCGTTTACCTCTCTTTGGATATGGTCCTCCGAAATCTGCTCGAAAACCATGAACACAAAACATGAAACATCAAGCGGTGTCAATCCTTGACAGTCTTGATGGGCAATATAAAAACTGGAAATGATATAAATGAATTCAGTATACCTCATCGATCATGTAAACAGTTCTGAATTGGTCCGCATTGGGATGCTTATTGTTTATTTCAATTTTGGATGTTTCGACCTATGTTGCATCCAAAAAAGGAATGATACTAATTTCTGAAGGATTGTATTGTATAATCCTTTGCTTATGTATCTCATCGAAATATTATAGTTTAAAATAAAAGAACTGCCTTTATTCAGTAGCTTTGTGTAGCAGGTCTACTACAAAGGTCTATTTATGATACGAAATAATAAGTGACAAATAGATTCATCATTACCTTAATTTGCTGCAGTAGTGCATTATAATAACAGCATTAAAGACTGCCAAATATCAAATTCACAAAACCAGCATTATATTAAAACACAATAAAAAAGTTTAGTGGCGGTAATCTGACTTGGTCACAGTCATCTTAAGATATCAGATTGATTATAATGTACCTAAGTTGAAGTATGCCACGCGACAGATTCTAAGCTAAGATAGGGCAGCAATCAGAGCGCGCACTATCACAGCCTCTGATACTGATACACACACTTTCTAATCTACGCCTTTGTCACTGCTCGCGAATCGCTAACTCGATTCAATTCCACACTTTCGCCAATAGTTTTCACGCTATATTAAATCACCACGATTTTCTTGCAAATATATCGATATGTCGTATCGACGCTTGTATCACGTCGTTCATGAAGCGACAGCATCGAGCTGGAACGAAGAGAACACGACGCCGGTTTTGTCGCTCGGATATTTACGTTTCATCTAAACTGCGGTTACGCAGACCGCTGGCCGTATAATATTGCCAGTTAGGGCCGCGTTCTCGACGAACCCGATGCGAGTCCTGTCCACGGGCTGTGAAATAGGAGCGCGCTCCGACATGAAGCTCAGCCGCAGCGGCTCTCGTGATAAGGTGACGTGTATGCGTGTATTTCAGAAGCAGGGGTGAGTGCGATGCGCGGGGCGAGGGCACGCTCCCGACCGGTCCGCGTACCGGTTTGCGTTGACGTCGTCGCCGGCTTAGGACTCACCGTTTTATTAGCTGAGCCACGCTCCACAAACGATAGCTACCGAAGAACCAACCGTCTGCGACCGATCTGAGGCGCGCGCCTTCAGGCGCCGCGCCGTAACAACACCTCATCGAATCGCCTATTCATACATACCCCATAAACATTGTTTATCGTTTACAAGGGTTCAGTAAACATGAAAGAATTGTTCCAGTTGGCTTTTAAAGCAAATTTAATTAATTACTGTGTTTTTTTTTCATGGCAGCACACTCGCACAGAATACGCGCTGTCATAAAAGAGGTAAACACTTTTCTTGACTCAGGTGTAAAAGTAAAAATATACGAATGCCTACATTTCGTTTACGACTCTGTTGATTGAAGGCGCGTTCGGTTCTGTGTTCTGTTTTCGCAATTGTTAAGTTTAACGTTCTCAAAACCCTTTACGTTTGGTATTACTTTACCGCTCTAGTAAAGAGTGGTCATTAGTGGTTAAGGAATTGCGGAGAGAATTTTGATGTTTTACGTTGTGGCAGTAAGATGTGTAAGGAATGTGCAAAGAGGTAACCACGCAATGAGCAGTGAAAACTTTGACATAGAATGAACAGTTGTGAAATTAGGTAGCAGAACAATGTGCTGTATTCGCGCAAGCTCGAATGTACATATTTACTTCAGACTCGCTTATAGCTAATAGAATTTAGGGAGCAATTGATCCATTAAAAGACAACCTACCTCTGATTTTAACATAAATAAGTAGTTTTTTAACTCACCTCACATTCAAAATGGTTTCTATTTTAGTTTTCATTTACTGGCCTTGTGTGACATTTGGAAGTCAAGATGGCACGCTGCCACGCCACGACCACGATAATATTTCAGAATCGCAGCATAGACACGGCACACTTTCGATTAGCACCGATCGCGACAACCTCGTGAGATTAGACCCAGCGTCACTCAATTACAATAATATCTCTCGGTAACTGGGTTAACGAACCTAATGCCTTGTGTTATACACAAATCGTGTGAAAACTTGCACTGGACTTCTTTCAAAACTTTAACGCCATTGTTCGCACTTACATCAGTATGAATTTATAATTGGAGCTCGTCGAAATGTTTCACTTTTGGCCGACGGCCCCCATGCAAATGTGGACGAGTTTTGCCATTTCCGTCGGTCACGGTGCGCACGCTGCGTGAATGGATCTCGAACAAAGCTATTTAGAGTAGAGTGACAATAGCGACGCGGATCGGTCAACGATCCAAATCGCGCACACCCGAGTACTAGACAACGCCTGTGATCGCATGCGAAGCCGCGGGGTCGGTTCTGTCGTCACAGAATAATGTTTGGTTGTAGGGGTTCGATGCGGGAGGAGTATGGGTTTGTGTGAAATCGAGGAGGGCCGGCCCCCGCTGGGATAATGTTCGAGTCGCTGGTGTCGCGATTGACATCGCCGCCGGTGTCACGGCGGCGGCACACGGTGCACGCGGCACGCGAGGTGTGCAGCGAGCCCGAGGAGGAGGTGCCGGCACCGCGCCGCTCGCGCGCCAAGCACCTGCTCGACAAGCGGCGTAAGGCGCGCCTCTCCTGTGCCGACCTTACTGCCGCCGCCAATGCCGAACCGGAGCGAGGCTCGCGTATGGACGCCTTCAAGGCATTCCTACCCCTCAGGCAGTCTAAGTCTCTCGGTCGGCTCGATGGTCTCAAAGAGGTGAGTTTTTTACTTTTTCGATAAATTATATTTCTGTAGGTTATTTCTTCTTTCGTTATTTATTAGCAAACCGTTATCAGAAGGTTCTTAATTAAGAAATCCACTTGAAAAATTATCATAAATTACCAATTATAAGTGAAGCACAAATGAGAATAAACCACAAAAAATCATGGAAACCGTAATCAGCAATCGCAAGATCGGTAAACTTGCGACATTCATCAGAGAACGCCAGCTCGCCGTGGCGGCCTTCACGTCGCTCCCATGCGCGTGCGGCGGCCTCGCGCCTCGTACACCTGCCACGTCCCCTCCACGAACGCTAAACCTGCGACCTGAGTTGCACAACCGGCACCCGACGATATGACTTGACCGTTTTGTGAATAGCTACGGAATTACCTGCGAAGCATCGACGCACCTAGCCCTTTGTGTCCGCGGGCTCACGCTCATCCGATGTTCATCAGGTTGCGAAATGCTGAGCGACGTCGAGGGCGGTCCTATGAACTATGACATAACATCGCAAGCGATAAGATAATACAAACAATACGAGGGAATCGACATTTGACGGCGAGACGCTCCGTGACTCGCCGGATCTCTGACATGGATCGTAATGCAGACTCGAGGTGCATCTCTAACCTTCCTTGGCGGCACCTCACGTAATATTTTTGATTTTACATGTACCTTATTAAAAGATAATGCTTGAACATTAATCGTAGCATTGATTGGCCGCTCACGTTGTGTGCTGTTGTTGGTCCGCAAAAAAGGTTCAATGAAATCATTGATTGGCAGGTGCTGTGATTGATACCAGTAGCATATAATAATTTTTTGAATATTCTTATTAGAATAAGAATATTCAAAAAATTCTTCTATTCTTTGAATAACTATATATTTTGCTACTCAGGAAAACTACTTTAGTTTGTTAATATTTTTAAATTAAATGGAAAAATGTTTGTCTGTAATTTCTTTAGGGGCTTCATTATCAAACGAAGCCTGTGGTCCGCTAATATTTATAAACTTTATGTTCAATGCCCTATTAGTAGAGGGTCCAAAATATTAGAAATGCGAAAGTTCTTGAGTACGGATGGATGGATATATGTTACTCTTTCACACAAAAACGGCTGAAATGATTTGGGTGAAATTTGGTAAACAGAGAGTTTATGACCTGGACATAGTATTTTTTACACACTTTTTAACACGGATAAAGCTGCGAGTCGCAACTAGTGTAGTAGTATATATAACAAAAAAAACAACGGGTTTCACTCCGGGAGTGCCGGAATGAAAACTTGAACACGTCATTTTTGAATATTTTGGAATGAAACCTCGCACAAGCGCCCTGCGCTCTGTTGGAATGACACCTCGCACAAGCGCCCTGCGCTCTGTTGGAATGACACCTCGCGCAAGCGCCCTGCGCTCTGTTGGAATGAAACCTCGCGCAAGCGCCCTGCGCTCTGTTGGAATGACACCTCGCGAAAGCGCACTGCGCTCTGTTGGAATGACACCTCGCGCAAGCGCCCTGCGCTCCGTCTTACGGATTCTCGTCTTACAATCAGGATACATGACCCTGACACGAGTTTAACATTTTTTACCCATCCCAAGAAAAGTGCACAACGCCGCTAAAAAGTTTTCACTTTAAAAATGTGATTCACTTTGCAAACCAGATCTGCAATTTCAAAAGGTTTTGAGGCCGTTAGTTCACGGCACAAATGTTAGAAATGGGAACAAGATTGTCAAGAATCAAATAATAACGCCACACAACAACTTGTTTGACATGTCTGCAACAAAAACAAAACTAATCAATCACAAAAAGTAGGTGCCTATTCAAATTTTAACAATTAATGCCTGATGCCATTCACGAATGTATGCTGAATTTATGATGGAGCTATTCTTATGTTTTACGATATCTAAAACATTCTCAGTTTTTGTTAACACGAGATCGGTTTTACGAGCGTGCTATCTTCTTAAATGTCTTCGAGATCCAACTCTGTAGTCATATTGTGCTTCTTACCTGGCATTGCCGCGTTTAAGATTCCCCGCAGACTACAGACTTACTATCGGCCGATAGTTTAGTCGAGTTGGCCTGCTCGTGCGCACACTGTGCCAATAAAACAGTTGGGTTGGTTAGTTTGGGTTAGTTTGAAGGCAGTTGTGAAGCCCATCAAACTTTTTTATCGGCCTGAATCACTGTAATGTGCGCATCTGCATACATCTTCATACTGATTAGAAGCCGACCAAACTATCGGCCGATAGAAAGTTCGCAGTTTGCGGGGACTCTTAATGTTGAGCGCCCGGTAGCGCATTGGGAGAATGGTCGACTTTGACGCCGATGTAGTTGGTCCGATTCCCTATGCGCATTCAACTGGAAAGAAACAGGTGTTAGGCAAGTTTGTATCAATCTAGTAATGGTCCCTGCGTAGTTAAGTGGCCGCCCATGATCAGCTACCACTCTCAAGGCACACAAAATATATACTAGTCTCAAGGGTCTATCATCTATCTATCTTCTAATACTATAAGAATCTTTGTCCTGACATACTGACTGGCTGACTGACTGACTGACTTAGAAACAACGCAAAGCAACGCAAAAGAAATTTGGAGGGTATATTTGTCTTTGTACGTAAGGGTGTACTAAGAAAGGATATTCCAAAATTCACCCCTGAAATAACTGAAACGGATGTTCAAAGTTTTTATGGAGAAACAAGATAAGATAGCCTTTTTATTCGAAACTTTACACAAGTACTTCAGTAAATAAGTAAATACGTGTTTCAGGCTTTTTCGAAATTCCACCCATAAGAGGGTGAAATGGGTTAACTAAGTCTGAAAATCAATATGGTTTTTTGGGGTTGTATAAAAAATATTCCATATATCCATTAGTCACGCGATAACTTGGTGGACCGATTTGACTAATTCTTTTTTTATGTGTTTTTTATGATAGAAACTTTTTTACGAAAGGAAAGTTTTAAGTAAATGAAATAAGTTTCAACGCGGGCGAAGCCGCGGGTCACTTCTATTACTATTCGTAGTAGTAGTTCTAATACTATAAGAATCTTTGTCCTGACATACTCACTGCCTGACTGACTGACTTAGAGTCAACGCATAGCCTAAACCGCTGGTTATAGAGACTTGAAATTTAGAGGTTACATTTGTCTTAATACGTAGGGTGTACTAATAACGGATATTTGGAAATTCCACACCGAATAGGGTTAAATGGGGGGAACATTTTTATTATTGTTATATACCGGCTGTAATTATAATAACAATATAATATAACATAACAATAATATAACAATAATATATAACAATAATAATGTTACAAATTCACGATAATTTTAAAATCAAAGGAACATTTTTATTTGAAAATTATTTGTTTTTGAACTTAAAGCGGTGAAATCTGGTATTTAAGTAGTTAATTTTATTTGAAAAATTAAATTATTAATATTTTTTTGCCAGGGGTGCCTTAAAATTGTGTAATGGGATGGGGGATAAACATTCATGTCGAAAGTACTTTAATTAATGAAGTTATACTGATGAAAATTGCTCATTTATCTATATTATAAATAGCTAGTATGATATAAAAAAAACATTATTGATTGCATAAGCCAAGCGTGTAAATAAGTTTACCTACATATCATTATGAATCATTGCTGTCTTTCTAACAGATATTTAACTCGGTATTTATCTGTAAACCACATACAAACATTAATAGATTCCGAATTGCGATTCGAAGGTCTCGTGGTTGAAAAACAAGAACACAGCGTTTATAATTACGTTGTCAATCACCAATAAGATGTGTCAAAGATTGGGAACGATTTGCCGAGGACAGGTCTGCTAGTACGTAAAGTTCAGGCAACATTTGAAGCACGCAGGCACCGTTACGCCGCGCCGTGCACACCTCCGATAGGCGCAGATAGAGCAAGAATGCGAGATGCCAGGCAGGGGCAGGTACGCGTAAATATTAGCAGACACGCCAGTTTACTCCAAAATCACCCACACAAGTGTACGCTCGCACGCTGCCAGCTGCTGTCAATGGTACAATTCTCTATCATTGTACGCTTGTATTGCAATCTCACGCGACTATTAAATGCCAAGGGATGGCATTGAAATATAATAGCGAATCCTTCCTCCGACCATTTTTTAGAGACGGTTTTTGAGCTTTAAATTATAGAATGTTGAAACTAACTGTTTTAGTCATTATAGATAATGCTAGCATGCTTTTCATGTTAGCATGTATATTCATGGTCAGGTGACAGTGAATGTTGCATGCCATTAGGCTGTATCGTGTGAAATGGTAGTGGTGTAGTGTAGTGTGCTAGCGCAGCCTTGGCAGGTACTACACTCATAATGTAGTTGATCGACTGCTGTTTATTCAGTGACTCGAGGTTGTATAGCTTACGGGGGTGCACTTTGTTTGCCAGTCTGATTTACAGGCAAACGATATTTCTTCCTCATACATCTGTTGCTCGCTTTATAAGACCATCTCTATCATGTTAACGCCTTTTGTCTGTCGTACCGAATGAGAACATCTGCACCTATAAAAAAAGGCTCTTATTAATTTTGATCGCGTACTCAGTTCGAGTGATAATTACAACCTACGGCTGGTACATGATCTCGATTGTTTTGTTTACGTTTTGATGGATATCATTGCACGCTCCGTCTTATGGCTATCAACGGTCTCCAGTGTTTCATCTCATAACTAACGATTACTTTCATGATTTTATTTTGCAATTAAATTTATAGTAGCCATCAAAAGTTGTGGCCTATTAGATGGAAAAGATGTGACAAGCGCGCGTTCAATTATGTAGATTAATATGGATACGTTAATGGTAGAATATGAATATGAAACTTTATAATGTTACGTTTGATCGTTGCTGTATATCTTTGTTAATGTTGTTATAACTGCCGACTTGCAGTCCATTACAAAAGTGTTGCTCACAGATATCTGGTGTTGCTCAACTCATGTTTTAAAATTAATAATTAACATAGAAAAGATAATAAGTCCTACGATAATAATACGAGTATTTAGTCGGTACCAGCAGTTGAAACTGAAATAAAATAATTAGTTTTTGAAGTTTATTTCTAACACTTATTAAAATAAATGTTAGTTATATGCACTTATTTTTTACCCAACTTCAGGAGGGTTATGATTTTGACTGGGATGTATGTCTTCTGTTCCCTCCTTCAATTCGACAAATGAGGTATCGTTGGATGCATTTTGATTGTCCGCTGGTTAAAGGCAAATATGTGAATGTGATGTGATGTCACATTAAATTGAATATGGCGCCCTCCCCAACGGAGAAAATGACTTCTATTATCTTCGTAGGTCCTCCCTCTAGCTCACAGACCTAGAATAGATTTGTGCTTTAGCTAGATGACATAATGTCTTGAACTAAAAATAAAACTGGCCAAGTGCGAGTTTCAACGTCATAGTTGAATAATTGATTACCAAGAACATTTTGTTTGGTATAAGAGTTCGCGGAGAATCGCGACACCGCGATGTAGAAAGACGGGGCGCTCGTTTACTAGCGACATCTATGTCATTTTGTCGAAACTAATTAGAAAGGTTGTTAGCTTAACATAAGGATATAACAATACGAAGGAGTTGTTAACATCCAAATGAACCCTAAATACATAGATAGATGGCATTATACTAAAAAACACGTTTTTTGTATGATGACCCCCTTTAATTCTTACTTTATTTTGTTTTTAGTATTTGTTGTTCTAGCGGCAACAGAAATACATCATCTGTGAAATTGTTAACTGTCTAACTATCACGGTTAACGAGATACAGCCTGGAGACAGACGGACAGACAGACAGACAGACAGACAGATGGACAGCGGAGTCTTAGTAATAGGGTCCCGTTTTACCCTTTTGGTACGGAACCCTAAAAATGGTTCATATAGCTGTTTTGAATATCAAAGTGATTACAAAAATACATACGTACGTGACGGGCTTAAAGCGCGGGTGAAGCTACGGGGCACAGCAAAATAATAATGTTTGGCTTTTATGCGTTGATCGATTTATCGGTTTCCTTTTACGCTGACATGTTTTTTGCGGCGATGTCAGATTCCCGGCAGCGATTTGTGTCTTCTTCTCTCAGTGGTAAGTGGTAACGGGACAGACTCGTCTCTCGATGGCTGCGGCCCACCAGATCAATTAGTCGATTGTAAGTCAATAGGTACCTTGATTGCTTGTTGGAATCGATTGCATTTCTAGGATTTTCTAGCCGTTAACTAGATATTGTTTAACAATAAACATGTCAAAAATATTAAGCTTTTTAAGAATATACAGGGTTGATTTTTAGATGAGACCACAGATATCTATGATGAGACTATTAGGGTAGGTACCTCATTCGTCTTAGCTACAGTAAAACAGTAGGACAGTTTCATCAGTGTTTTACTCACTTTTTTTGTTTTGTTACTTTTTAAACCAAAAACAGAATTAGAAAAATTTTACAGTCAGCAAGAAAGATTATGCAATTTACAATTTCGCAAAATGTTTTTGATGCCATTCTATCTGCTTCCTTATAGGGATAAAACACTCTTTCGGTGCAACTATGATAAGAATACTAGAACAAATGAAAATCGCAAAAAATTTGCCCATTCATTATTGTAGGATGGAGAAATATGTAACAGGAAAACCCTTACGGTCCCATCTAAAAAATCCATTCTGTGTAAAGCAAAGAAGTAAGATCAGTAGTTTTTTTTACTACAGGAAAAATGTACGAGTATTTTTCATTTATTTCAAGTTCAAGTCTTTCGGTACATATTATTAAAACGAGTATCTCAGGTATCTTAATGATTTAAGTAGTTACTACATTCCTTGTTAAATAAATTACTCGTTCCTCTTTCATGCCAGTTTCCACTGTCAAGGTACTATTAAAAGACGAGAATCAACGAATTGATTTGTCTTTGATTACTTTATAAACGCAATTATTCTCCGCTCTCGTAGAAAGTGAACAATTACTGAAATTAATATCACGTCCCACTTTCCGATTGATGATGATTAGTCACCTTCAAACAATCGATCGTCGCTGGCATTTTGAAAACAATAAAATATTTATTTAGCATTGCAATCATGACCCATTCATAACTTGTTTATCCACTGTCTTTTTATACGGTTTTGTTTTTGTTAGGACAAAAAACTGACTTATAAGTGGCAAATGAATAACTTTTAAAGGATGTAAAAATAAAATAAAACATATTTAAATAATGTTAAATTCTTGATATTAGCATATTTATTACATTGTCTATCAATTTCAAAATATGATTTCGGGTAAATAAGAGCCACGGCTAGCTCGAATGAAACGTACAATATATATAACATAACATACATGGTACAACGTATGTGTAACGTGGCCATTAATTAAATTTGTTAACCAATAAAATGACTTTCTTTAAGGTCTTACAGTGGATCGATGGAAGCATTCAATAATATCGGCCGCGCAGCTTTAGTATGTTATACCCTTATATCACAAATACATTATAAGGCCTACAAAGTCAAATTGATTACATACAACTGCTTAATTAGATATCCGGTATCTAACACAAGTTGGTAGACATTACTTAATCTCCTTTTGGAGGCTGTGAAAGAAAATATTTGAAAAAGCTAAAATTAACGCAAACGCAAAACTGCAAGTATATTTATTAAACGATATTTCATTTATAATTCTCGCAATTCTCAGAAAAATGCTTCGACTTTAGAGGCCGATATTAGCCCAGTTTGAGTGCATAAGTGCAATGATTACGAACATTTGCATTAAAATAAAGATTAATGGTATCTGAATGTTTAAAACGTAGTTAAAACCGCATTAGTAGATTACAAGGTTTATATACTAGCGAGACTGCTATGGCATTGTCTGCTACTAATTTACTACAGCGTTTTAAAATCTTAAAAAGGACTGACTATACATGTTGTGGAAGGATACCCTCTGTTGGTTGGTAATTTGTAGCTATATTCTTTTGTACAAAAAATACATTCATTAATAATCACCACGATTCCAAGATAACATAACATACATATAATATAGAAAACTACATACACACTTGCCTAAAATAAGGGCAGAAATATTAATTATAACGTCAAAAAATCATGTTTAACTAGTTTAAAAAAAAATCCTATTAGTCAAATAAGATAATACTTATAAAACTGATAGGTACTAGTACAAATGTAACGTAAAGCATATTTACGGCCAATAACACGTACAATATTTATGTCTTAATTTTAAGAAAATACTGACAATAAAACTAAATCAGAAAAGTCCTTACTATTGTCTATATATAACTATTGTCTTATTATTAACATATAGATAAGACGGCAAAGCAATTCCCAAAATATATTTTCAGCGTATATAGATAACGTTATACATATTTATTACCTACATAGGTATCTCAAGTTCTTCCAGCCAGCACGGTTGTTTGTCAGGTAGGACAAAACAGCCGCCTTCGAAGAACCGCCGTTCAACATTTTGTTTTATTGACATACTGCGCATTTTATTCCTGTAATTTTATTTGTTAAACGCTTTTAATATCTAGTATTTGTTAAGTTGATTAGATTTACGATTCTCGGATGAGCGTATAAAGCTGGATTATCAATATTATTCATTTCGAAAAGTTGATAGAGTGATATTTTCGTAGCTGAGTTTTAGCCCATATTCAAGGATTTATTAAACAATTTCTTCATGCAAATAGTAATTTAATATGACTAGGGGATGGCTCTTGTTCAAACTATATCCCCTGCGAGTAAAACGCAGCATTTTCTACATACTTACAAGTTTTTTTTAATACAATAAAATACAATTCAAAATTATTTATTGTTCACCAATTAAAACTAACTTAATAAACAGTAAACACTTCAAACTACAGAACATTGGGCAGACTTATCGTGAAAAGCGATCTCTTCCAGTCAACCTCAGGATGGAGAAAGGGAGATGCGTGTAGAGCAAGGTCGGTGGTGTTGCATACAAAATATTACCAAAGCCGGCACCAAAGCTATCACACATAGTACCGAGTTGACTAGACAGATCAATAAATTAGCAATTTATTCCCACTTCATATACAGAATTAAAAATACTTCTGCTTAGCTCATCCATCACTGTTTCCGCCGCAGCTATATAACCTAAGTAATTTATAAAATGTTCAAATGCCTTAAGGAGAGGGAGAAGTAAAAACTGCTGTGTATTTGTGCTATGGAGTATTTAAATAATGCCGCGAGACTTGTCTTGCAGAGTGGCGCGGCGTACTACACCCGTCCTCCTTGGCAGCAGAGGAATTTGCACTCTTGTACCATAGATTACACTTCAGTTAGTGCTTGCGTGCCACAGACTACGTTCGAAGTGCTATTACACCACAGATTCAAACCAAGTTGGTGTAATACCACAGATTACACTACAGTTTTTAAAAATAGACTCAGCCAGAGCTTGAGCTTGATTCATGGAGGTAGAAAAGCTTGATTTTGTTCACTGGTACCATATTATAGATTAAATTCGTATTGGTTAACTCTAGTACCGCAGATTTAATTCAAGTTTGTACCCTGTTCCCTCAGATAAATAACAAGTTAGAAGAGTCGCAGAATAATACAAATACTAACTACTACTACTCGTCCCTTGCTAGGCTGTAACTCATTGCGCGTGCAATGTGTGGATAAAAAATGTAATGTGGATTCGTTCATTGTTAATTAAAGGTCTAAGCAACTATTCCATGTATTCATGGCTAGATAATGATACGAATTGAATCCAGTTAATAGCCCTCTTTCTTCATAACTCTTAATTAATTAAGTGGATAAAACATTTTATATAAAAATCCTAAATAGTATGCGCCTTATACATAGAGCATAAATAATACTTAAATATAAAATTTAAAACCACCCCCGACTGATTTGTATACGAATAATGGTCGCCTACTTTTTCCCAAGATACAGGCTATGCCTAGTTTGGGACCCGCCGATAAATGTCGATGTTGCTTTTTGTGTAGCTATTACAATTTGTTCTTTGTAATTGGTTCTGCGTGCATCTTTATGTAAATTGTTTACCTATTAAATTAAATTAAGTATTAAAATTAAATAAACTTGACTAAACAAGCGGCAGCAGAGTGACGGGTAAGTACTGCGCAGAAGTTCCATTTAGATTTTTTTGACGTCCGCGATCAAAGGGCTACGAAAGTTGCTCGGTACGGTTACGGTAGTCTCATCAACCAACAAAGATCTGATAATATTTAAACGGCTGAACGGATTTTCATGAAAAAAAACTAAGAACACTCTCGATAAAGACACTATCAAACAAATGAAAAATCATAATTGGTTCATCGTTTATGCGCTACGATGCCACAGACAGACACTCACATACACAGATACATAGATACACAGATACACACGTCAAACTTATAACACCTCTTTTTTGTGTCGGGGGTTAAAAAGGGGCCTTAAAATATTATATCTTTACAAAAAAATTATAATGTAGTTAGCTTTTCATGGTGTTTGTGAAGATTGAAATATAAAATAAATATTAATAAAACAGTTCTCGGTAACTGCAATTTAATATATTTTGACAAAGAAACAAATAGGTAAGTTCCTATTGCAAGACTCGGTAAATTCAGGATTATATATTTTCATCGTTCATATTAAAATTCCCATTCTAGGCTTAGCGTACTTACCATCTTGGACCGCATCATCATTACCAACAGGTGAGATAGTGGTCAAATTATAAAAGTTATAAAAAATTATATATGTTATAAAAAATAATAATAAGTACTTTTTTTTAGTTAGAAGGTAGGTACATGCTATATTACTCAGTATGTTTGAAATTGAATATTTAACTTACTTTTAGCTTACTAGTATAATTATAGATAAAATGTACCACTAAATTATTAATAGGTTCCTAATGTAATGACACGCTTGAGTTGCGGATGATCGAACCACAGTATTCAAATTCAAAGAGACTGCTAAACTATTCTCGGGTACAAAAAGTGTTTATAACGGGTCCCAGTGGCACAACACTTCATTGTCGGAATGTTCAATGAAACCAATTTTATTCCCGTACTGAGTACCGAGGTTATTACACTCGCTCCCGCACTCCGCACCATGTACGCGGTGCGGAGTGCGGAGTACGAACTATTGTTATTTACGTACGTGCTTTGTTTTACATAATCATTTATGCTCAGCATAATGTGTGCATTTTCATAATAAAAATATTTAGCCTTTATATCAAGTATATTTTTCTACAGATTATTCAGTACCACCATTTGATGAAAGAAAAAATACTAATTAGAACCGAGAATCAAATTCCAAGTAAACGAAAAGCTCACCCTAAAACAGAATAAATAATAGCTAGCTAAATAATTAGCTACATTAATAAATTCAAATAAAGGTTTAAAATTGTTAAACACAATCCAAAATTTCATCGTAACGACGGGACTTCAACCCGCAACCCCCTGGATAACATGTCCAGGTGCTCTGCCAATTAAGCCACGGTTCGATCTATCGATACAGCGAAATTAGTGGATTGCATTTTTTAACCCAATTATGCATTGGTGGCGCCATCTATGACTACTTAACTTAATCATTCGGAAGAAATCATTACAGTTTTCAAATCCAACGAGAGATGTTTGCACTGCGTAAATCAAATATTATGTTTCTTTGAAGTGTTACACTTTATATTTTTGTAAATTTTACACTATACAAAATTTCATGGGACTTGAACCTGCAACCCCCTGGATAACATGTACAGGTGCTCTGCCAATTAAGCTACGGTTCGATCTACCGATACGACGCAATTAACAAATTACAAAAATATAAAGTGTGTCACACTTCAAAGAAACATTGTATAAGGTTTAAAATGTTTTATTTTTAACCGAATTCTAAAAAGAAAGAGGTTCTCAATTCGAATATTTTCGAAGTGAAAAGTTCTTTAGCGGCGTTGTGAACTTTTTGGGATGGGTAAAAATGTAAAACTCGCGTCAGGATCTCGCGTCAGGACACGTGACGTGATCGAAAATTCGTAAGACGGAGGGAAGAAGACCACAACGTTAATGTTCAAGTTTTCACTTCTGCCGGCACTCCCGGAGTGCAAACCGATGTTTTTTTTTCAATGTATTTTTGGGCATAACTTCGTCTAAATGTACATATACGGTATTGCAAAATTGTTTCTTGTTTAAAACAGCTTGATTTCGGAATAGTCTCATTGTAAATACATCGAAATCTAACGAGTACCTTCAGAGTTATGAAGATAAACACCTTGCTACTAATAATGACTTGAGCGGTATTTGAAATCTCTGTTTTCTTCGTTTATTAAACAATCTAAAATTATTATAAAACTAGAATCCCAAGAACTATTTTGTTTTTATTTTTTTACCAACCGCTAAGATGAAAGAAGGTAATATGTAAAGTATGTCTTATATTCCGATGATTACGTAATACCTAACAAATTGCTTCAAAATATAATACATATAATAAATAATACTACTTTAACAGATGTATCCCTTCTTCTACGCAACAGTTACATTAAAGTAATAATATTTATACTAATATCACTCAAGAAGTATAAAGTATGAACTAATTTGTTTTTATTTATACCAATAAAAGACATCAACGCGCACCCACTACCTATTAAAGTTCGATATTTACCTTCATATTTTACATATATTATGACGGAGGTTTGAAGTTTGTATAATGCCATTTTAAATGGTTTTCACAGATTATCTTATGTTGTTAAGCTTGAATTAATTCTTCATCAAATACGTTTAATATTTTGAAATATGAATAATTTAAGATCGTTTAAAAAACTAAATGAATCGACTTCAAATGCCACGATATTAATTATCAGTACCAAGTTTGAGGTGTTTATCTCCATATCTCTAGAGATACTGAACATAAATACAAAAATATAAATACACATACATTAATTTCATAAAAAATAGAGTAGGTACAAAGATGTTGTTGATTTTTATAAGTTCGTCTATCTTGCCATGATATGACATATGAAATGCACAAATTCTTTATTTAAATTAAATTAAACAAATAAAAATTAGTAATTTATGTAATCAAACATAAATTTAGCGGTAATCAATAATTGAACAATCGTTTGTTACATCGGTAATGATATATAAATAATTCGTTTACACTATATATTTTTTTTGTTCTTAGCCATATCTTGATTAAATTTAAATGGGACCACATGTGAAGTACTTATTTATACCCTTTCAATAAAAAAAAACCAAATTGGGTCTATAAGCTCAGAAGTTGCCTCGAAAGCTGGCACGAAGGGATTTTATACTATACCAACTCCTATAAGTACAATTTTATGTTATTTAACTGTTTCTCAAAGCATTTATTTTGTCTAAAGTAAGTAAGTTTAAAATATGTCCATGTCAAAAGTTATTAAATATCAGTTTTAGTTTAAATATCAAACCAATATCTCAGAATTCAGAAAAAACAGAATCCGTGTCCTACTGTAATGTTATATGACGCTCTGTATCCATAAACCGATTCTAAAATCCGCGCGCGCTTTCCTCCTAACCCGTGTAAAGTTAATAGCTAGCATTTTTACAGGCAGTAATGGCACAAGATGGCGTAATATAATTTATTTAGATATTTACACTAGTTGCTGTATGAGCTGTAGACCTTGCAAGTCTGTCTTTGCATTAATTAAAACTGAATAAAAGTTAACCGCACATTAACCCCTTGAAGTTTATTGGATGAGAAAGATGTTCGGACAGAAAAGTTTCGTCTCGATATGTAAAAAAAATGTTGTGATATTTCTGAATATATTTCAAAATGGCTTTCAGGAAAAAAATCTTAGTGATAGACAATACTGGTAATACAGTAGTAACGGAAATATCAAACGCTTTTCAATTCAAACGCTTCAAATTTTTAAAGCGGGCAAAGCCGTGGAGCGAAGCTAGTAGTTTATAAATGTATTTGTGAACAAAGATTTATTCCCGTCGCGTAGTATCACGAATATCCGTGAATGTCGTCAGAAGTAGTAAAAGCGTGTGGTTAAGTGAACGGCGATGCAAGTGTTACATCTTCCACCGATACAGCATCACTTTCCATCACGTAATGTGACGAAACCGACAATTTCACTAAACGCTTAGAACTTGAACGGAACACTTGCTAAATTAAATGTAAGTTACGCTGTCTTTTGTTGTGACAAGGACAACATTCCTTTAAAGAGAGATCTTTAAAGGAAAGTTGTCCTTGTCACACCAAAATAATTTGAAATTTGAGTATATTTTACTGTTATTCAAACTTATACAGTATTTATTTGAGTTTTTACAAATATATCTATTGAATAACACTATAATTTAAATTTGTAAATATTCTAAAAATACGATAAAAGTAAACAAAAACTAAAGCCAAAAACCCGTTCAAAAACTAAAAGCCGACTACTGAATATCACGTTTTAAAAAGTATCATTTAAATTGTTTGTACAAACTATTCAATATTTTGTCGATTATTAAATAAGCAGCTTGCACGTAATGTATTTATATGTTTTATATATGTTTTTATATATGTAGCAATACATATTAATAGTGATGCTCAGAGGATAGCTGCGATTGTATGCCACTTACCTCAACAAAACAATACATTCTAGCAGTCTGCAGTAGTAAGTGTCTATAAGCTTTAGGACAAAGTCACATGAGTAAAGTACTTATGTGACAAAGTGGCATAACGACCAACTACAAAAAGCACCAACACCTCATTTATCAAATTATGTTTAGGAGTTTAGTAGTTATGAGGGAACAGATTAACATAGGTTCTCAATTCGCCTGTATTATTTTTATGTGTGTTACCTCAAAACTAGATTTGTATTTCTTTGGTTTATACACTCACGGACTCAGAAACTGCATCAATGTTCAGGATTATTTTCGAATTAATTGAATGGTCCTTTCTAGTATACAAACATACACTTAAGGATATAATACTACGCTGTTATGAAGTTAACGAACCAAACTATAGGGTTCAATTTAAATTTGTACACTGACGGACTCGGAAAGGATCATTCAATTAATTCGAAAGTCATCCTGAACTTTATGCAGTTCATGAGTCCGTAGTGTATGTACATACGAGTCAAACTCATAACCCACCTTTTTGCCTCACCGTAGTCAGATAATAAAATTGCTGAAACGTAATTATTTTAGTTATTTCTTCTAAAAATGCTACAATGGTAATGGTTGAAAACATTGATTAAACGAGATTTTAAGAAGAACAAGACTTGGGTCTTATTTATAAGTATTGGTCGCTGAAAAACTTAAAAATTATTTATTTACGATATTTTCGTTTCTGATTTTTGTTCATCAATAGAGGGAGATATCTTTGCTATTTACTCTGCAGCAGGGCAAAACTATCCTGATGACAAACAAAACTATGGACATCCCAATTTAGTTGGTAGCACTGTACCACTTTATTCACCAGTAATTAAATAAACAATAAACGCCAATAAATTTATTGCCATGGTTTCTAGTTTTTAACTTTCGCCAGTTATGATGCAATTAAAACGTTGGCAATAATTTTGCCAATAACTTCGAATTAGATAAATTGTTGACTTTCTCTGTGATAAAATAAAAGGAAGGGGCCTGGGAAATGGGAGGGTAGAAAGAGTCAGAGATTCATAGCGAAATAATGGTAGAGGTAATTGATGTACTGAGATAGCTGGCACTCAAACGTGATGCAAGAATCTATCTTTGACCACGGTTGTAATGTAATATGGTCATTATTACTTGTTCGACAATGACAGGTGTCTTAATGCATTCGTAATGTATAGTATTGTTTTCATTATTGATATTTGGTTGCCGGTGAAATATAATGATTATGATAACATTAGAGTTGGGAAGGAGCTTCTTATTCAATTTTGAAAAGTTTAATTCGTTAATGAAATAATGAAACACTGTTATTATGTTTGATGGCAATTGAATATGCTTCGTAAAGAGAATACCAGAGCATTCAATTTGATTGGCCAATTTCTATGGACGAAATCTGAGAAGTTAGAGCTGTATTATATAGGAATTATAGGATATATTTTCTCGTTTGTTCCGTTAACAATAAAATCGCTGGTGTATTGACAGGTGTGGCAGGCAGTTAAGGTTGTATTATTAATTTTCTTTGGAGCTAATAGCTTTGCTAATATAAATATGAATATAGTTAGAGGTTTATGGCAACTATTTCTATCGTAGTTCTTATTCTTCAGAAGTAGTTGTTGCGGCGGATAGATAGAATTAGGCGCAGTGTCACGAGTTATTGACAAAGTTATAGTTATGCCTAAATCATATAATTAAGGAAATATCACTAAATAACTTAGATAATATATAATATAATACTCATATAAATCTCAATGTATGGTACATGCCAAAATCTCAGATTATCCTAAATAATATTCTCAGCATGTGTTCTCACATGCCCAGTAACGTCGTACTGTATTTTTAACCGACTTCACAAAAAAGAAAAAGGTTCTCAATTCGTCTGAATCTTTTTTTTGTGTTTTCACCGATTACTCGAACCCGCGTGAACCTATTTGATTTTTTTTGTTTGAAACGGTATACTTCACATGTGGTCCCATTTAAATTTCATCGAGATATATTCAGTATCTCCAGAGATATGGAGAAAACCACCTCAAACTTGGTTCTAAAAAATTAATAAAGCGGCATTTGACGTCGGTTCTTTTAGTTTTTAAAACCTACTTAAATAAAAAAAAAGTTCAAAAACTGAAACCCGACTACTGAAAAATCACACTATAAAAAGTATAAAACAAGAAAATATTCTCATCTGAGATCACTATGTACAAACTATTCACTATGTATCGTGTATTATATAAACAACTTACTTGTAATAAATATTTTATTGTATTTCATATACATTCATAGTGGTGTTCAGTGGATACCCGTGGTCATATGTTACTTTACAGAGTGTATTGTTTTGTTACGGTAGGTGACATACGACCACGGCTATCCTCTGAGCTTGATTTTCTTGTTTCATACATTTTAGAGTGTGATTTTTCAGTAGTCGGGTTTTAGTTTTTGAACTTATTTTTTTATTTAAAGCATTTTAGGTTTTTTGGATATATGTATACAGTACATGTATACATGTCAACATACTTACATACATACACAGCGATCAACAAACACATAACCCTCCCAACTGCTTCTTTGCATCGCCGTGGGGTAAACATTAGTTTTCTTGACTTCGGCGAGATATATCTCGCCAACGCTACGCCCCACAAAAATATGATGTACCTTTTTTTTTAGTTTTGTACTTCGTCCCCTCTAGAGGGCGCCACATTCAATTTGTTGTTACAAAATTATGATAAGTAGTTTAGAAGTTATGAGGGAACAGATGAACATGCATACAAACATACATACCCAAATACAGGTCAAAAACATAACCCTCCTTTTTGCTTTGCCGTAGTCGGGTAATTATAATATGTAGATAATTAAGGAATGTGTTGACAAATTGTTTATATGTTACAGCTACTTAAGTCGATTTGATACTTTGTAGCTTAGCTTTACATACAGGTTTCATTTGCATGTAGTTATTATTTATTAAACTCGGTTTCTCCGGCCTCTGACTCATGTTAACCGTCATTTTGTCCGTCACATATTTTATTAAAACGACTGTAGCTTTTTTAAATTGAAGTTTCTCAGAATCAACTTACCTGTGCGGCATAAAGTTGGGTAGTTTATGCATTATTTATTCGTGTTGCTCAATTTTTCATTGCATAATGATTGAAAAGTCAAGTTTTCTTCTTACGTAATACGCCGTACTTACAAACAAAGCTAACTGTGTAAAGTTAAACCGTGTCAACGTTTATACAAAAATAATGAAATGAAATTTGTTTGTCTGTCACAAACATTGTCAGACTTTGTTAATACAAACTAACTTAAATTACAATCATGTTTCATGAAAAACAAAAGCTACAGATACCTAAACTAGGTACTTGTAAAACAACTTGTAGAAAACCATACCTATTTGCTCCTCCAAAAATTATCTCGCTGAAGGCTTACTATGCCTTTCAAAACAGAGTCTGCAAAAAAACAAATGACAGTCTAAAATAACCTCAATTAAATTAATTAAAGCGAGGATACGGCGCAAAAACCAAGCTCACCTACAGCAATTTTCCTATGCCGGGTGTGTGCGGATCTGTAACAAAAACAGCATCCACGAATGTCCTTCAAGAGTCAGGTGTAGTTGTGTCATGTACCATGTGCAATACTGTCACCTGCAGTGCAGCCGTCAGCGAGTCATCAATTAGCGTCACGTGAGGCACGGACGCGTGTGGGCGCGACACGTGCGACGCGACGCGACGTTACGACATAGGAAGTTGATTTACCTCTGTACCCTAAGATGTTAGCTAAACTATGTGTCCGAAGCCTATAGTAGTTAAATATTATGGTCAATTCTATCGACACATCACCACCGATGTTTTAAAATTTCGCATCTTGTAAATCTAAACTACAGGCAAACCCGTATATAATATATAAATAACATCCTATAGATATTACTAGTTATTCGGTTGACCTCGGGGTTATGTTTCGCAATAGTTTTTGGATGAGCTTTTAGATTAATCGTTAATGATATTTTAAGCTTCAGCGATATAAAATATGAAACAATGCGGAAGAAAGGCGAGTCGAATGAAGAATTCCTCAAGTCATATGTGCGAGGTATATAACAGAGATAGAGAGAGAACATTTACAAATTCCTATTAAAAATACCTACTAGATATATCTATAACTATATTTACCACGTAAAACCAGTTTATAAGAAAGAAAAGATTATTTATGATTAAGATGATAATAAAAGCTCTAAAATAGGTATCACTAACACAAAATACACTTGTCATAAAATGGTAATAATCATAGAGTAGAAAAATGCCGCGAGTTATATAAAAAGCAAAAAAAAAAACATTTTTGAAGAGGTTTTGATTTTTGCTTGGTTGCCCCCGAAATGAAAAAAGCCGGTTTACGCATCATGAATATACTCGTAATAACTTAAGATCGTTTACAAAACGAAAAACCGACTTCAAATGCCACGCTAGTCATTTTCAGTACTAAGCTTAAGGTGTTTATCTCCATATCTCTGGAAATCTGTATCTCCAGAGATACTCATCAGATCTCGATAAAATTACAATGGAACCAAACGAAAAGCATAGTCTCTCTAACTAAATAGAATTTTTCAAATCGGTTTACAAATGACGGAGTTCGGAGTTAACAAAAATAAAATAAAAATATAATTGAGAGCCTCCTCCACCTTTTGGGCGTGGCATTCCCATTACTAAGTTTAAGTTGTTTATCTCCACACAATATTCAATATTCACAGATTTCAATTAATTTTATAATGAGATCACCGTGGAGTTGTAAAAAACAATCCTGAAAAAACACTGACAAATGTTGAAAGTCGGTTTCAAAAATATAGAGGCCTGGCATATGTAATTTTCTATCAAACTAACGTACAGGTAATTGCGTCAATGCGTAGGATTGGCCTCACGGACTATATTAAGACACTTTACTATTTTCACCGTCTGTCCACCCACAGCCGGCAATTTTAGGCGGCAATTTATGGACACTAGTCACCACTGTCCACGTTACGTCACACCATTAATCTTAGTTGTAAAAATAATATTTACCCACCATTATGTAATGATGCACACTTTCTATCGGCGCGCTAATATGCGTGTCAACAAGTGTTATGTATGACTAAGTAGATTCTTTGTTGTTTAATTTGTTTGTAAGTGGTCGTCAGTTGAAAAGATGTGGCGCTACTGAGGATAGACACTCTCTCTCTAATTAAAATATCAAAGGCCTATTGGCAAGAACAGACGTAATGATCGTGGGTTGAAAGAATTTCAGTTTGCTGTTTATTTGAGGTAGTTTAAGCTTTGACGAAGCCTACAAATACGCGTAGATCTGCCCCGCTGCTTTAGACAAAAGGTAATATACTATATCTTGTTTCTCATCATAAGCTATCCCTATGCTAATTAATCGAGAACTTTCGAGCCATTTGATTGTGAAGAAGTAACTAACAAATTGACAGTCGCATTTCTAAAGATAATTTAAAGGGCATTTATTGGTTTCATTATTTAGCATCATAGAGCAGTCAACTTTTGTTTATAATAAGTAAACCAGGAAGTCAAATGTTTACTTTCAAAGTAATTTACTTTAGAATAGAAAAAAAAATGTAGATATATTCATAGATAGATAGATAAACTTTATTGTACACCAACACTTACAAGATATGCACAAACATAAGATTATTAACTGTACGATGGACTGTCTTATCGACAAGCTTTAGATGGAATGGATCATAACGCATTCGATAAACGCCGGTGTTATTTAAATATTTAAAACATTACATAGGTGCCATATGATATCGACCAGACTTATCAATATTCTAACGTTAGCCAATTTTTCCATCCTCTAGTCCACGCCGAAAAGAGAATGTTGCTCAGCCCTCTTTGAAATTCACCGCGAGTAAATACATAGCACAGTGAACAGTAAATAAACAAGCAATGCGAATCGGTGATTACACATCAGTAGGTGATTGGTTCCCACGAATCACGTTAGATGGAGCGGTTGTGGTGGTCTACTTTGAAACAGATAAGAAATTTACCTGGGCTACAATACTGGATTCTACGCTAGAACAAGAATGTCGGTTTGAACATCGGATAAATATATGTTATGTCGTATAATATATACGTTTTATACTTATTACTATTGATTTAAAAACGAGAATTTAATGTGACTTTGTGTTTTTAAGGGATTCCGTATTTTAGATCAATAGGACAAATCTAAAGTATTTGCATATATAGAACCTCCTTATAGTCTTTCTTCTTTTGTTCATAACCATCAAGTCATTGTGTTAGCATCGCAAGTTGCAATTCTTATTTTAATATTAACTCTTTGCCTTCCACAGAACCATTTTTGAGTTCAAGAGGTGAACAACGTATATCTTGTAAACCTACATTCAGGGCATTGTGATTCTGTTATTGTACTCGGCTACATGTTTTTGCGATTCATTCGGCGCCAATTTTATAAAGAACATTTTCTTTTATTTCTTCCTGATTTACATCCCTGGCCCACATTTGAGCCATTGTTACTTGGGGCTGTTTATTATATTTTGAGGACATAGTTTCGACGATATCAGGTTTCTCCTGAGTATTTAGTATTTATGTGCCATAATCGTACACATAATCTTTGAGAGGTGTGAAAGTGTGACACGGTGTTTTGCCAGGAACGTGGAAAAGAGTGTGAACTGAACATTGAATTTTTTCAAAAAATTGTGTTCTTCCGCGAGTTACTGTGTAAAAAACGTGGATGGTGGACGAACTAAATTCCATCGAAATCCTGCTGTAGAGTCTACATCTTTACTGAGAGTATAACTTGGACTATGACATAAACAAACATGGCTTGATTGTGACTTTGACTGGACTGTGCATCTTATATCTACAAACATTTTAATTTTTCTTATACTTTGACACTGGCTAACTAAATACACTAATGGTGTCACCACACGACCGTAATGACACGAAAAAAAGTGTGACAAGTTGTAGGCTCACAGAGCTATGCTATTATCCCATTGGTTCGACGATATTGTGCTCTTTATGCACATTATCACTACAATTAGTACATATTGAACAACCTGCATTCCGCGACTTCGCCCGTGTTAAAAAGTATCCTATGTCATATTTTACATACTGGCTATCCCTGTGCACCATTCCAGCCAAATCGGTCACGCTGTTTAACCGTAAAGAGGTAACTAACAAATATATTTACAAACTGACTTTCGCATATATAATATTGGTGTTAATATTGTCTAAACTGCGATCGACTTAAAAAGTTGAGTCAGAATTGAGTGAGATTCAAGACCTACTGATTTAAAAAAATGTTTTTCTTTGGAGAGTGTATTATAGTGTTCTAAATATGTTTGATTTATTATGTAGCGCATATATTTTTACTCGCGCTTTGTGTAAATATTTTTTACTACACTTTCGTCATGACTAGCCTTGAGCAACATATTGTACGTCAAATTATGAAGTGTTCTTGACGTATAAATATGTAGCAGTTGTAGGCTACGCTAGAACCGTTTCAACATTGTCTATCTGTCAAACAATAAGGCTGTCACAACTCAAGCGTCGATAAATACACACCGCTGTGAAAAACAGTTTCCCATCGGCCACTTTTCCTGTACTTCCCGTGACTGCGACTTTTTACTAGCCAGTGGCTTACTTTCTAATAGACGTACAACTTTACGACCGTCACGTAGCATTTCGACTTTTGTCGCTTTATATTAGCGTTTACCGACAATAATTACGCAGTGAAAGTGTTTTATAAAAGCTTATCTCACGTCCATTTGTGGTCATATTTGCCTTATGCAATTGTTGTGGAATTAGAGTTTCTAAGACGGCTGGAATATTTGATGGGTAGGTACATAATGCTTAGGTTTGTCGAAGGTCTTTTATTTTTAGATTAGTCCTGAAATTACTTATATCTTATAATATTTTTTATTGCTGGCCATTATTAGAATTGCATGTTGGATTCAAGGCAGATTTAACAGCGCCATAATCGTAACGTTTGTTACAGTACTAGCGATATTAGCAATCATTAAATTAGTATTCCTGCAGTACTGTCTGATATCTGCTACCTGTTGTAGAACTCCTGATAACCAGGAAATGGTGCAGATTGGTTGATGGATGTACTTTCTATAACAACGAGACCAAAATTTTTTAATAGCAGCTTTTTTGCTTTAAATTCAAAGCAGCTATTCAATGTATGAGCAGAAAAAACCATCGACTTGTCTCCGAACTTCCGAAGTCTGAACATCACTTGGTAAAGACGATCGTAGTACAAATTGGCAGTATTCTGCTGCTAGGCTCAGACTAGGTAACTTCTACAGAAATATCACCTATGGCGCTTTGTTTTATGTTCCGCGCACGCAGAATATTTTTAGTATATGCACAAAGCAGGTTATTGCAGCGTCATGTAAAAATTGTGTTGCGAGAACTACTTGTTCCCAAATGTACATATGGTTTAATAGTATTTGATTTTACTATAGTAACTCTATCAACGGATGCAATCGGCTGACAAACAACAATTTTATAGATATGTCATAAGAAAACAAGTTTAAAACTACGCTCAATCAACATTCTACCGCATTAAGTATTTACGACGTTTGTACGCCATGAGCGGATTTGCATAACGACGAAGTTCTATTAATTTTACTGTTGCACCCGAATGCAATTATAAAATAATATATTCATATTAGACTACACTCGTAATATCTAAGATTTTAATACCTATCATATATCGTCTTATTTCAAATGCACATGGAATATTTTAGACCATTAAAATACGATTAGTTGAGTAATATTTTGTGTCCATTTGGTTAACGTAAGCTCAAACATATAACTGTCAACGTTGCGTAAATTGGGAGCGTATACTATTTACTGCCTACGGAATTTAAATTTGTTTTGCCTTCCACACACATAATAAAATACTCTGATAATGTAGTACTTTTTAGCCGTTAAATTATTTTGGGTATACATCTTTCGTGGCTTCTGTTTGGAGCAAGTTCGATGTTATCGCGCAGAAACTTTTCAGTGATAAAAACATACAGAAAACATAGTACATATATTGATATTGATGTGATACAGTAATACTTCTATTTTATATTTATTTTCAGCTGATAAAATGTCTAGGTATAAATGTTTCGAGGTTCAGAGTAAATTCGACATTATTCTGCGGAAAGATTTCAATTAAGTATGATTTTCATTGAAATTAAATATTCTTAAGAAAAGTACCGAAAGTGACACAGCATTTAGACGTTTGGCTATTGTCATACATACAGTGAATACATTTTTCACATCAATTTTTCAGTAACAAAGGTTTAAGCATAATGTTTTATCACGCCAATGTATCTGCAAGTTATGAATTTGCATGTTTACGAGTGTTCACAGTCGGTGGTCCGATGCGATTTGTCCAGTGAAATGTTGACCATTTGACAGCTGGTTAACCGAACACCATTAAGCAAAGAAGTCCGGTAACCATTAATATCGAAGTCAATTCTTATACCAAACGTATTTTGCCATCGATTTACGCCCCGACGTACTCTGAGTTATCTTCCTACCTTGTAATTTAATAGGATTTCGTCTTGAACTCTGCGGGAAGTGGTGAATTTAGATAGACTGCCTAGGCTCAAGCCTAGGGCGGCAGATTTTAGGGCCGGAATTTTTTTCTGTCACACTTTTTCATATCTGATTATGCGTTGATATAATCGAAGATGGTGAACGCGTTAGGTCTAAAACCTCTCTAGGGCTGTGCGCTGCCAGAACACCGTAAGGTCTCGGCAGATTTTCTCTTTAATGGTGGTAAGTTACTTTTTGGTTGCAAGTCAGGCGGAAGATCAATATAATATGGTCGTACCTTTGGTTCGATTTGGAATTTTAGTGCAAATGCAAGAAATCGGTGGATTGTAAAAATAATCTAAGAACTCATAATTTTAACGGCAAATATTTGAAAGCTATACTCGAGAATTGTGTGACTCGACCACTGTTTGCGGGGACTAATTTTACCTACCTCTACTGAATTATCATGACTGTGATAGGTATGAAAAATTAGAGTTAGAATTTATTTATTTCAACAATATATATACAATGAAATTTAACCTAAGACAGAATCACAGGGAACACACACATACATAATTATTTATAATATTACTCGAATTAATTACGACTATAGATATATCTTAAATTACTATCTTCGTTCGTTAGTAGTTGTACTAGGATACCCTGTGTTACAATTCCTACTATATGAAAAATGTAAAGATCACGTTGTGTGAAACGAGGAAGTGTAAAGATATCATCGCAAGGTATTACTGGTGTTTATAGATGTATCAAATGAGGTACAATGGTGAGTAGTTGCGTGGTAGGAGGAGGTCGCAGGTTGCGTTACGTTAGCGATGCACTTTCGATGCACTGCAGTGAAAGGAAGATTTCTGCTACAGGTGCATAGGAACGCTGAGTACACTGTACTCGTCTATTATGTTGTCATAGTATCTGGATATTTAATGTCTTCCAGTCAATTCTGTTATTAGCAACAGCGAGTTACTCATCTTGCGTCGATTTGTACAGGAAAAACTAACAGCCGTATTCTACATGATATAATATACATAGCGGTGGATTTCATACAAATAATGTCAATAATGTATTGGTTTGAAGGTTTGAAGGACACAATAATGTATTGGTTTGACACATGTAATGTCAATAATGAACGACACTATGCGTTCACGGGCACTATGAGACCTCATAGTATTGTTTGTGAATACGGGGTATGTCATTATAAAATAAAAGTTAATTATTTCATACTTCAAAAACGGGTGCGCTATGAGGATTGGATTAAAGTCAGGTGTCTTGATTCTTATTTTATTGCTGCCTTAAATTTGTAGTACAAGCACGATTTCATCTTATAGCTCATCGTCACTTCACATCAGGGGCCTTATTCAGTATGACCAATGAGATAACGCGTTCCTTAACGCGCCACGTCACGTTATTTAAAAATTGTATTCTGTATGCCACACGATAGGTAAATTATACAAAACGCGCGCGTTACACGTCCTCATATGTCACGATATTTTGACAGCTCAAAACGCGCTCATAACCTTACCCTACCGCGTTTTAATTGGCATAGAGAATACCATAACGCGGAGATAACGTAACACGGCACGGCAAGACTTTAAAATGGTCATACTGAATAAGGCCCCAGGTGAGATAGTGGGTTTGCAATAAAAAAAAGCAACAAAAGATAAGTAATCTATCTTTACACTAAATTATGACGTTTATATCAACCAGTTTATAAACTGGTTGAGTTTGAGTTCACGAGTCGCAAACAGTCGTTACTGTTGTAAGCCTCTTGAATCTTTATGCAAATCAGTTAAAGTTAGCCAATTAGTGGAACTCAGACTCGTTATTTTGTTAGTTACATACCCAGTAAAGACTAATACTAGGACGTATCGGAAATCAAACGACTGATCAAACTAATACATTACCATTCCACTAAGGAAGTCATTTTAATTATCTATTCGAATTAATATTGAAGTGCTTGAAGATAAGTCCACCCAATGAGGGTATAACAGTAACTCCTTTTAAGGCAATTTAGAACCACTACTTGACTTGACCAAATGTAAAAAGTAGGACAGTACCTGCCTAGAGATGTTTATCCGAAACACGAAGTAGGTTTTATACACAGGTTTTATAGTTACATCACATTTAGCTGCTTTAACTGGTAGTAAAGCACCGTTTGTAGAAATACCTGATTTATGATGATTTAGCTTTTTCAGCAGCTGTGTTATTTATTTTTACGTTTATGCAAATTATTTGTGTTATTGCTATATTATACAGTTATTACAAGAAAAGAATAAGAAGTGAGTTATTTAAAGCAAAGAAGATCATGCATCGTCAGTTTTTTTAACCCCCGATGCAAAAAGAAGGAATGTTATAAAATTTAATTGTGTGTCCCGTGTTTGTGTGTGTCTGTATCATGGTACAACGGGTGGACCGATTTTGATTTCGTTTTTTTTTTATGAAAGGTGTCTTCATCGAGAGTGTTATTAGCTTTGATTCATGAAAATCTGTTCAGCCGTTGTAAGACTGAGATTTCTTTTAGGTGATGACGCTGAGAGATCAACTTTCGTAAGTCTGATCAATTCGAGATTTGGTATCCTCTTATTTCAACGATATTGTAAGAAAATAAATACATTGACCTGATGCTGGAACATCTCTTGAAATCTGCAGTATACTCCTTACCAACTTACAGCTAAGATGTCGAGTTTGGGCTCATTAGTTATATCAATGAACACATTATACATAAATCAGTCGGGGGTAGTATTAAACGTTTAATTTAAGTAGATGTTAATAATAAGTACGTACACCAGGGGGCCTACCACAAGATCTACAACGTTATTATAACAATCTCACTACACTGGAGAACACGAACATTACTAAAACTTGAAGTCACTTAACATCAGTTGATATAGTAGTCAAAAGTTTGTCTATTATACATAAATAACCTTAATAGGTTAGAGGGATGAAGTTTGTCTTACGGCTGTTAAGTAGCACTAGCTTATCTTCCTACCACTAGCTTGCTAAAATTATAAGAATAGTTTAGAGTCTAAACATTATTTTTTCATAGTAAGTGAAGTAAGATACTGAGAGCATACTTACTGCAAGGTTTAAACTTTAGACCTAGCAAGAGCAGCGTTCTCGTAATGATATCCATCAACGCACACCAGTGTCTTATTCCTGACTAGCAGCCCGCCCCGGCTTCGCACGGGTAGAACATATATGCCTACAAAATTTGCATCAGTTTGTTGCATCGAATATGAAATATGAACATATTTAACAATAATCGTCATATTTCATCCAATTTACACAAAACCTTAACGAATTATGCACCTAAACCTTCCTCATAAACACTCTGGCTATTGGTGAAAACAGCATGATAATCCGTTCAGTAGCTATTGAGATTATTGCGAACAGACAGACAGACGCAGTGATGAACTTTGTTTTATAATACTTACGTAGTGATATTGGACGGCCCTTTAGCGTAAAGGATAGTTACCCTGATTCTGACCCGACGGTCGTTGGTTCTAATCCTAGCTATATACCTACCAATGAAAGATTTATGTGCATTCATGAATCATGAGTTTTCGTACAGTGGTAGTGGGATCATTAAATCTACCAAAAAGTAGCTTACCACCAAGGAGCCCGGGCCCGGTGGCGTAATCGGGAGAACGGTCGGCTTTGATGCCGTGGTACCGAGTTCAAACCTTACCGTGCACCAATGGATTTTTCCATCGAAAAATTTATGTGCGCTTCTCACAGTGGCCCTCCGGTGAAGGAAAACATCGTTAAGAAACCAACAACCCCCGCATGGTGGTAGGACACTATCTAGTGTCCGTCTGGCCAGCTACCACCCTCAAGTTAGAAAATCTGTCGCCAAAAACATCTAATGTGTTCCGGCAGCTATCCTTGAGAGCCAGTTCCCCAGTCTAGGCCTAGCGTGCTTACCATCTTCGACCGCATCATCACTTACCAACAGGTGAGATAATGGTCAAAAGATAGCCTATAAGATATAAAAAAAAGGTGAACATCTGCCGCCGTAACCTTACGCGTTCCCCGACGCAAAATGTAGGGGTAATATACGTTTAACGTGTGTATCTGTGTGTCTGTCTGTAGCATCTTAGCACCTAACCGGATGAACCGATTTTGTTTTTATTATTGATAGTTTTTTTTTGTTTGATAGATGTCTTCATCGAGAGTTTTCTTAGCTTTGATTCATGAAAATTCGTTCAATCGTTATAAAACTATGAGCTTTTTTACCCGACTGCGCGACGCAAAGGAGAGGTAATGTGTTTATCAGTCTATGTATGTATGTATGTATGTATGTTTGTTCCTTTGTGGCACACTAGAGACCAAACGCGTGGGCCGAATTTGATAATTGGCACGTCAATAGATTCGCCATGCTAGGGCGAGTGTCAACGAAAACATAAAAAATTTAAAAATTCAAAATGGCGGATTTCAGACGCCAAAATTTGGGGTTCAAAAAAATTTTTTTTTTTCAAAACCTATCGAGTGTGGTTTCGAATTAAAGGTCTTAAAATGGAGATTCAAAATGTATTTATAAAAAATAATTTATGATCGTACAAATCGAAAAAAAAACGATTTTACACGCCGCGTTAGTCACTTTAAGTAACAAGTTTGCGGTGCTTATTTCTGAAGTTACTTATCAGATCTCAATAAAATTACAATGAGACCAAACGAAAATCATATTAACTCAAACAAAAAAGAATTTTCCAAATCGGTTAAGAATTGATGGAGTTCTGAGGTAACAAACAACCTCTTCCTTTTGGTATAGTCGTTTAATAGTACTACAGTTGTACTATTAAACGACGTAAGTAAGTAAGCTTAAAAAGCAATACCCTATCTATTTCACGCATTTCGGTTTTTTGTTCAGATTACGGAATTTGTCGTCCTTTACTTAACTAAAAAGTGTAAAATAAAACATTAAATTAAAAAATCAAAGAACCCGACTGCGCAAAACGTGAAGTGTATAAGTGAATAATAGTTTAAAAAACTAAAAAAATACGCTTTTATAGAAGATCCAACTAAAAAATAGAAAATAAATTTTAATAAATTTGAATTAAAAATAGTGTAAGAAAAAATGATTTTATTGTAAAAAAAAGCGTGGGGTGCATGGTATCAATAGTTCCAAATATTTTATGAACAGATATGACTAGAAGGGTTATTTTGATAATATCCTGAAAAGCACCCCAAGCTTTTTTTACAATAAAATCATGTTTTCTTACACTATTTTTAATTCAAATGTATTAAAATTTATTTTCTATTTGTTAGTTGGATTTTCTATAAAAGCATATTTTTTTAGTTTTTTTAAACTATTATTTATTTTTAATTTTTTAGTCGAATTTTTTTAAAAGCGTAGTCCTGATTATCCTAGTAAGGATAACGGGTCAAAATGTTTAAAATATTGAATTGTCATCGGTCCTTAATAAGTATGCCAAATTTCGAGTTAATCCGACGTTTTGAAGGGGGTTAAAATCATGTTCAAAGATTCCGTTACATACTAACATACAAACATACATAAGTCTGAAGCTAATAAAAGCGTATTAATATTAAAAAACAAGTAAGTCTAGTAGTTTAGACTTCTGTTTAGGGATATCAAAAAACTATACCATTTAAATTCTTTCTCGGTCGATACACTCATAAAATAAATTATACATTGTTATATGGAATATAGAGACTTTAACAGTCGGGACACATTAATCCCCATTCGTTAAGCCATTAATGTGTCCCGACTGTTAAAGTCTCTACATTCCATATAACAATGTATAATTTATTTTATGAGTGTATCGACCGAGAAAGAATTTAAATGGTATAGTTTTTTGATATCCCTAAACAGAAGTCTAAACTACTAGACTTACTTGTTTTTTTTTCAGTTCGTTTTTTAACACTTTTTGCGCAGTCGGGTTCTTTGATTTTTTAATTTAATGTTTTATTCTAGTTAATTGCGCTATGAAATCAACTTTCATAGGACTGATCAATTCGAAAATCTTCTTATTCAGCGATATTGTAAGAACATGGAAGCATTGACCTGATGCTGGGACATCTCCTAGACTCTACAGAATACTCAAATTCTCACCAACTTACAGCTCAGATTTTAAATGTCGTGTTTAGAGTCATTGGAATGCTTTTAATGAAAAGATCAGTCGGGGTGGTTTAAAATATTATATTATTATATATATAGATGAATATTATTTTATACAATAGATCATATTATTATACTATATTGACTTCAAATTGTGTAATTGTGATCGGTGGGGATCTACAGTGTGCTAAGCCTATAATAATATTTTCGTAGTAACTATGACCTAATTTGTGGTTTCACTGCAAATATTTTATTAATATTGCGATGCGTGTATGTGAAATTCGTGATATCTTCTAGAGTTTTCATTTGAATTATAAACTGTAAAAGACAATTTTAATTTATAATATGTGGCCAAGCTAATTATTATATATATATATATATATATATATAATATACTTGAAAATACCCTTGGGAGTTATGTAATATTTTTAAACAAAAATTTTAAGATTAAAATGGTTACTGTGAGTCAACCTTAAGAGATAGACATATGCTGTCGCGGACTTTTTTGTAGGTCTTATTAAGTTGTACAACTCTTGCATAGAACATATTCTTCTTTCTATTTTCAATTAAGAAGCGTTCGTAAGAAACGTGTTTTTTCGACCGTTTTTTTGCCGACTTAGGTTGCAAATTAGGTCTCCATGAATGTACCGTTGATTAAACGGGATAATATATATCCTATTTTCATTCCGAAAGTCCATTCTATGTATCAGTGAAAGAATTTTTTAAAACGGTTCAGTAGTTTTTGAGCCAAATCATTACAAACATACAAAAATACAAATGTTCTCTCTTTATAATATTAGTATAGAAGTATAGATTTACACTTCACGTGCAATGACGTGCATTATATTGAAGCTTGCATCACAAATCAACCAACAAATAAATGTACTTTTGTAAACAACTACTTCATATGTTCTGTGGAATACATTCTTGCAAAACTTCTACGCAATATTCTAGAGCAGCAAACTATCTTGTTAGCTATCTAGGTTAGTTTGAAAGGATATTACCATAGCTGTGCGTGCCTACTTAGATGACCTCATGAATATTAATTAAATGGATAATTAAATTAAACTTAATCTGTCAGAATTTGTAAACATCCGCTAAATTTTAGACCACCCATTTCGCTAAGCGCATTAGATAACATTTATCGGTTAATCAAATTTATAATATTTGCATGTAACACATGGAAGTTTCGTTTGGCACCAATAAAAATTTCATATCACATAATTACATTTCGTTTGGCACCAATAAAAATGTCATATCACATAATTAAGATATATACGATAGTTTCTTCGTGGAGGGTGGAAAAATGGTTGAAGTTTCCTTTAAAAGTTTCTAAACATTTTAAGCGTCTTTCAAACTTTGTTTAGGTATATACCCGTCTCATCAAATAAACAAGCATGATTTTCAAATTTATTTTGCAAAGGTGCTTATTTTTCTAAGCTCAGATTCTCAATTGAGGGCTTAGGATCTTCCTGTCGGCGACCACATTCAAAGCTCAGCGACGATGCCTCTCATTACCTCCGTGGTATCGCCTATAGCTGTTGTTTCATTAATGCCGTGATTGCGAGGCGTTCCCGGTGCAAGCGCAGAATATTGTCATGGCCAATTGCGGTGCGCATAACGGGATGCCAATGCGAAAATTATAACGTCCGCAAGAGCTTCCTTTTTCATCACGGGTTTAAAAATTTGAATGTTCATTTTATTAAAGCTTTGTATTTATTATCATTGACATTTTTTTCTAGATTATGTCATTGTTGTTAGATTCAGGTGCCACAATAATTACAATTTAATAGCTTAATAATAACTTAAAATATAATAAGTAATAAGTAACAGGATAAGCAACTCGTTAAAAAGAGTTAATACAATACAATAACTCTTTATTGATTACCATGAATATAAAACACTTAATATAGAAATTTTATGTAATACAATCGGCGGTCTTATCGCTTAAAGTGATCTCTACCAGACAACCTTAGGATGGACAGTAGTATTACAAAGAATGGACGGTGGTGCTCAATTAACATTAATAATATCAAGGTACCAAATATTGTTTAATACATACCAATTCTAATACATATATACAAATATTTATAAAATATACTAATATAGTACAAGTTCAGAAAAATGTTGTTTGTGTGTTGATGTTTCTGATTAGACAACTCGGAACCAGGGTTTATGAAGTTGTTCTAACCATTTCGTTAAAGACATGTTGGCGTAACAGTTATACAAGCGCTTTTACTTCCTTTGTTACATGTTTTAGTAAAATACTTACAGCTTCGATAGACATCAGCAATAAAAGTGAGTTATTAAACAGTTTCTATGCATATAAAATACAAAGTTATTACTTATTACGGGCGCACACTTTTAGTTATATACCTACTATTTAAAACCATGAGAGTTTTAGATTTACAAAAGTGACTGTTATACGAGGTTGCGTTAGTGGGGAACCAAAATCATATCATTTCGATTCCGGACAATAATTATCTCAAAATCTTTTAGTCCACCATATCAAAAAATTACAATAATAAGAGCTATTTATAAATGCCAGTTCATGATAAGAACTCCTCTATATATTATATTAGACTTTGTAGGAACTTATCTAACATAATGTTTACAACATTTATTATGGCGTCATATCATAAAATGTCAGAATTACTTTATTAGAAACCGGTGAAAGTGGCACAAAATATTTTAAATCCTATTTACTTGTATACTGTGGTGTACAATCATAGTGTTTGTAAGTCAGACCTTTATTAAAAATTTAGTTTATTCGATATATTCGGTTATCTGTAAAGTATTTATTATAAATAAATGAAAGTCAATAAAAATTATCAAAAGAAAAATCCTTGAAATACGCGACCTTTAATTTATGCCCACTTCAGTTGTGTAAACGATCAGGATTTAGTCATCGTGGCCGTGCTATGTTGACTACCATTAAATCCCAAAGGTCTCAATGAATTATTTCTTTATAAATACCCGTAGAATGTAACCTTTCATTCTAGTGCACCATCTGAATAAACATATGAACCATACATGCGAATAAACCTTGCGAAAGAAGGCTGTCAATGAGTTAAGTAAATTTAACTTTGAATGATAAAGCTACACATGTATTGTGGTTGTTTTACTACACTTACATACTTGCTATTCCTACTTACATTAAAATGAACGTATTCGGCAGAAGCGGTCACGTCGACAATTCACTTAACTTAAAAAGTATTATATAGACAAAATTATTCGCATAAATTGTGCACACTTAGCGCTTAATGATTTTGTGAAATCATTTTAATATAGAATAGAACAAACTCTATTTTGTAAAACTAAATTGTGAATTGCGTTTTTTTCGACAGCTCAGCTTTATTCGTCCTTACACTTAATGGTAAGTAAGTCAAATATTTATTATGAATTTAAATGTAACTCTTACACACCAATATGGTTAAATAGATAGATAGATAAAAAAAAATATACCACCTCTTAATATAGCATAACAAACAGTAGTATACATGTTAATTATAGTGTTACAATGAACGGCCTTTTCGCTAAAATTTCTTTCAGACAAATAGAATACTTTTAAAGCGGGTGAAGCCACGGGCCGCTACTAGTCGCATATAAAATAACGTTATAAGGAGAACGAAAATAAACTTAATTGAAGATTATAAACTGTTATTGATGACATATCACATACCAGGTGTAATCTACGTACCTTGAGTCCTCTTGAGTCAACTTTTCGCAATCAATATGTCGAGAAAACGTTTCGTTTTGTTCATTTAAGTACCTGCAGTCTTTTTTGCTTGTAATCGCCGCAAAGTCCCTACCAAGTTGCATTAATCTGCGGCACGGTGCTGATTCTATTGATTTATCTATTGATTCTAAAGGCACGCTTCTCGTGTAGAATCAGTTAGTCATATTTAGTCTATGATGATCTTATTAAGTATAGAGATAGTGTTGTGCGACTAACAGAGGAATGTTAGCATGTATTAGCAACTCGCATAGTTCAGATAACGTGTGAATTGATGTTGTTATCATCATTTTCCGCAAACGTTCCTTGCGTGTTTGGAAAACAGTGTTTGTGATTCCATAATAAGATTTGCGTTTCACTTTCATTCATTTATCATATTGTAGGTACATTGTGCCGAAGCTAAATAAGTTCTCCCAATGGTAATATTAATATTATTTATTGCCGTCGAAGGTTTCTATGATAGCATTAAAATAATTTGTTAATTTTACGTCTTGCCATATATCTATTTGATTGTATGTTTGATGAACCATTTATATTTATTTTTATTTAAAATAAAATCGAATAATTCTTAATATTTAACAGCAATCGTATATGTGGTCGTAAGTCAACTGTCCTAAGGTATCGGGCGCAGTGCTGTCACGTGCAAGATTCTCAGAATCAAAATTTTTACTGAGTTCCTGTTATGGGATCATCGTTTGCCGTCACGCGATCGTCGCGCTTTTCTCGTTATCTAATATTACATAAAATACATTGAAGAGGGAGATCTACTGTAATATGACCATAAATTTGAAAACATTATTTAAAGAAAATCTGCCGCCATAACCTTACATTCCGACCGTTCCATAAAAAAAAATCCGACAGTAGCTTGGTATATACTACATTCTGTATATTACTAGCTCGTGTAGTTTTTTTTTTATTTATTAAATTGTAAAGTAAATCAAAAGTACCTATAACCGGCGAGCATGTATGAAGACGCTCATGAAAGTGGAAGAAGCGAAGGAGGTATGTCAGGGTCGTAGCATGTGGAAAGAAGTAGTCTCTGCCTACCCCAACGGGAAAAAGGCGTGATTGTATGTATGTATGTATTAAATTGTATGAAACCTTAAACAAAAACGGAAAGTTGTAATAGGTATTTTGTACCCCTACATATAGTAAGACTGAAATAGAAATGCCTGAGACCTTATAGTAGGCTCTCTGGCGAGAAAATCGTTATGAAGTCAACTCGATGGAAAGTGATCAATTTGCAATTGAATACGTAGAATGAGCGTGTAGTGTAGATACACGGCAATCGTGTTGATCCGCTTTCACGTCTCAACTATTTGATGGATAGCTGGGTAGTTTAGGAAAGTTCCCTGATTGTAAATATCCTAGAAAATGCTATCGCGAGCGACAAGCTTCGAGCAAGAAAATCTTGATTCTGAAATTTCGCACCCTTTACCTAACATTATATATGTTCCAGAGATGTAACAAAATGAAGGTACGGCCACACCGCGGCGTCCTGCTTCCGCGTCTAATCGCCGTAGATCGCGTTTGGTGTGGACCAGTCGGTACTAATACTACTGCGCTATCTGATCCCCGCCTAGACAACAGGACGCCGCGGTGTAGTCGTACCTTAAAAGCTTCTTAAACATTTTCCAAATAACTGATCAAAATATTTATCGTGAAAGAACTTTTGCCTGTAGAAACCACCACCAATTTTTATACAGGTACCAATTCGATGGAAAAAAATATAAGTGAAATCACAAAGCACGTAACTAACCAAAAAATGTTGGCAATCTAGAGTTTTCGTTTCGTTCCGCACTTTACGTTCCACAGTTGCTGCTAAAGGCAGACGTCATTGATTACAATTACTATCAGGCAAGCGTCGTGCTTTTTATAATATTATACAAACAAGAATTTATCCGGCAAAAACGTCTCCTGTAAAGGAAATACAGTTTTCTTCCTGACATAAAATATTATCCGCAGCGTACTCGCTACAATGTAACAAGTATAATTTTATTCATATTCAATAGAGGAAGAATCATTTCTTACACATTAATGCATGCCTCCGATAGTTAAATTGCCTTAAGAGATAAACTCGGGAATTCAGCAAAAAGATCCGATCGCTGCGTTATATGTGGTCCTTGATAATGTGCCTATCTACATCTACACATTTATAAGGGCACTGATTTATTTAGTCGATAGAGTTAACGGTGTAATAAACTGTGATTGGGTTCCTTTATCGTCGGACCTCAAGGATGAGGTATCGGTGTAATTCAGCGGGACGCGAGCGAACAGAAAGCAGTAATTAGTAGTAATCGATCTGCGAGTTTGCGCCTGTACTTATAAGGCATGGGCGGGTGCTGCGAGGTGCATTAACTCGAAGGAGCTCGGCTAATTTCTCTATCTTTAGACCGACTGGTGTTACTGACCGCATACTCGGCGACCAAAGAGAAACTGCATTAGATGCGTCCGGTTTATTCACATGCGTCAAATGTTTCCTTACACCTCGGCTTTACGATACATTTTATTACCGGCCAGCCTGTTTCTTAGATTTCTGTGACTATTTCTGCATATGCTTACATCAAGATCGTAAATGAATCAACAAAGGTGTGGGGCAAGTCGGTGTAGATCTCTGCTTATATTTTTACTAGGTACCATTCCGTTGGCAATGTATGCCGTATTGGCAATAAATCTATCTATTCAACAAATTTCTACTCAGTAAGTAATTGAGAATAACTGACGGAGTATACAAGAACATATTACATCATATTATGGCGCGCTATTTTATTTTTGAAGAAAACCGTTAAAAATATTTGAACACTGGTGCCAAAAATACAAGCGTGATGATGAAGATGTTAAACGTAGCGCCCTATGTCCAGCAGAGGACTGATACCGACTGATTATGATGATGACGATGATGTAAAATCTACAATATTTGATAATTTACAAAATATTAAACTTTAACACGTATGATTGAGTGTGCGTACGTTCACAATGATGTGCAACAAAATAAACGCTTTTGACTTTAACTTTACAAATAGATGCTTAAAGTATCTAATCGTAACCATGACCATATCAAGTTGAGATCACGTTAATAGACCAAGATCCCGTACCGAGTTTGTCCGAGATCGAAAGTAGATCACTTAATAATACACCTGCTATTATCTTCGTAATGGCTGACGACAATTTCCTTTGAAACTAGGCACTGCAATTTTGCACTATAACTGTTCCTGGAAACGGTGACGTGCGTTTAACTCGGCTAATCTCTCGTACAGCTCGCAATCGTAATTTTACTTAGCGTTTTGAGTTACATATAACTCGGACTTGACTTGCGGCTATTTTCACATTCAGTAGATAAGTTGTAATAGTAATAGTTAGTTCTCTTTGGTAAAAGGGTGTACTTAAGAAATTAGAATATTTCGAAAAATGTGTGCTAAGAGAGCTATTAGATGCCTAAGGAGGATTTATGCATATTTTAAACATATTTTTTTCATTCCTAAGAGTAGATTTTATATTCCACTATATACTTATTAGACATGAAAGAACATTCTTATTTAATGGATAACACACCTTATTAATTTTTTTGCAAAATTTTTTGTAAATGTTGATTAAACAACCAGTAAAAGTAGTTGTGTAAGTAAGTCCATAAATAATAAATTATTGCGATATTCAAATGGATTATTTGCACCACAGAAGTCTAAGGCTAATGTTCCCAAACTTATGTGTATCACGCCCCGCCTACGGCCTAAAATTAAAATGCCTACGCCTCCCCTCAACTCAGGCACCAGCAAGTAGCAGCAGTGGGCTCGCCAAGCAATTGTAAAATATTGCCAGTATAAGAGTAATATTGTCCACAAGTATATTTCCAGATGTTTTAGCTTAAATGGAAACAGAAATTTTGATTTTGTCTACGGAGGCTGACTGCAGCGCTCGCGCTGCTCACAGTTAGGTTTTCGCGCCGCGCCCCCCTAGTATATGTTGTAGTGCCTCCCTAGAGGGGCGCGCCCTGCAGTTTGAAAATCAATGGTCTAAGGCAATATTTAGACTTCTGTGATTTGCACTAACACGCTGTACTTAATCTTTTTGTACTGATAAAATCACTTTATACCTGAAAAACTGTTTTTTTAATGTCAAAGATAGTTAATTATCAACTTATCTTAATGGACTTGTGTTTAAAATCTTTTTTCGTTCCCGTTCCCGTTCTTTGTTCTTCCCGGAGTCATCATTAAGTCAAACTAATTCTGATCCTAATTGGTGATGAGAGTATGATATTAAGAGTTATGCCTGCACTGTCGTTGAGCTTGGGGTATATTTTAGCCATCATCGATTGTAAATAATGTATTGTTTCCTGTAAAGTATTTAGATACTTTACTAGATTTAATAGAATTTATATGATAATACAAAATAAGTTCAAATTCTCTTAATTATAATAATAGACCGATTTGAAATATCATCATCATCAGCTCCACTGCTGGACGAATTGTACGCCACTGAGCACAATCCTCGACTAATCTCATCCAACTCTTGCCAGCCACCTTGTGAACATCATCGCTCCACCTAGTCTGAGAGCGTCCTACGCTTCGCTTGCCGATTCGCGGTCTCCACTCAAGAACTCGTTTACCCCAGTGATTTTCAGTTCTTCGGCTAATGTGGCCGATCCATTGCCACTTCAGCTTACTAATTCGATGAGCTAAATTTGAATATATTTGGAATTATTATTAAAATTATATTTTGACTGACAAGTAAAATCAATTAAAATCGTTTACATTTTACTTACGCATCGCCATGTTTAATGACCAGAAACCATTAAATACATTCTTTCATTTGCATTTTCCAATATAAATATTTAAGCAAATCGTTTTTTACCGTTCTCTTTGATTTAAGCCAAATAAATATACATTTTGAAATAAATGACGTTAAACCAACAATATTTACTATAAAAAAATAAATAAATATTATAGTTGTCGACTTTCGCTGCAGTGAGAGTTGCCAGTATAGACTACCAGTTACGATGGAAATACTCGTAATTATGTACTTTAATGTGTACCTGCTTAGCGATAACGAGTTTACTCTTACATCGGCATGTTTTTGATCTCCTGTTTATGTATAAGCACCTTATATGCAATGATTGAAAGTTACAGATTTAGTTCCTTTAAAGTTCCAGTTTGTTCAGTTTTTTCTGTGCAAGTTTTATTTCTGACTTAGGGTTATAACTAAAATTAATTAAGTAATAACTAAAAATTGTTTTTCGTAGTTAAATACTTATTTGTTAATTAGTTTATATAGCCAGATGGCAAGTATAATACAATTTATGACATTCACTAGCATCCCTAAACCTAGTTCTTTGCTACCTAGTTCTGGATATTTCATAATGGGTCACCGCTAGTTTTAAGCTATAAGGTCGTTGATCAAACCATCTACTGTACAAACATATATTGTCTACTACTTATTTAGCCTGCCGAGTTCCAGCATAACATATTGTGCCATTCAGCCAAATCGTATGATAGGTTTGAATAATGTACGAGGTCAATCAACATTATTATTATCACTATGCTAAGCGATATTTTTTTTATATAGGCTAGTGTTTGACTGCTTGCTCATCTGGTGGTTAGCGATGATGTGGTCGAAGATGGCGAACACGCTAGGCCTAGAATACTCTGACTCCCAACCAAAGACTGTGTGCTGCCGGAACACCGTAAGGTTATGGCGGCAGATGTATTCCTTGATGGTCGTAAGCTACTTTTTGGTAGCAAGTCATCCGGAACATCGATATATTATGCTCTTACCACCTGTGGTTATCATACTTAGGCGAGATTTTGGTCAAGTACCTATTTATTTGCATTACATATTATATCGCATAATAATGACTTATTATGAATATTATATTATATATTTTAAAATGGTTGCTAGTTAACCGACGAAAAAACGAAGGAGGTTATCAAGTCGACGCGTATATATATATTTTATTTTTATGTATGACCACGCATAACTTTTCACAGAGTAGTCTGATTTCGATAATTCTTTTTTTATTGGAAAGGGTATAGCCCCAACGGGGTCCCATTTAAATTTTAACGAAATCGGTCGAGCCGTTTTGAATAGATCAACAAAAATAATGGATAAATGTATCATTATTTTGATGATTTTATCATATCATTGATGGCTGTCAACAAACACAGGAAAAAACAAAGAGCCGAAAATCGGACTTAGTTGCGTGTCTTGACAGAGGCATATGTCCAGCAGTGGACTGATACCGGCTGTACTGGAATTGACTAGCGTGACGTTAGAAGTCGGTTTTATTAGTTTTTTATGTGATCTTAAATTATTTTTATTATTATTACAGAGCATAAATGTTCTATATAACGTTTGTCTAGGCCAGAAGTAAGCAATGACGTCTGCTTTTAACATGTAGATTATGGCCACAAAAAATTATAAAATAAAAAATTTTAACAAAAAAATTAAACCGCCGAAAAAACTGAAAAGCAAAAAATATTTAAACTTTTTATTTAACTTTAATAACTAAGTTCTTAAACTACTGTTAGTATACATAAGTATATATTTTTGTAATTGTTTTGAGTCTTTAACTAAACACAATAACTAAGTTCTTAAAGTAATGTAAGTATGTATACCTAAGTAATTTTGAATCGGCGCCAAATAATCAATAAGCAAAGATCCCTAAATAACCTCTTAAATTTAAAGAAATAATCAAATCAAATTAACAATGCAACGTGAAACCTCTAGCGATGAACACAAACATTCCAAAAAATGCGCTTCCACACGACCCACAGACTAAATAGAGATGCACGACCACTCGCAACGACGTGTGCCCGTCACGGGCCGTCACCGCAGATTACTATATGAGGTGCCTGTTCGGGTTGTATCCTTGCTGACAATAACTTCGCCAACACTCGGAATTTTCCGGCGAACTGGCGTGTCACGCCATGCCTCCGCCGCGCATCACGCTTTACGTAATTAATTAATTTGCTTGTTTGGCGCCGACTCAAATTACTTAGGTATACATACTTACATTACTTTAAGAACTTAGTTATTGTGTTTAGTTAAAGACTCAAAACAATTACAAAAATATATACTTATGTATACTAACAGTAGTTTAAGAACTTAGTTATTAAGGTTAAATAAAAAAGTTTTATTATTTTTTGCTTTTCAGTTTTTTCGGCGGTTTAATTATTTTGTTAAAAAGTTTTATTTTACAAGAACTTCTTAAAGATCGCCATAAAATATTTGCAGTTACATAATACAGTGTATATAATATATTCATAATAAATACAGATATAAAATAAATCGGCCTCACTTGTCATCATAGAACTGATAACTTCTACTCATTTACATTACGTAGTCTCTTTGCATAACCTCGATAAACTTGGCTGATATTAGCTCAATGTCAAAAACAAAATGAATTCATTATTCACATGATGTTAATAACTAAATCATATTCAAACGAAGATTAATTATAATAAATTTAAATTAATGCGCGTAACACTTGTAATATTGTGCAAATGAAAATACAGCGTTATTTTTGTATGGTTGTATTATTTTGCATTAGCGAAACCAACAGACTTAGTCAAAAGTCAAAGCATTTATTCAGTATATGGGCAAATTAAAAATGTGTACTTACACACGTCAAATAACATTAAAAAGATCATATTCAATGATAATTATTATAGATATAACAAAAACATAACTTATTGCTTTGAATTTACAAAAAAAACAAAGGTATTGAGCCATTCAGCTTTCATCTAGACGTCGAACGTCACACTTAAAACAAATATAGAATTCCCCTGATTAATGTAGGGTTGCCAACCGTACTATTACGTGCACCCGCAACTCAGTGCATAATTCAGTACTTCAGACATTTTTTATACAAAAAATTGTGAAATAATAAAACACAATAAATAAATAAAACGCAGAGTCCAAATTTAGTGTGTAAATACAATGTATTAATTTTTTCTACTTGTCCGTTTCGTATAGAACTGCTACATATTTGTTTTCGGTTATTGGAAATATATGATAACTTGAATGTTATTTGCAAAACAATTCTTACTCAGTAATACGCTTCGGGTCAAACGATAATTAAAGAAAAAAAGATTGATATCGTACTTTGTTTTCGTGATATAAGAAAACAAGTTTGAATTACTAATTGTAGATAAATGAACAATTTACTTTATTACATAACAGATATGTTGTTATAACTCTCTCGTCAGCGATTCATTAAAGGTAAAATCAACTTCCCGCTCGTGTTTCATACGTAATAAAACTTTCTTGAAACATAAACTGTTATACAAATAACGAGATGCTTTTAAATAGATTTGCCAATGCTAAAGTTTACGACTTGATGTTGTATCATGAGGTTTACTTAAAAATTTACAACCTTGGTGTATTTGAATTGGCACATGGAGCAGTGTTATAATTTTATACACGAATGTAAAATTAAATATATATCCTAATATTAGTTAAAAATCATTTTATTTTGCTTATGTAAATTAATAAGCAGGCAATCCATTCCAGGCCAAACAAAAAGTGTAAATCTATCTTATTTCACTGTAAATCGGGTAATTAGGAGGGTACGAGTAAAACGCTCAACCCTACAGGGTTTTTAGCTATGGAGAAGCGGACCTAGGTTTAGAACGTCACCTGATCGTAATATATAATCGAGAATAGATACTTAGAAATACCAACCCAAAAATTATGTATAACAAAAAGCTCACGCAAAGAATTAATTGATAGTTATGTCATCACAATAGTTATGAAATCGAAATATCGATTCACTGTAGTTCGTTATACGTTAAGCTAATTAATCAAGTCGGTTTGACACGGCATGATCCAGATCATTGAGAGGCTAACACAGTGTCTAAAACATTACTGTTTCAATCTTACTAGACCGAACCAAAAAGACACCGCGTTTTTTAAAATATATGTCTAAAAACGCGGAGTCCTTTTTTTGGCGGTAACAGTACAGGCATAACATTAGCTTATATTGATAAAAGATAACAACTATATATAACTTACATAGAATCTGTCGCCCAGTTCTAGTAAGTTAATAAAATCTCGAATAAGTCGGTCTATTTCAATAAAACATGTATTTTAATTAGCTTTCTCGCAACTAAATTTGTTCTGGAAGAGTTTGACAGCAGATGGGCTAATTTTTAGGTTGAATTGTGTGCTCAAAACGTTAGACACGCATGCCTCCAGATTACCAGAATTTTGCGCGTCAATGCAAAGTGCCCTTTTACCACATGAGTAAAGAAAAGGTTTTACTCTGAGAAATCTAGTATGGTGAAAACTTAAACAAAACAAACGCAAGCGAACGCTGAATAGAGGGAGGAAGATGGAGCTATATACGCCTATATAGATGCGTATTCTTCCCTTCGTCATTCGTTCGCCTTCTCTCATCCCGTGAGTACACCGCATTACCTTGCACTTATACAAAACTTCACGTATCTTTAGTCGAAGTATCTCAAGCTAGGTTTCCACCAAGTCCGTTGCTCTTCTTCTGTAGTGAGGTAACGCGATGAGACCGTGCCAATTATATACTGATTATAAAGATACGTTACTAACAGCCGGTACATCATAATCAGCCGGTGTCAGTCCACTGCCGGACGTAGGCATATCCTGGCATCTAACCTCATGTGATCGATGATATAGAGCGCTTGCCTAGAAGATACCTCTTCACTCGCGTATTTACCTTATTGACGCAAGTGAAAAAGTGAATATTCTATATAAGTATGTTTAAAAACTAATGGTAGCCCCTTGATCGTGAAACAAACTTAAAGAATAAGAGCGTTACATTCGTGATCGAGGCGATTGCACTCAGTCTAAATATTTATGAAACTGTTGTTTCAGTGATCGTTAATAGTGTTGAAATTATATTTCGTACTTCTCTTTAAGACCTTAACGATATATTTTTAAGTGACACAATTCCTGAATTTTAGATGTAACTGCGATATGCGTTTATTGCTCGAATAACACAATTTTTTGAAATCTTTCAAACATAATCTTTTGGGTAGCCCTTGAAACTCCTCCATTGCTGGTTTTTGTTTGTACCATAAAAAACTAGACACTTTGTTGTGAATGCAATAAATGTACAAAAAAGGTTTTTAAAGCAATAAGATTTTCCCAAACTGGGAAAATCCAATCCAATCAACTAAAACCAAATAAATTAGAAGCTCTTATGTTGAACACCAATGCATCATGGGTAAAAAAGGACAATCAATATAAAAAGAATTAATTAAGTATTTTTGGTTGGTTATTCTATACATCATTTTTCCTTCCTGCTCAAACGTCTTCCCCTCAATTTAAATCATTCTGGTCAAATGCTCCTTAGATGATCCACCTTAAGTTACTAGAAACAACGGGCAGTCAACAACTATGCAAAGAAATACACTCTCCTACAGGAATGCCTCGTGTCTATGTAGGACACACTACACAGGAAGCTACGAAAACTTCCACCGTAGAAATAATGAACTTACACGCACTTTCACACCCGATGCAATCAATTCACAAAGAAAAACTTTAAAGCTTTGAACGAAGAAAGTTCCCATGTCAACATTACCTGTCCTTCAAACTCGGCTAACTAGTAGGTAATCAGAAATAGATTTTCTCTCAGTAATTACTAATACATGTAGTCATGTGTCGTGTAACGTGCGACACGCGATGATCGACGGATGTTGTGCAAATGTTTCACTGCTTGCGACACTAAAGCTTTGCTTACAATGGGCTCACTGAGATCTGTTATCGTATCGCACTTTCATTGTCGTTGTTCAGGTATTACGAATACCTAACTACATTATTATTAGTTATAGTTATATTATTTTATATACTTATTTTGGTCTACATGTTTACTAGTTATACCTTATAAAAATTAAAATTATTTATCATTTACGATTAGGGCATATCCCTCCCAATGATAGAAAGTCACAAGAAGAGCCGAAGATCGGGCTCAGTGGCACATCTTGGGAGAGGCCTACGTCCAGCAGTGGACTGATACCGGCTGATGATCATGATGATGATGAATATAAAAAATTAACATAGAACACGATGGGCAACTTGTCCTAGACCAAGCCCCTAACTATGTATACGGTACGGTAACTAGAGTGGAAATTTGTCGGAATATTGTAAAAATTAACGTCGGTTGGAGCCGGCAAGCACAAAATTGTAATAATAATATGAATTTGTAGCTTTTAATCACTTTTAAAATATATATGAAAATACTAAAACGAAGAAACTTGCAATATCCATTCTTCAGTCTTTAGTTTCGTATACATGAACAAATACTAAATTTTGTAGGTATCGGTACTTTTTCATTACGCAGTTGTGAGCTAATCTTTGAGGCTACTATGAATACAGCCTAAAAGAACATGCTTATAGGAACGCGGCTGGCTCATGTGGCCGCTTCCTATTTTGTATAATTTATGATAAGGAGCTATTTCCGTATTTTTTGCACTGATTGTGTAAAAGAGTTATGAGTAACGTTCGTTACGATACTTGTACTTTTAAATCCGGCGGAAAATTTTACGTTTGTAATCAACACTCGCACCGACGTAGTTTTTGTAACTTTAAGATGACATCTTATTTAATATCAATAGTAACTATAAGTACATTATACCCACAATACTCTACATGCTACCTAGAATATTATTTTTGTATTAATATGCATTTTCGTCTATTTTCAGGTAAGAACTTAAAACTCAAAGCAGAACTTGGTAAGCCCATGACGAAATGTACTCACGAACCTGCACTTACTTCTGACCAAAGCTCATTAAAGATTTCGACCGCACAGCTAGAAGAGCTTTAACCGTAGCAAGTTCCTTTAAAGTAATAACACTACAAATTGTAAATGTATCTCCAGTGAACCGTGTTATCGCATCATAATGAGGGTGACTGCACTCATCTGTGGGAACGCCTATCGCTAGCTCATTACCTCTTCTACAACACGCGCCCCACGACCGATCCACTATTTATCTCCTCGCCACTCTAGGACGTAATTAATATAGAGAAAGGTTATTATTTCGATACCCCGCTCGTATAATAATTTTCCACTCAGTACACTTATCAGAGAAAGTCCCTAAAGGTATGCGCGATAACAGTTCGGTTAACTCACAGTTAACCATTCTGATTTACGTCAACGTTTCGGATTACGAAAGCGTTAAACACCCATAAAGAGAAAAGCTCTTATTAATGTCCTTTTTGACCGATTTTATTACTCTACAATTTTAATCCTCTACTAGATAAAATATGTCAGGATTTCGAAGTATTACGAGTGTGATAAAATTTTAATTGTTGAAATATTCACTTAAACGACTCATATATTTTTATGTGATGATGAGATACATGTGCAACTTTGTAGCAGTACAAAGTAGAGCATCATTTGTGATATTAATAAAACTGGTCAAGTGCGAGTCAGCATCGCGTGTCTTATCGCACACTTAGGGAGGATTCCGTACAATACGAAACGTAACAGAGTTTTAACCTCATATATTTGATTAACTGATATTACCAAGAATATTTGGTTTGGTCGCGATCTAGAAAGACGGGGCTCGTTTACTAGCGCTATCTATGTCATTTTGCCGAAACTAATTAGATAGATGGCGCTTAAAAACACGTTTTTTGTATGGGGCCTTTAATTTTTAACTTTATTTTGTTTTTAGAATTTGTTGTTCTAGCGGCAACAGAAATACACCATCTGTGAAAATTTCAACTGTCACGGTTAATGAGCTATAGCCTGGTGACAGACGGTCAGACGGTCAGACAGACAGACAGACAGACGGACAGCGGAGTCTTAGTAATAGGGTCCCGTTTTACTCTTTGGGTACGGAACCCTAAAAACGTTAGCGTTAACAACCACAATTACACACGGAATTAGGCAATTACTGGAAGGCGCGCGTAGTTTTTGCGATGCTATGAGCACACTCAAACATGTGGTCGGCTTGTAGCATTCCCCGAGGTTTAGTAACGTAATAAGTGGTGCACTATCAGAAGCATGCTGATAATTACAAGAATAATTAACCAACTGTCCCCGGTGATGGAATGTGCACAAAAACAAATATCGCGTAACGTGCCCGCTTTGATCTTACGTTTACTTTCCTTGTTTCACAATTGTTGCTTACCGATTGAGACTTTTCGAATAGTGAGAACTTGAGAAGAATTTCGGAACGCAATTTAAATATTCTTATTAAGCTCATTAAGTCTATTACATTCATCAACGTTTATGAATCATATCTATTAAAACAATCATATGTTGAGTAACACTAGTGTAGGGAAATAAATAGGGCCCTAAAAGTGAAAGTGAAGTAACGATCACTAATAAGCTTATCTAATTTGTCCCGCTCAATCACGCTGGAGTACCTGGACAAAATGAGCCGTGACACTAAGTACCTAATATATTTTAAATATCACTTGTCATTAGTATTATGTATTATCTGTTACCGTAGTGATGTAACGGTCGTGAGATTCATGATACCCTCCAGCAATCACTTATGCCGTGGTATATTGATGTACCGATGTACCTCACCTACTGTCTTTACAATAATAGACGAGCTCGTCAACTCATTCTATGTAATAATTAGAAGTTATTATTCAAACGAGTAGTAAAACAATCTACTTTTAAATCTTTTCACTTTTTTTTCTTCTATCTCTAAATCGGATCACTATCTGTGAACGATTTATTAAGAAGTTACATAATAATAATTCCGGTAAATCATTTCCGACATAGTCATCATTAAGAATTCCACGTATTTCAGTGATATTTATCTCGCTATTCCATTATCGTGAAGCCAAATGTTACGTAAAGTGTCTGACATTGTGGTATTGATAATTTCTTTAAATGCGCGATTCTCAGTGAAAAGGTCGTATTTTGTATTGTGAAATATTACAACTTCGACACGCTTGATGGATTTTCAATTAATATTGCTTTATCTTGACTTTATAAAATGTTATTAAATTTAATTGATCTTACGTTTCTTTGTTCCAAACATGTTATCTGAGATTGGGCATCGCGTCGTATCATTTATCTCATCCGCTGCGTAACTTCGGGTGCCCTCTAGCTTATTAATTTCGAGACCTTATTTCACTATTGTCTCTCTTCTCGTTAGTAAAGTGAAAGTGATCCCTTTGACTGCACCGAGATTAATGAGACTCGTTAAAACAATCATTCATTTTGAGAGATGGGTCGGAACGAATGACGTCAGAAATTACCCTATGAACAAACTCTTTCTGAAGTAACCTCCAGACGCGATTGCATTAGAATATTCGGATTATAAATGACAGTATTGGTAGCAGTAATCTCCTCGATATGGAAGAATTATTGTGGTTTCGAAGCTAACGTCCGGTAAATTACATTATACCGTGATGCTGAGAAATGCATCTCGATTGGAATGCTCATTTATGAACGATCATTATAAATGCTATCATAAGACTTAATGTTACCAAAACATAATATTGGTTTGAACATTTTGTGTATTTTACTTATTTGTGCATTACGAAATTGATCTTACGACATCTATGTGTAAAATTATTAGACGTGAAGTTTTTTAAGTGTTAAAGTTTTTGTGAGAAATGAGCTAAATGTTCTTATTCTACTTTAGCAACTTGAACTTTTGTGGTTTACAGATAATTTTTACCGCCGAGGCAAAAAGAGGGCTGTTATATGTTTGACGTATCTGACTGTGTATCTTTGTGTCTGTCTGTGCCATCGTCACTCCTAAACGAATGGACCGAATTAAATGCATTTTTTTGTGAATCAAACATGATTGGACTATCTGATATTTAGATATTTGTGGTAACTAAAATATAATAAATTAATTCCTAAAATCAATTTAGCATTAGCACACTTTTTAACATTACTACGAGAACCGAATAACAATAAGCTTTAATGATCACATAACGAGTATTACAGCTAATTTATTATCCGTGATTTAAGTCGCAAAGATCTAGATGTGACTTTCTATCTATGATTCATCTTATGTGTATCTTACAGTGGCACATTAGTTCGTAAGTACCTTGCCAATTAAACTTTGAGGCGGACAGGATAACGACATGCCGTATCTAGAAAGCCATCTACTAATGGTCCTAGAGCAATGGTCACTTAAGTATGAGGTGACTCGACGGATTTAATGAACGTGTAGACATCTTTACATTCTCTATTATTGAAGTCAGCTTCATGTTTCATGTTCTGTTTCTATATTCATTCTGATTTTCAAGAATGAGGTCCATTTTTACAGTTTTTGATGAAGTTTTAGATATCTGACATATGAAAGTTGTAATTTATATGGCAGATAAGTTTCCAGTTAGTACATACAATATCAGGGAGACTCTCAGGAACAATTGAAACTGGCCCTAACTATCGGTATTGCTGTTAAAACGTATAGTATTGCTTTTCAGGAGAGGGTTATCGTTTTCTCGTTTACCAGGTGGCGCCCCTCAGTAAAATGGTCCCGATGACAGCTATAACGCCATAACCATTTTTTATTAACATGTCATATGTATCAATATGTCAATATCAGTTTGGGATAAATCAAAACTAATATTATAAAGAGGAAATATTTGATTTTTTGTATGTTTATTTGTCTGTTACAATTTAATTAAAACTTCTGAACCGATTTCAAAAATTTTTTCACTAATGCAAAGCTACATTATCAGCGAGTAACATAAGCTATATTTTATCCCCATATTCTCACGGGAACGGGAACTACGCGGGTGAAACCGCGAGGCGCTGCTAGTCGAAAACTAACAATGACATTTGACATTTCTTGGACCTTGTAGTCCACTAAGGGCAAGTCCATAGTCAGTATTTTGAATGACAGTTATATAATGCTAACAAATGTATTTGATGTATTAATGAATTAAAAAGGGGGAACACTTTTTTATACAGGAGATTTTTGTAAAGATTGCTCCACCATAAGACCAGCTCGGTGGTAATAATATTACAATGTCACCGAACATACATAAGTATGCCAAATATCAGCTCAATCGGATATCAGGCAGTGGTTGAAAAATTGTTTGCAAGATTTGAAAAATCTGTTAATATTATAGTTAATTTTTAGAGAATTGACTCTAAATGACCATATATAAATTATTATACAATTTTTTTTATCTGATCCAACACGTGACCACTCATCAACATCGTGTCATATTGAACTGATGAGGAAAATCCACTTCAATTTTTTGTTCCGCTTTTTTGCCAATTGCATTTTGGTTTTGCCCAGAAAATTGTAGCGGTATTATTCTCAACATTGCCTCACCGCAGGGGGTTAGTTTAGCGTTAATTTTAACTGTCCATTTATTTTTTGTCGATGTTTTGTTAATGGCGAGCTGATAAAGGAAATTGTGTCAATTAATTTGTAAAATTAAAAAAGCGTAGTAAAACCTTCTATAGTGCTCTATACTTTGCCTGCAAGGGTATTTTAGTTATTCAACTAAAACACGAAACCCCACGGGGAATATTAACTTCATTTTTTTTTCTTTGCCCAATATAGGATTTTGGTGCAACATACATTTGTCTTGATTGAAATTCGATCCTGCATTTTTTACCGACTTCACAAAAAAGAAAACTTCACATTACTTGCCTGTAACTTTTTTCTATTTTTTTATTTTATGATTGTTACATTAGAACTCCGTTATTTCTTAACTGGTTTGGGAAATTATTGTTTTTTTTGAGATAATATGCTAATCATTTAGTCCCATTGCACCTTTATTGAGATCCGTTAAGTATCTGCAGAGACTTGGAAATAAACACCTCAAACTTAATACTGAAAATGACTGGCGCGGCATTAGTAGTCGGTTTTTTTCGTTTTGTTCACGATTATAAATTATATGGGTTAGGACTTCGATGATTAAAGGTATTTTATATACAGAGGTTAATATAACTTATTGCACTAAAAACATTATTATTTATTTACCTCGACATTTTACTTCACGTTCAAAATTATAGATATACACCACCAATATTACAACACCAATATTATAAATCTTTAAGTCAGTTTGTTTATTTGTTTGTTTTTTTGGGACTACGTCCCGGTTAAAGGTCTCGACCGATTTGACTGAAATTACTTTTTAACGCGAACAAAGCCGCGTGGCGCAGCTTGTAGGTATATAAATAGATATATGAATCAAAACATCACCAGCGACCGCTAATTTCATCAGACACAATCATGATTAGTTAATCGATGCCTTCTCGAAGTTACATCAGTTATCTAAGTGTAAGCTTCAACTGACATTTCCATCAACAGTTTGCCCAATCATCTGACGCAAAGAAGGCCCACGGTTCTCATAACATTTGAATAAACTATCAGATCACCATACGAACAATAATAAAATTGAACTTTTAAAGTCTTAGCAATTATACCGCAATCAAGAAATAACAAACAAACTAATGCAAATAGCAGTAGGTAAGTGCATTAAGAATTAAATTAAAAATTAAAATTATGCCCTGATTAAACAAGAAAACTGCTGATGATATTTAAAAAGCTGAACCGATTTTCTTGAATCATTGCTAAGGCCACTATTGAAGAAAAAAAGCTTAATCAAAATCAGTTCATTCGTTTCGATTGGGAGCTACAACACCACAGACAGACAGATACACACGTCAAACCTATAATACCCCTACTTATAAACTACTAAATTATATACTTTTACTAATAGCGCATGTATTTATAACGCCAAACTTTTTATCAGGGGTTAAAATGTATGTGGTACCGACCCAATCCAGTCAGTATCGTTTAGTTTATTTCTATTGTTCGCCTCCTAAATTGAAAATTAAAATGAAACTTGTCAAACAATAGATTTCAATAATAATTCTTTTATTGGTTGTATATTCATGAGATAATTACTCTATTCAAAGTTATTCCAATGTCATAACCATCGGTCAAACTCGATATCCCTTCTAACTTAGGCGTGCTGGGGCGTAAGCTCGTGACAAAACTCCTTAAATGACCATATCGGACGATCCGTGTGGCCGTTCACTGTAGCAGCATTTTAGTTCCTTATTATATACGTAATAGAGCATGTATTTGTGTAAATGACGTAGTTGTATAAAAAAAACATGGTGTATCAGTAAACAATCGATAGTATAGTCGTGGACAAGGCAACCCATCGCGCATCGGTAATGCTCACGCGCTACCACTACGCATAAAGATGAGGGTGAACGGCGTTGATTTAAGCTTTAAGCTCTCCTCTATGAATACTGTATTTACCGCCGTATTTTATTACCTTATTTATATTCAATATTTCCTTTATTAATTCACCAAAATCTTTGTAAACGATTCAGTAGCGGACGGTAAGCCTTGTTGAATGTAGTATGTCCTCAATTAGAAAGATCTCAAAATTTCGTAATGTTATCCCGCATTTACTGTCGTTTAATTCGTATTTATTGGAGAAAGTTATTTCGAAAGCGAATGTGATGTAAATTATGTTAGAAGTAAGTATAATTTTATTATCACGTTTATTTATGTAAATCTGTAAGATATCGTTTACTAATCTCTGATCTTTTGTACTTGAAATAGGTGTGGATCAAATGAAGTTGAGAGTCACACCATTCTTGCGTGTTTTTTATAATTGACCACATCATCGCTTATCACCAGGCGAGATAGTGGTCACATTATAGGTTATTAAATATTTTAAATAAATAAATAATCAAAGACTCAATGAGGAACATTATGGCAGTATATTATTTTTTACATAATGGAGAGTTAAGAGATATCAAATCTACTATTATTATTATGTAGCAAACATCATATAATACCAAATAAAGAGTTCCACAAGTCTTTCGAACCCAGCTATTAAATTTGCATGCTCGAATTAAGTCCCATTGTTTGATGCCAAATTACCAACTAAATTATAGTCTAGATTGCCCTACATTCAATTATTACGGGAACTATGGATCAGACGCTGATACAAAAGAATCTTTATACGGGGACAGAACGGTACATTTAAAAACAAAAGAACAATAGTTTGCTAATAATCTACTGAAGGTACCTATCGATTTTATAGAAACAAAACGTCCTTTAAGAAAGTGTGTAGAATAATATCTTTGATAAATGTCTTAGTTTGAGCTTTCTCTGGTCACAAAGACTTGACTTTAAATACGAGGTTACGAGAGCAAATGCTCAGATAGGAGGGAAGAAATTGATTGAATTTGAATCGAGATGATTCATCACTTAGTATTGCGAGGAATGAAACAAAATGGGCTTGATTAAGCCACCCATGATACAGTTCGACAATAGATGGAAACTCACGGTTCTGAAACAGTACAACGCAGTACCTAAAATTCTACTTCGTAGAGATATTAAATAACGAACTTCTTATTACTTTAGACCACTTCCTGTATCTATTTAGTAAGTATGAGATTTATTTTATATTGTTATTTAGTCAGAATTTTGCATATCACTGCACTGCGCCTGTTATCTCGAGTTAAGTCTTAGATACCCTGTGATTTTACTGAAATAATATATTTATATTATTTCTGAAAGTTTTGTGACCAGTTAATAGTAATTCGCGGATCTTAGTTATAAGATAAAGGATAAAAGTATCTTTTATCTTATAACTAAGATCCGCGAATAACTATTAAAATTTAAGGAATAGGTTTTGTAAATATGTTTTTTACAGTCGCCAGTCTGCATGACATCTACCTTTGGTATTGCTGTTGGTGCATACACTTTTCAGTAAAGTACGATAAATCTTTTTTTTTTTTAAGATTACGAGCAATGTGGGTTGCACATTACTAGTATTATTGTTAACCCCTCCAACTAAGCTAAATATGCTTGTGTCTAATGGGTGGGGATCGAACTCACGTCCTATCGATCGCCAGGCCGATGCCTTAGCCATTAGGCTATTGCCGCTTAATTAATTAGGATACGGATAATCAGTATTTAAAGGCTCTTAGAGAGTCATTTTGTTAGGCCAGCACCGGCAGCAAATAATGCATCGATCCGGCTTCATAATTGCGTGATCTAATGTTCTGTTAATTTCTCTAGTGTGATTTTAGGCTAATGTTTGTAAAATTTTTTTTTTTTTTTTTTTTTTTTTTTTTTTTTTTTTTCCCTGGGAGGGTAGGTGTGAAAACACCTGTTGAAATTAGCTCCATAATTATATTTAATTAAAAATTAATTAAAGTAATAAAACTGCATCAATTATGCGTTAATTATATAATTTAGTTGCATACTTCACCTGCCAATATAAAATATACCATAAGAAGCACTACTGAGGGATTTCTGCACTATCAACACTTTCACACACCACTTCAGTATTATCACCATGGATTCAACCCAGCAAACATTCCTGTGATGGAGATGGAGTGATGGAGGCGCTTAACAAGCGCATGGATAAATTTGAAGGTGAGCTGCAGAACACTCCTCAAACTAATACTACCACTGCGTCACTGGCAGCAGACTTTGCTGAATTTAAAAAATTCACAGCACAAATCCTGCGTGGTTTTCAACAAGAGTTAGAGTTAATCACACGCAATGTTGACCGTCTTGAGTCACATAGCCGGCGTAAGATTCTGCTTCTTCATGGTGCGCCAGAGGAGAAGCAAGAAGATTGCCTTACACTGGTGGTAAAGCTTGTCACTGAGCACCTCAATTTCCCTGAGTTTGTGCCTGGTGATATTAATCGTTGCCAGAGGATGGGTCGTGTTACAACCGATAAGCCTAGGCCTATTTTGATTAAGCTTAGAAACATCGAGGCACGAAACAAGATTTGGTTCTCTAAAAAGGCGCTGAAAGGTACAGACTTCACTGTCACCGAGTTCTTGACGAAGTCGAGACATCAGGCTTTCATGGAAGCGAGATCCCGTTTTGGAGTGAGCAAGTGCTGGACCCGTGACGGTCAGATTCACATCATTGGTGCCGATGGCTCGCGCCATCGCATCACAAGTACAAAAGATTTGCAGACGATTCCAGCTGCGGCTGTTCCGAAGCCACCTCAGAGCAAAGCCATGGAGGCCAAAGGAAATCGGGCGACATCTAGAACGAGGCGTACTGCAGCAGCCACCTCCAGAAAATAGGTCCTCGAGTGTTTTTATTGATTATATTTGTTTATGTGTATGTAAGGAAGCGTGTTCAAGTTCTTCTGTATACCGCCTGTTGTTTTATTAATTTTCTATGCATTTTTACGGGTATTTCACTTCCTATTTACGTACTTTTTATTTTATTTGAAGGCAGACAAAAGAAAGATAATTATTTCAACCCAAATTGGTTAATTATTGCAGACTAGCAAGTAGCAGTGACTGTGACATTAGAGCTGTCAAATTCTGTCAATGTCATTTTTTTTTTTTTTTTTTTTTTTTTTTACCGTGGTTCCATACATCAGTAGTATTTTGCCAGCACCCATCATAATATTTATTATTAAACATGAGTCTAAATATTGGGCAATTTATAATGTTACGTTAAATCTCTGTTTCTTCCTTCCTGAGCTAATCTGGTTGAAATAATTATTTAATTGTGACAATGACCGCCTTACTAACATATTTTATTTGTTTTATATCGATTTTGTTGAATGTATGTAGTGCATAGTTTTTATCGTTGTTTTGGTTTCTTTCTTTTCTTTTATATATATATATATATATATATATATCTATGTATATAAAAATATATATATATATATATATATATATTTCTTGTAAAACAGCAATGATTTGGCTGATTAATAATATATTATTAATAAAATTCCTCTTCCGACAACTGGCAGATGAGGTATGTATACTATAATGTATCTAATAGTAGTAAATCATTTAATATTAGTTGATTTGTATAGTTTAATATAATATTATTATAATTATTTATATATTTATTTGTATTATGTTGCAAAATGTTGATGATCTTGATAACGAGTCATTTTTATCATGTTTGTCTGATGAAGAGTCAAGTGGTGATGATAGTTTTTCTAGCATCCCCACTCTTTGTGATAATTTGTCAAACCAGTTCTCTGATGTACCTAAAAACTTCAACGCTGTACATCTTAATGCCCAGAGTATTCCGGCACACTACCCTGAGATGCTGGCGTCATTTTCTGACAAAAACCTTCATGCTATTCTTGTTTCTGAAACATGGTTTAAACCCTGTCTACCCTCAACTTCCTATGATCTGCCAGGGTTTACTTTGATACGCAATGATCAAACTGGCAATGTCGGCGGTGGTGTGGCGATTTATCTTCGATCTCACATCTCCTACTCTCTTTTAAGTATGTCGTCGCAGCCTCCGCCGGTCAACGCTGGGGAACATTTGTTTATCGAAGTAATTCTGGCTCATACCAAACTTCTCATCGGTGTCTTCTACAGTCCTTCTCTTCGCATAAACTACTTCTCATCTCTTGACATAATTTTAAATGACCTCACACCTTCTTATCCTCATCATATTATCATGGGTGATTTTAATACGTGCCTGCTGAAAAAAGATCACCGCTCTGCTGCACTTGAATCCACAATCAATTCCTATAATTTGCATATTTTACCCTTGAAAGCTACTCATACTTCTCCTAACTGCACTCCTTCTCTTCTTGACCTTATCTTTGTTTCATCTTTACAACATGTCGCAAAACATGGCCAATTTCCTGCCGATTCGTTTTCCTGTCATGACCTTATCTTCTTGTCTTATAAGTTACGTCCTCCCAAAACTAAACCTAAAATCCTTCAGTTGCGCAGCTTTAGTACTATGGATGTTGAGAAACTCCACAAGGACGCCCGTGGTATTGATTGGTCACTAGTACTGTCAGCAGACAACATCGACGATAAAGTCAATCAGTTTAATGCACTCATATTACAACTTTATGATACACATGCTCCCTTGCGGGCAGTTAAAATCAAACACCATCCAGCGCCATGGTTAACGAATGAAATTAAAAAGCTTATTCACGCAAAAGCCGTCGCTAAATCTAGGTTAAAATGTAATAAGAATGATTTAAATAAGCAAAAGTATGTCTTGGCTCGGAATCGCTGCAATATAGCGTGTAGAGATGCACAACGCCATCATATCCATAAATCAGTTCAAAATGAAGATCCTGCCAAAGTGTGGAAATTTCTTCGTTCTCTAGGAGTTGGAAAACAACGTCAAAATTCCATGCCTCTTAACTTAAATTTAAACTCACTTAACCAACACTTCTCGTCGTCTTCCACAATGGATGCGAATGACAAAATTGCAACTCTTAACTATCTTTCCTCTCTTCCAACTCCTAACTACCTACCTTTTGTCTTAAGTGAATTTACAGCATGTGATGTTAGGAAGAGCATCCTATCCATCTGTTCCAATGCCATCGGTGGTGACGGCATCAGCCGTAACATGCTTGTTCCGATAATGAATGAAATCTTACCAATTTTGTGCCACATTCTGAACAGCTCTGTTTCGGAGGGTGCCGTACCTTCCTGTTGGAAGGAAGCCCACATTATTCCTTTGCCAAAAAAATCCAATCCAAAATCCTTATCTGAATACCGACCGATTTCCATACTTCCCCTTCTTTCCAAAGTCCTCGAGCGCTTGGTCCACACCCAACTCAGCTGCTTCCTTAACCGAAATAATCTCCTCAATCCCTACCAGTCTGGTTTTCGTCCTGGCCATAGCACTGTATCTGCACTTATCAAAGTCACAGATGATATTAGGCTAGGTATGGAAAACAGACTGCTTACTGTCCTTACATTGCTTGATTTCAGCAATGCATTTAATACAGTAGATTTTGAAATCCTCCTTGCCTTACTCCGCTCTCTTAACATATCTCCATCGGTGATTCACTGGTTTCACAGTTATCTGTATGGGCGCCGGCAGCGTGTCCGCATTGAAGATGTATTTTCTTCTTGGAGTGACACGAGTGCTGGTGTACCACAGGGTGGCGTGCTTTCTCCTCTTCTTTTCGCTATTTTCATAAATTCTATATCTTTTTTCCTTTCTTCCTCTTATCACCTATATGCAGACGATCTCCAAATCTACACGCAATCCTCACTTGAAAATTTAAATGACGCTATCAAAACTACCAATGATGACCTCTGTCGTATATCTAACTGGAGTAGATCTTATGGACTTACTGTTAATCCGACTAAGACACAGGCCATAATTGTAGGCAGCTCTAGATTAGTATCTAAAATTGTCTTCTCAAGTGTACAGGATATTACTTTTAACAACGTCATTGTACCACTCAGCAAACAGGTGAAAAATCTGGGAGTGATTATGGACAGCAATCTCACATGGGACCCGCAGTTGCAATCCGTGAGCTGTAAACTTTTTGCATCAGCTGCCTCGCTTAGGAGGTTGCGAAACTTTCTACCCACAGTTACTAAAGCTGCGCTAGCTCAATCTCTTTTACTTCCTATCCTTGACTATGCCGACGCCAGTTACCTTGATCTCAGGGAGGATCAGCTAAATAAGCTTGAGCGACTACAAAACTTCTGCATTCGATTTATTTTCGGTCTTCGAAAATTTGATCATGTCTCAGAATTTCGCGCAAAGCTCAAGTGGCTTCCCATTCGTCTTCGCCGGAATACTCATATTCTTTCGTTTCTCTATGGAATTTTGTTCAACCCCTCGACTCCTCCTTATCTAAAAGCTCGATTCCATTTTCTTTCTTCCTCTAACTCCCTTTCCCTAAGGTCATCAGAGAACATGCTCCTCGACACCCCGGCTCATAGTACGAATTTTTATGACTCATCATTCACTGTCCAAGCCGTGCGCCTGTGGAATGAACTACCTATTGTTATAAGACGTGCACAATCCATAGATAGTTTCAAAGAACAAGTTCGCAAATTCTATCTCTCTTCTGTCAGATAACTTTTCCTATCATTTCGCAACAAATATATTATGTATGTATATAAGTGTATTGATTATGTATATGTAAGTTTATGATGTGCATATGTATTCGTATATAATATTATTATATGTAACGTTTTTATGTAGTCTATAAATATAATCATTCTAAGTAAAATGTTTAAAATACACACCACCGTCCTTGTTCTATCTATAATGTTATGTCCATCCAAAGGTTGTCTGGAAGAAATCGCTTTTAGCGATAAGACCGCCCATTGTACCTAGTATTAGTTAGTTAAGTCCTATTCAGTATGTATTTTCTAAATTGGTGTCAATAAAGAGTATTTGTATTGTATTGTATTGTATTGCTGCGGTTCGCGTGCGGACGGAACACGCACTCGGTTATGAGCAGGAGCTTTATAATGGATGTAAAATGGAAAAGTGGATAATGCCTCATAAATAACTGCAAAGTAAAATCTCGTTGCTGACCTAGGTATATTTATCGTAGCTTACTCACTGACCGGCTAGATTTTATGGTATCCCACGGCCTTGGATTGGAAATATCGTAGTTTTTAAGATTGGATTTTGTCCATGATAAAAAATATATTTCAGTATGGTTCAGATTTTTACCCATAAAAACTTAGTACGTAATCATCAAGGTCTTTTATAATAAAGTACTTACTCCGTTTTACACAGTTTTCTTCACGAGGGTAATTTAATATCGCGACACTTTCCGTGCCAGCCGTCAAGTTTCCCAACTTTCGTGACAACAATTTCGAAGCAATGTTCCACCACAAAACACTTGCATTTGCGCTATTTAGTGTTGAAATTAGAATTTTTTAAAGCTGTTTTAGGTGTCGCTTTTGACTTCCTTTTACAAAACTGTTCGCTTTGAATTAAATATGTCTAACATCAATTAAAAAAAATTGTCACGCCTCTTGCCTGATTTCCCTTTTGGTACCATAAAACTCCATATATACTCATACAAATATGAAAGCTCACGTGCTGAATATTATCTACAATGTACGCTAACCGAATATCAGCGATACTATTGACTATGGCTCGTGTCAGTGTCAGTCACCTTAGTGCCTACCTGCTACTTGTTCTACGACTTCAAAAGTGATGATGTTTGTACTAACACTGCGAATTTACATTAATAGCCAATTCACAATTCAGCGTATTTCGATCTACAGTGTCCATCGCTCGACCAGTTTGGATATGACACATGTTAGCGTACATACGTGGATATAGACGCTGCTAGAATATAAATGCAGTCGGCAAAAGTATGTGGATGATCAACATTCAGATCGATACGTGTGTTATTTAAAGACTAACTGGTACGATAAAAGAGTCACTAATAAGGTGGTGTCGAGACAAAAATGAAATTCGTGTCGATGGTTTCGAAGTGCTTCTATCAGAACGAACGCTATGAACCAAAGTATTAATAAATTGAAAGAAAGGACTATTAAAAGGAAACGCTCGTCGAATGATGGGAGCGTCTCGTGCGCTGGTTAATCGAATTACGGACGACGGAAGGCCAATGATACAATTTAACTGGTTTAATTTAATCAGACACAGTCGGGGTCGATGAATTCGGGTTACTCTGCCACAAAAACGACTCCTCCACATCATTGTTCGTTATTTAGGTCAATATCATAACAGAAATAACAACTACTTCGACCCGTAATTGCAACGTTTATTAAATTAAACGCCGTCGACGCTCGGCACAGTTACATCGACACGTTTTTAATTTATGTCCCTCTCTAAAATATTTTTGATTAAAATCTGTCACTGGGCTATGTGCAGCAAGTTTGTATTGTATAAATAATTAATTAAAACTATTACTCAATACGAGTTATTCAACTGAGTTGACAACCGAATGGCAATCGATAGCCATTTGGAGCCTGTCGCAAGCCGTCGGAAGTTTCGACACAACATTATCGCTAGATGAATTATAATCATCTGTTATGAATTAATGCGGTATGGTTTTAATTTGGTTAATTGGCCAGTTTTGTTCGGTTCGTTTCCTGCGCGGGATTGTTTCGGATTAAACATTTAGTAATCTGAAAACAATCAAACATTTGTGAATGTTTTTGTTTCTTTGTGCCAGTACGAATGGTGAGATGTAATGATTGATAGTGATGTGACATACTCTACTTGTGAGGTACGCCAGGCGCAGCACCGCTGGAGGGTCTCGCGTGCTGCCTCAACGCTTACAATCACGAAACTCTTTAATTATATTATTATCTCACTGATACATTGCACGGATGATTTATATACTATCTGTCATTCGTAAATAACTTTGACCCACTGCAACTATTGTATACAGTACGTCGAGATACGGTCTTTTTTTCGCAACGACCGGTTTTTAGGACTGTTTTGTTCGATCCTCTATGAGATATCAAAACGTCTACGACAATATATCGCCGGTCATAAATAATGGCCTTTTATACACCATAGAAGTTCGTGATTGACTTTTACTTTTAGATGCGTCAATAAATCTGTGACCCATTTTACGTCGAGATAAAGTAAGTAGTTTTATATAAACTAGCTACAATGGGAATATTATTTTTATTGATACGATAACAGTGGATGCTCCAATACAAGTGTATATTTTCATTGGGCTATAAAAGTGACCTATGAAATGTTAATCCCTTAGAAAAGATTCGGTTAATAGTAAAAAGGCGGGCGGAGATACACGGTCCGGCGTAGTACTATGTACATTGCGTAGCGTAGGGCAGACGCTACTTCGGCGTCGCTTGCGCCGGGAGCGCGCGCGTCGCCGCCTTCGAGGCATCGAGGCAAGCGCAGCAGTCCCAATCGCGCACGGCTGCAGGACGCACGGGTCAACTAGACTCCCGCGCGTTGCACTTGCGTCTACAACACGCATAGACTAGTAAACATAAACAGCGGTGACCCGCGAACAGTGATGCACCAGTGCCAGTGACTACTGCAATTGCAGTTTTATTATAAAGGACTTATAAATGATGCATGTGAGTTTTTCTATCGTTAATGCATTTTCTATTCATAGCTTTAGATAGCATTTTTTTTAAAGGTATATATGAAGACATTCGTGGAAGGCAATGGGGCAGACCTTTTGGAACACTATATCCACTTATGAGAATCAATATTAATAGAATATAGAATAATAGAAATCAATATTATATTCGCATTATTACTATGTTATTGTTATTTAATATTTAATTATTATTATTTTTAAGTTATTTAAGAATACCTTTTTTTTAAATTAAATGAACTAGATTAAAAGTTAATAGAGTGGATTCATTTCAAAGGATTTGATGGGATCAACATCATTCTAATCATTTTAACACGGTTATATTTATTATCGCGGTTATTATAGCTGAGTTTATTATGTATTCTGAACTGAACAATGGTGTATCTGGTAACACTATTATTCTTGTGTGTACTGCAATCGATTTTCTTTAAGCCATGATAGATACAATGGTGGGACATTGCCACAACTTACAAAACATCCTCCGATACTAATGTATGGCGACTTTATACAACCAGATCTAGAGTCAGAAATCATGCGTAGACAGACATCTTATGGTGTTTTTACCAGATAATGATACGTATCTTGTTATTTTCCTTATTGTGCCACCTTGAATCAGGTAATTGATGTTTAGTATTCAATGATCTTGACATCAGCATATATTTGCCTTAGCATATAGGAATGTTTATTAATGTATAGTGATTTTGTTACGTGTAAAATTTATTTTTAAGACTTTTATATAACACCAATAAGAATTGGAAATTTTTAATTTTATGCCTTCTAATAATTTCAAACAACACGACAAATAGTCAGAGGTAGATTTCGTAGAATGCTAAAGTATGTGCATCTAAAAATTATAATGCAAAACGTGTCCTTCCTAGCTTGCCTATTCATCGAGCTCTTACCATAAGACCCCTCGACACGACTTTATCGGATTTGCAAATACAATGCCTGTTTGTTAAACATTCAGCACCGAACCAACAACACTACACACGTAATGTATGACGAGGAAAAAACGTTTTGTGATTATGCGGCTGATCACAATCATGGTGTACAATGTTCACAATACCTGTAATTCTCATGAAACCTTGAGCATGATCGGAAATTATCATTATACCTAAGCGTTGTACGATTTATGATTGTTAACAATTCTTTGCACGGAAGTAAATAATTACGGATACTGACATTTTAGTATTATCCATGGTAACATCCAATCAAGCAAACGCGTGGTCGTACAAGGATATTCTGGTTTCAAATTCGACATGGAAACAAATTACTTCCGAAACAAATAAATACCAATAATACTATGCTAAACAACAAAACTCTTCGTGAGCTAGAACTGATTTCCAACTACGACTTCTTAAACAAAACACGCATGCCGGTTTAGAAGGTCCAATTATGATTTGAAAAATCCCAGTTAGAAAAATGAGAGCTCACGCTAACGATGGCCTTATTTTACCTGCACCAAGGAAAAAATGATCGTAATTACCTAATGAATAGGTCCAACATAGCCCGAGGCAATTTGGTACTTGAGCGGTCTGCATCTATCCGAGCCTTACCGCACATTGCATAAGCCTTGGAAAGCTCTTGTACGAATAAAGTATGAACATCAACACGATAGATTGATTCAAATTCAAATTTCATAATGATCATTCCGTAATTATCCACTCTGAACCAGATTTATGGGCGAGTAACCTAAAACTCTATTTAAAAGTTCACATCCACGTCGAGACCAATTACATGATTGATTAAATCGAATTAATTAATTTAAGGCAGTGTTTCCAACGCGTTAATCTCTTTTCACTCTCGCATTATGCGTCAGTGTAAAGTAGAGCCTCATAATTTACGAGTAAATATCCATATTTTAATATGTAAGGATTCCCATTCAATGAAAATGAGTCGAATGACACTCCTCGATTTGGAATCGTCCGATACTTCAATTGATAAACATCTGTATATCCTTAATATATATCTATGTAATAAGCATTTGGAGGCCGAGACCCTTCAAAAGGATTTATTACAAATTACTATTATAGCTACCATAACAGAAAATAGATTCAAACGAATAATTTATCATGTTCTAATTTATTTTATAATTACATACATATATTCGAAATGAAAGCGCGTCTAATCGAAGACTACCTAGTTTAAAAGGCGCCTGTTTGGATAATATATTTTCTTACGGTATCCCTGCGGTTACGCCATTAAAATCCTTTAATTAATTTTAATAGCTGTTCCCGTTTACCGTGATTGAGGTGATATTCCAAAACCAATAAACCAATGTTTATGTAACTAAAGATAAATTAAATGTTTTTAACGAAAGCACAATAAATGTCAGGTTATTTGAATTTAAAAGTTTTAAACGAAACATTGTGTGTGGTTCATTACAAACACTGGTAATGAGAACCACATTAAAAATCCAAAAACATCAAACTGTAAGAACATGTACTGCATATAAAATAAACTAGTGTTACTAGCCAGCTTTTTGTCCTAAAAGTAGAATTTGATGCTTGAATACAGTTGGTCACATTTAATTGGACGTTCTAAAAACAAACAACAAAAGGCGGGAACCTTGAAACTAATTTAAAGATGTTCTGCAAGTGTAGGGCGCTAAAAAACACAGGCTGGATGTATACACACATGTGTAGTGCACTCTGCAGGACCGCGCGTGCTCCGCGATCGACGTAAAAACTTCAATTCGATGGCATAGCTGCAATTACTGAAGACAAACCACCCGTATAAGGAGTACGCATCTGTCGAGAAATATAACGACCATCAACAAGTTATTGTTGTAACAGCCTTAACCTTTCAACGACGACTAGTAATTATCACTCAGTTTAATATGTCACTCGTCGTTTGATTACTTTTTCAAAGACAAATAATGGCAATAATAAAAGTTGTTAGACACCAATTGAAGAATACGTAATTTATATAGAAAATACTAACAGTTCATAATATTGGACTATGAATAATAATAATAACCGAAGGAATACTCGAGGGCATGGTTTACAAGAGTGCCTTGCGTCATGCATGGTAATAAGGCGTTACAAAATTACGTGCTATTGTTCTGCGTTCGCGGAACATTGTTTCTGAGGCGCGATCGACGGCTAATAGGGCTCGCATCATTGTCATCTCTTGTTCCCACAGACACCACACAAAATCTAAACGAACTACTCGTAACTGGGTAAAATTCTTTGAAGCCGCTCCATATACCGCTACCGTATCATTATTAGTGATTACCGAAGAAACGTCACGTAATCGTAAAGTGTGAACGTAATGGTTGCGTGACTAGGCATAAAGGAACGCTTTCTATGGTCGGAGGCGACGCGCCGATGATACCAAAGGATACGACGAAAATAGAGATGTCTGTGCAATCTATGCAGCTAAAGATAACGTGTGCACCACGTGTCGGGAGCGAGTTTAGTGACCCCCTGACGTCAGGAGTCGCCGGCAGTCATTAACCGACGTCCTGCAGAGATCGGCTTCGTCTGTGCCCACAGCGATCCGACAAATGTTTGATTGTTTTCTGCCAACAATAAACAACCCAACAATACCCGCAGCACCTTTGTAATGAGCACGAAACATTGCAGCCCTAAACAAAGAAATAAAAGGCAGCGGGAATAAAGAGCGCACAAATTTGGTGATCAGCAACAAAGAGGTAAAAACTTGAAAAATTACTCCCTAACAAATCTTCGAGCAGTTCCGGAACTGGTCGCATTTCCAAGATGAGACCTTTAAATTACAGTTGTATGCCTTATTACCAGGTGGTAGACGTGACTAACTGAAAGGATTCCACCGCACCGATGACCGGTTAATTCGTGAGGAAAAAGTAACTCGTGTCCAACGTCCTCCACGGGACTACGTGACTTTGAAGGTAGCCAGCGGGCGGAACGTAAAAAAATATATCATCAGTGTGATTTCATTACAATCCTAACAAAATATTTGCTGAACATGACTCTTTTACCTGGCAAGATCAAATAAGGGTTAAAATACATATAAGATTATGATGATAGTTTCTAATTAGGGAAGCATTACTATAAAACTAGAAAGCGTGTTATATATATATATATATTGCAACCATTAATCGACACCAGTGTTAGAAATGCGACAGTTACTTTTGTATACTGTATGTGTATATTTCTTTGTTTTTAACGACATCTTCACGATTAAAGGGCTCTATCAATATAACTATGGTGTAATAGGACATATTTTTAAAGCGAGTGAAGCCGCGGGTGCATTTATAATAGGTACAATAAAACATAATTATTGAACTCCATTGTCATTACGCCCCCTTCTTCACATCTTGTTCTTCCATAAAGTACTCCATAAAATAACCACCATTTCTAGGAGTCGTATAAAAACTTGAACATTTTGTGGCATCTCTCATTAGGACCACTAATTACCAGGTTGGGTGCTTGTGCGTGTACGCCGGTGTTGGAAAAGTTGGATTACGTTCCGGGAACCGTTGGACCGGCTCGCGCCCGAGCCGGTCCAACGCGCCCTTGCACCTGGGGGCCTAAGGGACCAAAATTAACCCGCATTAGTGAAAAAAAGCTTTAAGCACTGTGACAATTTAATCGTTAACATACCTCGTTTCTTTGTGGATTAATAATGCTGCTCGAAGTACAATGCATAGGTACTTACAATTATCTAGGAGTAGCCAGTTGGCGACTATTTCACGCGCGCTTGTGCGATATTTAAGTCAAGAGTTAAGTTTGTTCAAAACTTAAACTTAAACCACCCCTGACGGCTCCGAATAATGTGTAGGTGATGATGTAAAAGGCAAACGTTAGTGACTGACTTACTGACTGGCTGATCTATCAACACACAGCTCAAACCACTAAAACCATTACGCTGAAATTTGGCATGTATGAGTGCCAAATTTCAGCGCATTTAGTTATTATGACGTAGGCATCCGCTAAGATATGATTTTCCAGAATTTGCCCCTTAGGGGGACGTAAATGACGATGGTTCAAAGTGTGTATGGAGAGAAGTACTTCTGTAAATAAATAAGTGAATACGTGTTTCAGGATTTTTCGAAATTCCAACCCTAAGAGGGTGAAATAGTGTAACAAAGTCTGAAAGTCCATATGTTTTTTGGGCTATATAAAAATAAATCACTATTTCTCTTGGTTACGCCATAACTTGGAAACGGGCGGACGGACCGATTTGGCTAATTATTTTTTGTATTTTTTTCTAATCTAATGTGTTTTTATGAAAGAAAGATTTTTACGAAAGAAAATTTTTCAATAAATGAAATAAGTTCTTAACGCGGGAGAAGCTACGGGGCACTAGTGATGTATAATCTGTTAATTGAGAGCATTGATGACCATTCAACGAACCTAAACTCGACATCTCTGCTGTTAGTTGGTAAGGAGGTTAGTATTCTGCAGATTTCAGGAGATGCCGTAGTATTAGGTCAAGGTTAATGGATTCTTGCAATATCATTGAAGTAACTGAATAGCGAATTTCGAATTGATTAGACCTGTGAATTTTGCTCTCTAGCCTAGATAGCCTCGGAAGTTTCATAAACTATGTAGAAAAGAGCTTATAATCTTATAACGGCTGAACGAATTTACTTATAACAATGCTAAGAATACTCTTTATCAAATAAAAATAAAAATCTAATCAAAATTGGTTCATCCGTTGGTGAGCTACGATGCCACAGACAGACACACACATCCTAGATACACAGATACATACGTGTAACTTATAATACACCTCTTTTTGTTTCGGGGGTTACAAAAATAATAATAGTTTATACGCATAGAATTATATAATTCGATGTCTATACTCCTGTATATTTAATCTTTTATTCACAAAGTGAATTCAAAAATTCAACAGACAAATTATTTTTTTTATGAATTAAATTCCAGTTAATTAAGTTGTTGCTTATATTTTGTATCTACAGACATTCAAAATGTATGTTTGTATTCTAAAAAAATCAGAAAGTATATTTCTGTAATATTAAAATCGCAATACTTTGTCAATAAGAAAGAGCGTACAATACAAACCATAAACCATGAATAGAAACATCAAAGTATGAATTATTGATTTACGCTTTAGATACGCTATTTAAACATTGTGCATAATGGTTGTTTGCAATCGTGATTGTTCTATCGTATAATTGTAAATAATTATTGGTATTTCAAACCAAGGTGACTGCGTCCTTTAAGACATTGCCATAATGATAGGACCATGTGTAATTTTATTGCATTACATAATGAACAGAAGTATTCGAATAGGCATCAACGGCATATTGTAATTAAAACATCACGACGAATACAATAAAGACATAAATAATGGCTTACTACTAATATACTGATTACTTAATTGAATGAAGTTCTTTGCCGGTATTGTTAAGCGATGAGAGAGATCTTTTAGATGATGGTATTATGCAAATTGCTGCATTGACGCACTGACGGCTAATATGTATTTATCTCGACGCTAATATGCATTATGTAACATGTATTGAGATGTAGGACGAAGATAATTGTGATGTTAAATTGATAAGTTAAAAGGTTGCGCTATAAATATTTGTTGAAATCTTTACATCTTTGAGCTCGACCCCATATTATGTTACATTCCGTCGCATCTTACGTTCAATAACAGTTAATTAACAATTTATTGTACTTAGAATACGCAAGACCAAATCTATTGTATACGATGTAGTGCATTCGTAGACAGACATAAAGGCAACATTCTTAATTGAAAACCAGAACAAGATTACTTGAATGATAATGATTAACGAAGTTACGTAAAAGTGTGTCACGCCGCTGTACCTACTCGATCCCGATTGACTAGTTCAACGGATTGAGGTATCGATTCGAGTCGTGAATCGACCGGCCGTCTGCTGTCGATGTGTTTTGGCCGATGTGTGCCAATGATGTAAACTGATAAACAATGCTGCCGGTTACGCAACGAGAAAGCGTGAAAGAGGAGTTAGCGATTTATCGAATAGCCGCACAACTACCCACTGTTTTCTTTTGTTTTAACAATAGAATCGATGCAGCCAGCGCGTTGTCATTTCTCTAAATAAATCTGGGATGCAGATGAAGAGATACATTAGCTCCTTAACTACCTGAGCGTCACGAGCACCCCGGCTCGTATATCATAAGACGACGCAAATCCTATCAAATATTCAACGGTATACGGCTTTCATTCTTCACTGCATCGGATTTTGTGAGATAAAATATTCCGTCTAATGCGATTATTACGTAAACTAATATGTTTCTACTTTTACGCTCACAAATCGTTATTAGGTAAGAAATGCACCGGGCGGCATATCGATGGACATTTATGGCTATTAGTTTCGTTTCACCGAGTTACTTATAGGAAAATCTGCTTGTGAAACGACGGCCAATCAAGTTTTTCTGACTCGCGCTGCCCGGAGTACTGCGTAACTGTCGACATAAAATGTCACTTATCAATCCAATCAGAGGATTGCACATACGGGGCGTGACCGCCACGACCGCGGCGTGCAGACTGTATCACATTTTATTTGGAGAGCTCGCCCAAAGGTCAGTGGAAGTGACCGCGGGGGCGATCAGATCTCGCCTCAATTAACCGGCCTATACACGGCTCACAGCCAGATATAAGGCGGGGCGCATACTGTGGTGTTACGTGCCCGCCCTGGGCGATGTACTTTCTCCCATGAACTTATTTAAAAACGTCTCCAACGAATGATTGACGCTCGCTCTATTGTTAACTTAAATTGTTACGTAACTCGATTTGATGTGCCGTCACTCAAAGGAATATTCTCAAAAGAGTGTGTTTTGTTAATGTGTAATGATGCGTATTCTTTGTGCTTGCCATTTAATTGTTAAGCAATAGACATGTCCGTTAACCTATGTGTTAGTGATTGCTAAATACGCGGGATAGTTGAATGCTTCGATGATAAACTGTAACTTTGTGATGAAACTGCGTTACCTTGTCGATATCGCTGTTGAAATAGTCAATACTAAACTTTCAGTTTAAAGTTAATAAGATACCGTCTATACTGGAGAGAAAATTTACAATTGAGAAAATATCACTCAGGAAATTAAATTAAAAAATATTAGTGGTAGATTTAAATTAACACATTTACCATACAAAAGCTACTTGATCCGAGCATTTAATTTTTTATAGCCAGTTATCTGGAGCAGTCTCTCAGTCGATTCAATTTAGCAGTTAAGTTTTTTTTTTGTATTTTATAATCTGAAATGGCTATTCAAAGTGTGCGCATTAAGGCGATCGCAACGTGCGAATTTGTTTTATCACCTCAGTTAATGACTGGCCGCTTGCAAGTAAAATCGAACTCAGTGGCTCATTTGAAAGATTGTTAAATTTTAAGAGCTCTTTTCATGTCCTTGTCTTAACGCGAGAAGGGCTCAAGAAGCGCGTGCGGGCCGTTGACCGCAATCCTCTTAATTCGGTACAGAATTATTGGAACCACGCTTTGCTTCATCATACAGTCATACTCAATTCGAAATTCCACGCTTGATATCTTCTTCGGTGTTCGCTCGCTACTTTCTTTATGATTTACGACCTCCACGGCCAGTTTGTAATTACAAGACATTATTTTTGTGTCAGTGCGTTTCAACGCTGCTTGTTATACTGAATTGGTTACGTTTTACGACACGCCCGGTACATAAAACTTATGAACTGCGAAATCGGGCGCATTGTTCAGCCTTTTTTATTGCTATTATATAAACTTATGTCAAAAACAAAAATCACCTAATTTTAAAACAAAAATATTACGTTCCCATCTCACAGGTAGAGCATAAAAGCGTAACGCGTTGAAATCTTTTCGTAACCGAAAAAGACTCGAACACGCTGCGCTGCACTATGATTTTTCGTCCTATTTTCACAAATGTTATCTTTGTTCGAGTAATCAGACAGTCAGTAACACTTATTAGTGCTATTAACATAGGGTTCTAACGTGAACAAAGCAATACTCGAAGTACTAGTTAAGAGTTACCTATTATTCTCTCTGTACTTGCTACAAACGGACCAATTTATGTGTTTATATGTAATTATTGGTTACTTAAAAATTTTAAAATGTTGTATGAATACATAATAAAGTAATTATTCTAGCATGGTGGTTGACTGAATTATAATTGAATGTTTCTTATTTCACCAATTAATTTGAATAAACATATGACAATTATTTGAAATTCTTGCAAACTGAATGTACCAAAATAAGCTAACTTATAATGACCATTATATTATTAATATTTAGAAGTATTATAGAAATGAACCAAATATTTACCTAAACTATAGTAAAAAATACATGCCTTTGTCCAGCCAAATCTCCATAAGTACAGAGAAAAATTAGTTCATATTAAAATGAAGGGAAACCGATGCATCCAGTTTCTAACCGTGACCTTTGAAACAAATAACTTTTACTAAACGGTATTCTCTTTAAAAGTGAAATGAGTTATCATTTATATCATCGGAGGATTGTTTTCACCGACAACAATGAGTCTGCAGATAAATATGTTTATAACAATGACTTGAACGGCATTCAAGTTCAAATTTAAATTGTACCCACTAACTTACCTCTATTATTATTGCCTAACCTCTGATTTCTTTGAACTACATAATTCATAATGCGCAATGCCCATCCTTTCGATCTCATTTTATTATCAATAAAATTATGGCATATGGTATAGTTATATGCATAATACATATTATATATCTATATGAAAAAATTCAATATGTATTAGGGTTACGTAGTCCTGACAAGGAACCCTTATGGTTTCGTCATGCCCGTCTGTCTGTCTGTCTGTCTGTCTGTCCGAGGTTTTGCTAAGAAACCGTTAATACTAGAAAGCTATAATTTTGTGAGAGTATGTATAAATATTACGCCGACATAGTGCTGAAATAAAATTGTGAAAAATAGTTTTTTTTAGGGTAGCTCCCCTATATGAGAAGTGGGGATGAATTTTTTTTCATCGTCTACCCTATCGTGTGGACTATTGTTGAATAGGTCTTTTAAAATGACTTAAGGGTTGCTAATACCATTTTTCGATTGAATACTCCATTTACGAAATATTAAACTTTAAAGTGCAAAATTTTGTTCCAGTAGGGCGTCCCCCCCCTCTAAATGCTAAACTACTGGCTTGAAAAATCTGAAAAAAATCGTGATAATAGCGCATTTCATGAAATTTAAAGTAAAAGTATAGCAGTTGAGATAACTTTATTAGTTTAGCAGTAATAGTCGTTGAACTTGGGTGTTGGATATATTTGTACCAAATACAACATCCTTAGAATAAATCCTTTAAAGTGACAAAGACGGAGTACCTAGTTGCTTGTTTATAACGGGTAAAGACTTGCTTTGAATAACAGGCTACTACGGAACCCTACAGTGCGCGTGGCCCGACTCGCACTTGGCCAGTTATTTTTGATTTTTGCACCGTTTAGTTTATTTCAATAAAATCTAGATACCTAAAATTGAGAAGGTAGTTACCATATACTCAGATTACTTCTGACAATTAGTAAAAAATCCATAAAAAACTAATAATATTTACTTTCTAGCAACAATTAGAGCACATGACCTTAAATTATTATGTAGAAAGCTATCGACACCGGAGTCAGTTACAAACCAAAGCGACGACCCGCTGTCTTTTGACACGACCTCTTGAGATGTCACTGAGATAAACCAAATATTTTTCACTCGCAATACTTAATGCTTACTCATAGTTCCGGCCCGTCGAAACATTCAGAAAGTAATGCTTTTGTTATCCCCGTCCAATGTTATCTATACTTTGTTATTGTACAATTGTATTTGTTTGGAGTTTTGTAAAAGATTAACTGGGATGATAAGGAAGTTAATTATCCTATATTGCCCTTGCACATGTCATTCCATTTTTGTGAAGTAAGTCATTTTATTATACGTACAAGAATGTGACAGTGGTGGTCTTTTCCTCAGCTAGTTTTTTGCCTTTGAAACTGACAAAAATTAAGGACAAAATTGAGCTAACGATGTTTTTTTACGAATATTATAACTAGAAATAATAACTAAAATGAAAAGAATACACGACAAAAGCAGGTACGAGTTCAATGCGTTCTATTGTAATGTCTTAAAAAAATATTTTTATGTAACTTTTGTAAATAATTTAAAAAAAAATCCATAGCTCATTTCTTCATGATCTTGATTGTGGTGATTGTTTTCTTCATAGCGGGTAGATACACCGTAACCGTAACTAGTATAATTAGGCTTTATTGTATAAGCTCACAAGCACATTCTAGAGTATCTCGCGTCGAATATCATAAACATGTTAATCGGCACTTCTCAAATGTAAACTACCAAATAGCGAGAACGTAATCCGATCTTGATTTGTCGTGATTATCTCGAGCCAGCGTGTATGCTAATGACAAACGAACATTTGTATTACAGAGTGTAGCGTTACTAACGGCTGCTACTCAGAAGTAAAGCTCGTGCTTGTACTTAATACGATATCTTATGTGCTATGCTAATAATAGCAACTGCTATATGCTTATAATCTAACATGACTTCTAGTCACCGCAATCTTTGGCTTTATGTAATTGTTTTCAGTTTTGGTAAGGTGTTATAATATTTTAAATAGGCTTTCAAATTTACCGCTTTTAGCGCTGTTCAAATAAAACTGTGCATATACTACTAGTTGCAAGTTTTCTGAACGGTTAAACGGTTTTTTTTAAATTTAATGTTTATAACCTTCTGTATTTAACAAAGAATTTAACGGTAAAGGTGGAGATGCATCATATGTACAGTAATGTATATGTATATACAACTTCATCCGCTATGTGTTATACAGCTTAAACTATCACTATTTCTACCTAATTAATAGTAATTAAGTTAGGCTAGGCAATAATTAAGGTATCGACTAAGAATGCTCCTTTCAATAGAGATTCCAACATCCTCCTTTCGATTCCATTGAATTGAAATCCATTGATGAATCACACCCTGATTGCATACCAAGAACAGCGAACGCCGTATATTATACACCGTTAATAATCTTTAGGGTCTCCTTAAAGCAGTCAATTCTACTTTAGGCTTCGTTTACATTGCTAAGTATTCAAGCTGATCACCTTCAGTAAGCGCATGTACATGTTAAATTGAACTGTTTTTCTTGTTCTGAACTTTTCGTCACTTTGTTCAACGGTAAATAACAACAAAAAATTACAAAAAGGAAATGAATATAAATTAATTTTCTTTAATTTAGGGCCCGAAAATGGTGATGAACATAGATTACATGTTTTACTTTGATACACTTGTAAAATGTGATTAGTTGTATCAATTTCTTCCATAACACAGGCAATCGTATAGTAACTGATTACTCTACGATTTCCGGTATTATGGAAGAATGAATGAATGTCTGAAGTCAGAGTTAGAGTATCAGAACCTACCTTGAGCCGGGCTGAACGCTCACTCAATACAAGCTGATACAAACTGAGTCAGTTGGCACGAAGTAATCCACTAGCACGGTGTGAACGCGTTCTTAATCCAATGGCAAGAAACATTTTCTGAGTAATTATGGCGCCTCGAAACCTTAATGCGAATGAAAAGGGCCCATTTGTTAAGTGTCTCGGAATTCTTAGGATTTTATGAAAGCTGAATTGATTTGTGCATGTCAAGTATGACGTAAGCAGGAATGCCGATCACCATAAATTAAGGTTCAGTATTAATGTCTACAGAATTTTATGACTTTGAAATATTTGGCCAGTGAAACATTTTGTGATCCAATCCAATACTGATGTTTATGTTATTTGTTTTTTTTATAAATTAAAAGATAATATTCTCCTCACTATTGTTAATAATTAAATATCACTATGCAATATTGCTACTATTTCTCGTTTATCTTCAGAATATTCAACGCTCATTTTTTTTTTATTGACGTGTAAAATGAGTTATCTTTCATTTCATATATTATAGCTCCATTACCTGATTAATGATCATTAATTATTGCAAAAATTACATAATAAATTATATTAGGTTTCGATGACAACTTTCCACTTATACGTAATTCTGCAAAGTTGCATATTATGTAAGCTTAGCAGATGTGTAATATTAACTTCCATTAATATGTCAAACGGTAACGTGTTCTAAATTATAACCAATGCTATTTACTTATCTTCAATTTATAGCTTGTCTAATAGCTTTATAAGTCCGTAAAAAAAAACAAGCAAAAAGAAGCATTTAAAAAGCAAATAGGCGTGCCCACTTAACAGGAAATGTTAAAAGTAGATAATTTTGTAAAAAGTGCAGCCAGTATTGCTCAATCTGTGCCTTTATGTCGACGTCTTATCAAGTTTGGAGACAGTTTAGGCGTTATCTTATACTTACGCTTAAACACACTTACTCCAGAGTAAATATTTGAGTTAGAAAGTGCAGTTCCGTGTAACGTGAGCCAGATAAAGTATACGTGGCTATTTGACTCGCCCTAATTCCCGGTACTACACTGATTTGAGCTAACCTGAGGTAAACATTTGTAAGGGCAAACAATAATATTACGCTGTTCTATTCCTGATCTCTTAGACACTGACCCTTTTTATCTCCAACACAAAAACATTCGTCTTCTTTGCTAAAGCTTTAATCTCCGCTTTTAGAGTTATTAGGAAGATAAAACCAAAGGAATGTCTTAAAATTTAGCTTTGTCTGGCACTTTCAACTTGTAGAGCCGCCTGCTATAAAATTCGTTGCTTTTTGAGATCATTTTTTATTTATTTATGTTACCGTTTGGAACTCTTCCTAGAAAGAATCACTGCCGATTTATGTGGCTTATAAATGTATTTATCACGTTTAAGCTCGCAGTGGAAGCCAAAGTTCTACCAAAATAGGTGCAGTTAAACATTTAGCCGTCTGTATGTAGGTAGGTGGTACACCTAGTTCATAATAATCACCATGTTGGTACAGCATACAATGTGTCCACAGTTTGATCGCATAACGGGCCGGTGTCAGGCTGTCCATTCAAATGGAAATCACAGCGCGTCAGGTCGCGGTTGCGCGCACATTAATACGTTATTATTTACAGTACAATAACTTCAGGCATAATCATCCTTAATGGTGCAGTTGACGATCCTCAACGATCATGACTTTTTTGTATGGAATGTAGCCCGTCAAAATTTTACTAACACAAAAAGAGGCTTTGAATTCCTAAATACAAATGAAAAATAACTAATAAGTATATAATCGGGCATTAGGAAACTCGGTCGCAGATTTGCGAAAGACACGATATTACACATACGATAGATTATATTTCTTGGTACTAATGTAACTATGTATCGCTATTGGGTTACGTTCTACCTCGAGGATCACTGTGAGTCAAATGCATAATTTCATGCCCCAATGAACACGCTCGGACACCGATACTTTTTGTTGTACAGTTTACCGCAATTTGAAGCTATCGGCAAGTCTTTTAACCTAATAGGCCTGGCATAGACTGCAAATATTTCTTAGAACAGTCGTGAGTTCAGTACGTGACCTCTCATACGGTTATTAATACGTAGTTGTAACTCCAGAGCGTTGGTAAACACTTTTGTTTTAGTTTGTTTGTTTGTGGATGTATTTCGTACTGTGGCGGACAATGAGTGTTGATATTCTCACGGTTCTTTGTCCTCGAGTATCGTGGACATGGTTGAGGGAGCCGCAAGCCGAGACCTCACCCTCAGGAGTCCACGTACGCGATGGGAATCCAGATTACTACGACTTACAATAGATAATTTTAATCGACTCAATCATGCTTACTTCGAAGAAAATGATTTCCTGTCTCTTGATGCATTTGGAAGAAATGAGTTTCTAGTTTAATTTTACTGATTCCATTGCATGTAATGGTCTGCGTTTAACGGTGCAGTATTTTTATGTATAAAAAAAATATGAGATCCAGACTGATTAATATATATTATTATATTATAAGTATATTATATTTAACTCTGTACACTCTGTCTGTTTGTTACATAATCACGCTTTAATAGACAATCCGCTCTTACTGAAAATCAACAATGATATACTTTTTAGCATGCGGATGAATATCGGCTACTTTTTGTGAAAATAAAATCAAATCAACTCAGATCACACAAATGTTGATTGACAGAGCTTTACAGTGATAAAATTCTTGGTGTACGTGAACGAAATCGCGGGTATCAAGCTAATAAGAAATAAAAAAATAATCATAAATCATCAGAAAAAGATATAAAAATAGATATAACATACTAGCCTATATTCCTGCATAAATATTCATATGCTAGCAAAATCTACTGTGTTGCCGTTTAGCCGTGAATTAAATTAATAAGAAGACTTTTTTGTTACGCAGTTGTTAACATTTCTAGTTATAGTGGAAGTTGCGTCTACTATACTAATTTCCGCGATGACCCACTATCTCACCTGTTGGTAAGTGACGATGCGATCGAGGATGGATTACATATTAGATCAATTCAATAATGTTGTTTGGCAACAGATGTTCTAACTTGAGGATGATAGCCTGCGAGGCGGACACTTGACAGTACAGTACAGTACTACCTACCATGTTGCATTGATACAAGCTTTCCCAACATCTCTATCCTGTTGGAGATTTCTCAAACAATCCTTTACCGGAGGGTCGTTGTCATTGAAAAGCGTACATACATTTTCTATGGAAAAATCTATCGGTGCAAAGCGGGGATTTGTTTGACGTCTATTAATATTTTTTTTATTTGCTTCCAGATCGAGCGTCTAGCGCAGTACGAGCGTCTGGTAGGCGGAGGATGCGGACGGCGGCGTGCAGCTCGTCTCTCCGACCTCGAGCGGGTGCAGGATCTCTTCCCGCACGACTACCTCGCGCTACATGACGCCGACGCGCCACAAGCGCTTGCCTCGCATCATGCACAGGTATCTTCTTACTAATTACTTATGACTAACTGCTGAACCATTGTTGCCAATCTACTGCTGGACATAGACCTAGGGCTGGAAACGTTGGATAAAGTCATAAAAACGGTATGCTAGTGTGATGCAGGCCCTGATGCTAAATATTTATCAAATCCCTTTGCAGTATGAATACATTGCCCTGATCCCGTATGATTTAAGTGGGCTGAGATAGAAAGAAGATAAGTGACAATAATGCAATCATTCGATTTAATCGTTTTCCATATATAACATTCTATGGCCTTCTCTTCAAGCTTCAGCTATTTTTCTGCAAATTTTACGAGAATATTTATGTAAACTTTAATGTGTGTTGTTGAAAACGACGCACACTTTATATGCTGTAAATATTTTTTTCGATAATATTCTTACCTCAAACATATATATGTCTAGTTAGTAAAATTAATGTGGACTTACATTATAATAATTATAATATTAATAAATCTAGCCATCCATTGTTTTCAATTTGAATTATTTAATTGTATAAACATCGAAACAAAATTTACAAAAACCTAACACGAACATTAATCCTTTTCAGAAACAGAAGAGCTTACGAAAGCGCCCAAGCCTGGACATCGGGGGGTCGATCAGCGCGAGCACTACTTCCCTCTCCCCCCGGAACTTCATCATGGAGGCTCCGACACAGTTGTGTCCTCTGGGCACCACCTCCCCACCGTTAGAACGCCATTTGTTCCTCTTCAGCGACTTACTTCTCGTCGGCAAGTCGAGAGGGACCAATTGCTTTAAGTTGAAAGAAAGCGTGCGATTGGCTGAGATTTGGCTGTCAATGCCAGATGGAGATGATACGGGCTTTTTAATTGGTTGGCCCACGACCACTGGAGTCGCTAACTACCTCGCCACCTACCCCACGCAAGCGGCTAGAGACACTTGGTATAGGTAAGCAATATTTTGGTTTTGATCTAGTACCAAGTAAATTCAAGTTAAATTTTTAAAGAAATCAATTCTTCAGTCCCTTGGAACTTGTTAGGTCAAATTTGCATTCAGATATATTACATACAAGATAGATGAGATCAGAGATAGATCAGTCTTTTGGTTATTGAGTTACCTTTTAGGTAACAAAATACTTACATCAGATGTTCTTCTATTTTTACAATAAATAATGAAAAATGTTTGTTCCAGAAAAATTCAAAATGCGTTAAATGCTCAACTGGCTACGGAACCAAAGTCAACTAATATCCAGATCTTCTACAAGGATGCCACGAGTTCGGTTGAATTCGTAAGTATTTGTAATAAGATATCAATATGCTTGCAATTATTGTCTACAGTGCTATATTAGCTGAAAGAAGGAATGTATGAGAATTTCGAAGATGAGATCCAAATATTAGCTGTTAGAATGTATTATTTTATTCCGCTGACCCTTTAGAAAAGTATTGCTTGTAAAAGTAGCCTTGTGTAGTTCATGTACTCAGTACTAATATGAACTAATTCTTGACACTGAACTAGAATGAACTATTCCGTAAGTCTATTAGTACATAGTACATTTAGTACTTCGTTCGCGATTATTGTCCGTGATTCAATTGCTCATGCTCACGGAATGAAAAGGACGATGAACTAATGGGTTAGCGTAACTAGTGAACGAACGAGTGAGAAGCACTCTATGCTATTTTCAACAGCTATTTTGAACATTATGGTAACAGTCATAGGGACTATTTTTAATTGAGTAATTATGACCTACTGTACTAATAGTACTAGAAGTCCGAACTAGTACAGCTGAAAGAATGTACTAGTTCGGGGCGATCTTTTTAATGACCGAGCACGAGCAGAAACAAGCCTATGTAAAAGATAAAGAAAAAAGATACTGCGCTCGCAGAGCACTTTTATTTGCATTTTTAAGCTATTGCATAGATTCTATAGCGGGCCTTGAGCGTGGAGACCGAATCCAGAAATTCCGTAACGAAAATAAAACCTAACACCCCAACGAACCTCATTTTTTAAGCCTTAGCGTAGTAGAGATAAGGTCGTCTTTGGTTTCACACATCATTCAATTTAATGGTAAAACTTGATAAAATGAAACACTTGCGTGTGTTAACGGTGTACAACGCCATCAATCGGATTCATCCCCACTTCACATGTAGGGGAGCTACCCTAACCGCTTATATACCCCTCGGACCGGCTAATTTTGATTTTGTCTTCTCGTTCCTTTTTCAAATATAAATTCCGAATTCTATTTTCAAATTATGTCAAGGGTGAACAAGTCCTCGAAACTTTACATAATTCCTCCTTGTTAAACACTCACTGCCTTCATACATGTAGCCGTGAAACAGATAGGTGTATAGGTATTTATCATCTATGTACAACATTGAATATCTGTACTCTGTCTCTATCTGTAAATATGAATAAACAAAGTGCATTTATTCATGAAAAAAGTCACGAAAAACATAGTGAAAGAAAATGAGTGAGTACTCTATATACATACATTTATTATTATTATCACAAATGCAGTATTATTTTTTGTTTTGTTAATTTATATATAATAGTACTGCTATAAAGATAACCAAAATTTTTGATATTAAAGTGAGCGATGTTAAATGTAGCTCACTTCTCATTTATTTAATAAAAGAGAAAAAAAATGTTTTCTTATCGGTCACCACGCACACGCACAAAAAGTGTATCTTTAATATTAATTCAAGTTACACTTTTTGTGCGTGGTGACCGATCAAAGAAAAAAAAAACTGCATAAATAAAAAAATGCTATGCAATAGCTTTACCGCGGCAGTCCCCGAGTGCCACACGTCTTTTTTTTATATCTCATAGTCTTTATAGCTTTTGATCATTATCTCACCTGATGGTAAGCGACGATGTGGTCAAAGATAGTGAACACGCTAGGCCTAAAATACTTGATGACTCTGTGATGGGCTGTGTGCTGCCGGAACACCGTAAGGTTATGGCGGCTGATTCTCCTTGATGGGTGGTAAGGCACTTTTTGGTAGCAAATCAGGCGAAACGTCGATATATGTTCCTTCCACCTGTGGAATACACATAGATCATGAAGTTACTCAATGGAGATTGCATGTAGAACATTAAGTCTTGAACAGTAGAAGTAGACCTTGAATATGTCCAGCATATTTTTGTCTGTTCTTGTGAAATGGACTCATTTATATATGCTAAAAAAATACTGACTTTTTGACGGAACAGTATATAATCTTCTGATCAATTACAGACTCGTCATCTTCTGTAAAACATTAAATTAAATATTTAGTGTATGTAATCTCAAACTGCTGTCGAAACTTTCTCATAAAAATGTTAGTGGGATAGAATAAACCGAGGCAAAATAAATTTATCTTCAGAGCATTGTTCAACAGGAAATCACTAAAAAGCACGTGTCTAAACTTCTTGATCTAAATTGAAACTTTGACGTATAATACTAACAGCTGGTAGCAATCTAACGGCTGCCTTTGCTATCACAAGTTCTACTCCAAGTTATGTAGATTCTAACAAATCTAATATTGTCCAGTGCAAGACAGTGTCCGTAAGTCCAGAGATGAGCGCTCGCTGCGTGATCCGTCAGGCGCTGCAAGTTCTACAGAACGGCAGCACTGATGAGGGGGACGAGGGGGGTGACGGAGAGAATGAAGAGGGGAGGTGGGGAGCTGCCAGCGAGTTTACCCTGTGTGTGAGGACGAGCAGAGAAGCGCCGCCAATGCCTCTCAGGGGAATTGAGAGACCACATGCTGTACAGGTAAGGACACACAACAAATAAGTAGGTAAACGCTAAATTTACAGATTAATTAAATTTACTCAAAATCAAGATTTGAAAATTTGGAAGACGGTTTGGAATAATTGCACTAAGTAGATTTAACTTTTTTTATATCTGATTGGCTAGCGTTTGACCACTATCTCGCCTGGTGGTAAGCGATGATGTGGTCGAGATAGGTAAACACGCTAAACTAAAGTCAGTTGCCCTAATCCTCACAACCGTCTTCCATTTCCAGACAAGTAAGATTTCATCTTAGACCGTATCTTCACATAACATCATCTCAGCGGTCAAGTGCTTGTCTGATGTGGATAAAAAAAATAACTAGTACATATTTTAACAAAGTGTCTAATCATTGATATTACTTTCAGATGTCAAGAATACGGCAGACGCTGTCGAATGAAGACGGATTCGATTTAGAACATGTTAACGCTAAGAACAATCCTTGTGGATTGGTCTTTGAGCTGAGAAAGAAAAATCAAGGCCTGAAAAAGTAAGTAACCACAACTTTTTATTCAGTATTTGTCATTATAGAGAGACTTATTCCACCTACTGTTGGGCATAAGCATCTTTTCAAATTAACCACATCTAGATATGACCGCAACAGTGAGTGTACTGGAATTGAATGAAATGATTGCGAGTGATTCATTGAACTCATCTTACCTCATGAATATTGTTTGTAAACCAATCCAATTTGATAATTGAAACTGGATAACATACAGTGACATTATTTACAGCTTTTTAAATTAATTTAAATGTAATATCTGAAAACCTTTTAGTTTTCTTAATTTAATTTGTTACCGTAAAACGTCGGTCACCAAGAGCAACTAAATTTTGTTGAAATTTCTGTTTAAGTGTGTTAATTATGTGTTATTACAGTGGATAGGCTTCATTGTAATAACAATTACACTGAATACTCATCGGTTGACGAGGAACCTATTTTTACCTTATCAGACAGATTTTTGACAACTTTTATATGGCGTTTCGTTACGTGTCAGATAATATAATACAATAGTATATACGTGTGACTTAATTCGTTTATTATTTGCACGGCGTGAAGTTAGCACCCGAGCGCAGCGAGGGTACTACGCCGTGCAATAATAGACAACTTAAGTCACGAGTATCGTATATTATTTTATAGCTGTCAGTGTGACATAAACCCGTACTTTCCGTCAAATAGAAGATTATTGCATGGCGTGAAGTTAAAAACGTCGTAAAATGTTTGTGCAATAATCGAGTATTTAATCCACGGAAAAGCGTACGTAAAGTGCGGGTTTAGGTCACACTGTGCTATAATACAATATTATATGTACACCAAATAAAACTAACTTATGAAATTGACAACATTTAAGTATAGATGACTTTTAAAATACTTAATTACTTCTAAACAGTAGCCACCAATGCGTAATTGGTTAAAATACAAAATAGAAGTTTCATCGCTTCAGTGGAAGTCGCCTGTAGCTAAGTTGGTTGGTTGGTTGCGCTTGAGAAAAGGCGCGGCTTCGAAATTTTGGATTGTACAAGTACAAAAATATAAAGTGTAGATAACACATAAAGAAACATAATAATTGGGTAGAGACTTAAAAAACACATAGGTAATGTGTAACAAATATATATATGTAAATAGTTGAACTGGGTCTAAAGACTAACAAAATCGTAGACATTGGCTAGAATTCATTCCTTGTACACTTCGCTCAAATTACTTTTTTCCTTTTCAGTGGCAACTCAACTCCGGGTCGAGGGTTACGTCTACTCCGTCGCGGCGGTCGTCTTTTTGGCGTGCCGCTCACTCGGCTTTGCAACGGAACCACCCCACCTGCACTGCTTCAAGCGCTGAGAAGATTGCGGGCCGTAGCACCGTCCACACATGGAGTGTTTAGACGCAGCGCTAATGCTAAAGCGCTCAGATTACTGAGAGATAAGGTAAACATATTTTGAATAACAGTATTGTATTAAACGGACGGTATTTTAGAATGATAAAATCGAACTCAGATCCGATATGTCAGTGTCGTGTTGTATTTCAAACAAATAAGCACGATACCATTAAAAAGGGTAAAATCTGTCTACATAGAAAAGAATAAGTACCACACATTACAAAATTACTAGGAATTTACGTCCGGGAAAACTTCAACATTTAATCATCAACTGTGTCAGTAACTCATATTCGCCTAAGATCTCTGATGATTAGATCATCATTATCAGCTTCTCATTGTCTCCTGCTATACACTGAGCACAGTTACTTGTACCGTTCATTAGAGGTTGTTGTAATCACCACGCCGGGGTATAATATAAGTATCTATCTATCTATCTTAGGTTCTATCTATAAAGGTACGGACACACCGCAGCGTACTGCGTGCGCGATCTAGGTGGCGATCAGATAGTGCAGTAATATTTGTACCGACTGGTTCACACCAAATGCGATCAGAAAACAATTGAAAAGTACTGAGATCGCGCCCGCAGATCGCAGGACGCCGCGGTGTGTCCGTACCATAAGGTTATCTAGGTAGGTTACTTTCTAATACATTTTTTATATTGTATAAACTAGCGTTTGACCACTATCTCATCCGTTGGTTAGTGATGATGTGGTGGAAAATGGTAGCACGCTAAGCCTAGAATGAGAACTGGCTCTCAAGGACAGCTGCCGGAATACATTAGATGTTTAGGCGACAGATTTTCCAACTTGAGGGTAGTAGCTGACCAGCTGGACATAAGACAGTGTCTTACCACCATGCCGGTGTTTCTTTTCGATGATGTTCATTCACCGGAGGGCCACTGTGAAATGTGCATATATTTTTTCATTAGTAAAATCCATTGGTGCACAGCGGGGATTTTAACCCTACCTATGTTGTCAAAGCTGACCATTCGCCCACTTTTTTATATCTTATAGGCTAGCGTTTGACCACTATCTAACCTGTTGTTAAGTGATGATGCGGTCTGAAAAGGTAAGCACGCTATGCCTAGAATGGGAACTGCCACTGCATCACTAGGCCCTCAAAACACATCTAAAAAATAACGCTAATAAAAATAACGGTGTCACCCAACAGCTGGATGCCCTTGGCCCATGGTCAGAATGCGCAGAACTCGACCGAGCTCCAGTTCTACTGCTGGCAGCGCTGGTGAAGGAGTTCTGCCGCGCGCTGCCGCAGCCACTGCTATCTGCTGACCTCTACCCTTCCTGGCTTCAAGTACTCGGTATGTATCTATGTACTTTTGAAAATTGCGAAATTGTACAGATTGTTGTCCTAGCTAAGGTCCCTGATGATGGATCCCTGATGAATGATGGACGCTAAATCAGGTGTTTTTAATCAGACGCTGGTATTATAGAACCAAACTTTTGTATTGATCTACATTATTATTATATTATCTAGGTAGATATTAGCATAGAATGAAGCCATTTGTTTGGTGATTTATAGGTACGAAACCTTCGTGCGATTCAAGTTCGCACCAAGACGTAAGCGTTACGACTTACCCAACTGCTATTGCATCAATCAATTCACTTCATTCTATGCTTGGAAATGAATATGTGCTTTGATTAATTAACAGGCATAAGTATCTTGACCAACAAGATCGCATGTTTGCACTACCTTCGGCAATAGGAGTTTTTTGAAACTTCCAGTCTATAACCTAAAAAAGACAATGTAGGTTATATGCACATTGCACTGGAACTGATTTTTTAAAATATTTTGTTATGACTGTCAAAAAGAGTTGATTAAGATGCTGTACCGCCTATACGTGTACCAGTGAGGGCCCGGTGGCGTAATCGGGAGAACGTTCGGCTTTGATGCCAGTGGTACCGAGTTAAAACCCCGCCGTGCACCAATGGATTTTTCTATAGAAAAATGTATGTGCGCTATTCACAGTGGCCCTCCGGTAAAGGAAAAACATCGTTAAGAAATCCCTAACATGGTGGTCGGAGGTCCGCATGGTGGTAGGACATTATCTAGTGTCCGCCTGGCCAGCTACCACCCTCAAGACAGAAAATCTGTCGCCAAGCATATAATGAGTTCCGGCAGCTATCCTTGAGAGCCAGTTTCCATTCTAGGCCAAGCGTGCTTACCATCTTCGACCGCATCATCACTCACCAACAGGTGAGATAGTGGTCAAAACGCTAGCCTATAAGATATATATAAAAAAAACCTGTGGGTATGAACCTGAACTATTCAAAATCGCGTATTTACAAAAAATATTTTTGTTCAAGGTCTCCCCCAAACCGAGAAGGTGACAGCAGTACGCTCTTTGCTCCTGAAGCTGCCAAAATCCCACTACACCATGCTAACCTACTTCGTCTGCCTCCTGCAAGCCATTGCCAAGAAATCCAACATCAACCTCATGTGTCCCATGAACCTCGGCGTTTGCGTCGGGCCCAGCCTTCTGTGGCCCAACACCCCCTGTGACAAAGCTCCCAAAGCAGTGCCAATGGTCGTCGAACTCCTTATAGTCAAAGCGGAAGCTCTATTCGGCCCCCAAATCGCAGGCCTCCTAGGCAACGGCAGTCCTGAAAATTCTAATGCGTTGCTAGACTCGGGAGCGGAAGAAAGTGACAGCCTACACTCCGTTGGAATATCTCTAGATTCCATGGAATTGTCGACGCCGAGAAAAGAAAAGTTATCACTCAGTCGTGATTCCGGTCTCACTCTCTCAGAAGACGACTCGAACAGCAACGGCGGAAACAGTCCCGCTCCGAGAAATATCCTCCACAGTCTATCCGCTCCCACCTGCAACATTCAGCAAGAACTTAAATTAGTCACACGATACAACACTGATAACCACAACGTCACCGGCCTCCCGCAACCTCCACAGAGACAGAACATTTATTCGAACAAAACGGAAATGTACAATAACGGCAACGAGGACCTCTACAACACACCCTACGTCGGCGAGAGGTACGTTCACAATTCGATAAACATAGGAATCTCGAACGGAATCGACGAAAGGAACTACGTTTCCAAAACGGCACTGCAACGTTCTACGGCTGACATCTACGGAAAAACTCCGACTATTTATATAACGGGCCTGGAACCGCAAAAACCACCTCGAAGCATGGTCTCCAAGGCCGCCCGAACCTCGAAAGTTTACAGCATGTTTTCAGAAAACCAGGAAACGGATAAAAATGTCACCCAGAAGAACTTCAACAGGGCCAAAAGTTCAGACAACCTATTAGAATCCAAACAGGAAACATTAGAAAGTAAGCGCGACCTAGTCTCTAGTCAAGAAAATATCGTCTATAGTAACATCCACGAGCTGGCGATGTTCACGGAGAGCATCCAACGACAGAACCAGTACCAGTCGCGCGCGGAGCCCACATCCAACTCCAACTCTAACTACGCCCGTGTGTACACCGGCTGGGAGAACAAGAGCGCCAACTACACCAACACCAATGAGAACCTATACGGGCAGATGAGGAAAGTGCAAGGAGAGCCATCCAAGAGCAAAGAGGGATCGCCGGCAGCCACCATTTTTACACGAAATGACTGGTCTCGTCAAGCGGCGAGGACAAAGAGCTTGGAAGCCAGCGAGGGACACACCAACGACAAGATGCGGAACGGAAACTATGAAATGATGAATTCGAACACTTGCTGCAAGAGACAATACGACCCTGCGCACATGTGCACCAAGAGCTGCACAGCCCCGGCGACGGGCAGGGACCAGGAGAAACGTATGAACCCATTGCAGAACTCTTATTCCTACGTCGAAAACGACTGCAGCAACGACTCTGAGGACAGTAAAAAGTCTCGGTTTCGAAACTACAACAACAATAAGTTGAACCAGTCGAAGTCCCTGGCGAACATCATGATGCACAGCGACTCGAGCAGCAGCGACACGCTGTACCATCCGCAAAACTCCTCCAAGAGTCGGTCGACGGAGTCCCCGGCCAGCGAGAACTCTTACGAGACCCGCTACCGGCAGTACGCAGACCCGACCTACACGTCCGTGTACAGCGACCGGGACAAGTCGTGGAAGCTGCTGAAGACCTCGGAGCTGTACTCGGAGAACATCTACAAGGCGACGCCAACGACGGTGCAGCCTGAGTACCAGGAGAAGGAGCAGAACAACAACAAGAAGCCGGCGCACATGCCACCGCCCGTGCCGCCCAGGAAGATGGTGTACCAGCGGGTGCTGAAGAAGTTCCAGCCTGTGCACGTGAACAAGGAGGACAAGGGCTCGCGCTCCAAGTCCGTACCGCGCTACCGGGACGCGGCCGGCGCAGACGAGCCTCAGAACGGTCTCGCGTTGGACTGTTCGGAATCAGATACCGAATCCGAATCCTACGTATGAGCGATCGATCGGCACAAAGATTGAGAGAAAGCAGATTTTCTCACGGCTATATTTCATTTTTTATAAATAACACTTTTTAAACTACCGCACGCGATATATGCCATCTTCGTCTCGTAACCCGCCTTTTAAATGTATGTGACCATAACCGCAGCTGTGTTTGGTGATGTGATTCCAAAGACGTAAGGATAATTTTCAAACTAATCGTATTTTTATGGATTATATGTCGAGAGAAATAAATGTTACGATTGTATTGAATCTATAGATGTGTGACAGTTGTTAGAGATGATATTATTTATCGTAAGAATCTATAATGTTAGCCCACCCGCTACGCAGTCAGGTGGGGCTTTAGGTGTACGTAATTATAGTTCCATATTAAGAACACTGTATTGAAGATCTATTAAATTAAATCATAAATGTGTATGTATAACCATCATTTCATTCTGACTTCGGTAGAGATTTTTAATATTTACCATATTTTATTTAAATCTATGACTATGATGTGTCATTTACTGTCCCATAGACTTAAGAGTTAGGAATGTTGATGAAGATTATACTTACATTTGCCCTTATGTAAATAAAAAATTGTATGATAATGTACCTAAATGTACTAAAATGTATTAAATGACGATTGTAATTTATATTTTGTTGTTTTCATTTACCATTCCTTGTAATCAATGCTATATGCTAGATAGGTTAAAATAAATACCTACAAATAATAGGACCTTAAAATCAACAATCTTATGTACTGATGTTGTCACTAGTCACTATATTCAGGTGAGAAAACTGAATTTCTCCAACTTGCTGAGAGGCAGGATTCTCCACACAATGATCTGGATGATCGATAGAATAACAATTCATTATTCTGAGCAACGCACCTATCCTAACGCGTCATTGTGCGGGGCTTGAACATCGTGCAAATTACTACAACAGTTAATGATTTGATCAAATCATCTAATCATTTGCACTAGTACTATTATTTTGTGCCTTGGATGGAATCCACAACAGTACTTCGTAGCTAACACCGATGCGGTTTAAGATGGAATCGTGCTCGTGCACAATGGAATAAGAGCTGACCCTAAAAAGAAGTCGTTATTTTTATATTTTCCGTGAACTAGCTAAAACGAAACAAGCTAAGCTAAACACTAAAGTGAAAAATTAAGCTATCCTAAAGTATATCTTAGGGATTTGAGCTAATCTTATTTTTTTCTTATTTTGTTTGCCACTACTGTGGCAACGTCAACCTGCGGCCATGAGCGGATGCGGATAATTAATACTTACTTTGAATAATATTATGATATACAAAAGGAATATAAAAATCAGGCATTTCATTTTGTAAATAATTTAATTAGGTCTTATCTACTCCAAATTCACTTTAAATTCATTATCATCATCACAGTCATTAATAATTAAGTACATAATTATAACTTATCCGAATTATAGTAGACTTATAGTTAAAAAAAACTGTACAGTAAATAAATGGCAAATAAAACGCCGAATATAAATCTAGACATAGTTTTAGGAGAATCTAGAGTTATAGCGATTTTTGTTCCATCAAGAAGATTGTCAGTTAATCACTTTTTGCAGTAAGTTTTTTTTTTAATCTACACATCATATTGAGCGCAGATCTTGATAAATAATTGTGCATAAGTGGTTGCACTATAACTAAATGCTTTTTCTAGTGCTGGGCCGGTAGTATCTACATGAATAGCTATAAATTTCGAGCGATAATCTTCGATAAGAAAAGAGATACTTACAAATATACAATTATCTTGCTAGATGCAGCCTTTTTTATGAAATAAGGTAACAGGATAAGCACGACGCTAGCCCGATGGTAAGTGATGACGTCTACATATTACATATTATTCATATAAGACTATACATATACTTATAGAAGTATATGTAAGACGTATGAGTCGCTATCAATGTAGTGACTTCTACCCCTGGGGTCGGTATCAAAGATTTGTCTTCCATGAAATAATAATGTTTACCTTTTAGTAGGACAAATCACAAACTGTCCATTGTAATTACAGGGCATGTGAGACTTAACATCTAGCGGTCGTTTTATCACTGACAGTTAGGTACAGCTACGATTTCCATAACAAAATCTTCAAATGCTCTATATCTGACCGACCGGTAATCATTGCTTCATTTTTGTTTAGCGAAATGCAGAAAGCTACGACTGGTAGGCATTTTAACTAGTGGTTAAAAGTAAGTAAGTAATTGTAAACAGCTGTAAATGTATAAAGGACCAGTACACTTACGCGAAACATTTTGGCTTTAGCAATCTACAGTTTTTAGCACCACAATAGCTTTTATAGGCAGACGTTATCGCTAACCATCAGGTGAGCATCTTGCTTTTTACGTTTCTAATATCATATAAAAGGTACTTCAAAATAGACGTCGTAACGTCTAGTATCAAAAATAGTTATTCTTGATTATTATAAAATAATAACTTTAACACCTAATTTTAAACCTAACTAAATAGTATGTAAAGTCGAGCCCATGAGAAGAGATATTATAATTTATAAGAGACTCGAGCATAAACAAATTGTGTTCACTGGATTCTATAAGTCTTATTTATTACTTGTTATTACTTTAGGTGTGACTTAGTTAAATTTAAGTTAAGTTAGTTAAGTTTGTCTCGTTTTACGTACAATACCTATATACATCAGCTAGAAGTTGACTTGTACAAAGCATAAATTATTACAGTAATCAAACTTCATAAATGCATTTGAATATTGTAACAATATGTAAGTAAAACCGTATGCCACTAGTAAGATAGTTTTCAAATACTGAATCATGAACCGTTCGTACAAATATAATAAAGACTTAATAACCCTTATTGCGCAAGTAATTATATAAATTTGCATTTAATACTGTTCATTCGTAATCAATAATAATGGCGCTTGCAAGAAAGGCGCTAGTTTTACGGGTTCATGATAAAGTTTTAAATAATTATCTGACACATAACGCCTTATGAAAGTTATCAAAATCCTGTATGAGATAAGTTCCTATATCAGGAATATACTGAAAATTCATACAACATGGCAAATATCTCGTTAACAATGTCAGTAGTAAAGGTGCGTAACTACCAGACCTGTGTGAGGAAGCTGAGCGGCGCGCGAGGATGTAGTAAACCAAAAGTAACACAAGGTACACTTCATTTTGCTAACGCTTAATGCAACTGTGTGTGTGTGTGTGTGTGTATGGAAAAAGACAGCGAAGCGAGAAAAAAGAAGCAATAAATGTGTAGCGAGAGATATGTTGCGAGGGATGAGTTGTGATGATTGTATTGCAAGGGATATGCGTGGCGGACGGAAGCATGTATTCTATGTGTGTCAAGAAAAATGTCCTCGCGTGGCATCCCAGAGATATAATACAGATTTATGAATAATATAATATACATGGACAAAGATGCAGTCCATATGGACTGGACCTTTGTTCATGTACCCTTTACTCTATGGGACCCGAAAAAGGGTACGTTGCGCATCCTAGCTTAGCTCATCTGCACACAAATTCACAGTTCATCCTAGCTCCACTCATATTCTTAGCACATCTCTGGTAGAAACATTTCGCCACACGTCCTTGCGGCGTTTATTTTTAGGGTTCCGAACCCAAGGGGTACCAACGGAACCCTATTACTGAGACTCCGCTGTCCGTCTGTCTGCCTGTCTGTCTGTCTGTCTGTCTGTCTGTCCGTCTGTCACCAGGCTGTATCTCATGAACCATGATAGTTAGACGGTTAAAATTTTCACAGATAATGTATTTCTGTTGCCGCTATAACAACAAATACTAAGAACAGAACAAAGTTAAAAATTAAAGGGTTTAAAACAAAAAACGTGTTTTTTACGATAGGCGCCATCTACGAATCTTCATTGATGGCGCTATCGTGTTTACCTTAATCTCTGAAACGGCTCCAAAAATTAAATAAAATTTAGTATACAGGTGTTTTCGGGGGTGATAAATCGATCTAGCTAGGATTCATTTTCAGAAATTGTATTCTATTCGTGTTTTCAATAATCAACTTTATCGAAAATCAACTTAAAATATGACTTTTCCCGACATCTATTGGCAAGTAGAAGTAGCTTTAGTGTTATTGAGCAGTTAAAGCAGTTAGTTGCTCTCAATCAAAATAAATAGTATTATTATTCGCCAATATATGTCGGGAAGTGTCATATTATTCTCAAAAAATACCGAGCATAGCTGTGCGGTGTTCAATCTGCAATCAACTACAAATAACTTATCTGTGTAATAGCCTTTGAAATTAATTCACCTCGACGCAACTAGATGGCAGCACAAGAAAAATTAGCACGCGTTTCATTTGTTAAATTTGTGGGCCTCGGTCGATTTGTTTATTTTAGTTTTAATTGTAGTAGTGTACAGTTAGTATTGATTATTATATCTTCTATTTTAGTACTTACAGCGTTTCATTTAGCTAGAATCAGACGAATCAGTGAAAAGTTAGTCACGTACGTAGTATTTATATTCTCTTTCAGTTAGTCGTACGATTACGAACACTTGGTCTTCCAGATATTTAATAATATTGATTACCTTTGTGTTAACGTTTACTTAGTAGGTGTTAGAAGTTCGTTAGATATTCGTTGATGGCGTTCGGAACCCTCCGTGTGCGGGACAAAAGTCTGACTCGCTCTTGGCCAGTTTTATTCTAGCACATTCCTGGCGGTAAGGCACCTCAATGCTCAAATAATAACCTAGAGAACCTATTTAGAACCTATATAAAGTGGACATTATCCTCTATGCTTAAATCTATATTATATACTTAAATACTCAACATTAATTTACATAAGTTCTTAGTTTTTTAGTTGGCGATAAAGGAATTCTGTGAAGTTGTGCTACGTGCATATGGTGCTCGTAAATATTGTGCGCGGTAAATTGATTTTGTGAGGCCAAATCTGAAGGGCCTTACAAAGCTCTGCTCTGTGAAATCACATCTCCATTCTCCTGGGCTCGAGTATTTTCCTAAAATTGCATTGGCCTTCCTAAGAGTTGCTGCAAATATCTATGTTTTAGGCGGAATGGTGACTGAGACGGTGGTATCAGAAGTATTCGTGCTGGGTGTTTTATCTTCTTCTTCTTCTTCTACTTCAATATGGTTCCAGGATTGTGTTTCTGCTGTGCCGAAGAGGATGAAGTAGCCGGCTGATGCTATGTATAGGGATGCACCTGTGATAAACACTGGACGCCATTCTGCAAAGCCGTTCTGTGAAAGAGAGCGTGGATTACGTTAAGGCTGCAGTAAAATAGCAATGAGTTTGAAATAGAGAATGATTGAAATAAAGATGAATACGAGAATTATTGAAATAGAGAATGGTTTAAAATAGAGATGAGTATCCTATTAAATGTTGGTAAATGTTAACTGACACAAATGGTTTAACACATATTTATATGAAACAAAGACTAGGCACATAAGGGCGCTTTATAATTACCATACAAATCTGCGTTTACATTAACGTGATCGAGTAATGGTCGGTTTCTGAGTACATTTATTGAGAGTTTATCTATTCAATAACGGTACATTTAAGTAGATAAACTCTCAATAAATGTACCTCAGAAATCGACCATAAAAACAAATCTAAATAAACTCGCACTAAGCACTGAGATTCGGATAGAAATACCTGTGAGGTTTTGTAATTAATCTTACTTAGACCTAGTTTTACCAGTTCCTGATAGCCAATTACGAACTTATCTGCCATATTTTTGACAACTTTTATAAGGCGTCGTATGTCAGATAACTAACTATCACTTTAACAGTAACCGGTTAAGCTGACCCTAATATTATGGATGCAAAAGTTTGTGAGGATGGATGGAAATGTATTTGCTACTCTGCTCTGCCATGCAAACTCAACGGATTTGGATGAAATTTGGCACACAATATTTAATTTTTATAACCACGATTAACACATGTGGTACTTTTTACAAGTACTTAATACGCGGGCAAAGCCGCGGGGCACAGGTCTTATCTGATTTATAGGTATTTAATTTTTTTATTACTTACCCCATTCTTTGTAAAGTATGCAGTGACCAGCGGCGTTACAAATCCAGCTGTGTTGCCGATTCCATTAGCAATTCCATACAACGTTCCCGCGAAGTTTGGAGCCAAGTCCTGATGATTCACCAGGTTGGTCAGGGTTGCTGCTCCATTGGATCCCATGGAGAACGTGATGAAGGTGACGGATAGGATAGGAGCACAGCCCGTGTAACCCAGGGCAATAAGGAGCAACCCTGGGACGATGTGCGAGAATAGGCAGAAGAACTTCCTCATGAATGTGGTGGATACTTTGTTTTGTTTTACAATCCTGGAAAGAAAAAGCAGTTATTTAGTTTGTGGCAAAATTATATTCAAAGTTAGGTAGAATGTCAACTTTTGACTACAGTTGCAGTAGGAACTCAGTAAATATTTAGTATGAAACTATTTTAAAAACCGATTGGCGACATTTCTTTGGTCTATTGGTGGTAATCTAAAAAAATGTGTCGATACCTACAGCAATATAAATAAAACTGGCCAAGTGCGAGTCAGCATCGCGTCTCTTATCGCACACTTAGGGAGAGTTCCGTACAATACGAAACATAACAGAGTTTCAACCTCATATATTTGATTAATTGATATTATCAAGAATATTTGGTTTGGTCGCGATCTAGAAAGACGGAGCTCGTTTACTAGCGCCATCTATGTCATTTTGCCGAAACTAATTAGATAAATGGCGTTTAAAAACACGTTTTTGTATGAAGACCCCCTTTAATTTTTAACTTTATTTTGTTTTTTGTATTTATTGTTCTAGCGGCAACAGAAATACACCATCTGTGAAAATTTCAACTGTCTAACTATCACGGTTAATGAGCTATAGCCTGGTGACAGACGGACAGACAGACAGACAGACAGACGGACAGCGGAGTCTTAGTAATAGGGTCCCGTTTTACCCTTTGGGTACGGAACCCTAAAAAGACATCCCGAAGCACTAGGGATCCCTGTGTCGCGGGGGACTTTACAAACATATATTACAACCAGACTCGGAAAATCGTATGTGATCGACCTTCGGTTTCGTATTCAGTGTCACTAAGCATTCGGCCATCTGGCCAGTCAAATATATGTCTTTTTAACCGACTCCACAAAAAAGGAGGAGGTTCGCCTGTATGTTATTATTTTTTTTTTTTGTGTGTATGTTACGCTATTATTGACGGAGGTCAATAGTGAACGGATTCAAATGATTCTTTTTTTAATAGGTAGGGTACGTTTCCAAGGTGGTTTCATTTTAATTTCATCGAGATCTGATTAGTATCTCCAGAGATATGGAGATAAATACACTCAAACATAGGAGAATGTAATGGTTTTAGAAGAAGAGTCCCAAGAAGATTATACACAATAGAGGTTGCTATTGCATATACTTTTGAAGACAAACAAATTTGACCTTGAATATTGTTTTTACATCTTTCTCGTTGATTTTGGTTTTTTGGCAGATAATCTTACGTTAACTGTGAGCGAGATATAAACAAAGGTGGGGAGAATTAATTTGTCTTCACAGGAATGTTCTACTGGGCAAAGTCTTGTTAGGGTGCAAAGTTTTTGAGCATGCCTAATATTTTTTGACATGACATGACGTTTGGCGAAGATGGCGGCCATATGGCAGCGATGAATGTTAATAATCGCAAATAATACCTTTTAATATTCACTGGCACCGACTTCAAATAGATAAGTGGGTAGCGCTTATAATAATTATATTAAGTAATTTATTTTTCGTATTTGAGTGCCTGTTTGTGGTTATGAAGTCGTTTTTATTTTTTTTGAAAAATAATTTATATTTAAAAGAGTAGTCTCACCTGTCACCTATAGCTCCAAAAATAAGCGAGAATATCATCCTAGCGAGGTAGGGCAAGGACGCTAACGTGCCAGTAGAGGTCAGGTTGAAGCCAAGGGCACTGGACACGAACTTGGGCGCTGCCGTCATCGCGAAGTACAGCCCCCAGTTGCTACCGTAGTGCAAGATCACCATGGCCAAGAAGGGGAAGGAGGTGAAGATCTTCTTGAACGGCGGGACGATCTGGAAAATAATTTAATGGATTTGAGATTGATGCGCTTTAGTTTTTTACCACCGACGAAAATTGTGGTATAAGTTTGACGTGTGTATCTGTGCGTCTATATCTGTCGTATTGCACTTTCAAAACGATTTTGATGTCGTTTTGAAATGTAATTTTTGTTACTATTTCTCCAGCTGTATTGTAATTTTGAAAGGTTTTCCTCAAATTAATATTTTATACCGCCTGTATTCCAATTTTCACCATATTTAAAGGAATATATAGATAGATATCTAACATATTAGCGCTTTTATTCAGCACTAGGGCCAAAGTGGTTTCAACGGTGACCCGGTGAACCACTTTGGCCCTAGTGCTGGCTTGAAATGATAGCTTAGCTTTACACTGCTTTAATGCAAACCCAAGCCAACCCACACACGCCAGATTGGACGTTTCTAGGGAATACTAGAATAATTATATTGTATTATGGAACTCAAGTAGAACCCAACACATAAAATGCTGCGCCCTTCCCGCGCCCATTATTGTTGTATTGGATTTCTAACAAATAAAGATGTGAATAAAATGTGAGTACATGTAGGTATATCTATATAATTACGAAGTTATTGGGGAGAAAGGATTTTTGTGTTCAAAAACAGTTTACCAAACACGATTTACTTTGCTTATTCACTTTGCTTCTGGTTAATCGTCATCATCATCAGCCTATCTCTGTCCACTGCTCGTCATACACCTCACTTATAAGACGGCACTGAGCTCGATTTTGTAACGTCCGTAACCAAATACTATTTTTACCATTACTCTTGATATAAAAACCTTAAATTTAAACCGAGAAAGATCATATTTTAATCGACTAATTTATAATCGATTAGATTCTAATTCGTTTTCGCTCGCTTCACTAAATCGATGTCCCATCTCTAGTGAGGCGAGGTTAGAATGGCGCTTGACACGTCTGCCATTAGGCGGACGTGTCAAGCGCCATTCTAACCTCAGATCTTACCTACGGGTGGTGCCTTCGGGCACCGCGCCCAAAAATAAAAATTTAGTTAAAAAGGATAATATCCCCAGAAGGGGCAAAATGGCGTTGCAGGGTGCAGGCCACCGTAGGGGCGCCTGAGAGCCTTTTCCCCAACGACGGCGCCTCGACCCCGGCCTCCGAATTCTCCCCTAAACCTGGTACCGCTGGCCGAGCCATACCCCTAAGTTACCCCTTTACTCTTACCCGTACGCGGACATTTGACGCGGTTCACCGCGCATCGACCGGGATACATCCCACGCCCTGGTGCGAACTACCAGATAGTCTACACCGGCGTCCCTTTGTTAGTTATCTCTAGAATGGTACTAGTAAGGAAATCCTATTTAATTTCTGAATTATCGTTAACTCGACTGGGCGAACCACTCTATAGGGAATTATAATAGCTTCCATTTATTTTAAAGATAGGTAAGACGCTATCCTATGTTTTATTCTCATAATTTAGTGAAGTTAATATTATTGTATTTAAAATCAATATACTTTCGTCGTACCCTTACATTCAGTTTGAGGTAGGCGTCTCAAATGTATTTTTTCTTCTCCTCCTTAGGTGGAGATAATATTTTTGTTGTTTCAATATACCGTCATCGTACGCTTGCATTCAATTGGTGGTAAGCGACTTAAATGTTTTTTTTTAGGTGGAGTTTTGTGGCATTTCGTAAACCACCTATTTCATTTTCATATCATACATATTGTTACATCGCGTCGTCGAGTCGCGATGTTTCGCCAAGCTTCTCGAACAAAATACCGTGGGAAAGAATAGACTAATTAGGGGCTATAAACACCCGACCCGACCGTCATAAATGTAACCTTCCGGGAATTCCGACCCTAGTCAATGTACCTAGTTTTGTAGTTAAGATTGAACCTTATTCATAAGTAGTTAGAGATCAAATTAGCATGTATGGTAAAGTTGTTTACATCAGATGCTCAAAGGAAAGCCGCCCCTTTTGTTTGTGATTTTTATTGTTTTGTTTTGAACGTCTTTTGTCTATTGTTCGAGTCAATACTGGAAAGTTCTGTAGAAATATTCTCGTCCTATATAAGACGTTGAAACCGCGGCTTCAGGCAGTCATTTCTTTGGAAGCGACAGTGTTACTATCTAAGCGCGGATAGCGACCAAGTGATCGTTAAGTGTTATCAGTGAACTCGTGTTGTGAACTGTGAACAGTGAAATCAGTGATTGTGAACTAACGACCTCAGTGCGTGTTAACGGACTTTTGATAATTGTGCAAGACGATTTGGACAACTACTGTGGAACATTGTGCTAACCTAGTGATCAAGTGGAAATAAACGTTCATCTCATCGGATTGGCATTTTAATACCACCCCGCACGTAACAATTGGTGTCAGAAGCGGAATGCCAATCACTCCAAGAGAAGATACGCGTACTCCACGCACCAGGCGCCAGGCGGAGATGGATGCAACCCGGCAGAAGGAGCTCGAAGCATCGGGAGAAGGAACATCCACATTGGAAGAGCCAGCAGCAACACCAATGGCACCCACCATGGTAGCGCCACCTGCAGCAGCTCCAGCGAGCCGAACTACAGATGGAGGCTTGGAAGCCATGCTAGCCGCTATCCTAGCAGGACAACAAGCTGCACAGACTGCATTACAGGAAGCTAGCCGCAAACAGGAGGAGGCTCGCCAGGAACAACAGGCTGCACTACAAGCTGTACGTGAGGAACAACAGGCCGCACTACAGGCTGTACAAGTGGCACAAGAAGAAGCTAGCCGCAAACAGGAGGAGGCTCACCAGGAACAACAGGCTGCACTACAGGCTGTACAGATGGCCCAACAAGAAGCTAGCCGCAAACTGGAAGAGACAATTGGACGTCAGTTGCAGAGCGGGCTTGCCAGCATGGGAGAGAAGATCAAAATGGTGGAAACCAGTATCAAGGAAGTAGAAGGGCGGCTTGACATACATGAGCAGACCGTGAATGACTTGGCCAACGAATTTCAGAAACTGAAGTTAAGAGGAATTGGACATAGCAGCCAGGGTCCCACTATGACCTCGCCCTTCAAGCTAGATTTGCCGCACTTCGACGGAACATCTTCGTGGGCAGCCTACAAATTCCAATTCACAACGCTGTCCAAAAGTTGCGGCTGGACAGACGAGCACGCAAATACAGCGCTCACATTAGCGCTGAAAGGAGACGCTCAGCTTATCCTGGAACGCATACCTGAAGAGGAAAGGACCCTGAAGACCCTGCTGGAAGCCCTTGAAACGCGCTATGGAGACAAGCACATCGAGCATGCGTACAGGGCACAACTACGTGAGCGCACCCAGAAGCCCACAGAGACATTGCAACAGTGGGCAGATGAAATCGAGAGGTTGGTCCGACGAGCCTACGTGTCGACGCCATCAACCATTGAGGTGACATCTCTACAGAGCTTCGTGGATGGAATCAGGGATGATGAGGTACGCGCTGCGGTACGATTGGGACATCATCAGACACTCAAGAGCGCTCTGGCTCATGCTTTAGAAGTGGAAGCAGTGCGACGGGACACCAAACCATACAGAGTTCGGGAGCTGGTGACTGAACCCAGGAAGCCCCGTTATGGACCGACATGTTACGGGTGAGGAGAAAAAGGGCATATTCGGGTTGATTGCCCGAAAACGAAGAAACGGGTCAGAAATTCCGAGACCCAAGTGGAAGAGGAGGCGTTAAACTAAACGTCGCCAGGGCCGCGGGGCGGGCGCTGGCTGGTCAAGAGAGAGCCCCCACCATCACTGTGACACAAGTGTGCAACGGGAACAGCTTAATCGTCGAGGGCACCTTGAACAACAAGACCTGCAAGTTCACAGTGGACACAGGAGCATCGCGCACTATTGTGAAGCCTGAATTCCTGCAACGATTTATATCACGGAAACATCGATCTGCAGCATACTCACTACGGACAGCAACCGGCCAGTCAGTACCTGTCCTTGGCGATACAGATGTGGAGATATTCATCGGTGAGCACTCATACATTCATCCTGTGCTTATTGCCAACATAACTGACGATTGCATTCTGGGATTGGACTTTTGGAGAAGCAGCAGTGCATATTGGATGTGGCCCGTGGTGTACTCCGGTTTCCCGAGCAAGTAGTGTTCTTTGAAGGGACGGCACCGTGTAAACTGTACTGCCTCAAGGACGTTGTGTTGGCTCCAAAATCGCAAAATATTGTTCGAGTGAAATTTCCAAATACAGTCAAGAGTGGACTATGTGTAGTTGCCGAAGATGAGGGCACACATCCGACCTGGATTACTGCAAGAACATTGCTCATGACAAACAGAACGGCCAGTGTGCGAATTCTTAACCTTGGCAATGAAGAAGTTCATCTGAAGAAAAACAGCATAATTGGAAAATGTCAAGAAGTGAAGTACCTACGACGAACGGATATTACTTCTACGGAACCAAGCTCGGAAGATCAAATATCACACCTGCTGGAATCATCAAAACGTCTGTTGATGCGGTTTAAAGACGTCTTCGCCGCTGGAAACAACTGTGGACGTACCGGACTTGTTAAACACAAAATTGACACTGGCGACGCAAGACCTATACGACAGAGGCCACGAAGGATTCTATGGGCGAAAGAAGCTGAAGTTGCAGACATGATACGAGACTTGGCCAAAGAAAAAGTCATCGAACCATCTACAAGTCCTTGGTCATCGCCAGTGGTTCTGGTGAAAAAGAAAGATGGCTCCACCAGATTCTGCGTAGATTACAGAATGCTTAATGAAGTCACAAAGAAGGACAGCTACCCCTTGCCTCGAATAGACGATACACTGGACATGCTCAGTGGAATGAAGTGGTTTTCAACAGTTGACCTGAAAAGTGGCTACTGGCAGGTAGAAATTAGTCCAGAAGACAAAGAAAAGACAGCATTCAGTACGGGCATTGGAAATCGTCTTTGGCAATTAAACGTCATGACATTTGGACTGTGTAATGCTCCAGCAACGTTCGAACGTCTCATGGACAGAGTAATGGTTGGATTACTGGGAGACGTATGCTTGGTGTACCTGGATGACGTCATCATTTTGGGCCGTGATTTTACTGAACATCTGCAGAATCTGGAGAAGGTTTTGTACCGTCTACGTGAAGCAAACCTGAAGCTGAGTGCTAAAAAGTGTGACTTCTTTAAATCCAAAGTCAGCTACCTTGGACACATCATTTCGGAGAACGGAGTACAAACTGATCCTGACAAAATCAAGGCTGTTCAAACTTGGCCTACCCCGAAGAATAAAATGGATGTAAGGTCGTTTTTGGGACTATGCGCTTACTATGGGCGGTTAGTCAAGAACTTTTCTGGAATTGCCAAACCCTTACATCGACTGACGGAAGAAAAGCGCACATTTGTATGGGACTTGGAGTGTGAATCCGCCTTCAACGATCTTAAGCAGCGACTGTGTGAAACGCCGATCTTGGGGTACCCTACCAGAGATGGAAGATTTATTGTGGACACTGATGCCAGCAACACGGGAATTGGAGGAGTTCTCTCGCAAATCCAAGGAGACCAAGATGTGGTCATAGCATACTTCAGTAAATCATTATCCAAACCAGAACGAAACTACTGTGTCACCCGCCGCGAATTGCTAGCTGTGGTGAAGACTCTTCAGCACTTCAACAAGTACCTCATCGGAAGAGAGTTTACGCTCAGAACTGACCACGCTGCTCTTAAATGGCTTCTTCAGTTTAAGAGCCCGGAAGGTCAAGTGGCACGATGGATCGAGCAACTTCAAGAGTTCAATTTCGTGACAGAACATCGCAGTGGAAAGGGCCATAGCAACGCCGATGCCCTGTCAAGAAGACCTTGTGCAGATGACTGCAAATACTGCGAGAAGCACGAGTCTCAAAAAGAAGTCAGAGTCATCAGGATGGACAGAACAGATGACGAATGGAACGGCGACAATATGAGACAAGCACAATCGGAGGACAGTGATTTACGACCTGTACTGGATTGGATAAAGTCTGGAAATAAGCCCCAGTGGAGCGACGTGTCAGCTTGCAGCCCAATCACAAAAAGTTACTGGGCTCAGTGGGACAGCCTGACTCTAGAACAAGGAATCTTGTACCGAAAATGGGAAAACAGCAATGGAAAAGAAACTACGATGCAGGTCGTTGTTCCCCGGAGTAAAGTGGCATCTCTACTACGACACATTCATGATGGAGTTTATGGTGGACATCTAGGAGTCAAGAAAACTCTTGTGAAGGTTCGTCAACTATTCTACTGGGTACACAGCCGCGAGGATGTAGAAGATTGGTGCAGGAAGTGTACCGCTTGCGCATCAGTAAAAGGACCGAAGACAAGAAGTAAAGGACAACTAAAATTGTACAATGTTGGGGCACCATGGGAGCGCATTGCCGTGGATGTTGCCGGGCCATTTCCCGAGACTGAAGAAGGCAACAAGTACATCATCGTAGTGCAAGATTACTTCAGCAAATGGCCCGAAGTTTTCGCGATACCAAACCAGGAAGCATAGACAGTTGCAAAGAAGTTGGTGCAAGAAGTGATCTGTCGATTTGGTGTACCGATGGAACTGCATTCCGATCAAGGAAGGAACTTCGAGTCTGCCCTATTTCAGGAAATGTGCACCCTTTTCGGGATCCAAAAGACGCGGGCAACGGCAGCTCATCCACAGTCAGACGGAATGGTTGAGAGGTTTAACCAGACGTTGGAGAATCACCTGGCTAAAGTCGTGGACGCACATCAACGTGACTGGGATCAGTACATACCTCTGTTCTTGTTGTCATACCGTTCCGCTACCCATGACAGCACTGGTATGACTCCTGCAAATGTGAATTTTGGACACGAACTAAGACTTCCTATCGACGCCATAACTGGTTCCCCGCCAGATGCTCCGAAGCCTGTAACCGACTATGTCAGTGATCTTCGTAGTCAGCTGGACGAAGTGCACAGGATAGTTCGAGAGAATAGTTTAAAAACTGGTGAAAAAATGAAGACCCGGTACGATCGTAGAGCGAATACGATGGGTTTCGAAGAAGGAACTCTCGTCTGGTTGCACAACCCACTACGAAGGAAAGGAAAAAGTCCGAAGCTGCAGGCTCATTGGGAAGGACCATACCAGATTATCACGAAGATAAACGACGTTACCTACCGCATTAAACGAGGCCAGAGAGGAAAGCCGAGGGTAGTACACATCGATCGACTTACACGATACCATGGAACAAATGATGATCGGGACGATCATAACTAAGAAGGGGATAATGTTACATCGCGTCGTCGAGTCGCGATGTTTCGCCAAGCTTCTCGAACAAAATACCGTGGGAAAGAATAGACTAATTAGGGGCTATAAACACCCGACCCGACCGTCATAAAAGTAACCTTCCGGGAATTCCGACCCTAGTCAATGTACCTAGTTTTGTAGTTAAGATTGAACCTTATTCATAAGTAGTTAGAGATCAAATTAGCATGTATGGTAAAGTTGTTTACATCAGATGCTCAAAGGAAAGCCGCCCCTTTTGTTTGTGATTTTTATTGTTTTGTTTTGAACGTCTTTTGTCTATTGTTCGAGTCAATACTGGAAAGTTCTGTAGAAATATTCTCGTCCTATATAAGACGTTGAAACCGCGGCTTCAGGCAGTCATTTCTCGCCATGGACACGATCAAAACAAAGATTAATTTTATTTACGTATTTTTACATAAAAATCAAATATTTCTCAGCAAAATGACTGAGCAGATGAAATACATAGTGAAGGAGTTGAATTCCACACTGGGAAGAACCTATGACTTGATAAAGTTCGATGCTCTGAATGAAAAGCAACTCTTGCAGTTGCTTGTGGACCTCCTAGTGAATTTTAATGAAGGAGACAAGCTGGATATAAACGAAGACGACACAGAGACCGTATCGGTAAGTCTGCTGGAAATGCTTGCTAGCGTGAAGTACCTTTTGCGGCGGTTGCGGTTGTTAAGCCAGGGAAGGCAAGTCCGCAATTATAGCAAATGCCTGCCGCAATAATGAAATACCTACTGATGTTTCTGAAATGCTATAATGCCTACTACTGAGATGATTTGTGGATGACAGGGACTCTCACCTTTACCAGGATATAAAAACCACGAAGAGCAGTGATGAACACTAGGTTTTATTGAAGTTACGTATCGTAGAGTTTTGTAGAATCATATGAATATAACTGTTATAACCCGTCTTCTGTAGTTTACCTTGTCTAGGTTTCCTCATTACCCATAGCGAGAGGTAGGCGCTCCGTTCCGTTACAGCTTCCATGATTATCTATTGGATTATATAGAGCCTTTTCGATAAATAAAAGGGAGAATATTGTACTGAACAGATAATTGGTTGTTTTAATCATTTGTAAACTTTACCACCCAATCACCCTAATCACCCTCGAACCCTTACGATATTTTATTGTTTGTAACGCCTCAGATAGGAAATACGTTACAATCTTCAGCTCTTTGTTTTGAGCCGCTGCCAGTCGGGCTCACGTTTATTATTCTTCATCTAGCTGGAGGGCGCCCTACTCTTCATTGACCGAGCTGTAGTCTCCTCTCTAAAACACATCTACGATACGACAGTGATGTGACTAATCCACTGCCACTTCAACTTTAAAATCCTTGGAGCTATGTCGATAACTTTGGTTTCTGGATATGATTTACCATTTAACTACAATCATTTAGTATTTACGTATTTATAACTAAAATGTCAAAGCATTTATTCTGTATATAGCAACGAATACATTATCTAATTCATAGGTATATAGGCAATATAAAACATAAGCAATCACACAGGTCAACATTAATGTACCTAAAAATTGGTATAAGGTACGTTAATTATAGAATTATCTATAATTAATAATCCACTAATTGTAGTGGAAACAATATAACGCTTTAATAAAAAATAAAATGCTTAAATAATCACTTACACGTATTTACATTTAGAAAGCACTTTAAGAAAACGATTATGGTGATATGATGCATAGTAATAGGAAACATAAAATATAGATATAACAAATTCTTAAGTTCGAAATTAATGGTCTCGCAACTAGAGCAATAATTTGTTGTTCCGTCAACAACGGCATCTTTACCTTTCATTGCTAACTTTACCTACGACTGACTAGTGCTAAGAAAAATCACTTTCATCAAAAAATGCAATTGGTAGATATTTTATAAATACTTGAGTAGTTTTGTAATGAACTAATGGTCACACATAAATTTTTTCATCCTGGTAACACTGTCAAATGTCAAGTTATTAGAGTCAGTTCATAAACACGGGACAATAGTCGCTGCGGGTTTTGGTAAAACTTTTAATTGTTCCGGCGAATATACTTGGAGGCGTTATATTGAAATGTCGATCCCTAACTCCTTTGTTAGACGTTAGATGGCGTTATCTATACTAATATTATAAAGAGAGAATATTTGTATTTTTATATTTTTGTATTTTTGTATTTTTGTATTTTTGTATTTTTGTATTTTTGTATTTTTGTATTTTTGTATTTTTGTATTTTTGTATTTTTGTATTTTTGTAATTTTGTATTTTTGTATTTTTGTATTTTTGTATTTTTGTATTTTTGTATTTTTGTATTTTTGTATTTTTGTATTTTTGTATTTTTGTATTTTTGTATTTTTGTATTTTTGTATTTTTGTATTTTTGTATTTTTGTATTTTTGTATTTTTGTATTTTTGTATTTTTGTATTTTTGTATTTTTGTATTTTTGTATTTTTGTATTTTTGTATTTTTGTATTTTTGTATTTTTGTATTTTTGTATTTTTGTATTTTTGTATTTTTGTATTTTTGTATTTTTGTATTTTTGTATTTTTGTATTTTTGTATTTTTGTATTTTTGTATTTTTGTATTTTTGTATTTTTGTATTTTTGTATTTTTGTATTTTTGTATTTTTGTATTTTTGTATTTTTGTATTTTTGTATTTTTGTATTTTTGTATTTTTGTATTTTTGTATTTTTTTATTTTTGTATTTTTGTACTTTTGTATTTTTGTATTTTTGTATTTTCGTATTTTTGTATTTTTGTATGTTTGTAATGATTTGGCTCAAAAACATCTGGACCAATTTAAAAAATTATTTCACTAATATATAGAATGGACTTTCGAAATGAAAATAGGCTATATCTTATCCCGTTTAAATCAAAGGTACATTCGTGGAGACCTAATTTGCAACCTAAGTCGACAAAAAAACGGTCGAAAAAACACGTTTCTTACGAACGCTGCTCAATTGAAAATAGATGGAAGAATATTTTCTATGGAAGAGTTGTACAACTTAATAAGACCTACAAAAAAATTCGCGACAGCATATGTCTATCTCTTAAGGTTGACTCACAGTAACTATTTTAATCTTTAATTTTTTGTTAAAAAATATTACATAACTTCCAAGGCTGTTTTCAAGTATATAATAGTAATCCTTATCCAAATAACTACGTTAATTAGCTTGGCCATATATTATAGATTAAAATTGTCCTTTACAGTATATAATTCTAATGAAAACTCTAGAAGATATCACGGATTTCACATACACGCATCGCAAAATTTAAAATATTTGCAGTGAAACCACAGATTAGGTCATAGTTACTACGAAAATATTATTATAGGCTTAGCTATTCTGTAGATCCCCACCGATCACAATCAATTTGAAGTCAAAATAGTATAATAATATGATCTATTGTATAAAATAATATTGATCTATTGTATAAAATAATATGATCTATTGTATAAAATAGAATTGATATATAATAATATATTTTAAACCACCCCGACTGATCTACGTATAATCTTTTCATTAAAAGCATTCCAATGACACAAAACTCGACATTTAAAATCTGAGTTGTAAATTGGTGAGGATTTGAGTATTCTGTAGAGGTCCAGGAGATGTCCCAGCATCAGGTAAATGCTTCCATGTTCTTACAATATCGTTAAAGAAGAAGATTTTCGAATTGATCAGACCTATGAAAGTTGATTATATAGCGCAAATAACTAGAAAAAAGCTCATAGTTTAAACGAATGTTGAAATAACGATTGAACGAATTTTCATGAATCAAAGCTAATAACACTCTTGATGAAGACATGCAATCTATCAAACAAAAAAACTATCAAAAAAACTGGCCAAGTGCGAGTCAGACTTTGTCCCGCACACGGAGGGTTCCGAACGCCATCTATCGAGTTTCTAACGAACTTCTAACACCAACTAAGTAAACGTTAACACAAAGGTAGAATAGTACAGTAATTAATTAGTACAGTAATTATATAGTAGCAAAGAGCAATAATTACTAAAGTAATTATTGCTCTTTGTATTTTATTATTATTAAATATCTGGTTGACCGAGCTTTGCTCGGTATTTTTTGCCGCTTAAACAGACAAATATGACTCTTCCCGGCATCTATTGACGAATAATAATACTATTTTTTTTAATTGAGAGCAACTAACTGCTTTACTGATACAGTACTTCTACTCGCCAATAGATGTCGGGAAGAGTCATATTGTAAGTTGATTATCAATAAAGTTGATTATTGAAAACACGAATAAAACAACATTTTCTGAAAATGACTCCTAGCTAGATCGATTTATCGCCCCCGAAATCCCCTGTAGGTATACTAAATTTTATTTAATCGTTGGAGCCGCTTCCGAGATTCAGATTAAGGTAAAGACGATAGCGCCATCTTAGCAACTAGATAGGTGGCGCTGCGCTATTGTAAAAAACTTTTTTTAAGCTTTTCTTTAATTTTAACTTTGTTCTGTTCTTAGTATTTGTTGTTATAGCGGCTATCACGGTTCATGAGATACAGCCTGGTGACAGACGGACAGACAGACAGACAGACAGACAGACAGATGGCCAGCGGAGTCTCAGTAATAGGGTTCCGTTGGTACCCTTTGGGTTCGGAACCCTAAAAATGAAATCAAATCGATTCATCCGGTTGGGTGCTAAGATGCTGCATACAGACACACAGATACACGATACACTCGATAAACGTATAATAGCCCTACTTTTTGCGTTAGGGTCGTCGGGGAACGCCGTAAGGTTACGACGGCAGATGTTCTCCTTGGTGGTAAGCTACTTTTTAGGGTTCCGTAGCCGAATGGCAAAAAACGGAACCCTTATAGATTCGTCATGTCTGTCCCTCCGTATGTCACAGCCATTTTATTCCAAAACTATAAAGACTACTGAATTGAAACTTGGTAGGTCAGTTAAGGTCACGGCCAAGCGGTACGGTCAAGCCGGGGCGGGCTGCTAGTACTAAATAAAACATCTCTAGGAAGATGTGGAAGCTGTTATTATGGTTGTCTAAAAAAAATTAAGAGTAATTCGCATAGGTAATGATAGTTGACATTAGGTAAAGTTACCACAGTCCTTAAAGTGGCATCTTTACCTGTCGCTAGCGTTGTCCCTGTTATTTAACCGACTTGATGCGAAAAGGGGAGGGTTATCTTTGAAAATTGCTACTGTCTAGCTATCACGGTTCATGAGATACAGCCTAGTGATAGACAGCCAGACGGACGGACAGCGAAGTCTCAGTAATAGGGTCCCGTTTTTACCCTTTGGGTACGGAACACTAAAAAGTATGTTTATGGTATACAAAGAAACGAACATATTTATCATGAGATAAGCTAACTTGAAAACCAGCAAGGCTGGTAGTAAGTTTAGTGTGATAATATTTAGTTACATCTGAGTAGGTAGATTAGGTACATTAGGTAGGTAGAGTACGTACATTTTTTTTGCTTGCATTTTTGAACTAGTGCTAGCCCTGGTGATAAACACAATTAGTATGAACATTTCAATGAAACCCGTGCTTGCTATCTTTACCTACCAGCCAGTGCTGCCAGTAAAAAGCTTTTTTTATTTAAATTACTCCTAAATCTAAATAGAGCACGTAAAACGGAACGGCATCGTTACCAATTTCAGATAAAAAGGCTTTATTTTATGCAGAAATACTGTGCAGGTAAAGTTGCAATTTTTTGGTATCTTTACCTGCATGATGTTTTTGGTGCTACTTTAGTAGATTTGGAATTCTAAGAGGGAGTGAATCTAAAAATCTACGGAGAAGTATACTTTATTCGTCGATTAATAAAAATACCTTGATAAGGTAGTTTTGTATTCGATTTGTTGCGTTTTTTTTTAATTTATTATGGTAAAGATGCCACGGTTGACGGTTGCAAAATTAACAATTAAAATTAATTTAATAATTAATCATTTAATTTAATCCCCTATCGTAAAAATAATTGAAATAATCTAGCTAGCTAACAGCCCCGCGGCTTCGCCCGTTATAAGGTATCCTCTATGTTCAATTCCACCAAACTGACTATCCCTGTGTAAAAATCTAAATTGGTCAAGCCGTTTGACCGTGAAGAGGCCACAAGAAAATAAGCTAACTGACATTAGCATTTAAAATATTGGTGTTGATGACGTAAGTAAAGGAATTAAACGACTATTTAATCGTTTTTATATTCTTTCAATTTATGTTATAATTGCTGATATAATTACCATTCTTCCAATCGTTATTCTCTACCTACTTCACATGTGGACGAGATGAGTGCGTCATATGTTACTTAAGGTAGGTACTTATCTAATTATGTTGTACTCACCATGATTATTTTGTCTGTATACTTTTTATTACTTCTTCAGTCACGACCCTTCAGTTAATCCTAGGGCATTAGCCAAGTAAGGTAACCCAGATTGCTATCAGTTCTAGCAAGGTTTTACGTGATGTTATTGTGAAAATTATAGACTATTTACCTAGTACCGACTGCATAAGTATCTTGGCAAAACTAAGTAGTACAAATTGGACTTAGGTTTAGAAAAACCTTGTTCTAGTGAGTCAATAAAACTTTACTGCATACCTACTGTTTTTAGATGAGTCTATTGTGTATTTTAATTACACAAAAATATCTCTTTTACACTTCTCTGGTTCTAGTGGTATCCATCGATATCACCCAGTAGTGTTTTAACTAGATCAACGCAGCAGATTGTCAGCAGTCAGTAGCCATATAACAAATTATCTGGACTCTCTCAGGAGCCCTCCTTTTGTTATATGGCTGGCTAATGCTCGTCTTAGACAGGTAGGCAACACGGGCGTGTTACTTACCTGCCTAAGACAAGCTATCGCGACTTTTTCCCGGTAGGTATCGGTGGACTTTTTTGGGACAAATGATTTACTTTTTAAGTTCATATTCGTCCTAGCTTTACCTAACCATAGGCGTATTTAATCAAGCAGTGCCTTATCTACCAGTTCCCAAATCATAGCGAGTACCTATTCTACTCTAAAACTCTAAAATATTGTCATACGCGTATCCAATATTTTAAAACTACTTAGTCTTTAAAATTTTGGAGACGCGTATCGCAATATTTAGACTAAAATTAAATAAACAATGGATGACTTATGTTTGAACCGAATTATAATAACTTATATTTATAATTATATAAAACCTTATGTTTGTAAAAGACCTAGCTGAAATGTTAAAAATCCTCTGCTGTAATTTAGTGAAGGGTTGGGTATCTTGCAGATTCTAAGATTAGCTAAAGGTTGCCGATCTATTTATAACCTGTTCATTGAGAATATTCCAACGAGTCTAAACACGACACCTCTGGTGTAAGATGGTGAGGAGATGAGTTAATATTCTTGCATTGAAATACAGGATACCAGATTTTGAATCATCACACTTGAGAAAGTTGCTCTCATATTCTCATCAACTAGAAAAGAGATAATGATCTTTAAACAGCTGAAAGAACTGATTCTCTTAAATCATAGTACTCACACTATGAATTATCGTTTATCTCCATATCTCTGGATATACTCATCAGAGCACGATTAGATAAGAATGGTACCAATCTGGAAGTATAATCTTTCAAACAATTGTTACAATGTTATTAAATTATGTTCTGAGGTAATAAATTAAAAAAACAGTCGAATGAAGAACTTCCTGCTTTTTGAAGTATGTCAAAAACCTACAAACTAATATTGATTTTCGTAACTACGAGAAAAAAACAAAATTCGCAAATATACTATTCAATAGTAAGGTACCTTTTTCTCATTAGCAGTCTGGTGAACCTTGTCACCGATAGCGTCTAGGATGTATTGTTTCTCCTCATCAGAGATGCGAGGGTGTTGGAGCGGAGAGTCGTACACCAGGTACCACCAAAACACACACCATACTAGTCCTATTATACCTGTTGACAATATTAACGACCTTTAATGAGATGCTGCAAGAAAAAATAAATGCAGTCGTTATGTGAACATGTACAGCTCAAGACCAATATTATAAATGCACAAGTCAGTTCACATATTTGTTTGTTTGTTCACCACTTTACAGTCAAACGGCTTGACCGATTTAGCTAAAATTTTGGATAAGAACAGCTATTAAAGTACTATATAAGATACTTTTTAACGCAAGTAAACCCGCAAGGCATAGCTATTTACAATACAATAATATAATATAATATATTCTGTGAAGTATAGTGTCATAGATGTGCGCGCTTTGCGGTGAATTTGTTTTGTTATTCTACCCATGATTCTACCTACTATAGAATAAACGCACCGCAACCACATTACCCGCTTGCACTAAGGCTGCGTTTCCGCGAGAGATGTGCGTGGTAGCTGAGCGGTGCGCGAGCAAGCTGAGCGGTGTGCGAGCAAGCTATATGCGAGGAAAAAGTCCACCAATGGTATCACTTCTTTTTCCTAGTTTCGTTTTACATACAAAACAAGCAAGAAATGTGTGTGAGCGAGTAAGGATGTGTGTGTATCTCAGCCTCCGCTCTCATTTAACTACACCCAGCTGTGATACAGTAGAAGAATCTGCTTTGCATTCCCGCACCGCTCTTGTGCACTCCTCAATTGCTAGAACCTCGCTCCGCTAAGCCTTTTTTCACCAGAGCTGCACTAAGCGAAGCTTCGTAAATGAAATTATATCGCATTTCGCACTTACATTTTATTATATTACGTCTCTGGTGGGAATGCAGGCTAAGTACGTTCATTGTTGAAAACATGTAATCAGTCAAACTGCTGTATGCTATTGTTCGATAAGTAGCTCATTCAATGGGATGTGCTGACATGTGTATTTCTATGCAATATGTTGTCATATTAGTATTTACTGTAATTATCATCAAACGATGACATGGCGATGACATCGTTAAGATTTACCACAATTGTTTACAATATGCCTGTCAACAAAAGACCTCTACATGCTACTAACAACATTATATGGGTGACAGGGTGATAGATTTTGTCTTCAATAGATTGTTTACATCTATAATATTTAGATGAGATTGGAGGTAACTGCATATTCATATACCTTTAACGTTGTAAATACAACCTCCTTGGGTAGATATCACTCGCGTCCATTTATGGCTAAATACTCCTTCACACGATGCCTGGTTATTTTTTTGTTGGCTAAGTAGCTTTGAGTTTCTGGCTGAATACTCAAAGCTAAGTAGCCACTGTTGTTGGTAATAGTAAAAACTCTTGGTTGACATTAGTCTGGCGTGGCTATAAGCTCTAGATATATAAGCCTAAATAAAACTTAGGTTTATATATAGCCAGAAATAAGGAATAACATAATAGTTATATTCGTAATTTAATAACCACAACTGATCTATGTTTAATCTGTTAATTAAGACCATTCTAATAAGCCCAAACACGAAATCTCTGCTGTAAGTTGGTGAGGAGTTGAGTATTCTTTAGATTTCAGGAGCAGCATCAGGTCAATGCTATCATGTTCTTACAATGTCGTTAAAGTAAAAGGATACTGAATTTTTAATTGATCAGACATATGATGTCACAGTAAAATCGGTGTTTATGTTTAGGCGTTACGATGCAACAGACAGACACACACATACATAGACACACCTCAAACTTATAACACCCCATCTTTTTGCGAAAGATTTAAAAGATTGAATGTTGTCGAATTATGGACCATACACAGTTGTCAACGCATAAAAACCATCAAAATTCGCTAAATGTAACCTCCAATATTTACAAACAACACTATAATAAAGTAACACAGTGCTCTAACGAATTCATTATTGACATTACTTGTGTCAAGTCGAAATGCTAAGTTACTACTTAAACTTACTTACTAGTAAGAGACGTAACAAAGACAACTGTGACAAGACGCGTGGTTTGTGTGGGTTTTCCTGAGACCTCTTAATACTATTTTTGGGTTATTGAAGTAGGCACATAAATCATGATATATCTCACCAGGTACATAAAACGCCCAATCCCAGCCCCAAGTTTCGATGACTGGTCCAGTCAGCGACCACGTGACCACGGTCCCAATGGCCCCTCCGAGAAGCGCACTCACAAACTTGCCCTTTTCATCTGGAGGTGCCCAATGCGCGACAAGTGCGTGAAGGGACGGAAAGAGGAAACCCTGAAAATATATGAATATTAGATTATTTTATTTTATTATATATTATATTACACATTTTACTACTTAAGAAGTCATTTATCTCTTTATATTTCAAGCGATTGACTCTGAGAAAAAATAGTTTTAAAAACTTTAATGTTTTAAAGACTTATTTTGATGAAACATTTTTATTTATATTTTTGTTTAAAAATTGTAAATTGATTTACAGAATGTATCTACCTACCAAGTTTCAACTGTGTAGTTTTTAATAGTTTCGGAATAAAGTGGCTGTGACATAAGCACGGACAGACGGATAGACATGAAGTATCTATAAGGGTTCCATTTTTCTACATTCCGCTACGGAACCCTAAAAATACAACCGAACCATCAAATCCTAACACTTATTTCTTGATTACATGATATTAAATATTCAGCTCTAAATAACACGAAGATCATTGTTATATGTATGATTGTTTATATTGTATGAATAAAACAACAGATCGGAAAATTCTTATGCTGAGGGGGCCTAGTGCGAGTTTCTTCAGATTTATTTACTCGCTCGATAACGTTAAAGTAAACGCAGATTTGTATGGAAATTACCTCTTATATAAGAGGTAACATTGTAATTGGCAATTTTGGGCGTCATCTAGTGTATGTACACGAGATGACGCTTTTTAATTCCATACAAATCTGCGTTTACTGTAACGTGATCGTGCAAGTAAACCAATCTATAAGACTCGCACTAGGCACTCTGGTTCCAGAACAAACCCAACGACCGAGAGCGAGCGAATGGCGAATGTAATAAGACGCATGCATATACAGCGTTCATTGTTGTTCGTTAACCGCTGTATAATGTAGTACTTAATACTAATATTGAAAATAAAATAGTAATTTGAATATCTATGTATAAATGCGAAAGTTTGTGACTACGGATGGATGTTTGTTACTCATTCACGGAAAAACTACTGAAAAGATTATAATGAAACTAAACAAAAATATAACATCCTTCCGTCTAAGAACTATTTCAGCGGTTAGTTTCAGTAGTTGCATAACCGAAATTAATGTACAGTGAAATTACTTGTTTTACAGAGTCCTAAAAAAGTACGAGTATATATATTGTGTAAGCCAGTAAGATCGAAACCTTTGACATAACAAACCATTTAGATTGAATACTGTATATAAAAAAAAAAAAAAAAAAACATACAGACGAATTGAGAACCTCCTCCTTTTTTGTGAAGTCGGTTAAAAAATGCATATTCATGGTATTATTGTAAATGAATCCTTATCCAAATTAATAGGCAAGTACTTTAAACGCCTTTGGTATGTAAAGTAGACGGGTTATACAATCTTTGCCTTTTATACCAAGTAATTTGGGTAAAATATAAGTAGAACTAGTTAAAAAGTTGCGATGAGAATTACAGAACGTTTTTGACAAGTAGAACGTTTGTGAGTGAGCTGCGTGGCGTCCGATGTAAGCGACCTGCACATGGGTATCATAATATTAGCCAGCAGAATAGAAGGTTATAAAATTATATACGCAGGCAAAGCCGCGATATGCATCTAGCTATAAATAAATGGGAAAACATTCCATACCATCTATTAGTACTTTTATATAACGTAACGTCTTTAGCAAAAAGCTCCTATGATTGTAAATGCTGATATAAATTCTTTGAATACAGATAGACGTTGTTAAGAACGATGATTTATGTTCGAATCAGCGCAAAAAAATGTAATTGTGATTTAGATTCGATCTTATGGTATAGGCATGGGACTATGCCCTGCGGCCTCAAGCAATGATAAAAAATCGAAGCTTTTATCATCATATATTTTTATTAGTAGTCACGTTAACTATTAGTGGTTCTCTGAGAACAGTAGACCTCGCATGGTCTTATAACCAAGCAATAACCGACACTTTCCCCTTTCTTTTGGCTTAGCAAAGCCATTTTAGAATTAAGGCAAAATAGGGATATAAGTTTTAGCGATTACTCGAGTTCCCTTGATCCTAGGAAATTGAAACTAGTGTCTACGGGTTTGTCTTCTGAAGGTAAAGAGGACTGCGTAGTCAGATTGATGCAGGTAGGTATACATTTCGGCAATGTTTCATAATAAGAAAAAAAACGTGTGGCACTCGGGGACTGCCGTGGTAAAGCTATTGCATAGCATTTTTTTTATTTATGCAGTAATTTTATTCTTTGATATTAATTCAAGTTACACTGTTTGAGCGTGGTGACCGATAAGAAAACATTTTCTTTTTTTTTATTAAATAAATTAGAAGTGAGCTACTTTTAATATCGCTCATTTTAATATCAAAATTTTAGGTTATCTTTATAGCAGTATTATATATAAATTAACAAAACACAAAATAATATATATGCATATGTGATATTAATAATAAATGTATGTATATAGAGTACTCACTCATTTTCTTTCACTATTTTTTTCGTGACTTTCTTCATTAATAAATGCACTTTGTTTATTCATATTGACAGATAGAGACAGAGTACAGATATTCACTGTTGTACATAAATGATAAATACCTATACACCTATCTGTGTCACGGCTACATGTATGAAGGCAGTGAGTGTTTAACAAGGAGGAATTATGTAAAGTTCCGAGGACTTGTTTACCCTTGACATAATTTGAAAATAGAATTCGGAATTTATATTTGAAAAAGGAACGAGAAGACAAAATCAAAATTAGCCGGTCTGAGGGGTATATAAGCGGTTAGGGTAGCTCCCCTACATGTGAAGTGGGGATGAAATCCGATAGATGGCGTTGTACACTGTTAACACACGCAAGTGTTTCATTTTGCATTTTTACTTATATCAAGTTTTAGTAGGTAGGCATTACATACAGTAACATAATTAAAAATCCGATAGATGGCGTTGTATAGGTACACCGTGAACACACGCAAGTGTTTCATTTTATCAAGTTTTACCATGAAATTGAATGATGTGTGAAACCAAAGACGACCTTATCTCTACTACGCTAAGGCTTAAAAAACGAGGTTCGTTGGGGTCATTGGGGTGTTAGGTTTTATTTTCGTTACGGAATTTCTGTATTCGGTCTCCACGCTCAAGGCCCGCGATAGAAGCTATGCAATAGCTTAAATTTAAGTAAGTAAGAGTATAACGCTAATTTGATTTATATCCGTTGATAAATAACGCAACAACAAACTTTTCCCCCTCCAGTCCCCATTTTTAAAATTTTTTCGCAACATTTTGAATATAATGAAGTCCTTAGTGTGCCTCTCAATATATCTTAGATGAATCCTTCCAATTATTTTTTGAGGAAATAATTCAAAATTTTACAGAATGTTCGATACGCTTATTCAAAATTAACACCCACATGGCTTTTACTATTATTACATTCTGTCTCTTTGTTCCAAAATTTACCTATACAGTGCGCTGTTCTCTGCCCTGGAAACACCCGGTAATCCTAAACACTTTAGATAATTTAATAAAACATACTTTGGCATCGGTTTTGAACATAAATTTGGACGAGAGAGCATGGGTACAGGCGTCCTCCTTACCTGTGCGTATGGGAGGGCCAGGAGGTAGATCGATTTTAGGTGTAGCACTCCCCGCATTCTTGTCTTCCGGCCATTGCATTGCTGAATTATCAAAAAAATACTGGCACGCTGCCAGTATTTTCGCTACCTACAGTTAACACTGTCACATACATGGACGAGGCCAAGAGTGTGTGGATGTTATCCTGCCCAAACACTGATTTTTCCAAAACCTTGTCATCACAGAGACTTTGGGACGGACCGATCTACGAGCTAGCACGGAATAATCTATTACAAACGTGCTCTAGCTCCGAAGATCGTGCCCGTCTTTTAGCAGTTGCAGAGTGGGAATCAGGTTTGTGGCTGCAGGCTCTTCTATCGCCTAATGCAGGTACTTTGCTTGATTCCTCATCTTTCAGAGTATCTACATCTCTTCGCTTGGGCGTACAGTGTTGTGCTCCACACCACTGCCAGTGCGGTTGTGCCGTCAGCCGGCTTGGTCACCACGGTCTCTCCTGCATTAAGAGTGCAGGCAGGATTTCTCGTCACGCTCAATGCCATCATTTACCACCATCAACTGTGCAGCCGTTTTAGAACCAAATGGCTTAATGCGTGATGATGGTAAAAGACCTGACGGTATGATATTAATACCATGGAAGATGGGGCGGCATTTGGTATGGGACGCTACTTGCGTCGACACTTTGGCACCATCACATCTTCCCGGTACACATAAAAAGGCTGGTGTGGCCGCAGAAGCAGCTGAGAACCTCAAAAGGCGCAAATATAGCAGTTTAGACAGCTGCTACCTATTTGTGCCTTTTGGGGTTGAGACTCTAAGACCGTGGGGACCAGGTGCACACAGCATTTTTAAAGATCTCTCGGACTCTAAGCATCGCCATTCAACGGGGGAATACAGCCAGCATTTTGGGAACTTTACCTACTGGTAGTGGTTTGGTCGACTAAATTTTAGTTTTTATTGATTTTGATTAATGTTTATTTGTTTGTTTACAGTTAGCTAGTTTAAAAAAAAAAAAATATGTATATACTATTATGTAAATAACTTCTGTAAATAAATTGTGTATAACTAAAAATATAAAGTTTATACGATATATAGTAAATAAGAAAATCTTGTTTTTCTTGTAATTACACGTGACATATTTAAAAAAAAAACAGTAATATTCAAACTTAAGCTACATCCATATGCACTATTGTGTTATATTATATTGTTATACGTATATATTCTGTTTTGATATAGTAATTATCACGATCATTCAAAGTTTAAATCTAGTGTTTTAAGTTTAATTCTGTCTGTTGAAATAGAGTAAGGACGTACACTTTATTAGGTACAATACCGCCTCCCTATGCTACTTAAATACCCGCTATAAAATATAACAACAGCAAAAAATCTAAGAAATAATAAGCGGCTCTTGATTGTATCTTTTTATTATATCTTGGTACCTATTCTCACACTAAAGTAGCCATATTTTATAGGTACACATTTACATCCCGCCAGGAATGTACAGAGACTAGGCGCTTTTGAGCTAATAGTGACTTTCTTTTTGAAAATTAAAATATACGAAACTTTTTAATTTTGCATACCTTAAAGTACACATGCTTTGATGTTTCTGTGAATTATATGTAGTACTAGCTAATGTGTAAATATATATTTATGTTATTAAATCAAATATGAAAACTTGCGTGTTTTGATACAAATTGTAGAATGTATAGTATTGTCCCCAACAGCCCCATAATCATAGGTCATTGAACTTTGAGAACGAAGAAGGTTTGAAGAAAAATTTTTTTTTGTTTCAGTTTCATGTATGGGATGCCCCCCCTTAAACTTATATATTTTTTATTTTTGTATAAAAATCGGAAAGCGGTTCACAGAATACATCTACGTACCAAGTTTCAATTCTGTAGTCCTAACAGTTTCGGAATAAAATAGCTGTGACATACGGACGGACAGACAGACAGACATGACGAATCTATAAGGGTTCCGTTTTTTGCCATTCGGCTACGGAACCCTAAAAATAGCCATATCATATTATTTACAGAATATATATGAAAATATGTGAGTACATAAATAAATATAAATATAATAATATATATTATACTAGCAGCCCGCCCCGGCTTCGCACGGGTAGAACATGCCTACAACATTTGCATCAGTTTTATGGATCAAATATAAAATATTAACATATTTATCAATCATCGTCATATTTCAACCAATTTACACAAAACCTTAACGAATTATGCACCTAAACCTTCCTCATAAACACTTTGGCTATTGGTGAAAACCGCATGATAATCCGTTCAGTAGCTATTGAGATTATTGCGAACAGACAGACAGACGCAGTGATGGACTTTGTTTTATAATATTTACGTAGTGATATTGGACGGCCCTTTGGCGTAAAGGATAGTTACCCTGATTCTGACCCGACGGTCGTTGGTTCTAATCCTAGATATATAAAGATAAAGATAAAGATATTTATTTCAAAAATTTTTTACATTACATTGCACATTTTACTTAAATGATTTCATTGCAATTCAATTCATGTTACATTACATTCAATAATAAATTATAAATTAATTAATTGCCTACGTAAGTTAATAAATTCAAAATTCGAAATAATATTATAATTTGGACATTTATATTTACAAACCAATAATAATTAGTAATTACACTGATTATAGGTTTTGCAATCTTAATTATATGAATATACCTACCAATGAAAGTTTTATGTGCATTCATGAATCGTGTGTTTTTGTACACAGGTAGTGGGATCACTGAATCAAAATCAATCAAATCATGGGATCAAAGAAGGGGTATTATACGTTTAACGTGTGTATCTGTGTCTGTCTGTAGCATCTTAGCACCCAAACAGATGAACCGATTTTAATTTTATTATTATTTTTTTTTTGTTTGACAGATGTCTTCATCGAGAGTGTTCTTAGCTTTGATTCATGAAAATTCATTCAATCGTTATAAAACTATGAGCTTTTTTCTAGTTAATTGCGCTATGAAATCAACTTTCATAGGGCTGATTAATTTGAAAATCTTCTTCTTCAACGATATTGTAAGAACATGGAAGAATTGACCTGATGCTGGGACATCTCCTGTACTCTACAGGATACTAAAATCCACACCAACTTACAGCTCAGATTTTAAATGTCGTGTTTAGAGTCATTGGAATGCTTTTATAGAAAAGATTATACATAGGTCAGTCGGGGTGGTTTATGTATAGATCATAACTATATTATACAATAGAATTTCCTACAGTAAAAATAAATTATTATACTATATTGACTTCAAATTTATTGTGATCGGTGGGGATCTACAGCATCGCTAAGCTTATAATAATATTTTTGTAGTAACTTTGACCTAATCTGTGGTTTCACTGCAAATATTTTATTAATTTTGCGATGCTTTTGTGTTTGTGAAATTCGTGATATCTTCTAGAGTTTTCATTTGAATTATATACTGTAAAGGACAATTTTAATCTATAATATGTGGCCAAGCTAATTAACGTAATTATTTGGATAAGGATTACTATTATATACTTGAAAACAGCCTTGGAAGTTATGTAATATTTTTTAACAAAAAATTAAAGATTAAAATAGTTACTGTGAGTCAACTTTAAGAGATAGACATATGCTGTCGCGGACTTTTTTGTAGGTCTTATTAAGTTGTACAACTCTTCCATAGAAAATATTCTTCCATATATTTTCAATTGAGCAGCGTTCGTAAGAAACGTGTTTTTTCGACCGTTTTTTTGTCGACTTAGGTTGCAAATTAGGTATCCACGAATGTACCTTTGATTTAAACGGGATAAGATATAGCCTATTTTCATTTCGAAAGTCCATTCTATATATAAGTGAAAGAATTTTTTAAATCGGTCCAGAAGTTTTTGAGCCAAATCATTACAAACATACAAAAAAACAAAAATACAAAAATACAAAAATACAAAAATACAAAAATACAAAAATACAAAAATACAAAAATACAAAAATACAAAAATACAAAAATACAAAAATACAAAAATACAAAAATACAAAAATACAAAAATACAAAAATACAAAAATACAAAAATACAAAAATACAAAAATACAAAAATACAAAAATACAAAAATACAAAAATACAAAAATACAAAAATACAAAAATACAAAAATACAAAAATACAAAAATACAAAAATACAAAAATACAAAAATACAAAAATACAAAAATACAAAAATACAAAAATACAAAAATACAAAAATACAAAAATACAAAAATACAAAAATACAAAAATACAAAAATACAAAAATACAAAAATACAAAAATACAAAAATACAAAAATACAAAAATACAAAAATACAAAAATACAAAAATACAAAATACAAAAATACAAAAATACAAAAATACAAAAATACAAAAATACAAAAATACAAAAATACAAAAATACAAAAATACAAAAATACAAAAATACAAAAATACAAAAATACAAAAATACAAAAATACAAAAATACAAAAATACAAAAATACAAAAATACAAAAATACAAAAATACAAAAATACAAAAATACAAAAATACAAAAATACAAAAATACAAAAATACAAAAATACAAAAATACAAAAATACAAATGTTCTCTCTTTATAATATTAGTATAGACTTATACAGGCTGTCCCAGAAAGTAGTGTCAAATGGAAGTCCAGTGGTAGAACACCTAAAGGGGTATCCAAATCACAACCAATGTATGTTCCGCGATTTTTGGTAGTTTAGGAATTATGGCCTTTTTAACAATTTCTACTAAATTACGACTACAGAGACATTTTGGGTCATGCAGACCTTAATAATTGAGATAATTGGCTGATTTTTTGGAATGTAGCTGGTCAATAACTGATCGATAATAACGCATTAAAAAAAACAACAGTATTAACAGGTTTCGCAAAAAAAGAAATTAGAATTTCATAAACTGAAAAAACATCAAAAGAGATTCTTGAAGGCCGACACTTTGAAGGCCGATTAAATAAAAAAATGGCATAATTTTTTTTTCGAACCAGTTTCAAAAACTTTCTAATATTAACATTAATCTATGGTATACATTAGATGAACCTATCTTTAAAGCATCATACTAATAATTTGATTCAAAATATATTTACACAAATTAATTTTATTAGGCACTGAAATAACACCAACTAGTTTATTTGATACGTAAAATTTAAAAAAAAATGGTCTGACATGAAACACACACACAATAATTTTTACAATAGTGTTTACTGTTGTAAAATTTATGTGAGACTATTTCGGCTGGACGATCATCTGACGCAGCTGGAGGAGGAGCTGAAACACATAAGATGGCACATCCTGGTGTTATGTGAAGTCCAAAGACAGGGAGAGGACACCATAACCTTAGAATCGGGCCATCATATGTACTACAGAGAAGGAGATCAGCCATCCCAAGGCTGCGTCGGGTTTCTAGTCAACAAGGTTCTCAGTGACAACGTTGTAGAAATCTCTAGTGTGTTGACCAGGATAGCGTACCTCATAATTAAGTTAACCGAGAGGTACAGCCTCAAGGTTATCCAGGTTTACGCACCGACCTCGGCACACTTGGATGATGAGGTGGAGAGCATGTATGAAGATACCTCCAGAGCTTTACACACCACCTCCAAGGCTCACTACAACGCTGTCATGGGAGACTTTAACGCCAAAGTGGGAGTACAGACTTGCGGCGAATCGTCTATAGGACCACACGGATTTGGGAGTAGGAATCACAGGGGGCAAATGCTCGTCAATTTCCTCGAGAAAGAGGGGCTTTTCTTGATGAACTCGTTCTTCAAGAAACAGCCCCAAAGGAAGTGGACGTGGCAAAGCTACACACCACCTCCAAGGCTCACTACAACGCTGTCATGGGAGACTTTAACGCCAAAGTGGGAGTACAGAATTGACAATAGGACCACACGGATTTGTGAGAAGGAATCACAGGGGGCTACTTTCTGGAACACCTATAGAAGCCCTTTATATGACATACAGCTACAAATTAACGTTATACATATACGGAACCCTCAGTTCGGGAGTCATACTCGCAGTTGTCCGTTCTTTTCTTATCCCACTACGAGCCACGATATCTACGAGAGCATAGATAAATTACCATTTTTCAGCTACGACGAGAGCTACATATAAAATCGAGCTACGATAGCCTCATCTACGAAACAATTATATTTTATTCTAGAGCTGCAGGGCATCATGGCAAGGGGAGTATTTTGTCTTTCCACCTATCCGTGTTTTGTTTGGTGGAGAAGGCAAATTAAAAGTTTTTCGACAATTATAAACACCCGCTGACTTTTAATCAATTCTTTTTTAAACTTTTTAATACGAAACAAAATCAAAACTCGGAGTTAAACTTCACCAAGCGTTTAGATTGTTGTGTTGATCTCCTGTCAGTGGCAAAAACAGGGAAATAATGTTGTCTTTCCCCCGGGGATAAGGCCATGCTAGTGGGTGATCTTATAACATATGTGACATATAAACTTTATCAAAATTTCATGACAGAGTCAAAGAATCAAAGAATCAAAGCATTTATTCAGTATGTAGGCAGTATAAATATACGCACATATACACGTCAAAATCATAAATCATAAAATAAATCATAACCAATTATCAAGTAAACATAGCAAAAGCAGAATTTAACGCTTTGAATTAGAAAAAAAAAAGTAATGAACCATTCAGCTGCCATCCAATCGTTTACGTCAGAATATTTAAAAAAAATTAAAGTAGGTTAAAACCAACCATACATGTAACTGTGTGTTTCAGTACTTCAGACAATTGAGTATGAGTACTGTATGACAACTGAGTATTTGAGCAATATCGTTTATTGAGTTCAAGACGGCGCAATTTGAATGCTATTTGACACTGACAATGTCAAAACATTTTTAACTAAGGCAAAAAGCAGGATTTGCATTTTGTAATATTATGTTATCAATTATTTTGTACGAAATAAAGCAATTGGTGTTGAGTATATGCATTTGTATTCTTATTTGAAACACATTAAAACTGAAGGTAATCCGTACCTTACAGTACTGTTCAGATAAGTAGTAGTTCCTAACAATAATAATAGCTTACTTAACCACATAGAATATAACATGTCTGGAATGGAGCCTGATAATAACGAATTCATAGAATTTACTTGTGTACTTACTCATTGTTATACAGGATGTAAGGTCAGTAAGGAAATTAGTAACTTTATGAGATGAAACATTGTTTCTGAGGAATTATGTAAGTACATATAATATTCACTTAAGAGCTAAGAAAAAGCTATAGCCATATAATAAAAAAAAGACACAAAGCAACTCCAAAAGAGAAGCCCGATTTAGTAGCAAAAATATACGTTTAATTATTTGGCAAAAATTGTTAATACCCACATATTATTTGTAAGGAATAAAATTTATGTTTAGAGCAAAAGGTAAACAAATAATATTTTAAAAACCACAATTTTTTAAACACAAGCTGTTACATAACCTTGGACCAGAGTAAGTCAAGACAAATCCAACGAGCCTAAACACGACATGTATAACATGTGTAGTTTTGGAGTTCATTTGGCCACCTAACAGCTCCATCGTCAGATCAGCACCATGCCATCATAATATTGTATTGTCACACGATTTACCATGCAAAATTTCAGCTCAATCGGTAACCGGGAAGTGTATCAAATTTAATTTGCGAGATTTGATGACAAACATCGGGACGGGTGAAACTAAATAAAAGCTTGTAAAAAGGGGAACGGTTATAGTTACAAGTTTCCCTTCACTAAAACATTAAAACGGTTCATCCTGTATAGCAAGTGGCATCGTAGCATTGTTCTAAGATATGTGTGCTATCTACGTTTACAAATGGAAATATTGAATCATATGTGATAGATAAGGTGACATACAAATAAGAAAACATGTTTAAAGACTTTTAGTGGAACGAATCACTTGTATTGTACATTAGTAATGCGTGATGGAACTACGGCTGACTACAATAACACTACATCGAATTATTTTGCATGGACGGACATGGCCTATGTGTTAAACAATTGTTCTCTGTATTATATACATATATATAGACCACCATCACAGAAATGTTAATAATAAGATATAGAATAAGATAAGATACGTGGGACACTCAGAAAGTTTTGAGAAACTGAAAAACTAACATATATGGATAAAATATTTTTATTAAATCTTTTCAAAGAACTCTTCACCAGCCCCTTTACAAATTTTAATGTGTCAGAACCAATTTTTGAAACACTTTTTCTAGTCTGCCGCGAACACCTATTCTACGGCCTTCTCCAACGCTGTTAACGCATCTTCCAGCGATGAAAACTGTAGCTCATTCAGTTATTTATTTTACTTTAGGGAATAAAAAGACGTCACACGGTGCCTAATCAGGACTGTAAGGAGGGTGACCCAAGACTTTGACAGGTGTGGTGTCCATCCCGATCCGATCTCGAATATATGTTGATTATTTTCGTATGTAATTCATCTGTTTTCTTGAATTAAATTTTTCACTCCTAGCACGTTTTTCTCGGTAACAGCCGTCGAAGGACGACCACTTCTTTCTTCATCCCTCAAAGTTAGACGACTGCGTTTAAATTAATTATGCCAACGGTAGATGTTTGTTTTAGAAGGGCTTTCATACATAAATGCCATTTGAAAACGATCAAACTCCTTATCCGGTTTTAGGCCACATTTGAAATCGTAAAAAATCTTTGCGCGAAAATGTTCCCCACGCAGATCCATTTTTCAATAAAACACGACAATTTAATTTAGCTTTAAAAAAATACGAACGAAGGTATTTTAAAATATACATATAAGAAGTTCGTCCATGAAGTAGGTCACAGGCTTAGGGACAGTACAGGTGACTCCCGCTCCGGCTCGTTCCTGGTGCAAAGGATGAGCATCGCCATTCAACGTGGAAATGCGGCGAGTGTGATGGGCACCTTTGCACCCGGAGCGCTATTTTTTTATTATAGCAGTAGGTACAATATGTTTTAAATTATAAACGACATATATAAAATATTATTTAAAAAAATAATAAATAAAATAAAATATTTTGTAAATATATATATATACTTGTTATGAATAACCACATTTTTTAAAATAATTATAATCAGGCAAGGCTGCATACACAAAAATATTTTGGCATTACTTTCTGAGTGACCTGGTAGTTATTATCTGTGACCACCATAGATATACATCAAAACCTCGTGACACTTTAAGCGCATAAAGCCTGGTACATTTGAGGGGCCAGTGACGCAGTGGGTGAATGGTCGGCTTTGACGCCAGAGGTGTACTATTATTTATTTTGTGCCAGAGGTAGTAGGTTCAAATCCCGCCGTGCACTAATTGATTTTTCTATCGAGAAATGTATGTGTGCACTTCACAATGTGTTCACATTGTGCATAATTGATGTATCCATTTAAGCGTGGGTCTTAAAGGGTCGATTTTAAATGTGGTGCTGTCAATCGATGGTTTTTAATGTGCAATTAATTATATGAACTGGTGATTGCCAAAAACTATATATATATTTTCCGTAATCGGGTTTTGATATTTTTGACAAATTAAGTCAGGTGGTTGAAACGGCAAACGAAAATATAAATACAGCATGTATATTATATGTAACAAGTTTGAGTTGTTTATCTCCATATCGATAACTAATCAAATCTTGATGAAATAAAATATGATATGAAAGGACCACACCTGAGATACCTATATCGACAGGTGGTACGAGCATTATATAAATGTACCGCCCGGCCTGCTATCAAAAAGTAATTACCACCATCAAGGCGAAAATCTACCGCTAAAACTTAGCGTGTTCACCATCTTTGACCACATCATCGCTTACCACTAGGTAGTTATGTTTCTTACCACCAGGCGAGACAGACGTCAAACGCTATACCTATCAGATATTTTTAAAATACTCAAAAAAAACAACAGACGGTGAAATTGAATACTATGTACACAAAAAAAGAAACAGACGAATCGATAAACTCATCCTTTTTCGAAGTCAGTTAAAACAGTGAGTATTATTACTTACAGCAGCCAATCCTATGACGAACCGCAACGCCACCAACACCATATAGTGCCACCTAGCAGCCTGAGGGCTCAGGATTGTGAGGAGAGCACTGACTGACATCGTCAGCATGACCAGCTTGCGAGGACCCCAAAACTCCGCTGCAGTCCCTCCCACCAAGCAGGTGATGGCATAGCCCCAGAAATATCCTGATAGCACGTAAGCTTGCTCTTGCGTGGTCCATGTGAATGTCACTACGCCTTCTGGCTGGAAAATAAGAGAAAATGACATGAGCAGTTAAACTAAGGCGATCCTTTTTTTGCCGTCGCCCGGCCGCCTATCTTTTTATTGTGATAGCGGGGCAAACAAGTAGACACATTCTAACTTCATTGGCTGACCCTGTGGGCTGGCCCATGACAATACTGAGTAAAAGGAGAAACGAAGGAGGCCTATGCCCAGTAAAGTAAGACAGTGACATCTAAAATTTAAAAAAAAATTGGGCGTAATGATATATATATTATTAATATTATAATCTGTTATGTAATTGTAAAGTGTTCAACATTTTGGCTGGTTTTAGTGTCACGCGTAGAGACGCGTACCGTCGGTATAGGTTTTATATGTATGGTTTCTATAGAAATATAGAATATAGAATATGACGAGTTCATATCATTTCGGCCACGCTAAAATTTAATAATATTACCGTGTATTGGCTGCCAGCGCCGCCAGTGCATCTCTTCGAACATTTACCAAAGTAGATGTTAACGCAAGGCGTACCCCTCTGCTGGCCATATAGCCACTTTTGGCCATATGAGCGTGCGTAACTACGCTGTATATTTAATACTGAGTGCGTGTTTCAAGCTAGTGTGCGGGATCGTTAAAGTGAGTGTGTGATTTGTGTGTGTGCAATGCGTGTTTACCTCGTCCCCCGTAAGCATCGGCAGAAAAAAATGTTTGCGGATTACAACGTTAACATCTCCATTGGTAAATGCTCGAAGGTGCATCTGGTTCTAATATCGCGGAAAATATATTTAGGCAATGCTCATATTTACAAGTAGACTGTGTAACCTACTCCAGCGCCATCTAGATGAGTTGGTGAGTTAAATATAGATGGATGAATGTTTGCTACTCTTTCACGCAAAAACTGAACACATTTCGATGAACATGATTCACATGAAATTTGGCATACAGGTACTTTTTAACCTAAATTAACACATAGGATACTTTGAAATGCTGGCAAAGCCTCGTGGCACAGATAGTCTAGTAATAAAATTAGTCCCATGAGTGTGTTTAAGTTAAGTGCAGTGCAGTGCAAAGTTAAAGAAGTACTAATCAAAATAAATATTTTACTGCTTCATATAATTTTATAAACATCCAAAGTATTGTTTAACTTCAACAATATACACATTTATTTTTCGCCTTTACGATATCAGAGGTCATTCATTAAAATATATGTAGGTAGGTAGGTAGGTTGGTACATACTTACATTCGTAAAAAAACTTAAACATCTGAATGTTTCTAATTGTGAATTTAGCTGTAACAGAGTCAAGTCATATAGATACGTAGTACTATTATATATTCTGTGATATAGAATTGTTTTGAACCACTGAAATTAACTATGGTAATTATAACTCTATACTTGGAATGATGAGTAATCTCTGAGTATAAACAAATAAAAAAGATGTTACGTATTCGATTCTTTATTTAAAAACTCAAACTTAAAAAATATCTGTGTATATAGGTACCTGTTTATTGTTTATTTTGCGAACGTAGATAACTAATTGGCAGTTTAAATATAAAATTGTTTAAAACTCCGCAACAATATTTAGCAGCTGTGCTACGTAGTGTAGCCAATTACAGCCTTACTAAGAACACAACAATATAAAGTCCAGCTGTGTACACTGCGAATTTTCATTGCTGCTGAATATGGAGTTATTATAGCATGCGAAGGATAGTAATAGGAAGACGTTTCATAAAACTGTTTTAACGGTCACATATATTTCGATTTATACAGTATGTTAAATTAACAATAAATCCTCGAGAGTCAGACCATTCTAGGCCTGGCGCGGTCACTATCTTCGACCGCATCATCACTGACCACCAGGCGCGACAGAGGTCTGTGCTGGCGGACATCGTAAGGTTATATCAGCAGATTTTCTCCTTGCGTGTGGTAAGCTACTTTTTTGTAGCAAGTCTGGCGGAACATCGGTGTAATGCTCCTACCATTAGTGGTCTATCTGACAGGTAAGTTCCTAATAGGTTATCAGAAACCGGTGAAACTTGTCCTAAAAGTATCATCGATAGTTCCATCAATTACCTATCAAAGAAGGTTGTTTATAAAAGTACTTATAATTTACCTGGCGTAGGTGTCGTTTTGCGACCATCATCGAGGTATTGAATGGCAAGCTGTCGTTAGCTACGATGGCCTCGCACTCGCTTTTCACCCTGTGAATGACAAACATTGCACGTTCAATTATTCACTTATTACCATTTCTGGGCCATTCGTGACGACGTTTACATGATTCGTAGGTACTCATTGATTTGTATGAAGGAAACTCTGGCATAGCTGCCTAGTGGTAGCTATGCCAGACTTTGCTTGTCTGTACACAATAAAAATAGTACATGGTGACTACACCATGTACTATTTTTGACAGGCACTTGACCATTATCTCATCTGATGCTCAGTGACGATATGGTCTATGGTTTAATGTAGTGAACATTATATGGAAGACGGCAGTGTGACGAGGCGCTGCACCACTGGCTTTAGTCCCGGAACTATACCAATCTGTCTTCCAATGGGTAGCACCGAACATCATGACGGCCTTGAGAGCCATTCCCATTTTAAGCCCATCTTCGACCACATCGTCACTCACCAACAGGTGAGAAAGTGGTGAAGTGTTAGCCTAAATATTCATGCCCAATTTCATAATTCTAGAATCATCGTACCTAGGTCAACGTATTACTCTTTACGGAATTACATGTGGCTAATACTCCTGTCTACGCATGAAGCCATAGGTTAATTGTTTAAATTCATCTATAATAAGGCCACAGATTAAATAATAGTATGAGTAATAAGGCACATAGGAATACAACGGAAGTCACCTACCCTATAGGTTTTGATTCTCTTAAAATAAGCGAAAATATGTGAAATATACGGTCATATCTTTTGATCGCATTGAATTACAACTTTGATTTTCTTGTACAGCTGAAACAGTCGGTGAACCTGAGTATTTGATACTAATTTCGACTTGATATCCCTATACGTTCCTGGTAATAATATCGTTTAAAAACTAAAAAAGAACCGACTTCAATGCCGCGCTATTCATTTTCAGTACCAATTATGAGATGTTTATCTCAATATCTCTGGAGATACTTATCATACCTCGATAAAATTACCATGGTACCACACTTGGGATCTCTCCTTTCGAACAAAAAAAGAATAATCAAAATCGGTTCATAAACGACGAAGTTATCCGCGAACAAACATAAAAAAAAAAAAAAAATATATATATACGGTCGAATTGAGAAACCTCCTCCTTTTTTTGAAGTCGGTTAAAAAGGGTCTTGACAGACATACGGACAAACGGACCGACGGACGACCGATAACAGAGTGATCCTATAAGGGTTTCCTGTTTTTCTTTTGAGGTACGGAACCCTAATAATAGTAACTATGTCTGAGTTATAATTATAACATTTCTTTTAATCACTTCATTTAACCAAATCTCTTCGTGGTTAAGAAACAATCTCTTATCACTAAATGTAGACAAAACTAAGTACATATCCTTCTACATCCGAGGCACCAAACCGGTCAATAGTTTTTCATTATATGGACATAAGACAGTTTTGTGTCAGTCTACTCCTCTATCACCTTCTACATGCGATTGTCCCTCTATTGAAATGGTAGACTCCATAAAATACCTAGGAATTACTATCGACAGCAAACTTTCTTTTGTGCCACACATTAGTGACCTAACCAAACGCGTACGAAGACTCACAGCTGTATTTAGATCCTTACGCGATTGTGCTGATTGGAAGATCATACAAATGCTCTATTTCTCTTTGTGTCAGTCATTACTAACATACTGCATAACAGCTTGGGGAGGAGCCAATAAATCCCATTTAATAAGTCTAGAAAGAGCACAAAGAGGGTTACTCAAATGTAGTACTCACCGTCCTATAAGATACCCCACTGCAGACCTACATAATGAATGCCAAGTTCTCACTGTGCGGCAACTTTATATACAAAACACAGTACTACACCAACACACTCTCACCAAATACGACCCCAGCTTAAGAAAAAGATCATCGCATAATGTGTGCAACACCCAATCTATAAACACAACTTTTGCTACCAAATTTATAAATTATCTTGGGCCTTTTCTCTACAATAAAATTAATAAATTGACAACGATACATTCTTGCACCGCTTACAAAGCAAAATCGATCATTTTTAATCTGCTAGTAATCATGGACTACTCTACAACAGAAAATCTGCTAAAATCAATTGAATAAAAGTAAGTAATACATGAAATAATCACACACGCACGCTCGCAAACACACACACATACACACACACACGCGAACACACACACACACACACACACACACACACACACACACACACACACACACACACACACACACACACACACACACACACACACACACACACACACACACATACACAATATCTGAAAAATGAAAAACTAAACTTTTATACTAATCATAAATTTATTTTTTTAATTCATAAAATAATTTTATTACTTTTTTATTTATACATAATGTTCTTATATTGTAATTAATATAATGTAACTAACCTCCATTTCTAACTTTTTAAAATTCATACAAATGTAATTAATTAATTAATTATATTAACTGTACTTACCAATAGGCAGTTACCATTGTTAACAGACGGAAGAGGCCTGAAACCTATCAGACGGGTCTCGAGCCTAGTTTAGGTGCCAGGTTACCAAATTTGTTATATTTACCTGCCTTTTAATGATCAATAAATGATTTATTTATTTATATTTATTTATTTATTTTATTTAGGGCCAGATTTACCGGTTCCTGATAGCGCCTAATATAAAGAACAGATTTTTGACAGCTTTTATATGGCGTCATGTGTCAGATAACTATCTAACACATTATCAGGAACCGGTGAAACTGGCCATTATAGTTACCTAAGATGATTTAATATTTCAGTATGAATATATGTTCATACTAGATACTTCATACTAGATTCATAGATAAACACAGAAACACGTTTCACAAGCGTTTTTTTTTCATACAATTGTTTAGAATATTAGGTAGATCATCCGTGAATTTTACTTTAGTTACGCTGATGTAAAAGTCACGTTAAGGAAAACGTTCACTTAGTTAGACTATTATGTAGGAATTCTTATTTTAACTGATATGACTGACTAATTGGTCATAGAGAAAAAACATACTGTAGTAGGTATTCTGTGATTCAGTATAGAAAGGGAGTCATATCGGAAAACGATTGCGACAAAAGTCGATAAGGTCTACCAAGCACGCAAAGCAAAATAAACTATCGCCTACCCTTTGTCCAGTACATTAATTACTCTATGAGCCTTCTAATCGGAAAAAAATCCGCTACACATCCTCGCTCCGCTCATCTGCAAGCCGTTTCACAGCTCCACTACACATCGTCGTTTCACTCATTTTCCAATCACATCTCCGGTGGAAACGCCATATTATTATTTTTATTTCTAAATCGTAGAAGCCAGCGTTTTACCGCTATCTCACCTGTTAGTAATTGATACGGATGATACAGTCGAGGATTTATGAGGATAGGTGGTAGCACGCTAGGCCTAGAATTGGTACTGGCTCTCAAGGACAGCTGCCGGAATACATCAGTTACCAACTGATGTTCGGCGACAGATCTTCCAACTTGAGCATGGCTAGGCCACAGAAAAGATAATAGTCCTTCGGCCAGGGGGACACTAGATAGTGTTCTACCACCAAGCGGGGTTGGGGGCTGCCAAATTATGTCTGTCTGAATTAACACATATATCCCTTATATTTATTATGATGTATAGTTACAAGACAAGTTCTATTAGACGCTCCCATGATGTTAAGTTAAGCGATAACATCTTCCAATAACAGAAACTGTGCCACATACTATGGATAGAATTGTATCTTCGCATCGTTTCCCTGCGCCCGTTACATCGCATGCCCTACAATTTTAGGATTATTTTGGCAAAATATGTTCCTAATTACAACACAACCTCACAATGAATGTTTGAATCACGTGTTTTAACACGTAAGACGCATTGATTAGTTGCGGTGCAAAGGTACGACGATCACACATAACATTAATTTAAATATTATATGCAATATGCGTATTTTGATGAAACTGATATTTTGTCCAATCCACATAAAGCATAATTTAAGATCGTTTAAAAAACTAAAAGAACCGACTTCAAACGTCGCGCTAGTCAAAGTAACCAGTAGGCGTAGTAACTATTACATAATCTGTGCCAGTAGTTAGTAGTAAGTAGTCGAGATAAGTAAAAGCGTCGTAATACAAAGTTGATATATTAAAAACGGCTCGGCCGATTTCGTTAAAATTTAAATGGAAAATCTGGTAAGGGTACCCTTTGAAACAAAAAAATAATTTTCCATATCGGTTCAGGCGTCTTCGAGTAATCGGTGAATATACATAAAAAAAAGGTTCCGACGAATTGAGAGCCTCCTCCTTTTTTGTGAAGTCGGTTTAAAATAATCCCTGGCTTGTACTATTCATTATTCTGTGCTTCTAGCAAATTAGCCGGCAACCTTCTACTATTAAAAATATAAAATTTTGTATGATTGGATGTTTGTGTGTCTGTTCCTCAATCAAACAAAATCGTTTGAATGTGTTTGAATAAAATTAGGCCCACTGACAGTTTACATCTCGGATTAAAACATACATAGCTAACATAATGCTAGAACTTGGCGAACTGTTTGGCGATATTACCATCACATAACTTGGACTGTTTTAACCGACTTCACAAAGGAGATAATATTTTCTCAATGCTGAGAACCTCCTCCTTTAATTTATTATAACCGACTTCACAAAAAAGGAGGAGGTTCTCAATTCGTCGGAATCTTTTTAGGGTTCCGTAGTCCTGACAAGGAACCCTTATAGTTTCGTCATGTCCGTCTGTCTGTCTGTCCGAGGTTTTGCTAAGAGACCGTTAATACTAGAAAGCTGTAATTTTGTGGGGGTATGTAAATAAATGATACCGACAAAGTGAATAAAATTTTGAAAAATATTTTTTTTTCGGGTACCTCCCCTATATGAGAAGTGGGGATGATTTTTTTTTTCATCGTCTACCCCATCGTGTAGGGTATCGTTGAATAGGTCTTTCAAAATGACTAAGGGGTTGCTAATACCATTTTTCGATTGAATGCTCCATTTACGAAATATTACATTTTAAAGTGCAAATTTTTGTTCCAGTAGGGCGTCCCCCCCCCCCTCTCTGAAAGCTAAACTGCTGGCTTGAAAAATCTGGAATAATTCGGGATAATAAAGCATTTCATGATCCTTAAAAGAAAATTATAGTGGTTAAGATAACTTTATTAGTTTAGCAGTAATAGTGGTTGAACTTGGGTGTAGGATAATTTTGTACCTAATACAAAATCCTTAGAATAAATCCTTGTTGCTTGTTTATAACGGGTAAAGACTTGCATTGAATAACAGGCTACTACGGAACCCTACACTGCGCGTGGCCCGACACGCACTTGCCCGTTTATTTTACATACGATGTAAAAAAATAAGATCCAAATATCGTTTGTATATCGTCTAGATATCTAAATATCGTATAATATCGTTTATATCGTTTATATATAATAGGCTTTAACAACTATCTCACGTGATATTTAAGGTCGGACGACGGACGGACACACCGCAGCGTCCTGCTTGCGCGATCTCATAGCGCAGTAGTATTTGTCCCGACTGCACAGAATAATGAATAGTACAAGCCGACTGGTTCACACCAAACGCGATCGCAGGACGCTGCTGTGTGGCCGTACCTTTAGTGACGATGTGATCAATATCCTTAGCACGCTAGGCCTAGAATGGGAACTGGCTCTCAGGGACAGCTTTCGAAACATTTAGATATTTGACGACAGAATTTCTAATTTGAGGGTGGTAGCTGACCAAACGGACTCTTGGCGTGTTCTACCACCAAGCAGGGGTCGTTACTATATTGATGGAAGCTTGCCCAACACCTGTATCCTGCCAGCTTACTTAACCGGAGGTTTCTTAACGATATTTTCCTTCACCGAAGGGCCAATGTGAAATGCGCATTAGGATTTGAATTTTGAACCCTGAGGTAGCCTCAGACGATAAAACCAACTATTTTCCCAATGCGCCTCCGAACCCCAAAATGTTTATTTTTTTTATTTGAAGTCTTTGACCTAAGCGAGATGGTCTATACCTGAGAACAAAATTGATACGACGTCCTTGTCAATCTTTAGTGCAAACATTTTTATCACAAAAGCTATTCATGATATTTATTTATTCATGAGTCTTGTGACAATATCTCTGATACAAAGATGTAGGTATTACTTTTATCTCATAGATAAATTGACGCTTGCCATTTTTGTTGGTTATTTTATAAATTGAGGAAAAAAACTTGTTTAAGGATTTTTCTTAGTGTTTACTTTACATTAATGTGAACTGTGACTATTCTTATTTTTACCCACGACGGAACGGAGACTGTATATGCGATTGGGGTGAGAGGATTTTTGTTTGTTTGTTTGTGTGTGCAAATCCATGTTGCCATTTTTCTCCAAAACCACTAGTCCGATTTTGATGCAGTTTTCAGTTATGGGTTGCGTGTAATTGGTGCATGTTTTTAGATAGGTGTTACGGTGACAACTTGCCGGGGGGCACTGCAGTAATCATTCGTTGCTGCAAATCGATGTTGCCATTTTTCTTTAAAACGACTTGTCCGATTTTGACACAGTTTTCAGTTATGGGTTCGTGTTTGATTGGTGCATGTTCTTAAATAGATGTTACGATGTCAACTCACCAGGGGGCGCTGCAGTAAACATTTGTTTGTGCAAATCCATGTTGCCATTTTTCTCCCAAACTAGTTCGATTTTGTCTTTAAACGGTTTGTTATTAATCAATGGTGGTTCTTAGATAGATGTTATAACGTTAATTTTCTAAAGGACATTGTCGTGGGTGTTTATTCAAAATTTAATTTAATTTTGTTACTTGTTATATGTTATAGGCTAGCGTTTGACCTCTAAGCTATTTTGCTTGGTGGTAAGCGATAGTCTTTTTGAAGATGTTATGTAGGCCTAGAAAACTCTGACTCTCAAGGATGTGTGCTGGCAAAACACCGTAAGGTTATGACGGCCAATTTTCTCCTTGATGATGGTAAGCTACTTTTGGTTGCAAGTCAGGATGAAAATTGATATAATATGCTCCTAACGGCTGTGGACCAAGACCCATGCTTGAACTGGTGATCTCTCGCTTAGAAGTCAAGACATCTACCCTTTACGCCAACGGGGCTCAAATTCTAATCCAGCTCTTGTCGCATATCGTGTTCAAGTGCGTGCAATTTGATGATAAGTTACTACGTCCAGCAGTGCTTTAATGATGATGTTTATCATTATTATTTTACTACCTGGCCCGTGGCTATTATCTATGTTCTATTTACTCTATTGGATATGCGTGCAAATTTTCACCCAAAAATGTTCAATTTATTCCATTCATTTACTTCTGTCGGTCGAAGCCGCGGGGCACAACTAGTATTAATATAAAATTAAAAAATATGACAAATAATACATATAATGAACAAAATATTCTGCAAAGATTTGGACAAGGTTTTTTCCTGTTATTGTGGAATGCAAATCAATTAATACTTAATAAACAAATATGTAGCAATTCTAGACTCGCGGCTACGGAGACTCATTAATACGAGTATATGTTTAATAGAAAGAAAGTACTAAATTAAGATTGAGTTAAGGTGAAGTTAAATCGTGCGTAATTTTTAATTGTTATTTAAAAGTAAAGATTATTGAGCATAGGTTATTTAAAATTTAAGATTGTTGAATATCTGCTCAATAATCTTTTCTTATAAATACCTTTTTCCAAGATATCGTAAACAAGTAAATACAACTAGGTAGTAGATCTTACCTACAGTAAATTTAGTTATACAATGCAGTTTATTCTTCTTTTGCAAACAGGCAAGCGCATAGTTATCTTACCCCTATCTCCCTTGAAGTGAGTGACAATGTGATGTATCCAACACGATGCCCTCAGTATTTAGGGCCTAGTGGTGCAGTGGGAGAACGGTCGTCTTTAACGCCAGAGGGTAGTGGGTTCAAGTCTCCACCGTGTTTCTATCGAAAAATGTACGTGTGCATGATAAGTAGCCCTCCAGTGAAGAAAATACGACACTATCAAGTGTCCGCCTAACCAGCTACCACCCTCAAGTCGGAAATTATATCGCCAAAAATCTAATATATCCCGGCAGCTGTCCTTGAGAGCCAGTTCCCGTTATAGAAAAACCTACACGGTATAAAATAAATAATAGTTTAAAAAAACTTAAAAAATACGCTTTTATAGAAAATCCAACTAAAAAATAGAAAATAAATTTTAATAAATTTGAATTAAAAATAGTGTAAGAAAAAATGATTTTATTGTAAAAAAAGCGTGGGGTGCATGGTATCAATAGTTCCAAATATTTTATGAACAGATATGACTAGAAGGGTTATTTTGATAATATCCTGAAAAGCACCGCACGCTTTTTTTACAATAAAATCAATTTTTCTTACACTATTTTTAATTCAAATTTATTAAAATTTATTTTCTATTTTTTAGTTGGATTTTCTATAAAAGCGTATTTTTTTAGTTTTTTTAAACTATTATTTATTTTTCATTTTTTAGTCGAATTTTTTTAAAAGCGTAATCCTGATTATCCTAATAAGGATAACGGGTCAAAATGTTTAAAATATTGAATTGTGATCGGTCCTTAATAAGTATGCCAAATTTCGAGTTAATCCGACGTTTTGAAGGGGGTTAAAATCATGTTCAAAGATTCCGTTACATACTAACATACAAACATACATACGTCTGAAGCTAATAAAAGCGTATTAAAAATAGATGAGCTTTTGCAAAGATTACGGACATGACTATCACAATGACCCCAATCACAATAACGCTAAGATCATAAAATAAATAGTTTTAGATTAGCCATATATGTAAGAAACAAATTTTGGATTTGTGACTGATCTTTGTCATGCACGGGTAGCTACTTATACCTGCATCTGAAGCCATACACGTGATCCCTGGATGGATCTAAATGAGTGATGGTAACGATATTTGTAGTGGTAATTACTTGAACATTTCGCTAATTGGTTTGCTGATTTCTGACATGATTTTTGATGCAAGCAGATCGTAAGACGGGTTGGGAGAGTTACGCTTTTTGGATCTGTGAAAGATTAATTATCCAACGCCTTTTCTTTATATCGCCACAGCCACATACGCACATTATTATTTCAGACCGCATGGTAACTTAACATCAACACATACTTGTCAAGTGACAGATATCTGTTTGCAATAAAAAAATAAATGAAGAAAATCCCAAACTCTAATCCCTACTAATATTATAAATGCGAAAGTAACTCTGTCTGTCTGTCTGTTACGCTTTCCCGCTTAAACCGCTCAACCGATTTTGATGAAATTTGGCACAGACAATCTTTAGACCCTGAGAAAGGACATAAGCTACCTTTTTTTGTGAAAAAAATGGATGAAGAGGTTGAAATAGAGGTTGAGAGTTTGTATGGGATTTCTTAATTTTAAAAGATAAAACCATGAAACTTTATATATTAGCACTTGATAAGAAATAATTAAACATTTGTTCTAGCGTTTTTGAAATTTCGACCTGTGAAAGGATGAAATAGGGGTTGAAAGTTTGTATGAAGTTCGTCAATTTTGAAGATAAAAACATAACATTTTGTATTTAGGCACTAAATAAGAAACATAAAATTGTTTGTTCTAGCATTTTGAAATTTTTATCAGTGTGGGGGTGAAATAGGGGTTGAAAGTTTGTATGGGTGTTCATCATTTTTGAAAATTAAACCATGGAACTTGGTACGTAGGTCTCTTAGGATGTGCAGAGTTTTTCTACAAACGGAATTCCCGAAATTCGAACGGAACGGAACAGATTCGGAACGGGAACTACGAAGCCAAACTTTTTGTATACAAAATCTTAACCACTGAACGTAGGAACATGATATTTTGAAGTTTTGGGTGTATCAAGTAAAATAAAAAATTTGGCTTTTGAAGTTAAAGTTCCTTTTTAACCGACTTCAAAAAAAGGAGGAGGTTTCTCAATTCGACCGTATTTTTTTTTTTTTTTTTTTTTTATGTTTGTTCGCGGATAACTTCGTCGTTTATGAACCGATTTCGATTATTCTTTTTTTGTTCGAAAGGAGATATCCCAAGTGTGGTACCATGGTAATTTTATCGAGGTATGATAAGTATCTCCAGAGATATTGAGATAAACATCTCAAAATTGGTACTGAAAATGAATAGCGCGGCATTGAAGTCGGTTGTTTTTTAGTTTTTAAACGATATTATAACGAATACTCTGCATCGCCGCCGCTGCCGTCGGTCGTCGGTCGTCGTCGCGCACATTCGCCGAAGTGTGGCGGCAGGCAACGGCGCTATCGTGTGGTAGGGGAGCGCACGAATCTGACTATGCCAGACGTCATTGTCGGACGCATGCGATTAGAGACATTTGCGCTACAGAGAATTACATTCTTCGATCCAGTAAATTTATTTTATTGTTTCGTATTTTTTTCGTATTTAAGTAAGTATTTTTTATTAGTTAGGTCCTGTAAATTAATTTTGTACATCCTAATCCTATCCTAATCCTAACTAATATTATAAATGCGAAAGTAACTCTGTCTGTCTGTCTGTGTCACTTTCACGCCAAAACCACTGAATCGATTTAAATGAAATTTGGTACACAGATAGTCTAGAGCCTGAGAACGGACATAGGCTACTTTTTAATGCGAAAACAGGGTTGTGAGGGGTTGAAAGGGGGGATGAAAAGTTGTATGGAAGTATCGTCATTTTTAGAGCTAGAAGTTTGAAACTTATTTTTTAGGCTGTTAATTTGATATAAATAAATATGACATTCAAATTTTGTAAGAGTTTTACCCTCAAGGGTGTAAAAATAACTAAAGGGAATAAGGGATGAAAGTTTGTATGGAAATATGTAAGATTTAAGTGAATGTTCTACTGAACGGATTTAAATGAAATTTGGTACACAGATAGTCTAGAGCCTGAGAAAAGACATAGGCTTACTTTTATTGCGAAAAGAGGGTTAAAAGGGGGATCAAAAGTTGTATGGAAGTATTTTTAAAGCTAGAAGCTTGAAACTTATTGTTTAGGCTGTTGATTCGATATAAATTAATATGTCATTCAAAGTTTGTGAGGGGGAAGGGGGAGGGAGAACGGGAAGGGGGAATGAGGGGAGGGGAGGGAGGGTGGAAGTGAGGGGAAGGGGAAAGGGGATAGAGATTGGAGGTGAGGGAAGAGAGGGGGGAGGGGAAATGGGGGGGAAGAGATAGGGAGGGGAGGAAAAGGGGAGGGGTAGGGGTAGGGAGAGGGGGGCATTTGCACGGCGTGGTACGGTGCGGTGTAGGTGGGATACGCATGTGTCTTATTTGTAAAATAATTAGCCTAAATATTTAAAAATGCTATCCAAAGACATTATTACACGCGGACGAAGTCGCGGGTACAGCTAGTACAATATAAACAAATATACAGGCAATACCTTCTCGTAGGACATGAACAAAACGTGTAAAGTAATGGTACGTAGTAATTATTTTTTTAATCTGTGGCAATAGATACATTTGTGAATGTAGTGGATGACAGCAATGTTGTGGTGCGAAGGACGCGGAAGACCGCGTGAACGTCAGTCTTATTATTGTAGGTAGATATACCACTAATGAGATACTTTTAGGTCTGGTGGGAACCTGTTTTACGTCTAGCGATAAAACTGTAACTAGTTTCTGATTTCTGTTGTTATCATCTTTTTGTAACTCAACGGACATTGAGATTTTTTGCCATCAAAACGAAACGCATAATTTTTTTCTAGGTATGATCACAACACAAAAATACATTTTGTAACGTAATTTTGTGTGGGACAGATTTTTTTTGTATGTAAGGTAATTCTGCTAATTGTAAATAAGGTTATTAATAAAAAAAGGTGATCGATTTTTTTTTAAATGCGTACTAAAATAAGATTTATAGGAATTGAAATAGGAAAACTGTAATGTCAATAGGTTGAAACTGTAAAAGTAACTAGTAGTAGTAACTTTATAAAATATATCTCCCTAAAAATGCAATATTTAAGACTTCTACTTTTAATATAACTAGCTGTTCCCCGCGGTTTTACACGCGTAGACATCGTTCCCGTGATAATATCGGGATAAAAAGTACTTACTTATAATATGTTATTCCATCTACAGGTCTATCTACATACTACATACCTACCAAACATGTAACTTGTAAAACAAATCTCAAAATAGATATTAAAATCTAGTTTAATGACTACAAAATAACTTAGAAAATTATGTAAAGTTAAGTTTGAACAATTATGTCATCAATTGAAGCCACTGGTTCTCGAGACACAGCTATGCTAGTTCGAGAGCCTATGGATTCATATGTATATTGAGCACCAAAATGAAGCCAATAAAGTAATTGTATACCTAAATTTAGCTCAATTGGTTTAGTAGTTTTAGCGTAAAGAAGTAACAAACATACACACACACTTATACGCCTTTATAACATTAGTAGGAAGTAGGATAGACAAGTGTTTACTCACGAAATAGAGTCTTTCTCGTCAGGCACCATGGCGATGATATTGACACTCATATTGACTCGCAGCATGTAGTTCACCCAGGCTGAGAAGAATATCATCAAGGCCACGTTAAAACGCGCCGGGATCACATCTGGAAGTAAATTATAATACAGTCAATAAAATGTTGATCAATGGGAACAATTTATCAATTATATTCTTAACTGGTTAACCAAATACTTTTTTTTTAACTGATAGGCAAGCCTTTGAATACTTATCTCACCTGGAAAGAGATAATGTGGACGAGGATGGTGAAAACGCAAGACCTAGAATAATCTGACTATCAAGGGCAGTGCTGCCGAAACACCGTAATGTTTTTGGTGGTTTTCTTCTTGATGGTAGTAAGCTATCTTTCGGTAGCTAATCAAGCGGAACATTAAATCACCGAAAATTAAGACAGCACTCGGCAAACCCATTGGTGACACATCTTGGTTCGGTGGCCGATTCCATACACGGCCGAAATCTTCCACTAGTGATTACCCATTCAGCACCAACTAAGTATCGTTGTGATTAAGATCTGAAGTCTGCAGACGCGGAAAATTACCCTCATAATGCTCCACACGTTGGTTAGCACAGTTCCGGCATAATGTTAGGTGCCCCGTGCCAGGCAAATAAGGGAAGGCAAATTGGAATTATATTACCGCTCTCTGGAAGTCAGCTGTCCAACGCATCGTCTCACTGCCGTTTCCAATTTCAGGCAAGCACGATTTCACTGAATGCGGTCGTAAAACTACTTGAGCCACAAGTAACAGCTAACTCTTTGCAAATGCGACCTTTACGCATCGTAAAAATAATCGATTACATTGTTCCGCTAGGCAATCCCCAGGCTACAGTGACATCAAGTTTTTATTACCTCGGCTAGCTACGAGTATATCGTTTTGACGCAATATAAATTGCTCTCATTATAATAGAATTTGTTGCCATTAAGTGCTTATTTATCTCACTTTAAATGTATACGCACACCTACCAAGGAAATTGTTTTGGCGTAAATATATGTACACGTATTTTAGCTACAGGAAGCAAACATTAGAATTCTAGTAGTACATTGTAGTTGATCCCACATACTGATCCTATTGAGTAGATATGTTGATTCTTATAAGAAACTAGCTGACCCGGCGAACTTTGCACCGCGAATATAAATAAATTGTCCAAGTGCGAGTCGGACCCGCACACGCAGGGTTCCAATTGACCAAATTTGCCTGAAAAATACGTTTCTTGTAATACGTTACCCCCTATAATTTTTAATTCAATTTAGTTTGTATTATTTATGTCATTATTACCATGAGTAAATGTCAAGCCTCTATCTATTAAGGTTTGTAAGATCGAGAATAAAAAGCAATAACAATGACAACCTAGGACAACCATCAACATTTAAAATCATCATCGTCATCATAATCAGCCGGTGTCAGTCTACTGCTGGACGTAGGCCTCTCCCAAGATACGCCACTGAGCCCAATCTTCGGCTCATTGGGAGGGATATGCCCTAATCGCCACGCTGAGCAGGCGGTTTGGCATTCGATCAAAATATTAAAATTTAAATACCTACGCGATAATCCGAGTAATGTGGATGTATTATGTTATCGATACAAAACCCTTAATTGAATACGTGCTTTAAATTTCAATTCGAGAGTGGAACAGAGTCTACCCTACCGTACCGAAGGGACGAACATCAAATGTTTGACAGGAAAGTAGGTAGAACAGTTTATATGGGAAAATGAAATTGTTGTTTTTACTATCTTCTCCGCAATTTTTCCATATTTTCTCACCGTTTAAACCTTCCCTGGACTTCGACAAACATTTCAAAACCAAAATGAGCTAAATCGGCCCAGCCGTTCTCGAGTTTTAGCGAGACTAACGAACAGCAATTGATTTTTATATAATAGATATATTTTTATCTACAGTCATATGGTAAAGTTCTGATTATAAATTCAAAAATATTACCATAATGACAGACTTTACGCATGTACAACTGAAATAAAATTTTAAAAATTTTAGATTATGATACAGTAATGCTATGAAACAACTTTTTTCTGTTATAGACTTTGGATCGACCAAGGAGTTTTTATTTCGAATTTCGATTTTTGGCGCATGCGCGGTTGACCGATGGTTATGGAACTATTGTTGTGTTTGTTTGTTTAGCTAACTTTGGTTTTTTATTTGAATAGGTACTCGTAACTACTAATAATAATAAGTAACCATTGCATGAGTGTAGATAAAGTAGTTTATGGGTCTGCAAACTAGGTGTCATACTCATGTGATTCTATTAAAAACCTTGCCTTTAATTTAATACCTCCCATTATTCAACAGTTTCATAATAGTAGTTTATGAAACTGCTGCATAGTGAGAGGTATTCTAAAATGCAAATATTATGTGATACGGGCTAAAAGAACACAATAGCTTGTTTCTAACTGTTTTTTTTGTTTTTCTTGTTATCCATTTATTCTTATGTATGCCTAGCACTGGCATGCCAGCGCTGGCATTGCTGGTATGCTCTAAGTATAATGGCGCCTGGCGCTGGACTAACACGCAAAAACTGTTTACATAGTGCCAGTTGCTGGCGCCAGTCTAGCTGGCATGCCAGCACTGGCAATGTATAAATTAGGCCAAACACATATGGTACGACGTCTACGATTGCTACGGGTCTCTACGAAAATATTTCCTAATACACCTGTAGTATATCACCTATTTCACCTATTAGACAAAACGTATTTGATAAAATAATTATCAGGGCGAGCGAAGCTAGCTCTAACACTATCACTTATCACCTGAGCACTTTTGTGGTACACTTTACTGAAAAACTATCACGCCGAGTAATTTGTGCTTTAACATAGTAATTTAAACTCACATTTAGACGTGTTATCAGTCAAAAAAATATAAATTTACTACCATAAAAAAAATGAAAATAACAATTTTAATTCCAGTTCCAATTCCCATAGAATATTATTGTACTACTAACGCCATACGTTCGTATATCAAAGAATTAACTTCGCTGCGAACATAATATTTGGTTACTAACGCCATCTGTTGGAAATCTAAAAAATTTACATCTGTCATCCAAATGACGTCTGGTATCAGTGTGACCATTTGTGTCAGATTTCTGCCATTTAGGCAGATTTTAGACCTACATTTTAACTCTGGCAGATTAAGCTGACGATTCCAAAAAGCAGCAGATTTCAAAGATCTTTCTGAATTTTAAAATATAAATAGAATATTGACAATTTTCTGTTTCTATATTTTTATTATGCAGATTTTATTATTTGGTTGAACATTTGTAAAAGTTTGAATGAGAAGATAAATAAACTTTATTTTTATGACTTATTTTATGCCCTAATTCAATAATATGATGGCAAATTTTATGCATTTGTTGGAGTGGTTGGTGGTTTGGCAGATTTTTTCTGTGTCGGGAAGACTCGCCATTTAATATTAAAAAAACTGCCTTATAAATTATTACCAGGCAGAAAAACTACGCGAGCCCTCACAAAGCTCGGCTTTTAGCTAGTTATTATAATATTATGGGTTGACATCATTAATGTTCATCTAAGTAATTTTTGAAAACGGTTACATTGGATTCTTCTGTCCTTATTATGTCTGAACTAAATAACCTAATTCGGATAGTAAGAAGAACTTGATATAGCATACAGCACGAGTTTAATATTATGCGATGCAACAGAAATAATGCTAAAGTTCACAATGACAAAGTAATAAAGTAATTCACTATGGTAGAATTTTTATATATAACTTGAAGTGTAATTATTTAATGATAACGCAACATGTACTGCGCAAAAAACTCTAACAACTGACGTCATTAAAATAAATTTACTACTGTAAATACGTAACATGGGAATGTACGACCTCCAAGGTGCTCGAGTGTTCGCACTGTTTGCGGAAGGTTAACTTTCGCATACAATGTCAATATCAGTTACACGGTTTACTCTGGTCATTTTTGTATTGCATTAGATTGCAAACTACGTAGGTAGTAGGTACCACCGTCATTTTTGTTTAATTGCACAATGGTTAATTTAAATAGCACTGAAAATTGTAGGTATAACACTGACTGTCGCTATCAAATGCAATTTTTGGCGAATGTGCCCAACCCCACCCGGGTTGGGTACCAATATCAAAAATTGTGTATGAAAAATATTTTCACATAAAAATTTGTATACTCAAAACATTTAGGACCATTATTTACTTGTAATTTATTACATGATATCATTGTAAATTGATAAATAAACTGGCCAAGTGCAAGTTGGACTTGGAGGTGGCAAATTGGAGTCGTAGGGTTCCGTACCACAATACAATATTTTATAAGATCGAGCAAAAAAAAAGTGAAAAATTCACGTTCTTGTATACATCCCTTAACTTTTAATAGCATTTGAATGTTATTGTTTTGTTGTCAAAGCAAACGTAATAATTATGATTGGATTAAATACTGTATGAAAATGTCTAGTTTGTATAACTCAGTAGAAAAGTCAGTTAAAAAAATCGAGCGAAAAGCGCAAGGAAAAAACGCTTTTCTTGCTTGGGGGTTAGGGGTTAGAGGGGGTCCTCCTTTAATTTTAATGTTTATTCTGTGTCAGTATTTTTTGTTATAATGGCTATAGCAATAGGTACATATTTTGTGAAAATTTAAAGGTTAATACGATCTAGTAAAAAGACCCAAAATAACACGTTTCTTGTATGGGGATCCCTTTTTCTTATTAACCTAATTTTATTCTTAGTATTTGTTGTTATAGCGCCTATAGTATTACTATAGGCGCTATAACAACAAATACTACACAAACTATAACAACACATACTTTGTGAAAATTTCAAGTAAGTATCTACTTATTACGGTTAAGGAGATACAGCTCCGTGAAAGACGGACAGACAGATGGACGGGCAGCGAAGTCTTAGTAATAGGGTTTTGTCGGAACCCTAAAAATGCGTGCAAAACTGTAGGATCGCTTTTGTGGCAAAACTGCCAAAACTGCTGTGCCAATTAAAGAAAGCGTTTCTTCTGTTGAAGAGTTCTGTTGTTTTCCTCAAGAACAATTTAGGAGAACCTCTCATTGTAATTGTCGTCTTGAATACAGTAGAATGAAGGAAATGAAGGAAATGCACCTAGATTTGGAAGAAAAGTCACTCGTTTAAATACAGTTCTAAAAGGCTTACGCTTTTTACTTGTCAACTCTGCCGATAAGTCATTCTCTTGATCTTGGGGTAAACAAAGTAACATTATCTTATATCATCGATTATCGATATGAAATGATATGAGATGATGCTAAGTAACGATCTACTGACACTCTATCTCGGGTTTCGAACACACTTCAAGATGATAATACTGTTGATAGCGATTATTTTAACACAAATATTCATGACTACACTTTACATGACATGATAAGACATGATGAAAGCACATTAGCACTACATCTCTAATTTATTTATTACACAAAATATGAAGTTGACATTTATTATAAGATGCTTGAAGTTCTTGATTTCTTGTATGGATACCCATTTTAATTTAATTTAATAATTTTAAATATTATATATGTATAATATATTTTATATAATTATTATTTTATGCTAAATCAGCCATAGTAAACACACTATGAACAAATTTCAAGTCTCTGTTTATTACAATTCATAAGATCGAGCAAAAAACGGCTAAAATCAGTTTTCTTGTATTATATATACATATATATATATATTCGATAATATATAATAATTATTTTATGCTAAATCAGCCATAGTAAACACTGTGAACAACAGTTCATACAGTTGTTCATAATGTGTATAGAACAGTTCATATGATCGAGCAAAAACCGCCTAAAAATAGTTTTCTTATGTTTCTTTTTAATTTTTAATTGAAGTCTGTTTTGTATTGGTTTTTATTGCAGCCTTAGTGATACATACTTTGTAAAAAATGCAAGTGTTCATCTGTTAAGGTTTAGAAGATACAGCCCTCTGACAGACGTACGGACGGACAGCGTCTCAGTAATAGGGTTCCGTCGGTACCCTTTGGGTACGAAACCCTTAAAATGGTATGAAGTATGATAAATATCAATAAGATAGCGAGGCGGAGCGAAAGCGAAAGCTGGTATTTGACACATTGATCGGTTGAACTAGTTCAACGAAATAATTCCAATGATGCAAGTGAAATCAATCAGACAACCTGATACTATTAATCTATCTTAAAAAAATCAATTTTACTTTCAATTCTATTAATACCACCATGTCGATGAAAAATAAGTTTACAAAGAACCACAACCGCAAAAAATGTAGGTAAACACTTACCTACCTTAGATATTTATTTTATTAATTAAATATTCGACTTTTTATGATTTATAATGTAGGTACAGGAACGAAAGTTTCTCGCTATTGCATTTGTTTGTAAACATAATGTTAAAGCTTGATAGAGCCCCATTACAATTATTTATCATGTGGCGCTATTATAGCTATCTACAAAAAAATATTCAATAGTATAATTTTAATTAAATGATTTTTAAAGCAGTTTTAATATTAATATGCCAACCTGCCTCTAACATTCATCTCGAATACACATATCAAAATAAAAAAAACAAGGTTCTCGGGTCAATGACACCTCTGTTTCCTGCAATTAAGCAATCAGAGTTGCTTATTAATTTTTAATATAAAATTGTTATAGCAGAAGATCGTGTTTTTCTACGACCATGGCCTCAAATGCTACGTCATTCTATCACGAAAACATAATTTGTACTTCAATGTTTTAATTTCCATCGGATCGACCTTAAGAGGGAACGCGGGGTGGACTTATCCATACAAATGTATTCTCCCGTTTCCTCCCTGGAAAATACTTCTAGAGCAAAATTTGTTTGTACAAATAACCAAGGCTTGCTGTAGCTATGCCCGTATCATTTGTATATCATTGTATATCATCTCTTTTTTGACCAACCAATCGCAAAAAGAAATATAAGCCTTTTTATTTCCTCTTTAAGATTTTTGAAGGGTCATTATTTCTATTTGCAATTGGTTGGTAAAAAAAGGCAAATGATAGGGGCATAGCTACAGCAGACCTTGATTTTTTGTAGAAACAAATTTTGCTCTAGAAGCATTTTCCAGGGAGGAAACAGGGGAATACATTTGCATGGAAAACTGCACCCCGCGTACGGCTCAATACAAACTGAGATCTGAGAAATGAGATGAGGCAGTCAAGTGTCTGGCAATTGGCGGCGTCTAGCTTGGCAAAAGTACCAATGGACGTATTCGCACAGAATAATGAATAGTACAATATATTAGTGAAGATTTTTACGAACGCTTAGCGGTAGATTTGCCACAAGTAAGTAATTTCAATTAAATAATGTATTGGTTTGACGGACACGTACACTATGTGTACGCGAGCACTGTGAGACCACATAGTATTGTTTGTGAATACCTACGGCTATGATTGTAAAACTGTGCTACGACGGTTAGTGTCGCTAAGCAAGCTGGCTTTTAATTTCTGTAAGTTGTGCGCAAAAAGCCTTACCAACGCGATGCCATGATGCGAATGCTGTTACCATTGACTTACAGGCTACGAACACTGTCAAAATCGGCTAGCGTAATGCGAGTGGCTTGAATAAACAGCAGTTCCCTAGCTTACAGTGATGGTGCGCCAGTTGCAATCTTAGGTTCTCCGAGGCTCTCGAGTTATAATACTATGTATTTTAGTAATGAAGCTAATCTTCAACATTATTCGGCATTGAAACTACTCACCACCGCTTCGCTGTTGGTCGCTGCATCTTTATGTAAATTAATATTAGAGGGGAAAGGTCACCAATACGGTGACTTAATTTAGCAAAACTATTGACACAGGAACTAGACGAATTTCATTGAAATCTTGAATTTTAATGAATTGTTATGTAATTTAATCGAATTGGTGTTTTTGGTTGAACCATTGTGTTGTAATAATTAGTGTTTGTTTTTTTTGCCTACAGTTTTGCCCGGCGATGCGACGTCAAAGAATGACGGTGTTGCCTTTAAATGTACCTACTGTGTCAAATTTTTGCGAGCCTGCGCCCACCGGCATAAAATATGGCAAGATATTTAGAATTTGTGAACGTAAATGCGTACGTAAGTAATGGTAACAAAATAAAAATTCCAAGAGCAGCGAACACCGGCAGATGGCACAGTAGGGGACATCGAGGAAGATTTTCTGACGGCCAGCGAACTTTAGAATCTGTATCTTGTATTAGACACGTCCAATGTCACGTTAGCAAATTGACAAAAAACATTACATTACGAACCTTCTTTTTTTTGGAAGGCGGTTGAACGTATCTAGGATGTTCTACCACAGGTGGAAGGAGCATATTATAAAAAGTAGTTTACCACCATCAGGGAGAAAGTCTGCCGCCATAACCATACGGTGTTCCGAAGGAACTACTAATTAACGGTTTATTCCTGTTTGTTCCCTTAATCTTTCCCCTTCACACAACACAAACAGGAAAAATAAGTTCACGCTGTTCCCTTGCTACGAGAAAGGGGACAGTGTGAATATTTTCTTGGCAAGGGGATAGCATATTCTAATAAACATGTGTTTCTGGCAGCACACAGCCCTTGAGAGTCGGAGTATTTTGGGCATAGCGTGTTCACCATCTTCAACCACATCATCGCTTACCACCAGGCAGAATAGTCGTCAGTCAAACGCTGGCCTATAACTTTTTTTTTTAATCCTTGAGTAATACGTGGATGCAACAGCCTCGCTAACGCTTTGCCAAATTGATGATGTCAGATGATGTTCAGCTCCCCGGCTCACTACATACAAAACCGCATCGACGGTGAGCTCAGAGGTCAAGTTCAGACCAGTCTCAAAAAAAATTGATTAACTGCACTCCGTCACAGTTTTACAATCATATGTAAAACTGTGACTCCATCCTTTATTCCAAGGAGTAAGCCTGTTTCACTTCAACTTTATCGTCACATTACCCTCTGCATCTGATGACATCGTGGTCAAGCGCATGCTTGTGCAATGAGTATTCATACGCTCCATTAAATAATTATCTACCATTGACAATGCTAGAAGCAACATAAACGGTGGGCGGAGTCCGTCAGCAGTTGTCACAGAATAGGTAATAATATGAACAGCCATTGTAGCATTGTTGATGGATTGTCATCATGCTGAATTACCACCCAGGGCTGGGCACAGATTTTGCAAAGCTATAAATAGCTGTACTTTGACTGTGTGCTCATTTTATAAAATGAATACAAATAGTCAAATCACGGTTGTGTACAATGTATCTTTGTAGTTAGAGATTGGTGTCTATATGTATACTTAACTCACAGGTAGTTTATCTAGGTACTTGCTGAATGCCTAATATGTAAAGTTAAGATCAAATGAGGGTAGTTTCAAACTACTCTCAATGAAAACAATGCTGATACCCACAACTTCAGTCTTCTCGTGACCACGGTCAATGCAACTTGATCGAAACGTCGAGGTAAATAAAATTATGTTTTTAGCGCGATAAGTCTCGTATTACAATATAATTATGTAAAGTTAGCTTTAAAGATTTTCAAATATGTATTTTTGTGAACTATAGAATACTTGCCGCAGCGATTTTAATGTGTTCTATTGTTTATTCTGTATGTGTGTAAAGCAAACAAAATAATTTTATTTAATCTAATAATTTAAAAGCTCGTTGTAAGGTTTATTAAATGAAGAAGGGTGTAATTAAGTCAGGAATAATATATGGGTAAAGATCTTGAATCAAGTCGCCTTCGTAGGAAGATAAGAATAGTCGAGGGAGGTAGAGGGAGTTGAGAGGAGTCCCCCCCCACTTGTTTTTCACTGCTGGAGAGGCGTAGTTTTTTTATTTTTTGAAATTGAAATTTAAATATTTTCATCATATATTTGTATCATATAATTTCTAGCGCTTCGCCAGCCGCTGCCGCGGCACGCTCGCTACGCTCGCTCGGCTCGCGCGATGTGTGGTCACTGTTCTAACATAACCTAACCTTCACTTTAGGGCCATAAGTAAACACAACAAATTTTTTACACAAATAAATAAATGCTTACTGCCCAAGTGCCCATTTTTTTTAGGAAGCATCTGTCTATGTCAACAAATTGGCGGCTTAGTTTCTTTTCACGCACTTTGACAATTCTGAAATTGTTAAGCAATCAAAGAAAATTACGTTTTGTTATACGCATTTGTATATTCTGTAGTAGGATTTTACGTAATTTCAAAAAATAATATTAAATATTTTATCGCATCTCCGGCAGCAAGTTTTGCTTCAGGGCGCTTAGTACGAACCCCCTTAATCCCCCCACATTCACAGTTTACTCAAATTCAGGCGAGTCGATATAAGATCCAACCCAATATATGTATTATATTTAACGTTATTTCAATACTATAAACTTACAATACATACATGCACTGACAATATACTACATGCGTTTGTTGAATAGGCATGCAACTATTAGTTTATTACACAAACAACTACAGCAAACCATTTTAATTAAAGAACCGGAATTAAGATAAATATCAAAAGGTGTTAATAAAATAAACGTCTGGAATCGCAGTTATTTAAAAAGGCTATTTAAATAGACATGTCCGCAGGTAATAAAATGTGCGTTTAGCCTAATGTGAATGCGTGATTGAATGAGCTACTTAACCTCACCGACTCACGTGACGGTGCTTCGAGAGCTGCGAACTTTGCGTAACGGTGTATGGGTGTGTACTGACTGTACGGAACATTGAAATGTTCCTGTAGATGCCGCACTGCTCTTAGTGGCAATGTAGCACACATTAGTGCAGTGGTTACAGAACTTCAGTACAAACATAAATGTATTCAAGTGGTAGGACCATATTATATCGATGTACCGCCGGATTTGCTACCAAAAAGTAGGTTACCACCATCAAGTAATAAATCTGCCGGAATAAGAGTATTTTAAGCCTAGCGTATTCAACATCTCCGACCTACCTATCATAGGTTGCCACCAGGCGAGGTAATGTTCAAAAAAATAAGCTAGCTTATAAGATATTAAAAAAAACTCATTATAGTGCAAGTTATATACACATATTAGTAAAATAGCTTGGTAAAAATCATAGCCTCGACAAGTCAGCAGAGATCAAGCACAGATATTTTTTATTTTCTGTGACACTAAGGGCCAGTTTTACCGGTTCCTGATAGTTATCTGACATTGACGCTATATATAAGATGTAAAAAATCTGTTAGATAAGTTCCTAATATAATCTGGAACTGGTAGTAGTGGTACTGGTACCTTTTACAATATATTATGGAGATTACGTCTGAGCTCTCTGAACGGCAATGTAAAATAGAGCTGAAACACTTCTGAATTTTTTGCTATCTATTGTTATTTGAACATCTACGCTCATTTTTAAGGAGAACCCTTAAAATCTGTTCGAGGTTTGGATGTGATGCTTGAAAAACACACAGGTCACTATGATTTTGGCATGGTTTAAACTTGTTATTTACTTCTTATGTGACCGCGTAAATTTTAACACTTTTTCGCTACTAGTCCTCGGTTCAAAGTAGTAATACATATTTTAACTAACCATTTGGTCTAATACCTGTAAGGGTTTCGTTGCACTGCATGCGCTATGCTATATAACAAGGCATCTATAAGATGGTACTCTATGAGTAAGTTAGTGACAGTGGCCACTCCGCAAGTACCTCGGACTTGTACAGATTAATGTACTAGTTAGTATGTAAGTTGTACTTACTTGCACTCTGGGAGATTCTGCGACGCGGTGAAAGTGCAAGAATGCAGAGCCTGGCGCCGCCTCCATTGGCGCCAGACACTAATGATAATTACCAAGAAGTATATGTACCATCTCTCGGACTCCTTGTAACACTTTGTAACCGCCATTATCGTTTATATGCATTTTATTTATAATATTTTTTACAGTCCTTTTTATGGCGCATCATTAGGCTGAAGTGTTCGAGAGCAAAGACCTTCGTTTCGTTTTATGCTTTTCTATTTTAAGAAAGTGTACGTTACATTGATATAATATGATATCAGTAGGAATTTGATTGGATTTTTTCAACTTCGAAAATTGACACTACTTAAAACAACCAGACAATAATACTTTCTAGAGAGTACGACTTAGGAGCGTACGTGGGGTGCAGTTTCCCATACAAACGTATTCCTCTGTTTCCTCCCTGGAAAATGTTTCTAGAGCAAAATTTGTTTCCACAAAAAATCAAGGTCTGCTGTAGCTATGCCTAGGGGCAAAAAAAAAGGCGGTCAAAAAAAGAAAATTATATGTGATTTTCTTCCCACCACGACCACGGCTATCCTCTGAGCACGACTAAGAATATGTATAAAATACGATACAATATTTATTAATAGTAAGTTTTTTTAAATAATAAACGTTACATATTGAATAGTTTGTACATAGCGATCTCAGATGAGAATATATTCTTGTTTTATACTTTTTAGAGCGTGATATTTCAGTAGTCGGGTTTTAGTTTTTGAACTTATTTTTTATTTTAAGTATTTTGGGGTTTTTGCATAAATGTATGCATGTAAACATGTCAACATACTTACATACATTCATAGCAATCAACAAACACATAACCCTCCCTATTGCTTCTTTGCGACGCCGCGCCGTGGGGTAAAAAAGAAGTTTTTCTTGACTTTGACGGGATTTATCTCGCAAACGCTACGCTTGACAAAAATATGATGTATTAAACCCTACCTTCATTTTAAAATCCCCATTTAACTATATCCCACACGATGGGGTGGGGTATAATTTTTTTTTTAAGTTCTTGACTTCGTGCCCTCTAGAGGGCGCCATATTCAATTTGTTGTGACGTCACATAGCCTATAACTAGCAGACAAATAAGACGCGTCCAACGACACCTCATTTGTCAAATTATGATAAGTAGTTTAGAAGTTATGAGTGAACAGATGAACATACATACATACAAACATACATACATACCCAAAACATAACCCTCCTTTTTGCTTCACCGTAGTCGGGTAAAAATACGATGCGGTTGGATTTAAACCACTTACCTATCTAATATTTTGTCAGATACACCAAGTTTTCTATTTCTGACGTTATTTAGTGTTAATGATGTTAACATTTGAAGTAGTAACCATGTAAAAAGTATGGGATAATCGGACCCCTTTTACAGTTTCTAGTAGGTGATAAGTCCTAAGCTTCTGAAAATTAAAGAAAATGTAAAACTTCATGTAGGTAAGTATTTCCTAAATCGGTTTGGAGGAAGGTATATCAGAATGCAGACTACCTCACGGTGAGCGCCAAGGTAGGTCATCATAAATAAAATGACACATTGTAGATGAGCATCAATCACTTTACAATATAGGTACCTACTTGCGTCTATCTCAGTAACGGTACAGCCTACTTGTCGTTAAGCCTGAACCTCGAATATGTAATGAATCATCTGGGACATATGATTTCGCGTAGCACAACATTATGTTTTTGAAAACCGGCCCTCAGTTCGTTCACCAAGGGACGATTGGATGATACCGCAATCAGTTGAAGTTTTCCTGTAACTTTGAACATCTGCAATCCGATTCGGAGAAGTACTTAGCAGTGTTGTTAGCACTATTCGTTTGGAGTACTCGTTGGTTAAAAAGTAACGTGATAGATTGAGATAGTGGTCAAACGCCAACCTATAAGGTCCCATTTACGCCTATAATATATATAAAAAAAACTAACGCGCCAATTTTGATCCTGTCAATACTACGTACTACGTAGTACTATTGTTTGTTCTGTGTCAATACATTACCTGCGGCAAATCCTATCTAATGGTAAATAATGCAATTTATGATCAATTTGCTATTATCATTTTTTATTTAGACTTATTTCGATCATATTATGATGTCTAATATAAACTTTATATCCTATAGAAAATTGAGGACCTTTGCATTTTCGTCGCTAAATATTCTAAAAAAATATTCTAAAAGAACACTTCCTAAAAACTTGCATAGTAACATTGCAAGTAACAGTTATTTAATTGAAGATAGATTCCGCAAATGTATTATGGGCTTTATTCCAGTTATGTTCCTGTTTTTACCTGCGTGTTGAGACTTTAATTAAAACATCTGGAATATCGATGACTTCTGAAGGAGTCAGAAATGGCTCCAAAGAGTACAAGTAAATTCGCTTTCTAAAATACCTAAATGCTAGCATGCATCATTTTTGGTCGAAAGTTAACAATACGTTTTCTACAGAGCAGGCTTTAATTTTCATGTTTAGGTAAATTTTAAATATTACAGTACATTGCTCTATAGTGCTGAAAATAACTTTGCGGAATAAAAATCTTTCATGATTAAAAAAAAAATGTGGCAATTATCTGATGGCGCTATTCAACGTGCTATGTCGTTAATTTATTGGTAGTTTACTTGAAAAGTTCTTTGATTTTTTTTTTATATTTTAAATGCCTATGAGATATAAAAAAAAACCATAGAAGCATTTAACCGCTACCTCGCCTGGTGGTAAGTAATGATGTGGTCGAAGATGGTCAACGCGCTATGATTACAATATTCTGACTCTCAAGGGCTGTGTATTTTTCCTTTACAGAGGGACGAATGGAGACACCCGGTTGGGACGATTTTTGACCAAGGTTCTTACTATTAAACATAAGGGATATTTGATAGTAAGAATCCTTTTGGTACACGTACAAGTACGATGGATCATTAAACAAACCGCTGGTGATGCACGATTATTAGGCGTGTTGTTGTGACAAAATTGTCGAATCGTGAAACAGCGGAAGCATGGCTGTTACATTGTCTTTTCAAGGGCGGATATTGTTGTTGCGTCATTGGACATTGGATTTGGCAACATTACCAAACAGCAAAAAGTATGGAACAGCCGGCTGCCGTAGTTTAATACTCGGGGACTATTCGAGGGATCGAATCCGGAACGACGTTATTCGCCAAGAAACTAAAGTCATCGTCATAGCTCAAGGAATGAGAAGGCTGAAGTGGCCGTGGGTTGGTCATATCTAGGCATCGCAGGAATGATAAACATTGGGGTAGACTGGTACTAGAGGCCGCGAATCGGAATCGAAGCGTATTACGCCGGACGTCATAAGACGAGGAGGAGCAACAGTGGCAGTGACCGCAAAAGAAGAGCTGAAGATCGAGCTGAGCCAGCGTTTTTGGCGAAGGTTTATGTCCAGCAGTTGACTAATACTGGCTAATTATAATAATGACTATTCGAGTGACATATAAACAAGTTCCTTTTCTCACAGAGAAAGGAAAACGCAAATTGTTGTGGTATGTGCGTAAGTATATCGACTAATTGTGTTTCACAGCAAATCGATTTATTTACGGTAACTGTTTATTTTTATTTTATCATCGAAACAAATCCAACCCACAAACCCAAGTCTATCGATAAATATTTCTGAATATACTTAAAGATCAGATCTTGATAAATATATATATAATATACCACTCTTAGCAATATCCCTGGTTACTTACTGGTTTTAAGATTGATAATAAGAAACTAATTTATATTAATATTTTTATTTCTCCCAATATTGAATGTAAAAAAATATATACAAAATAATACGTGACTTCACATTGTACTACAACTTATAGTGTAGCCACAGTCGCCACATAATAAAATAATAGTACGCACTTGATTGCCTGCGAACGTGTTTTAATTTACTTTTATTATTGAAAATCTATGATAATGAAGTTAGAATAGAAAGCTAAAACTTAACTTACTACAAATTAATTATTGAACCCATTGTCTCCTACGGGCCTATTAGGATCACTCAAACATTCTTAATTCATTCTTACTACCCCAGAAACATGGACATGCCGTTGTACCTCGGCATAGCAGCACCTCCTTCTGTCCATGTCTTCCTAATGAAGTCTAAAATAAAAATTACAGAATGTATTTCATAAGTTAATTGACTTTTAATACGTATATACGTACTATAAATACGTTTGTATGGAAAATTATGTGGTGTTTTCCATACAAACGTATTCCTCGTTTCCTGTCTGGTAAATGCTTTTAGAGCAAAATTTGTTTCTATAAAAACAAAAGGTATGCTGTAGCTATGTTTATTTACAATTGGTTTGTCAAAAACCAAATGATAGGGGTCTAGCTACAGCAGACCTTGATTTTTTGTGGAAACAAATTTTGCTCTAGAAGCATTTTCCAGGGAGGAAACAGAGGAATACGTTTGTATGGGAAACTGCACCCCGCGTTCGCTCTACTCAGCAGGCATGGCTGTGGTCCAGCCATCCCTGCTGAGTAGAGCGTACGCGGATCTCGCCTGGTGGTAAGAGATGTTGTGGTCTTGGATGATGAACACGCTAAGCTTAGAATGGTCTGGTTCTCTCTCAAAGGCTGTGTTACATAGCGACAAATTTTCTCACTGATGGTGTGAGCTGCCGTTTTGGTAGCAAGTCAGGCGGATCATTGAAATAATGCCTGCTCCTGCAACTTGTGGGGCACCAGTTATAAATATTTAAATTTACGGTGATGAGTTCCTTGAACGAGTTCAAGCTTCCGGCATAGACGAACAGTTCCGTAAACGACCGTATATGGCCAAACCTTATAATAAGCACCAGTGCATTCTAAACCAACAACTACACATACTAACACTACACAACTACAAATCTAAACCACTTGGATAAGACAATTTAACGTTTTGTAAAAAAGTTGTAAAAATCATTCATAGAATTGAATATTACTTATTAGTAGTACCTACCTACTATTCTTAACCGTATTAAAAATAGGAGGTTTCTCAATTCGACCGTACATATATATGTTTTTTCGGGGATAACTTATTTGTTTATGAACCCATTTTGATTATTATTTTTTTGTTGGAAAGGAGATATCGCTTGAATGGTACCATAGTAATTTCATCGAGATCTAATAAGCATCTCCAGAGATATGGAGATAAAAACTTCAAACTTGGTACTGAAAATTAATAGCGCGGCATTTGAGTGGGTTCATTTAGTTTTTTTAAACTATCTTATTTATATATGTATACTCCTGAGGTGGTCTCATTGTAAATTCATCGAGATCTATTTATCTTCAGACATATAGAGATAAATACCTAAAATTTGCTACTGAAAATGGCTAGCGCGGCATTTGAAGCTGTTTTTTTTACTTTATTAATCGATTTTAAAATATCCAGCCAAAAACATGATAGGTACATTTGACCACATCGGCACTTAAAATCACGTGAGATTGTGACCAAGTAATTTTTGGGGTTCCGTACCTTAAAAGGTAAAAAAAGGAACCCTTATAAGATCACTTTCTTGTCCGTCTATCCGTCTGTCTGTTTTATATCTACTAGGCTAGCGTTTGACCACGATCTCACCTAGTTGTAAGCGATGATATGGTCGAGGATAGTGCAGAGGCTACGCCTAGAATGGTCTGACTTTCAAGAGATGTGCTACCGAAACACCGTAAGGTTTGGTTACAGAGTTTCTGTACGTCTTACCGTACTTGCCTGGTCCAGTCCAGACGGATTGACGGACAAAGATACATTTATCTGACAGATTTCAGATAAATACATCTTCTAAACCTAATAGGTAGACATTTGAAACTTGCACAAAGCATGATATGGCCGCTATAACATCAAATACTATAAGATCGTTTAAAAAACGAAAATAACCGACTTCAAATGCCGCTCTATAAATTTTCAGCAACAAGTTTGAGGTGTTTATCTCTATATCTCTGGAGATACCAATCAGATTTTAATGAAATTACTATGGTATCATCAAAATCGGTTCATAAACGACGAAGTTATCCGTGAACAAACATAAAATATATATACATATATTTTAGTCTAAAAATTTGGTTGGGGTTTTTTGGGTTTTATATATATGAATTCCGATTTTCCTTAGTCACGCAATAACATGAAAACGGGTTAACCGATTTGGCTTTAACTTCTTTGATTTCTTTTATTATAGAAAGGTCTTTACAAAAGAAAAGTTTTAAGTAAATAAAAGGAGTTTTTAACGCGGGCGAAGACGCGGGCCACTTCTAGTATATATATATATATATATATATATATATATACTAGAAGTGGCCCGCGTCTTCTATATATATATATATATATATATATATATATAAAAGAAACAAAAAAACTTTACAAAAGAAAAGTTTTAAGTAAATAAAAGGAGTTTTTAACGCGGGCGAAGACGCGGGCCACTTCTAGTATATATATATATATATATATATATATATATATATATACTAGAAGTGGCCCGCGTCTTCTATATATATATATATATATATATATATATATACTAGAAGTGGCCCGCGTCTTCGCCCGCGTTAAAAACTCCTTTTATTTACTTAAAACTTTTCTTTTGTAAAGACCTTTCTATAATAAAAGAAATCAAAGAAGTTAAAGCCAAATCGGTTAACCCGTTTTCATGTTATTGCGTGACTAAGGAAAATCGGAATTCATATATATAAAACCCAAAAAACCCCAACCAAATTTTTAGACTTTGTTACCTACCCCATTTCGAAAAATTCTGCAACACGTGCTTACTTATTTATTAACAGAAGTACCTATGTAAAGTTTCGTATAACACAGACTATCTCATCTTGTTTCGCCATGCAAACTTTGAATCCGCGTTCCGTATCCGGGGGGAAATTTAAAGAAAATCCTTTCTTAACGTATACTTTCGCCATAATAACTGTTTCATTCTAAATTTCAGCGCAATCCGAAACAATATTGATTTTCAGACTTTGTTACCCCACTTAGGGTGGCATTTTGAAAAAGCCTGAAGGTCTTATTTACTTATTGATTTACAGATGTACTGGTGTGAAATTTCGAACAAAATTAGTATCCAAGAAGTGGGGTTCAGATTGAATTTTGAAAAATCCTTTCTTACCGGATCTCTACGTCAAAATAACTATCTACATGCAAAATTTCAGCGCAATCCGAAACAATATTGATTTCAGACTTTGTTACCCCACTTCACCCTTTTAGAGTGCAATTTCATAAAATCTTGAAACACGTATTTACTTATTTATTTACTGAATTACTTGTGTGAAGTTCCGGATTGAAAAGACTATCTAATCTTGTTTTTCCATACAAACTTTGAACCCCGTTCCATCCCCTTCAGGGGTGAATTTTGGAAAATCCTTTCTTAACAGATACTAACGTCATAATAACTACCTGTATGCCAAATTTCAGCGCAATGCAAAACAATATTGATTGTCACACTTTGTTATCCCATTTTACCCTCTCAGGGGTTGAATTTCGAAAAAGCCTGAAACACGTATTACTTATTTATTTACTGAAGCATTTGTGTGAAGTTTAGAATAGAAAAGACTATCTAATCTTGTATCTCCATACAAACTTTGAGCCCCCATTTCATCGCCTTAAGGGGTGCATTTTAGAAAATCATTTCTCTGAAGGAACTAACGTCGTTATAACTATCTGCATGCAATAAATATTTGAACCCCCATTTCACCCTCTTAAGGGGTGAATTTTGGAAAATCCTTTCTTAGTACACCCTTACGTACTAAGATAAATATACCCTTCAAATTTCAAGTCTCTACGACCAGCGGTTTAGGCTGTGCGTTGTCTGTCAGTCAGTCAGTCAGTCAGTATGTCAGGACAAAGATTCTTATAGTATTAGATACGGTCGAATTGAGTAAATTCTTTTTTTGGAAGAAGTAAATACAAGAAACATAAAAATAAAACCCTATACAGAAAACGTGTTTTTTCGACAATTTTAATTTTTATTAAATATTGTACTGTGGTACTACGGAACCCTACGAAAGCAAGTCCATCCTGCACTTAGCCAGTTTATTTTGTTGTAAGAACTTATAAATTTGAATATTTTCCCAGCAAAGCTCAACGACCCATGTCGAATAACAATGATATTTATCTCATTCCAAATTAATGTGTTAAAAGGAACCTACAGAGTCATAAAATACATAGCTAATTGTATTGTAATGGATTTGGGTTACATATCTATAATTTAAATACAGTATTATGATTACCTTATATTAATTTGCACAGGAATAGCTAATATGGTCAAGGTGAAGGACATAGGATACTTTTTAATACGGACGAAGACTCGCTCATTGAGGGCCCGGTGGCGTAATCGGGAGAACGATCGGCTATGATGCCAGAGGTACCAAGTCCATCTCCGCCGTGCAACAATGGATTTTTCTATCGAAAAATTTATTTGCGCTTTTAACAGTGGCCCTCCGGTGATGGAAAAACATCGTTAAGAAACCAACAACCCCCGCATGGTGGTAGGACACTATCAAGTGTCGGCCTGGCCAGCTACCACCCACAAGTTAGAAAATCTGTCACCAAAACATCTAATGTGTTCCGGCAGCTATCCTTGAGAGCCAGGTCCCATTCTATGCCTAGCGCGTTTACGATGCGTATAAGATATATTTTTTTAAATCTAGTAAAATTGTAAAAATTTGTTTTTTTTTTTAATTTCGTACCCAAAGGGTACCAACTGAACCCTATTACTGCGACTTTGCTGTCCGCCCATCCGTCCGCCTGTGACAAGGAGACACTTGAATTTCAGACAGAATATGTAGATATGTATTACCTTGTACTATTCATTTTTCTTTGGTATTACCATGGCCGCTATGAGAACAACCAATAAAAACAACATTAGTTTAAAATGTAAGGGGTAACCTTCCCCATACAAGAAACGTTTTTTTTTTCAGTGTTGTTTGCTCGTTGCTCTTATGAACGGTAATAGATAGACACTTGAATTGTTTGCCACTATAGCAAATAACAATAATTTAGATAGTTTAAAAACTAAAACGACCGACTTCCATGCCCCGCGAGTCAATGATAATATGAAGTTATAGGTACCTAATTACCTAAGTGGTAATTAGCAGCCATCCCTTCAAGCCCGGATGAGCAGCCGGCATATAGAATGATCTAAGAGTTTCGAGAACCTAATTAAAAAAATAATAAACCTAGGTCGATACCATTTCATGTCGACTGTCTCAGTCGACATGAAATAGTAATGAGTATAATAGTCGGTATTTTTATTACCTAATTAAAGCTATTCTTTTAACCGACTTCAAAAAAAGGAGGAGGTTTCTCAATTCGACCGTAAATATAAAATATATATATAGATAGATAGATAAACATTTTATTACACCATACAAATTAAAAGTAAAAAATGGTAAATAAAACAATGTGGCAACAGGCGGTCTTATCGCTTAAAGCGATCTCTTCCAGACAACCTTAGGGTGGAAAGGAATAGATTAGCATACATGACGGTATAGGTGTAGAAAAAATAATAATAAAAAATAAATAAATAACAATAAAATAAAATAATAGGTAAGTACATAATTACAAAGGTACATATAATTTATGTAATTTAATACATACATAGCAATATATACATATAATACATATATAGCAATATAATACATGTATAATGTCATACAATACATATTATATATATTCATATATACATATAATACAATATACACATATTTCATAAAAGAGAATTGTGATCAAAAGCAATAGCAGTTCAGGAGAGATAGTGGGCCTTGACTATATTTTATTTGTTCGCGGATAACTTCGTCGTTTATGAACCGATTTTGATTATTATTTTTTTGTTCAGAAGGAGATATCCCAAGTGTGGTACCATGGTAATTTTATCGAGGTTTGATAAGTATCTCCAGAGATATTGAGATAAACATTTCAAAATTGGTACTGAAAATGAATAGCGCGGCATTGAAGTCGGTTCTTTTTAAGTTTTTAAACGATATTATTAATCTTACTAGCAATGTGTACACTGTGTAATGTGTAATGTGTACAATGTGAGCACATTACTAGTAGTCTTGTCAACCCCTCCAACTAAGCTAAACATACTTGTGTCTGGAGTGGGTTCACGGCAATAGTGCAATGGATGGGAATCGAACTCACGACCTCTCGATCGCCAGGCCGACTTATTTCGTTACTTAATACGTTAAATAAGGACAAGTTTATTTTAATAATACAAAGATGATGATATCTACAACTATTTAAAAAAATACGGATAAGTGTATAATTGACGTATAAAAATAATTACCTACAGCTTGTGAACATTAAGACACTATGCATTAAAGACAATAAAAAATCGGAGATCCCTATAATTTCACAGAGATCAAGTTTTAAAATGATCTCACTCAGATCAAACCTCAAATTTAAGAATATTAAGTATGCAAATCGATCTATTATTATGCTATATCTTGCACGTAAGCACGTTCTTACTTGATGGTCAAGGAGCATAGAAAATTGTTTTGTGCAAAAAATTGACGGCCGTTATCCGCTCACTTATTATTTAATTAACGTCAACAAAATAAGAGGTTAAATAATTTCAACCAATGTATAAAAATTGATTTGTTTTTCTAAATAACACTGTTTTGCACACTGAAACCTTTATGGAAAATTAGGGTTAGACTTCCCTGTAGTGGAAATTGCTAAAATAACAGTAATTTATAAAATGTCAAAATGTAAACTCCTTAACAGATGCGGTAATGCAAATAAAATGGTTTTTATCCCAGGTATTAATTAACGCTTATTGTTTCCGAGTCTCCCTCCGTCTGCGTACACGCGAGACGATTTTCAGTCAACATCTATTTTATCAAAATTAATGAAGGTACTACGTGATCTTTTGGATGTTTACTTACCGAATAGTTTGATGTGTAACTTCATTTTGGTCACGCAACACGATAGCACGAGCACTGAAGTCCGCGATGCGCGTATTGGCACGGAAGCTGTTTGCGACTCGCGAGAACTGCGTTTAGCGCGTGTGCCTGTCTTTCCGCGACTGGCTTCGTTAGCTCCGCTAGATGGCCGCGTGCGAAGGTCTCGCGTGCCACTTCTCTCTTAACATCCGATATCAGTGCTTGTACACAACAATCTATTGCCTTAGATGCCGATGACGATTTCTAAGTATCCACCGCCGCTGGTGCCGTCAATGACCAATGACACGGTCGAGCGCGAGGAATTTAGACACACCTCTTGTTGCGAAATTTTGAAGCTAAGGTCGGATGAAGATGATATTGGCGATTAATCTTTTCCAAGGGCTTGGTCATGTATATTTTTTATTTTATAATGACTTATAAAGCCAATCGCATTAAAACAGGTTTCCGAACTAATAAGTCGTCAAAACAAAAATACAAAACAATGGACGCTCCGTATGTATTTTTTACTTAGCTATGATCTCATCTGACGGAAAGTGACGATACGGTTGCGATCCATGATGGAACATGGATGTATGTAGGTTGATATTTAGAATATTTATCGTGCAAATTACCATTGTATAATAAAACTAGCTGACCCTGCAAACGTTGTTTTGCTAAAACCCAAATATCTTACGGAACCCTATTTTTTCCCAAAAATTTAGCCTATGTTACTCGTGGATACTGTGGCTTTCGAATGGTGAAAGAATTTTTAAAAACGGTCCATTAGTTATTGAGCCTATTCATAACAAACAAACAAAGTTTTCCTCTTTATAATATTATTATATATATATATAATATATATAGTATAGAAAAACTACTTCTTTCTTTTTTACTAAGTACCTACTACAGCCAACCTACAGTTGACGCGATGTGATAAAGACTATATCTTTTTTATTAATTTTTTTTTATAATATAGGCTAGCATTTGACCGCTATCTCACCTGTTGGCAAGTGATGATGCGGTCGAGGATGGTAGCACGCTAGACCTAGAATGGAAACTGGCTCTCAAGGATAGCTACCGAAACACATTAGATGTTTAGCGACAGAGTTTCTAACTTGAGGGTGGTAGCTGGCCAGGCGGACACAAGATAGTGTCTCACCACCATTGCGGGGATTGGGGGTTTCTTAACAAAGATTTCCCTTCACCGGAGGGCCACTGTGAAATAAGCACTTAGATTATTCGAAAGAAAAATCTATTGGTGCACTGCGGGTATTGAACTTGGTACCTCTGGCGCCAAAGCAGACTATTCTCCCACTACATCACTGGGCCCTCAACTCAAACATATAAATATTTTTGTTTTTTAAATGTATACAAAACAAGTTGCTTTTATTTTTATTTATCATGACATACCATAAACATGTTAATACTGTGGTAAATAAGAAAAATCGGAAATCTGAAATTTAAAAAAAAAAGAGAAAAAGTTCTGATTCATTTCTGTTAAATAAATAGTTAATTAACTCGCATGAATTCACCCTGAATACAGAACATGAGGGCTAAGTAGATATAACCTACTTACTGTTCCGCAAACTTCACAAGATTGTGATACTACTGTACTAATAGTTAGGCTATTCAAGAATGCGATGCGGGTCTTCAAATTATAAATAAATAGCGCCCCGCAGCTTCGCCCGTTTTAAGCAGTAGGTATTTATGTTTGAATGCAAGTTATACTATCTGTGTGCCAGACTTAACCAAAATCCATTCAGCCGTTATTAAAAGAGTAACAAAGAAACATCCATCCTCACAAACTATCGCAATAATAATTAGCAGGAAGTAGGACATGAATCAGGATAGAAAGTATGATATTCTTAAAACAAAGTTTAAAACATTCTCTATTAAGCTAGCTACCTACCAAACAAAGAAAAACGCATCAAAATGTGTCCAGTTTAGGCGCTACCATGCGATGCCATAGAATAGACAGACACACAGACAGACAACCGTACACCCCTCTTTATACGTCAAACAGGACGTATAAAGAGGGGTGTACTATGAACCCCATTACGCACATAACTAAAATGTCGCTAAAAAAAGACAACAAGAGAACTATGAACCTATGTCTAAATCTAAGTATGGTAAACCTGCCATTTTTTAACGTCGCCTGTCATTTAGTCTCGTCGTGAGTTTTCAATTTCCAAGTATCTAACGCAGGTATAAATTCTACGTATATATATTATAAAAATACATAAAAATGCAGAAATTAATTTTAATCATTTCAAGTACTTTAAATTCAAACTTTTCAATGCTTTGGATGTATGGTAAGTCCCGAGCACTATTTTTTTTGGTAGCACGGCAATAACCATTACTTTGTTTCAACGTATTATGTAAATATAGACAGTTGAACAATAAAGTAAACTACCTAGTGAGATTACATTATGTACGATGTAAATCTTGTCGCTTATCAAACTGCAGCAATAAAATTCACAAAATAAATAGTAACTGATTAATAAACACTCTATTAAAGTTATTAAATTATATACAAATCATATAATCACCTGTTGTTATGTAATGATGTATAACCTGATGGAATCGTGCTGGCTGGCATTGGAAGACGGCTGTAAGACGCGGCGCTGGACAAAGTGTAACTGTCCCAAAACGTCCATTATGACTGGCATCAAACATCATGCCAGAACTTGGAGAACCGATTGGCGAGATTCCCTTGTTCCAGGGGTGGTTCAAGTGATTAACGGCTGAAGTCTACCACCAGTGGTCACCCATTCAGAACCACCCAATGATCATGGGACTAAGCATACGGACTTTGGTTGATAACAGTGACTCCTGTCGGTAACATACACTAGGTAAGATAGTGAGCAAGCGCTTGTCTGTTTGAAGTAAAATTATTTAAGATCGTTTAAAAAATAAAATAAAAACTAACATAAAATGCCGCGCTAGTCACTTTCAATACCAAGATTGAGATGTTTATCTCCAGAGATAATATATACTCACTCATCATATCTCGATGAATTTACAATGGGACCAAACCATGATGGAAGAAGAAAAAAAAATTGTCAAGTGGTTCATAAATGACGGAGTATTGAGGTAACAAACATAATTAAGATAGTTTAAAAACTAAAACAATTGACTTCCATGCCCCGCGAGTTAGTTTCAGTTGCAAGTCTGAGACGTTTATCGTCATATCATTGGAGATACTAATAAGCTCAGACTACCATAAATGTTAGTTTGAGCTAATAAGATTTCGATGAAATTACAATGGAACCTACTCGGAAATGTACCCTACCGATCAAAAAAAGAATAATTCAAATCGGTTCACAATTGACGGAGTAATCGCATAACATACATACAAAAAAAAACATTCAGACGAATTGAGAACCTCCTCCTTTTCGGAAGTCGGTTGATAACAGAAATACATTTGAATTCAGAACCTCACTTTTTTAAGTCGTTTAAAGATAATTTACTTAAGTATTTTACAAGCTTTTATTTAATTTTTATTAATAATGCAAACCATTTCTATTGTAAGTATACTATATACATGGACCGTCACTATGGTATGACATTTATAATAAACACTGACATGACAGGTTTATCTATCTTACACTAACTTATTTTTACAAGTTTTATCTCTACTTCACGGCGAATTTATTTGTCCGTCACAAATCTTGCGATTGATTTTAGAGCGACTTCCAGGGGTTCGATTGAGCTAAAATTTTGCATACATGCGCGTGACAATGCAATATTATGATGACGTGGTGCTGATCTGATGATGGAGCTAGAAGGTGGCCAAAGGAACTCCTAAATTACACATTTTATACCCGTCGTATTGGGGCCCGTTGGATTTTTCTTGACTTACTCTGGTCCTACGAGTAGGTTATGTTAAAGCTTGTGTATAAAAAGTTTTTATTAAATATTACTTGTTATAATATACTTATTCATTAATACATACTACTTATAAAGATAAATAAATACTTATAGCTTAACCATCTAGAACCTTCTTAGCATGACCTAGGCCAATTACTTTGGCACTTGACGTGCTTTCGAAGTGCTAGCAAAGGATAATTCAGAGTTAACAATAGGAGTTAAATACCAATTCGACATTGATAAATCGATTCGTAATTCATAAGCTGTAATGACAAAACCTAGATAAAGTTGATAGAACTCATCGCAATAATCAATGGTGTTTATACAGTTTTTGCATCAGTGCACACACTTAATAGCGCAGGTGCCTTTGTTAATGACAAATAGTCTACTATACATATATCTATCTGCCTACAAAAATAACATTGGCGATATGTAAGTATATGCTATATTGAAATGAAATCTGCGGTCGAAGCCGAAGCCGAAGGTTTTAATGAAACTTAATATACTGGCCATGTGCAAGTCGTACTCGTATTCGTAGGGTTCCGATTCCGTACCACAGTACAATATTTTTTTAGGATTTATTTTATAAGATCGAGCAAAAAATGCTGGAAAAATCACGTTCCTTGTATACACCCCTAACTTTTAATAACATGTCAATGTTATTGATTTGATTTCAAAGCAACCGTAGATATATAACAAATGTGTAAAAATGTCTAGTGTCATAGCTCTGTATTATTATCTTTTCTATGGCTCTGTAAAAATGTAAAGTGATCGGTTTCAGTTCATAAAATCTAAAAGTGCTAGTAAAAACACGTTTCTTGTATGGGGACCTCCTTTTATTTTTAACTAAACTCTATTTTTAACCAACTTCACAAAAAAGGAGGAGGTTCTCAATTCGTCTGTATGTTTTTTTTTGTGTGATTACTCCGTCAATTGTGAAACGATTCGAATGATTATTTTTGTAATCGGTAGGGTACGATTCTGAGGTAGTCCCATTGTAATAATAAGTATCTCCAGAGATATGACGATAAATGTCTCAAACTTGCTACTGAAATTGACTCGCGGGGCATTGAAGTCTGTTGTTTTAGTTTTTAAACTATGTTAATTATTGTTTTATTAGTATTTGTTGTTATAGCGGACATGCAATACATATTTTGTGAAAATTACATGTTTCCATCTATTACGGTTCATAAGATGTAACAAAAAACGCAAAAATCGCGTTTCTTATATGGGGCCCTTGAATTTTTAACTTTGTGTTCTTTTAGTATTTGTTGTTATAGTGCACATAGTAATACACTTTGTAAAAATTTCAAGTATCTACCAATAAAGGTTAAGTAGATAAGTACAGACTTGTGAACGGCGGACAGACGTGCGGACGGACGGACGAATGGACGGACGGACGGAAGTGGAAGTCTCAGTAATAGGGTGCCGTTGGAACCCTTCGGGTTCGGAACCCTAAAATTTTAATTCAAATAAAGCTAACAGTAGGTATGTAACATAAAAATCTTCTTGTGTAATGGAACCCACTTGTTTTTTTAGGGTTCCGAACCCAAAGGGTACCAACGGAACCCTATTACTGAGACTCCGCTGTCCGTCTGTCTGTCTGTCTGTATGTCTGTCTGTCTGTCCGTCTGTCACCAGGCTGTATCTCATGAACCGTGATAGTTAGACGGTTGAAATTTTCACAGATGATGTATTTCTGTTGCCGCTATAACAACAAATACTAAGAACAGAACAAAGTTAAAAATTAAAGAAAAGTTTAAATAAAGTTTTTTACGATAGCGCAGCGCCATCTACCTAGCATCAAGGATGGCGCTATCGTCGTTACCTTAATCTGAACCTCGGAAGCGGCTCCAACGATTAAATAAAATTTAGTACACCTACAGGGGATTTCGGGGGCGATAAATCGATATAGCTAGGAGTCATTTTCAGAAAATTTTGTTTCATTCGTGTTTTCAATAATCAACTTTATTGATAATCAACTTAAAATATGACTCTTACCGACATCTATTGGCGAGTAGAAGTACTGTGTCAGTAAAGCAATTAAGGCCCATTTAGACGGGGAGAGTTTCTCGTACGTTTCCTTACGAGAAACCATACGCTACTATCACAAGCACTAATCGCTATAACACAATCGTATCAAAAGGTTTACATACAGGCAAGAACTAAAATCTCGCCTACGATTATGTCATACAAGATTCGCATATGACTTATCGCTAGGCGATAATTGCCTAAGTTTGTTTACACAACAAAGTATAGTAAGCAGATTCTTGCTTATGAGAGTCTCGACTTGTATAAACACGATCTCGTATGACATTTTTCAAGTTCATACGAGTATCGTACAAATCGGATTGAACGGTTTTGAGTGCGAGAATCGAAATACGAGAAAATTCTGTTTAGACCGATACTATCAATATTCTATTGCGAGTCAATTGTCTCCAGAGTGGAAGAGCGAGAGGTGTGAATGTTTAGACATATAATCTTCTTTATATTCCTTCGATAATCGTATCTTCGAGACGAGAAGAGTTATTCTACTTTGGTGAAATCAGGTCTTAGTTGGCGTTAGTGTTCGTAAGATGGCGTTGTACTGAATAAGGACGATGCTCCTGTTTTAATAATTGTTTGGATTTGACACGGTAATATAATATAATAATATCTGGATGGCCGAGCTTTGCTAGCAATTTTTTTTTTTTGTAAATAGTGTTTTATGTAATTTTTTGGCTCCCAATAATAGTCTTCTTACAAAAGAACAAACTTGGAAAAATTAATCATCACGTCTGGACTCGAACCGGAACCGGGGGAAAACCTAGCTAGATCGATTTGTCAATTTATTACAAGAAACGTGATTTCTTTCAGCATTTTTTGCTCGATTTTATAACATATTGTAGTGTGGTACGGAATCGGAACCCTACGAGTGCAAGTCCGACTTGCACTTGGCCAGTTTATTTATTGTAGATAAGCAAGCGTTTGACCACTATCTAACCTGATGTTAAGTGAAGATGTGATCGACGATGTAGCATGCTTGCCTAGAAGATACCTGTTCACTCGCGATTTGAAGACCCCCGGATTGTACTTAACAGGAAACACAGACTCTGGCAGGGAATTCCATTCCCTTACTGTGCGTATGATAAATGTTCAACTCAAAAGGATAAATTCATACTTAAATCACGGTAATATTTATTATACGTGCTAAGGTATGTAATGTATAATTACGATGCAAGACAAAATCATGAAATTGCTATATTCAAGTCATCATCATCAGCCCGTGTCAGTCCACAGCTGGACGTAGGCCTCTCCCAAGATGCGCCACTGAGCCCGATCTTCGGCTCTTCTCTTCCAGTCACTGCCCACCGCTTTTCGTATGTCGTCGCTCCACCTGGTCACAGGACGTCCTATGCTACGTTTGCCGATTCGCGGTCTCCACTCTAGGACAAGTCTACCCCAACGGTTATCAGTCCTGCGGCAGATATGACCAGTCCACTGCCACTTCAGCTTGCTAATCCGTTGAGCTATGTCGATAACTTTAGTTCTCTGGCGAATTACTTCGTTCCGGATTCTATCCCGCAGAGAAATACCGAGCATAGTTCTCTCCATAGCTCGCTGAGCGACTTTAAACTGGTGGACCAGTCGAACTTTGAGTGTCCACGTCTCGGCTCCGTATGTCATTACAGGTAGAACGCACTGGTTAAAGACTTTTGTCTTTAGACACTGCGGTATAGGCGACGAGAAGACTCAACGGAGTTTTCCGAATGCTGCCCAGCTCAGCTAAATTCTTCTCTGGATTTCCTTGTCGAAGTTGTGTTTGCCTAGTTGGAGCGTCTGCCCTAGGTAAACATACACAACTTCGAGTGGGATTCCATCTACGGCAATCAGTTCCGGAACAACGTGCTCGTTGTAGATTACTTTGGTTTTATCCAAATTCATCCGGAGACCGATGCGACGAGAAGAGTCAGCTAGGCCATTCAACATCCTGTGTAGGTCCTGCAGCAACTCTGCCATAATGACGATCTGTCATATGTCATCTGCGAATCGAAGTGATGTACTTGCCGTTGATGTTAATGCCACAATCTTTCCAGTCTAGCGTCTTAAACATATCCTCCAAGGCGTTAGTAAACAGTTTCGGGGATATGACGTCCCCCTGTCTCACTTCTCGACGCAGGTGGACATGTTCAGTTCGCTGGTTCCGTACTTGTACAGTCATCGTTGCGGCATTATATAGACATCTCATCTCATCACTTCGATATATCGCCAGTCGACTTGGCAACGCTGCAAGGACTCGAGAACAGACCAGGTTTCTATTGAGTCAAAGGCCTTCTCATAGTCCACAAATTCTAAGCACAGGGGCCGATTGTACTCTTCAGTCTTCTGTACAATCTGCCGCACTGTGTGGATGTGGTCTATGGTGCCTTAACCGCTTCGGAATCCGGCCTGTTCCGAAGGTTAAAACTCGTCGAGTCTTCGTGCAAGACGGTTCGTGATGACCCTTGAAAACAGCTTGTAAATATGGCTCAGAAGCGAAATCGGGCGGTAGTTTTTCAATAGGATTTTGTCTCCTTTTTTGAAAAAAAGAACCACCATGCTTCTGTTCCATGCCTGTGGAGTTCTGCCAGTGAAAAGAACGGAATTAAAGAGCTGCTGAAGCTGTTGAACTGCTGGAGCTCCTCCGGCTTTTAAAAGCTCTGTTGTGATTCCGTCTTCTCCTAGGGCTTTTCCATTTTTGAGTTGTTTAAGGGCCATCACGATTTCGTCTCGGCTAATTTCGGGCAGATCCTCTGTGAAGTGGCGGGTTAAGGTGGCTCTAGAATCCTCAGTATCGGGTTCGAGCCTTGAAGCTTGCGATGCGTAGAGCTTGCCGTAGAATTCTTCAACTTCCAACAGAATCCCCGGCTTGGATGCGACGACGTTCCCCGTTGACGTTGTCAGCTTTGTGAGATGGCTTCTACCCATCTCACAAAAAGGCTGGACGAACACTTTCGACCCCCGATTCTGCTCAATTGATTCTTCAATCAAGAGCGTGTTAGAAGATCGGAGGTCGCGTCGTACCAGCTTCCTAATGGATTTGTTGCGCACCAGGTTTGTTGACAAAGCTGACAAAGGGTCTGTTCGTCTCTCTTCCATTAGCCGAAGTGTTTCTGCCGAAAGTTTGGACTTTTTGCCCGTACGCTTGCTCTCTCAAAACTTCGTCCTTTTATCCCTGAGGATTTCCACCACTTCTTCGAGTTTCTGGTCTACGTCATTTGTGGTTTCCAAGGCAGCGAATCGATTTTCCAATTTTAATTGGAATGTTTCGGACCCAATAACGGTTGGAGTAGATTTGGACGGAGCGTAGACTTCATCATTCGGAATCTCTCGGCTTTAAAGTCGATATCCAGAGAGCCTCGTACAAGTCGGTGATCACATCCGTATTAAACCTAGTGATCACTGAGACGTCTCTGAATATGCGCCGTTAGTCCGTAATGATGAAGTCAATCTCGTTTTTAGTCACAGTGTCGGGGCTTTGCCACGTCCACTTCCTTTGGAGCTGTTTCTTGAAGAACGAGTTCATCAAGTAAAGCCCTTCTTTTTCGAGGAAATTGACTAGCATTTGCCCCCTGTGATTCCTACACTTAAATTAGGTCGGTGCGTAGACCTGGATACCCTTGAGGGGTACAGCCTCTTGGTTAACTTAATTATGAGGTACGCTACCCTGGTCGACACACTGGAGATTTCTACAACGTTGTCACTGAAAACCTTGTTGACCAGAAACCCGACGCCGCCTTGGAATGGCTGATCTCCTTCTCTGCAGTACATAAGATGGCCCGATTCTAAGGTTATGGTGTCCTCTCCCTGTCTTCGGACTTCACATAACCCCAGTATGTGCCATCTTATGTGTTTCAGCTCCTCCTCCAGCTGCGCCAGATGATCGTCCAGCCGAATCGTGCGTCCATTGTAGGTTGCGAGGGTCAGTTTGTTTTGGCGGCCTACCGTAGCCCGGGGATTCATAGCACCCCCTGCCCTGCCGTTACCGTGACCGCTGCCGTGGTCAGGAATAACAGGGCGGCCGGGAACGGGGGGCCTTGGCTTTAGGTGTTCTTCCATACTACTTTGCATCCCTTGGGAGGGATATGCCCTAATCGCTACGCTGGGCAGGCGTGTTGGCGATCGCAGGACGTATTAGCTTCTCGCACTGGTGACGCTGCTGCCCGTCACCGGCCTGTAGAATTTAGCTACGCCATAGATATGAAATGGTTATACCGCCATTTGTCGGTCGCCAGAGCCCCGTCTGTTGGTTAGCAGGATGCACCACGGGCAGGTGAGGTTGGCTGGGAGCACCGAGGTCGTATTTGTGCCCCCTTACAGCCCGTATACTATATTCAAGTAAATAATGTAAAATTCTTGTGAGTTCAAAATCTATTGATATAGGTAAGTATTGAAAGTTTCCTGTACTTTACCTATTCTGGTATTCCCTTATAATAATTGTATTTTATATCTAATACGATTATGAGGCTAGTTTATATAATAATAAATAAATGTATGATCATTAAAAGTGAATGAAAATGTCCTAAGACTTTCTTGAATCAAATAACTATAATAGCACAGTTTTACAATCATATTGATACATCTACTAATATTTGAATACATCTTTTTAATGACTAATTATTATATCTTATTGGCTATCGTTTAACCACTATCTCGCCTGGTGGTAAGCGATGATGTGGTTGAAGATGGTGATCACGCTAGGCCTAGAATACTCTGACTTTCAACTCTTAAAAGCCTGTATGATGCCGGAACACCGAAAGTAATGGCGGCAGATTTACAGCTAATAAGCAGACATCAGGCAGGTGGCAAGCCACTTTTTGGTAGTAAGTCAGGCGGAACATCGATATAATGTGCTCCTACCTTATGTAGAAAATATATTTATTAAAAATATATTTCATTAAATACACTACTGTATCGGCATCGGTGAAATATGTACCTAGCAAACAATGTTAATCATAAACACTATTATTATTGACTACTAAACGCATAAAAATAGATATATAACGATGTTCCACATCCACAGAAGGGAACCGGACCTATATCAATTAGCGTCTAGCAACATTAATGTAGGTTTCATTACCACGATCGGGTTGCCAGGAGCCAGCCATTGCTCCCGATGTTGCCAGGCAGCCTTTTTCTTTTTGTGCTTTTTATAATGAGAACGGCAACGAAGTATCGCTGCAGTTGCTAAGTTTTACTGACGGTTTTGCTTGCCGTCCTACTTTCGACAGTTACAGAAAATATTTTTATTAAGAAAATGTTTCATTGCTCCACCAACATCTTTAATAGATTCTTAAATATCCGTCCACTGCTTGACAAAGAGCTCTCCCAATGTATACCTGCGACCCAGTGAGTTGTCTTTGGCTCGTTTATTCCAGTGACTGTCAGCGACCCGCAGTTAGTTGCCTACATTTGATGTCGATATTAACTATTATAATGATTGACCAACTTTACATAAAGTCATGAGGTGCTTAAAAGTCGGCGCGTATATGGCCATGCATATTTTTTTACGTAGTAACAGTATTTTTTTTGTTTCATAGGGTTTAACATTTTGTTTGAATAAGTAGGTAAGTACATACTTTGTATTCGCCTTAAATATAAAACAAAACAATACATCCTAAAATGCAAACTAAAAACTACTAGAGCGACATTTTGAAGTCGGTAATTTTTATGTTTTTATTTCACATTTAGATATAATATTAGTTACGTAACTGTGTCTGGTATGTAATTAGTATAAATAAGAAGTTACCTACTTATAAGTCGGTATATACAAAGGTTGTCTGAAAGACCGCATTAAGCGATAAGACCGTCTATTGTTGCACTTTCACTGCAAATTATAACGTATGTTTGTTTCTTTTATTTAAGTTGTTTTATTAAGAGTTTCTATCTATAACTATATGACAGTACCATACCTAAGAAATGAATATGGTCTTACAAAACAGTTCTAACGAAAAGTTAGTTCTACGAATAGGCTCTCACCTCACGAAACACCTAAGTAAATAAAGTATCTCTCCACCTATGTAGGTACTAGAACTTATATTAATTACAGCATGACTGACAGACAAAAGTTGACTTTCTATATACATATTCACATGCTGAATACCTGTTCTGGCCATTGGACAAGATCCCGGTATTAATAAATTTGATGTCGAGATGAAAAATTGCACGACACAAATAAACTGTAAAAAATATACTCATAATTGTGGGTTTAAAACTGATAAACATGAGTTATTATGTAACATAATACCGTATGGTTGATTTGGAATTCTTTAGTAGGTATCATATAATTACGGAGCTGTATAGGTGTTGAGCTGCGTTGAGTTTTGTAAAATAACGCAAGCGAGGAAAGTTAATATTAGTGTACCTACAAATAACAGAGAACAGAGATAATGCGGTCGAGGATGGTAGCTCGCTAGGTCTGGAATGGGAACTAGGATAGCTACCGGAACACATTAGATGTGGGCGACAGATTTTTTCTAACTTGAGGATGGTAGCTGACTAAACGGAAAATAGATAGCGTCCTACCACCATGCATAGATAGTGTGCTACCACCATGCATAGATAGTGTCCTACCACCATGCATCGATAGTGTCCTACCACCATGCATAGATAGTGTCCTACCACCATGCATAGATAGTGTCCTACCACCATGCATCGATAGTGTCCTACCACCATGCATAGATAGTGTCCTACCACCATGCATAGATAGTGTCCTACCACCATGCATAGATAGTGTCCTACCACCATGCATAGATAGTGTCCTACCACCATGCATCGATAGTGTCCTACCACCATGCATAGATAGTGTCCTACCACCATGCATAGATAGTGTCCTACCACCATGCATAGATAGTATCCTACCACCATGCATAGATAGTGTCCTACCACCATGCATAGATAGTATCCTACCACCATGCATAGATAGTGTCCTACCACCATGCATAGATAGTGTCCTACCACCATGCATAGATAGTGTCCTACCACCATGCATCGATAGTGTCCTACCACCATGCATAGATAGTGTCCTACCACCATGCATCGATAGTGTCCTACCACCATGCATAGATAGTGTCCTACCACCATGCATAGATAGTGTCCTACCACCATCATCGATAGTGTCCTACCACCATGCATAGATAGTGTCCTACCACCATGCATAGATAGTGTCCTACCACCATGCATAGATAGTGTCCTACCACCATGCATAGATAGTGTCCTACCACCATGCATAGATAGTGTCCTACCACCATGCATAGATAGTGTCCTACCACCATCATCGATAGTGTCCTACCACCATGCATCGATAGTGTCCTACCACCATGCATAGATAGTGTCCTACCACCATGCATAGATAGTGTCCTACCACCATGCATCGATAGTGTCCTACCACCATGCATAGATAGTGTCCTACCACCATGCATAGATAGTGTCCTACCACCATGCATAGATAGTGTCCTACCACCATGCATAGATAGTATCCTACCACCATGCATAGATAGTGTCCTACCACCATGCATAGATAGTATCCTACCACCATGCATAGATAGTGTCCTACCACCATGCATAGATAGTGTCCTACCACCATCATCGATAGTGTCCTACCACCATGCATCGATAGTGTCCTACCACCATGCATAGATAGTGTCCTACCACCATGCATCGATAGTGTCCTACCACCATGCATAGATAGTGTCCTACCACCATGCATAGATAGTGTCCTACCACCATGCATAGATAGTGTCCTACCACCATCATCGATAGTGTCCTACCACCATGCATAGATAGTGTCCTACCACCATGCATCGATAGTGTCCTACCACCATGCATAGATAGTGTCCTACCACCATGCATAGATAGTGTCCTACCACCATGCATCGATAGTGTCCTACCACCATGCATAGATAGTGTCCTACCACCATGCATAGATAGTGTCCTACCACCATGCATAGATAGTGTCCTACCACCATGCATAGATAGTGTCCTACCACCATGCATAGATAGTGTCCTACCACCATGCATAGATAGTGTCCTACCACCATGCATAGATAGTGTCCTACCACCATCATCGATAGTGTCCTACCACCATGCATAGATAGTGTCCTACCACCATGCATCGATAGTGTCCTGCCACCATGCATAGATAGTGTCCTACCACCATGCATCGATAGTGTCCTACCACCATGCATAGATAGTATCCTACCACCATGCATAGATAGTGTCCTACCACCATGCATAGATAGTGTCCTACCACCATGCATAGATAGTGTCCTACCACCATGCATAGATAGTGTCCTACCACCATGCATAGATAGTGTCCTACCACCATGCATAGATAGTGTCCTACCACCATGCATAGATAGTATCCTACCACCATGCATAGATAGTGTCCTACCACCATGCATAGATAGTATCCTACCACCATGCATAGATAGTGTCCTACCACCATGCATAGATAGTATCCTACCACCATGCATAGATAGTGTCCTACCACCATGCATAGATAGTATCCTACCACCATGCATAGATAGTGTCCTACCACCATGCATAGATAGTGTCCTACCACCATGCATAGATAGTGTCTTACCACCATGCATCGATAGTGTCCTACCACCATGCATAGATAGTGTCCTACCACCATGCATCGATAGTGTCCTACCACCATGCATAGATAGTGTCCTACCACCATGCATAGATAGTGTCCTACCACCATCATCGATAGTGTCCTACCACCATGCATAGATAGTGTCCTACCACCATCATCGATAGTGTCCTACCACCATGCATCGATAGTGTCCTACCACCATGCATAGATAGTGTCCTACCACCATGCATCGATAGTGTCCTACCACCATGCATAGATAGTGTCCTACCACCATGCATAGATAGTGTCCTACCACCATGCATAGATAGTGTCCTACCACCATCATCGATAGTGTCCTACCACCATGCATAGATAGTGTCCTACCACCATGCATAGATAGTGTCCTACCACCATGCATAGATAGTGTCCTACCACCATGCATAGATAGTGTCCTACCACCATGCATCGATAGTGTCCTACCACCATGCATAGATAGTGTCCTACCACCATGCATAGATAGTGTCCTACCACCATGCATAGATAGTGTCCTACCACCATGCATCGATAGTGTCCTACCACCATGCATAGATAGTGTCCTACCACCATGCATAGATAGTGTCCTACCACCATCATCGATAGTGTCCTACCACCATGCATAGATAGTGTCCTACCACCATGCATCGATAGTGTCCTGCCACCATGCATAGATAGTGTCCTACCACCATGCATCGATAGTGTCCTACCACCATGCATAGATAGTGTCCTACCACCATGCATAGATAGTGTCCTACCACCATGCATAGATAGTGTCCTACCACCATCATCGATAGTGTCCTACCACCATGCATAGATAGTGTCCTACCACCATGCATCGATAGTGTCCTGCCACCATGCATAGATAGTGTCCTACCACCATGCATCGATAGTGTCCTACCACCATGCATAGATAGTGTCCTACCACCATGCATAGATAGTGTCCTACCACCATGCATAGATAGTGTCCTACCACCATGCATAGATAGTGTCCTACCACCATGCATAGATAGTGTCCTACCACCATGCATAGATAGTGTCCTACCACCATGCATAGATAGTGTCCTACCACCATCATCGATAGTGTCCTACCACCATGCATAGATAGTGTCCTACCACCATGCATCGATAGTGTCCTGCCACCATGCATAGATAGTGTCCTACCACCATGCATCGATAGTGTCCTACCACCATGCATAGATAGTGTCCTACCACCATGCATAGATAGTGTCCTACCACCATGCATAGATAGTGTCCTACCACAATGGATAGATAGTGTCCTACCACCATGCATCGATAGTGTCCTACCACCATGCATCGATAGTGTCCTACCACCATGCATAGATAGTGTCCTACCACCATGCATAGATAGTGTCCTACCACCATGCATCGATAGTGTCCTACCACCATGCATAGATAGTGTCCTACCACCATGCATAGATAGTGTCCTACCACCATGCATAGATAGTGTCCTACCACCATGCATAGATAGTGTCCTACCACCATGCATAGATAGTGTCCTACCACCATGCATAGATAGTGTCCTACCACCATGCATAGATAGTGTCCTACCACCATGCATAGATAGTGTCCTACCACCATGCATCGATAGTGTCCTACCACCATGCATAGATAGTGTCCTACCACCATGCATAGATAGTGTCCTACCACCATGCATAGATAGTGTCCTACCACCATGCATAGATAGTGTCCTACCACCATGCATAGATAGTGTCCTACCACCATGCATAGATAGTGTCCTACCACCATGCATCGATAGTGTCCTACCACCATGCATAGATAGTGTCCTACCACCATGCATAGATAGTGTCCTACCACCATGCATCGATAGTGTCCTACCACCATGCATAGATAGTGTCCTACCACCATGCATAGATAGTGTCCTACTGTAGTGTGTGTGACTTACTATGACCTAATCTGTATTCATTTAGTAGTATAAGGTAGGATGTCTTTTGATTAATAAATCAGTCTTGTCACCTCATTCAAGCCTTTCATTTGTCGTCCTCACATGGCGACCCTGCGCGAAGTGTAACCTTATACAAGTGATTTCTGAGAACTATGTAGACAGTGTGCAGTGTCCGAGAAGCTAAATTATGATGGATTGTACCAGTGCAATATTATTATTTGAATAATAAGTTGATATTGTTCTTCTACGTACAGAAAAAAAAAATATTCAAACCATTTTTTTTGTTATAACAAGGAGCACATATAATCAAGATGGGTAAAACATATTCGACCGAAAAAGATGAAATTATAATTGCCCAAAATGCGGCCGGTGGAAGTAATTCTGCCACGGTGGACCAGTTATTAAGTCATACCAGTATCACTAATTTCATGCTTGGGTTCATCGTATTGTTCCTGCTGATTGGGGGTCTATTCTTGCTAGCCCGCTTGTATAAAAGATGCCACAAACAGTGGATTCAACGAGAAATAAACCATATATCGCTGTCTAAACTGCGAACATCGATCCGTCGTCTTCGTCATGCTGAAGAAACCGAGGGTTCCGTCTAATCATGCTGTGATTTTATAGAGTCAGCGCGGTACAATTGCGGTCGGTATACGTAGTGAAGTGTTTTATCATTTTATTAAGATGGACAATAGTTTTTTTAAATTAGTGTATGGACTAAATTAGAGACATTTTAGTGAATAATGATTAAGTAAGTAACGAAGTTAATTACTTCGACGTTATATAAATACTTCTTTCTAGGTGAGTCATTTGTATTATTATTATAATAATGTTTTGTTATGGCCCTCGAATTAAAAGAAATAAGTGAGCAACTAAAACATGTAAAAGAATATCTTGTAAAACTCGGGCCAATTCGTAGAAGTATAAAAGTAAAACAAGAAAAATTGAATGAAGCAACGAGTCTGTATACTACATTTTTAAGTACGTATGAAATAATAAATGAAAAAATAATTTGCGAGGCATTTAAGTCTTCGGATATTAAGGAGATAGAGTTATTGTGTGAAAACATTAAATTGTATTTTAATAGGATTACAATACTTTGTTCTTTGTCAGAGGAACCAACTGAACCAAAAATGGACAACTTAGATAAATTTGAATTAAAGACTGCTCTGAGTCTATTACCGGTTATGAATGGTGAAGAATCTGTGACAAAACAATTAATAGACTCGATTGAATATTACGAAACCACTCTCAAGGCTGAATCAAAAAGTCAGTTAATTACTTTTGTTTTAAAAAATCGCTTGTCACAGTCAGCTAAATTACAATTACTTCCCAGCTATTCCAGCGTGAGCGACCTGGTAAAAGATATGAAGAAGGAGCTTTTGGCTAAAAAATCGGCCAATGCCATTCAATCACGGCTGCTGAGTTTTAAACAGAACGAGCTGACTATCGAGCAATACGGTAAGCATATTACAGATATGTTTAATGACCTGACAATTTCACAGGCAGACGGAAAGGATGAAAATTATAAGGTGTTGAAACCTTTGAATGAAAAGCAGACCATAAGACGGTTCGCCGACGGACTTCGAAATCGACGGACCAGTACTATTATTTCAGCACGTAATTATGAGTCGTTGAAGGATTCTATTCAAGCTGCGTTGGACGAAGAGCTTTCCAACCCTTCCTTCTCTGGAGATGTTTTAGCTGTGACTAACAGAACTTCCTATTTCCGAAATTCCAGGGGGCGCTCAAACTTCCGAGGTCAGCGAGGTAGGTCGTTCGGAGGTCAACCTCGAGCAAACGCAGCGATACAGCAGCAGTGGCGCGGCAACTATCGAGGTAGCCGTCAGCCCTACCAGCGAGGCGGTTTTCGACCGTTTCAAAGCTATCGAGGTACGAGTAGGCCTTATTATTTTTCGAATCGCAACGTCAATAACGCACAAAACCAGCGTCAAATAAACGCCATGGGGCAACCCGACTCCGAAAAGGTTAACCCCACCCCATCGGGTAGCAATAGTTTTTTTCGTGCCTAAAGGATGTATTTTCACTTGTACAAATAATTCACGTTTAGTTGAATTAACATTAAACAATTGTTGCACCTTACATTGGTTAGTTGATACGGGAGCATCAATTTCAGCGTTGGAATATAAACATGTCGTTAGGTATAATATTCCATTCCATACAGAGATAAGCCAATTCAACGGAATTGGTGGGAACATAAATGCAATCGGATATGTTTATTTAAGCTTAAATGCACCCGGACACATTTAATCATAAATTCTTCGTATTTGAGTCGTTACCTTTTAAAGCAACTGCAATTATAGGCGATGATTTTTGTAAGAAGTATTCTGCAATCATAAACTACGAGAAAAATTACTTATCATTGGTGAACACAGAAAATGAACGAATTTATTTACCGACATTAGAACACAAATAATGACTTCTTGCATATTCCGTCTCGATCTGAGTCGATACATTTTATAAACACAAGTGTGAAAGAGGATTGTGTGGTATGTTCAAAAGAAATTTCGGAAGGTGTTTACTTGGTGAGTGCTTTAGTATGCCCGACTAACGGCAAGCTACCTATTCGTATATTGAATACTACAGATAGAGACTTTAGTTTCAGTGACGTCAGCCCTGTCATACATAGAGCGAGTGACTATGAGTTATGTATGTTTGATAAGTCGAATAAAAATGCGGATCGTGTGAAAAAGTTGTTTGATATTTTAAAACTAAATGAATATTTAAACAATGAAGAGCAAACTTCAATTGAAAATATTTGTGCAAAATACTGCGATATCTTTCATTTGCCAGGCGACAAACTAACTACAACTGACATATATCAACATTCAATTACTTTGAAACCAAATGTAAAACCGATTTACGTGAAACCATACAGATTACCTCACTCACAAAAAGAAGAAATAAAAAATCAATTAAATAACATGTTACAACAAGGTCTTATTGAACCTTGTAGAAGTGAATGGTCTAGCCCTATTCTTTTAGTTCCCAAAAAATCAGACACTAATAATAAAAAATGGAGGTTAGTCGTTGACTATAGAAAATTAAATAACTGCATTGAAGATGATAAATTTCCACTCCCGAACATCACCGAAATATTGGATTCGCTATCTGGATGTGTTTACTACACTCATTTAGATCTAAATCAAGGATTTTTTAACGTTGACCTTGAACCCGGTAGCCGAAAATATACCGCTTTTTGTTCTGGACAGTATTGTATGACCAGAATGCCTATGGGCCTTCGAACTAGTCCTAATTCGTTTTCTAGAATGATGAACATGGCTATGGCAGGCTTAACCTACGAAAAATGCTTCATTTACCTTGATGACCTTGTAATATTTGGACGTAATTTAAGTGAACATAACAAAAACCTTGTTGACGTATTCGAACGCTTAAAACGCGTAAATTTAAAGTTAAATCCGAATAAATGTAACTTTTTAAAAAAGGAATTACTTTACTTAGGCCATGTTGTCTCAGGAGATGGCGTTCTACCAGATCCTGAAAAGATAAGAGTTCTGAAAAATTACCCCACCCCTACGACAACAGATGAGGTAAAACGATTCGTAGCTTTCGCAAACTACTATCGCAAATTCATACCCAACTTTGCAGAAAAAGCTTTTTATTTAAATCAATTATGTCGAAAACATGTACAATTTGAGTGGAATGACAATTGCCAACGTTCATTTGATTCACTGAAGAACAGTATGACTTCTCCTCCTGTACTGCAATATCCAAATTTTTCAGAAAATAATCAGTTTATACTTAAAACGGATGCGTCTGGATTCGCAATCGGATCAATCTTATCAAATAGTGATGGCAGACCAGTGGCATACGCCAGTAGAGCTTTAAATCAAGCCGAAAAACTTTACCCGACCATACAAAAGGAAATGCTTGCCATTGTATGGGCAGTAAAATATTTTAGACCTTACCTGTATGGAAGACCTTTTAAAATTTGTACGGATCATAAGCCACTTATTTATTTGTTTAATATGAAGGACCCGTCTAGTAGGTTACTAAAATTTAGACTAGCATTGGAAGAGTATAATTATGTTGTAGAGTACATGAAAGGATCAGAAAATAGTGCAGATGCCCTTTCTAGAATACGTATTACATCAGATGAATTGAAAGAGATGAGTGAATGTAGTTTGAATGTAATGACAAGAGCTATGAAGAGAAAGTTAGAAGAAAAACAAAGTGAAGACAAGGTTACTTCGTTTGATATGGTGGATACTGATAATTGGCCTGATCAACCAGAGTCGTAGAAGCTCATACCAAACCGAAGATATCAGTAGAGTTAAGATTTATACAAGAAAATGAATTAAATATATTACGACAAAATGATGAAATCGCATGCGAGAGTCGTAGTTTTAATTACCTACCGAAGAAAATGAGTATTTATATAAACCCAGCTGTCCGATCACAACTATCGCGAGCCGAATTTGTGAAGGAGCTGTCGGATTATTGTAAGAAAATAAATATAAAAGAAATATATTTTGTAAAATCAAAAGAAAATAATATATTCATAGAGCAAGTTATAAGTGAGATAAAGAAAACTACAGATTGGTCCGGACCAAGAATATGTGTTTTAAGAAATATAGATAGAATTGACGATAAAGATGACCAAAGAGTCATACTGAATGACTTTCATCTTCTCCCGACAAGTGGCCACGCGGGAATCAAGAGGATGTTAAACAACATTAAGCGCTATTACTTTTGGCCAGGACTTGAACGCGATTGCAACGCGACGCAACATTTGTTAGACGGTGTGAAAAATGCCAAAAACAGAAACATTCTGTTACTAATAGAGAACCAATGACTGTAACTACTACAAGCCATACAGCGTTCGAAAAAATTTTTTTAGACGTAGTAGGGCCCTTAGATAGAGATAACGATAATTATTCCTATATATTAACGCTGCAATGCGAACTAACTAAGTATGTAGAAGCTTATCCATTAGTATCTAAGAGTTCGATAGAAATAGCTAAAGCTTTTGTGAACAATTTCATTCTTCGTCACGGAATTCCAGCTGAAATCTGCACAGACCGAGGACAAGAGTTCCTGTCAACAACGATGAAAGAGGTATGTACATTATTAAAAATTAAGAAATTGAATTCCACAGCTTACCACCACGAGAGTATTGGAGCTCTTGAAAACTCTCATAAGAGTTTAGGAGCATTTTTGCGCATTCAAACTGATAACCACCCAGAATCATGGAGTACGTGGATACCTTTTTGGTGTTTTTCCTTTAATACTTCTGTACACAGAGAAACTCAATATACACCTTGTGAATTGGTGTATGGTAAAATATGTAATTTACCTAGTAACTTAAATAAATCGGTAGAACCACTTTATAATCACGAAAACTATCCTCTAGAATTAAAATATCGTTTGCAAGTTTCTCAAAAAGAAGCTAGAGAAAATTGCAATTGCACCATGCATAGATAGTGTCCTACCACCATGCATAGATAGTGTCCTACCACAATGCTTTTTTATCTGATAGACTAGCGTTTGACCTGGTGGTTACCGTGATATGACTGATGGTCACACAGGTGGTGTCTGATAGGGTCGAAGATGATGCACAAGTTAAATGAACGGCCTAAACCGTGGCTTGAACCACCCATCGAACATAAACGTGACGCCAGACCTGAAGTCTTGCACCTCGTGTCACTATTTTCTTCCATTTCCATACAGCATGAGGACCACATCCTTACCAACAGGTGAAATATTGATCAAGCGCTTGTCTATCTGATATAAAAAAGACAAAGATAATTTGCGTGTGCATAGACTAGTTAGTTCTCCTACAGCGCTACAGCGCCTCGTTTCACTACCATCTCAGTTTAGGCTAGTATCAGGAACAAGCGTGACGGTCGACTGATGGTAAGCGATGACTGACTATTATCTACCTATAACAGATACACCGCCCTGCACCTTGTTAATACATAAAGATGTTAAGTCTCACATGCCCTGTAATTTCACTGGAGATATCGCCAAAATTCTATGAATATAGATCAAAATTTATCCAAATATAATGGACAGTCTTCTCAGAACGTTCAACTGTAGCTACTACAACGGAAGAGGCACATGCCCATAAGGTCCGATCTCCAAAAACCATACTGTATTAAATTTAGGTGAAATAGAGGTCAATGTCCTGTCCATTATAAAAAAAAATATTGCAGCAATGTCAATTTCGACGAAATTCAACAAGCATAGGAAATTGGTCAGTCAACTGCACTAAAATTTTTCGATTAAATAAATCTTAGCACTTCGTTATCCGGTCCGTAACATAGACGTGTAGGTAATCATAGATAACCCGCTATAGAAACCACGTAACGTAACCAATACAACTAAAAAATGTCACGCATTGGTCAATTGCTTGACTATCAATAATAAAAAAGTTACTACTTACCTACCTACAGACGCCTAATGAAACTCACCGCCTTCTACCACGATTAAAGCTCCAGACCTGTGGTAGGTATATTTAATACTATAGGACCTACGGTACAATATCATTATGCTAGTCGCTTTCATACATCAGCTTAAATGCACATGCGACGAGCCCCAGCGCATCCGCGGTTGACGCGAATATTATAAGCGCGAAAGTTTGCATGAGTATTTGTGTTTGTTTCTTAATCACGCAAAAACGGCTAACCGGGTTTGGATTTTTGGCTAACAGATAGTATATATATTTTTTAGATAGGATTAACATATACTAGGATACTTTCTTTTTAAAGGCGGGAAATATAATTCAATCACATTTAAAATCAGAGCGCCAGTAATTATGCACTCCATTTTAACAGTCAGTAATTTTTTTTAAACATCACTCACCATGGCTGACTCATATTGTTCAAATCGGGATTCGGAACTATTTGCACCTGCGGTGCATTTTCGTTGTTTTACGAGTGATATTATGCGGTTTCTATAGTAGTCTGGAAGGTGTAGTCTATGTGTAAATAAAGTGACATCGTAGCCTACATAGGATTTCTAGGAAACAAGCACCAGTAAATTATCTGATGAATCTATAGCGAAGGTTATGCATGATCGATTAGTAAACTAGATCTGATAATGCGGCGTTAATTTGACAGACGTAGAAAGTGTAAGAAACTGACTAGTGCAATACTATGCTGAAAAACAAATATCTGCTTTCGTTACTTGTTAGTTTTTTTTAGTGGCATTGAAACAAAACCAAGGTGAATGAACTTGTCTTTGGAGCAATATCATACGTTGAAAATTTTACTAAGGGGTTCAACCTTTTTTGGCGGAATTGCTCATATGGGTTAATTAACAACGGATTTTGTATGACTGTATAATATACGTACCATTACCACAGAATAATGAATAGTACAAGCCATTACTTACATAAGATACACACTTACATAAACTCGAACCACTTAGTACGTTAAATAATCAAACTGAGATTATGGGGTCTATATAAATTACAATAAAACAACATATTTCGTAGAAAATAGCGTTTGTGTATGTTATAGTTTAGGAAATTAACAAAAACTTATAATCTAAGTAGACAAACATGACTAGTAGCGATCGTCATACCTACTTAATACAGGTTTAGTACAGTTGAAACAGAAGATAAGAGACAAAAACTTTATTGGAGATGTTTCTACAAATATAAAACTATAAAAGAGAAGTATGACGCTTTGATACAGTGTATTCAATACATTTTACTTTTTAGATTTATAGTTATGTATAGGGAGTTTGAATCATGATTATAAAAGTACCGACTATAATAGTCACTATTGTTTATTGTCGCCTGTCTCGACCCAGGTTTCGTGCATGTCCAATGCACTTCCTCGGGGAATTTATACGCAATACGCAGCAAGATCGCGACACCAATTATTAAATAGTTTTAATGTTTTCGTATGTAGCGTTTAAAATAATAATAATATGGTAATATACAAATTATTCTTCACTCTCAGCCCAGGGCCCCCTATTCTGTAAGCTAGCGAACCGCAACATAGCAATCCACTTGGGATCGGCATTCGACGAATCCCTGCATATCTGGTCGCGGAAGCTAATCACAACAGCGCATTAGCATAGAGCTTGCTCGACACTATCTAGTGTCCGACTGGCCAGCTACCACCCTCAAGTTAGAAAATCTGTCGCCTGCCCAGGATAGCTGCCGGAACACAACAGATATATATCTGATGTGTTCCGGCAGCTATCCTTAAGAGCCCGTTCCGATTCTAGACTAGATTCTTTTACTTTTTCCTTTCTATCTAGAAGAGGACACAAGTATATATATACATATATATAAGTGTTTTAATGTAAAAAAATGCGGATTTAAAGTCATATTTTAAGTAATGGCGCACAAAGTACCTAGGCAAAACGGACTAACTTCGATGACGCCACTTTTGTCAAATTATCATGGAAACCGCGGTCTTTTACGTCATTGCAATTTGCCAAAGCGACGTTTATGAACCGATTTTGATTATTATTTTTTTGTTGGAAAGAAGATATCTCAAGTGTGGTACCATGGTAATTTTATTGAGGCCTGATAAGTATCTCCAGAGATAGGGAGATAAACACCTCAAAATTGGTACTGAAAATTAATAGCGCGGCATTGATCTTATATGTTTTTGTAACAATTTATTTACTGAATGCATATTTCTGCATCTTCCCTATTGAGGTCCTGTAACTTCACAGGCTTTGTCTCAAAGATGTTTTTTTGCACAACAATCACACATTTCAATATAGTCGCTTATTCGCTAGACACCGAAGCAGCTAGAATGCCCGTTTCTTGATATTTAGTTCCTCTAGCGTTTAAGTAGGTACATAATTATATTTAACAATCTTCAATATGTATTCCAAAATATTACATTTAACTACATTACATAAAAGTCACATTATATTTTGAATATCGGAAATTTATGTAACTTAAATTAAATTAACTAAACAAAAGCAAGCATCACATTGGACTATGGTTAAAAATTAAATAAATTATAATAAGCTTATTACATTTTAATAGCCCAATGGGCTACATAAAGATTTAATTAATCCTAACTATAATATTATAAATGCGAAAGTAACACTGTCTGGGAAGGGGGAAGGGGAAGGAGGAGGGAGTGGAGGGTATGTGGAAGTGAGGGGAAGGGAAAGGGGAAGGGGAAGGGGAGGGGAGGGGTAAGTGAGGGGAAAGAGGAGGGGAGGGGTAAGTGAGGAGAAAGGGGAGGGGAGAGGGAAGTCAGGGAAAGGGGAGTGGAAGGGAGTGGGGGAAGAGAGAGGTGGGGGGAAGAGAGAGGGGAGGGGAGAGGGGAGAGGAGGAGGAAGTGGGGGAAAGGGGAGGGGAGAGGGAAGTGAGAGAAAGGGGAGGGGAGTGGGAGGAAGCTAGAAGGGGAGGGGAGGAGTGAGGGGTAGGGAGAGGGAGGTGGAGGGATTAGCGCGGCGTGGTACCGTGCGGTGTAGGTGGGATACGCATGTGTCTTATTTGTAAAATAATTAACCTAAATAATTAAAAATGCTACCCAAAGACACCATTCCACGCGGACGAAGTCGCGGGCACAGCTAGTACGCTATATTTTAACAGTGATAGGCAAATTTATCATCCCTTAATTTAATTATACTATGGCTATCCAGAGAGTATAGTCAAACTATGTTTTGTCACTGACAACGGACGATCGAACAACCACATGTCTCAAGTCGGTCCGCCGAGCCCTGGCATGATGTTCGCCTCGTCATTCAGCAGCAGTATTCCATCTTAGGTCGCATAAACAATCAGCATCAGGTGATACAGTCGTCAAGTATTTGTCTGCTAAGATAAAAAAAACTGGCCAAGTGCGAGTCAGACTTTTGTCTCGCACACGGGGTTCCGAACTGCAGTATAATAATATATAAGAATCGTTTTTTTTAATTACCCGGTCAATACTAAACATGCTTATTAACTACAACGCCATCGAACGAATATATAACGAACTTCTAACACCCACTAAGTGAACGTTAACACAAATTTGTTAGGGGTAGGTAATTCATAAATATTATTTATTAATAGGGTAAACAATCGTTCATAGATGGCGCTATAGTAAAAAACACTTTTGTGTATGGGGATCCCCTTTAATTTTTAACTTTGTTCTGTTTTTAGTATTTGTTGTTATAGCGGCAACAGAAATACATCTGTGAAAATTTCAACCGTCTAACTATCACGGTTCATGAGATACAGCCTGGTGACAGACGGACAGACAGAAGAACAGACGGACAGCGGAGTCTCAGTAATAGGGTTCCGAACCTTAAAAATCGGCTTAGTTTCAAATTATTTTATTGATTATTTTATACGAAATTAAATTACTGGCTACGCTGGGCGTGCCCCCGACGAGAGGATGTGACGTCACAACAAACTTATTCAATGTTTTCAATAATTTAAAAAATATTGGAAGTAAGTAATCAGTGAAGTAAAATATAAAAACGTGCATATTCCCTATCAATTGAATATGAATAGCTAGGTACACTATTAATGAATTTAAGATTTAATATCTTAAATTCATTAATGGTATGTAAATAAATTTAAGATTTAATATCTTAAATTCATTAATAGTGTACCCAGCCATAAATGTTCTTATTTTTCTTATCCAAAGATCGTTTGGAAGATATCGCTTTGAGCAATAGGATGACCTATTTCTACAATGTTTTTCATTTAGATCATTTATGTTGTTTCTTAAAATTGTAACATTTGTTTTGCTGTCTGTATAAAATGTAAATAAAAGCCGTATACAAGTAGCCTGAAAAAGCATAGTGTTAGGCTTCCCTCAAGTTACTGTGATACATAATATTATTGTTTGTGAATACGGGTAAAAATCTATCTTATCATTGAGTGAATAAAATTCCATGTTTCATAATTACAGCGACGACAATACATACGCATAATAAAATATTATATTTACATAGATAGCACAATTACATTGGTATATTTTAAAATCATTATAATTAAAAAAATAATTTCTTAATATTCACTGTTAAATTAAGTTAAGTCAATCATGGACGTTTTATCTATAATTACAAGTTACGAATGTATTAACTTAAATAATATGGCAGGGAGCAATATTTGCTATTATAATATGTATTAAACATATACTACTAATATCGACTAAAAAACGTCACGCATGCCTTCTAAATTTTCCTTGGCTATTACAACAACAAATAAATAAAACCTACTTGGAACATAAGTATGTTGTTAAACATTTCCGAATTAAATATTTTTAGTTATTTATGTTTGTTAAGATCGGACCAATAAACAAGCGAAGCAAAGTATCAACGGGCCTCCTAGTTCTCTCTAAACTACAATTTGAATGCATCTAAGTATTACCAAAAAATATGAATTAAAAACATTATACATTCGCAATAATTTGTTGATATATACTATTACAAGGCAGTAAAATATGCATTCATAAACAAAAACTATTAGAGCAAGAGCCCACGACGGCCAGACCTTCGTTATTTTATAAAAGCTGAAAGTTTTCTATGCATGTTCCCAATACAGGTAAGAACGACCAGCGACTAAAGTTTAGGTTGTGGTTACTGGGGCAGGTAACAGGCAGTAAAGGCACATATTATGTAATAGTTATTACGTAAAGGAGTATAAAATAGTACCTTAAATTCGTTAAAGTTGAAAGCTCAATTTTTTTACATTTTCTTCGTGATAGAATAGATATAATAGATAGATATAAGATAATAATAGAAATCTCATCATCCATTGCCGGACACTTATGACAGATGCCACCCCCTTCCAGACACCCCTAAACTTTAATATATTATACTTTCGTTATTGAATAAAAGCTGAATTTTATATATGTTACTTGGGGACCTATTAAAGAGCCTTCGAGGGCCCGGTGGCGAAATCGGGAGAACGGTCGGATTTGATGCTAAAGGTACGGAGTTCAAACCCCGCGTGCACCAATGGATTTTTCTATCGATAAATGAATGTGTGCTTTTCACAGTGGCCGGCATGTGTTCCGGCAGCTATCATTGAGAGCCAGTTCCCATTCTAGGCTTAGCGTGCTTACCATCTTCGACCGCATCATTACTTAACAACAGGTGAGATAGTGGTCAAACGCTAGCCTATAAGATATTTTAAAAAAAATGTTACCTCGATAGGCGGACAGTTTTAATAGTTTTTACATCTTGCCAGACACGTCGAAAGTCCGCTGTAGGTGCCAGCGCGAGATAACAATTGTTCAAGCGGGTGTGAGTGAGTGTTAATGCGCATCAACTATCGTTTAGTAATGTATTCAACAATTAAGGTCGTCGCCCACTTACACGATCCTGCTCCAACACCGTTCCCGCACAACACCGCCTTAAATGGAGGTGATTACTCGGTGTCCACGCGCGGACAGCTAGCAGGCCACCAGCTGTCCACGCGCTTACAGCTGTCAGTCTACAAAAAGTAACGTGCTTCAAAGTCTGCGCGGGCCGCTCGCTTGAAGCGCGCAGTAAGCGAGACGAGTAAGTACGCTGGCGGTAAGCTCGGCTACAGCGCTGTAGCTGTCTGGTAATTTGTGTTGTCAATGTAAAGTCTGTCTACAGAGGACGTCCTAAGGCTCACATTTTACTGAACATTATTTTTCCGGGTGGGAGCGGGATCGTGTAAGTAAGTAAGGCGACGACTTTAATTGTTCAATATATCACTGAACGATAGATGATACTCAGTAAAACTCACTTACACCCCGCTAGAACAGTTATTACCTCGCGCTGGCACCTACAGAGGACTTTCATTGTGTCTGGCAAGATGTAAAAACTATTAAAACTGTCAGGCTATCGAGGTAACATTTTTTTATAGATCCCGAAGTAACATATATAAAATTCAGCTTTTATACTATAACTAAAGTATAATTTACTAAAGTTATCCCGAAGAAAATATAAAAAAAATGAGCTTTATACTTTAACGAATTTAAGGTACTATTTTAAACACCTTTACTGCCCCTGTTACCTGCCCAAGTAACCACAACCTAAACACTATTGTCGCTGGTCGTTCTTACCTGAGGAAACATGCACAGGAAAACTTTGAGCTTTTATAAGATAACGAAGGTCTGGCCGTCGTAGGCCCTTGGGCTATATGATTTTATCGATTTTTATACAGAATAATTAAAAAGCCTATGTGCCATTTTCACCAGGATATAATTGAAGATCGTGTACAAATCGAAAAATAAAAATATAACTATAGTCAACGCGACACAGCAAACAATATTACCTAAATTAAAGAGATCGAACGACCAGCGCACCTCATGTCCTGTCCAAAATGAGATTCGTGATAGACTTAGACCCGACTAATTGGGTGTATTTTATGATTTCATCGTCATTTCTTATATTAGCTTTCCTTTTATACGTTTTATATGGTAGCACCATGCCTTTAACCCAGCAAGGTACGTAATTAATTTCTTTTACTTTTGGAAAGTTTTCGTCGATGCTATCGATGTCTTCATCTAGCCTGGTATAAGGGGATGCTTCTAATTTATGTATGCTGTCTTTGATCGGACACCATTTGTAGGTCTCAGGGCATAGAAGATCGGAGGGTGCGAAGTTTCCTTTGTACCTCATTTTCTGACAGGAGTGGATGTAATAGCCCATGTAGTAGTATTTGAGATCAGGGCATTGGGACTGAAGGCTGCGTGTAAACTCGATTTCTCTGAAAGAATGAGATAAAACTGTTAATTGTAACAAAAATATGATTGAAGACAAACAAGCACTAGACCATTGATTTTTAAAGTGCGGGGCGCGACCCATTAGGGAGGCGCAAAGACATCTACAGGGGGGCGCGACTTATAACGGCGTTCAAGCTTTCAAAACATTCTTACATTTTTAAAGAAAAATATAACATGGGCATAGATAAACAATTAAAAAAAATAGATCAATCACGTGGTAGTACACTGCTAGTACCACTATCAAAACTGATCGAGATGGCGTTACTTGTTCCGAATGACAAACGATTTAGTTAGAAATAATGAAATGACAACTTTTAATTTTAAGGTTTATCATATTACATTATTTTATGATATATAAAATAATTAGTGACGTCATATCTACGAAATTAAAGCAAATTCATAATTTATTATTGTAGGTGTTCTACTTGATATATCAAGTTGAACCATTTCGAATATCAATACAAAATAGAAAGTTGCTAAAGTAAGAATTTATACTAAAATCCACTAGATGGCGCAATGTTCAAAGATTTAGAGTCATAAAGTTGCCAGACTGCACTAGACAGTTCTAATTTCGAGATTTCCTGAGCAGTCTTAAAATATTACTGGATATTAGTCAATTTTACAAGAATAATAGTGTCAAAAAGTTGTTAAAATTAACTTACTACATAAACTACTTAACATAACATGTAATACACCAAAATCTTGGGTTACGTGCTCGTCAAAATACTAAAATAATTATGAATTTAATTATGATTTTAATAAATTATTACTTTTCTAAAATAAAATTAAAAATGTGTTGTGTAAATGTTAAAATCACAAAAAAACAACATACCTACATAATATATACATAGAGAATTGCCTTCCCTCGCTCGCTTATTCGAGAATTTTATGTATGTTAATTTTATCGAACCTTTTGGTGTTTCGACCTGGCAGCACATCATTATCATGTATATTCTCGGACTAAAATCGACTCTTACGTTACGTTATCTGTGATCGTGGTGGACGTAATGAGCGTAAAAAAACTTCCTGTTTCTGTTACTCCTGTTGCGTATGCGACTGCAGTGTGTGTATATTTTAGTATTTCGATATTTTATTACAACTGTGCTTTGCCTAACGGACTCCCGATATTCACTTTATCTGACAACTTATGCTCATCCCGCTGGACTTTTGATGATTGCCAAGCCGACGTTACATATGCTCTACACTAGACTTCGATGATTGAATTAGTGTTTACATGCTTTTGCTGTATTTAACAGCCCCAGCTAAGGTAAGTTACCTATTTAACTAACTACTATCTAAGTATCTATCACAAAGTAGTAGTTTTATTTACAGATACCTAACCTCAATTTCTGCATAGATATGTAAGTTGGTACATTATGACCATCTTATGATTTGATTATTTGGAATATTTGAACACAAGCATTCTATTTTCGTGAGAGTATGAGACACTAATACCATTTTGTAAAGTTTGAGCTTTCAGTATTTGATCACCACATTCTACATGTAAATCAATACTATTAGGTACAATATGACCAAATTATTAGTAAGAATTTGAAAATGGTTCTGTCCATTTGTCTCGTTGTCACAATTTCACAGCCTACGACTCTATTGGTTTTAGAAACTAGACCAAAAACATACCTTGTTTAGTTTCTAGATCCATATAACTTGTCATAAGACAAGTAGTGTATATAATTATATATAAATATATACACTTATAAATTACAATTGTGAAGATGTACCTAACAAATTTAATGTCATTATATTGCATGGATACTTTTTTATACCAAGTTCTCACAAGGCCAATTTTGTTATGATGAACAACACTTTTCTATAGATGACATCAACCAATCAAATAGTTAAATTCTATAACTTTTGTATAGCTCTATAATGCCAGCCTAAATGTTCTTCCGAGACAAATAATTCAGTAATGATACAAGTACTTTAACCAATACCGACTTCGTATTGGTTCCAATGTAGGTATTGATAATAAAAGTACTTGGTATCGAAAGAAAAAGTATGACCCTAGCATTTGAACAACTAACTAAATTCACTTGAGCATGAACATGGTATATTTAAAATTATCCTTCTTATATATTATTAGTTACTTTTCTCTTGCAGTGTACTATGGCTCCGGTTAAATGTTACTATCATAATTGTAGTAATACAAATGCAACAAAGTCAGTGTTTTCATTTCCAGTAAATGACAAACCACGCTTGGATCTGTGGATAAAACATTCAGGTAAGCACTCTAGTACCAAATAGGTACCATTTTCTGAAAAAATAATATTCCGGCATATCAGTCAGACTTAGACCTCATTGAATCTATTGAACACACAGTGTATATTTACCATTAAATTCTACACAATTATTACATGGAGCACATTACCATGGGTGTTATTATAATATTTATTACAAGCGACCCGCCCCGGCTTCTCACAGGTAGAGCATAATATACTTAATTTTTTACTTTGACTTGTTGCGTCAAGAATGAATTAACATCTTCAGCCATCATTGTCATATTTCAACAAATTCACACAAAATCTTAACATATTATAAACCTAGACCTAGCTACAGCGGCAAGACCTTCTCATAGTGGGACACTGCAATTTGAACTATCTTCTTACAGTTACTCAGTGTTAGGGGGAATGCACAATTCATTCCAAGCGGGACATCAGTGTAGGACTTACTGCCCCCACTTCATATGAGAAATTAGAATCACAAACCTAAACCTTCTTTATAAATCACTCTGTGTATTGGTGAAAATCCATTCAGTACTTTTGAATTGATTGCGAACAGACACAGACAAGGCAGGGGATTTTCTACGGACTTCCAAAAAGAAGGAGGTTCTCAATTAATTAGTATGTTTTTTTGTTTGTATGTTATGCGATTACTCCGTAAATTGTGAAATGATTCGAATGATTATTTTTTTAATCGGGTCTACCCCATTTTAATTTCATCGAGATTTGATAAGTATCTCCAGAGATAAAACTAAACGTCTCAAAGTTGCTACTGAAATTGACTTGCAGGGTATGGAAGTTGGTTGTTTTAGTTTTTAAAATATCTTAATTATGTTTTATAATATGTAGTGATACACACATCATTATAGGTTGAACTGTTGAACACACAGTTTATATATTTCCATTAAGTAATAAAATTCATACCATAAAGTCTTGAATATAATATATAGCACTAAACTAATAATGTTTTGCTTCAGATATAATATAGACATTTATTATTTTGATTCATCGTAATCAGCCTCTCCCAAGACACACCACTGAGCCTGATTCTTCGGCTCATTGGGAGGGATATGCCCTAATTGCCACGCTGGCCAGGCGGGTTGGCGATCGCAGGACATAGCTTTATTCTTGTACAGGTGACGCTGCTGCCCGTCACCCTGCCCATCACCGGCCTATAGTATTTAGCTATGCCATAATTTGAAATGGTTATACCGCCATTTGTCGGTCTCCAGAGCCTCGTATTTATTTTAATTACCGATTTTTAATTTTAATAATTGGCTATTCTATTATATCACTTCAATCACTAAAACTACAGTTAGAGACATGAATACTGCAAATGTTGTCATTGTTTGACTTCTATTTTTTTAACTAAATCGTTATAAATTGTAATTTGGTTCTATCGTTATTAGGGTTCCATACTGCAAAAGGAAAAAATCAACTTGTCAAACTAGGTTAAAGTAGAAACTTAACTTTGCAGACCGATCCCTAGACCGATGCCTAGACACTGATCCTGCACTAACCACAAATAATAAGTTTGTAATAGTAAATTTGCAATTTTTTTGGAGAATGTTATTTAATGTTAGTATGTTTTTAGGGTTCCATACCTCAAAAAGAAAAAGGAATCGTTATAGGATCACTTTGTTGTCCGGCTGTCTGCCTGTCAGTGATCATTTGCGTGTTATAATTGAAAAAAAAAATTGAGCCTTGCGTATTGTAGTGGATTGACGATTAACTAAGTTAACTATTTGATTAACGGTGCCCGGCTATGCCCATAGGCAGTGATTCGTAAGGAAGGTTTAGGCGTATAACGTTAAGGTTTTGTGTAAATTCGTTGAAGATATTAATTTCATACTATACTTTAAGGCGGACGCAGACATAACCGCACCGCACGCGGCGCATTCGCCCCAGTCATCGCTTTTGTTCATCTGTTGTGTTCATGTTTGTCATGTTGACTGCGGCGCGGGTGGGCGTGCGAGGTTGCATAGAATTTCATGTAAAAAATTCAAAAGCGGCGACTGCGGCGCGTGCGCTGCGGCTTTAGTGTGCGTTCACCTTTATTAGCATTTTAGGGTTCCGAATCCAAAGGGTACCAACGGAACCCTATTACTGAGACTTAGCTGTCTGTCCGTCCGTCACTGGGCTGTATCTTCTTTACAGTAATAGATAGATCCCATCAAAAACATTACAAGTAAAAAGTTGCATGTCTCGCAACGCAGTTCTTATACAACAAAAAAAAATTTAAGATGTAATGTCAAACCAAGTAATTTAATAATAATAATTTATTAAACCGACTTACTTTATTACATGTGTATAAGTGAACTAAAAATTGTTTTTAGGAAATGCAAATCTGGCATCCTTGACACACACAGAATTGAAGCATCGTTTTTTATGTGAAGATCATTTCAAAACGGAAGATGTTCTCAAGCATTCTGCAAGAGCTAGACTGTTTCACAAAGCTGTGCCTTTAATGTTACAATATGTTACATCAGAATGTAAGTAAAATGTATTTGATTAAATTGACTGATGTAGGTATGGTTGCCCAATTTGTAATTTTAGTAAAAGTGTCCCGCTCCAAAATTGTGCTCTTACGGTATGGATGTTTGCCCAGGATAGACCAATACGGATTCATGACTCTAATCTCATCGGGTTACCAAATCAGACCAGCTTGGCGGACTGGTTACCTCTAAGACAACTGACCCCTGCTACTTTAGATAAAAACAGCTACTATGGACAGCATAGAATAGAATATATTTATTGTGTATCCTGCCACAATAATCTTTAGATCTATATGTATGACATATTTGGCTCCAAGGTAAAGGAGTAAAGTATCTGTTTGATATTTTATATTCTGTATGTATTTTTTTTATGGATGTTCATTGTTCATCGATATTTTCCCCAATTATGAACCGATTAAAAAAATATTTTTTGGTTTGAAACAGTATTCTCTCGAAGTAGTACTATTGTAATTTCGAGATCTGATAAGTATCTTCAGATATATGGTCGATAAACGTCTCAAACTTGATAGTGAAACTGGCTCGCGTGGCATGGAAGTCGGTTGTTTTAGTTTTTAAACTATCCTTATTATATTTTCACTCTAATTATGAATCCCCAAATTAAAGCAAGACAAGACGGCTAGTTTTTACTCATGTCACACAAGAGGAGTTCTCATGTATACAGATGTGAAACAGTATGTTCGATTAGAAGACAGACATACTTAGTTTATTGGAGTTTACTACTTAAGAATCGATTTCATATACATACAAGCACGGGGCACTAAAAATTATGGGTTGCTGCCACTAGAGCATACAATCCCGGGATACCAGTACCCCGAAACACCGGGATCCCGAAATACCGGGATACCGCATACATTTTGCGAGGCTAATCTTGGTCGAGAATTTTGAATCGTCCTATTAAAGTTATGTGTGAAACCTTGGGTTTAAAATTTCTATTTAATGATATCCTGAAGCAAAAAACATCCCGTTTTTACACGGTTTTCCCTTGTTTCGTATAACAATTTAAAATAAAATTCGATAATGACGATATCGTCAGAAAATCTTAGGTGTGAGAGGTAATCGTCGTTGTTATTTATGCCCTGTTCTTACTAGTTCAGTGTCTCGAACGTATTCTCTAGTAGCTAGAGCGTTTTCAGTTTGTATAAAATTAGTTAACATAAATGTTGAGCAAACCTAATATTTGTGTTCTATATTATTATTTGAAATAAACATTCATTTAACATAAATTTGTTTTATATTAATAAGGTTTTCCTTAGACTAACTAGTTAACAGAGGCCGATTCGGTTCTGTTACTCGCCGGCCGATGCCGCGGCACGCTCCCTTCCCTCGCTCGGCTCGTGCATTGTGCTCAAAAGTAACCTAATCCTACGACCAATATGACTTTGCCCTCGAATTGGATGTGTAATATATGTATAAACCTTTTCTAACGAAACAAGCGTTTTTTTATTTTATTTTGTAGCATAACAGTCCAAGTAAAATTATATTTATACGAAACAAGGGCGTACCGTTTTTGCAGTTTTATAGCATCAGTGTTTTAAATTAATTTAATTATCTTTTATATGTCCCTAGGTAACGAAATATCATCACCCGAGACTTTGAAAGTTAAAACCCCACAAAAGGTTTATAAAAGAAAATGTATAGATCTACCTATGCAGATAGATCTCTCACCATCCACATCTTTGATAGATGCGCCATTACACACACAGCATGTACGTAAACGTCGCAGGCTTTTTGAGGACAACGAAGATCGTCTTGAATTAAAGCGTTTGAAAAAAAAAGTGAAGATACTACAACAACGGAACAAACAGAAAAGTGCTAAGATACGCCGGCTGACTTTGAAAGGATATAAGCAGAAAAAAATGATTTTCCTTGAATCCCTTTCATTTTCAAGCAAGGGCGCTAAAACTATGGCTGCAATGCAACTGAGAAGTACAAAATCTAGACAGAAATGGACGAAAGCAGAAAAAGATCTTTGTCTGTCAATTTATTACAAATCACCTTCTGCTTACATCCACATGAGAAGACAAGGAATTATTATGGCGTCACCATCGACAATTAGAAGATGGCTAGGACAAACCAATTGTTTACCGGGTCTTCAAAAAGATGTGCTCCTGAACGTGGAAAAACATTTTAAAAATGCCACTATTCAGCAAAAAAGTTGTGTTTTAGCATTCGACGAAATGTCAATAATGACGTCTTTGGAATATTCGAAGAAATATGACCTCATAGAAGGCTTTCAAGATTATGGCAGAGGTGAAAGAATAGCATTGTTGGCCAAATATGTTTTGGTGTTTTTGGTCCGGGGCCTTTACAGTGGCTGGAAACTGCCTGTGGCATATTTCTTGTCAGCTGGCAATGTTACTGCTGACAAATTGTCATTTTTGATTAAAATTGTGTTAAACAAATTATTTGACGTCGGTCTTCTCCCAAAAGCGATTGTATCGGACCAAATTTCGACTAACCAAAAAGCATTAAAGGGTTTCGGAGTGTCAGCTGATTCGCCATTCTTTTTTTGCAATGGGAGAAAAATATTTGCATTTTTTGACATACCACATGCGCTAAAAAATATTAGAAACAATTTTATGACAAACGATTTAACGGACGGCGAAAAAATTTTTTCTTTTAGTGATGTATTAAAAACGTATGAAATAGACAAACAAAACAAAAGCAAATGCTTGCATAAGTTAACACCAGCTCATTTAAAGCCAAACAATTTTCAGAAGATGAAAGTAAGCTTAGCAGCCCAAGTATTAAGTCGTTCAGTAGCGGTTGCCATAAGAACTGCTTTGGGCACAGGGGAGTTGCAAAGCCAAACAGCATTAGACACTGCAAATTTTATCGAAACAATAAATTACGCTTTTGATGCTCTAAATAGCAAAACACGTAAATCTAAAAACCCTTACAACAATGCACTTACAAAACACTCAAATCTGGCTCGTCAGGCTTTAATAAAAGGGAAACATTTGCTAATAAAACTAAAGAAAATTTTTAAAAAGAAGGATGGCTCCACCGTTTTAAGAAGACCTCCAAGCTTCGATGGCTTTCTTCAATCGATAGAAGCTGTTATGCAAATTTTTGACGAAGAATCCTCAGACGGCATCAAATATATGTTCACAAATCGATTCAATCAAGACGTAATAGAAAACTTTTTCTCAATATTGCGGCTAAAAGCCGGATTTAACAAAAACCCAAGCGCCAGAGCGTTGCGTACGATTTTTCGGAGCCGGTTAGTCAACGCCCTTATGAAAACTCCAGAAACTAAAAACTGTATGGAAGACGACGCAAAGTTTATAGATATCAATGATCAAACTATACACGAGAATGCAAATAAAGAAAACGAAGTAACGTTGTCATCAAATGTCGCAGTCACAAGTGTCACAACACAGCAACCAAGCACGAGCTATGAAAAACAACCAGTTGTTGTACCCCAGTCCAATCCACTAAAAGTAACATTAGAAGAGTGCTCAATCGTATATTTAGCAGGTTATCTAGCAAAAAAATGTATCGATTCATACCAATGCCCGAATTGTAAGATCACATTAATAAAAAATGAAGAGCTCAATGACGAAAACCAACTATTAATAATGCACAAAATATATCCATCTGCAAACACTCCGAAACTGCTTGCTCCATCAAAAGGATTAGTTGATGTAGTCAGTGAATCTTTAAAAATATTTAAAGAAAATTTTGAAAACTCGATGCACATTAAAAACTTGCGTCAAACAATGCTCAAATCCATAAATCAAAATATAGAAAAAGGCAGTATTTGTAGTGACCATGAAGAGTATATAATTAGGCATCTTCTTCTCGTAAAAATTTACGATTATTGTAAGGCACAGAAAAAGAATGTATTGGAAAACAAAATGCATTCTAAACTAAGAATATTAAAAAACCTGTAAAAAATATACTACGTAATATATATTAGCTGTTTATTTTCGCCTTTACATTGTTAGGCAGTTCATCTATAAGATGACAGGGTATTCAGTCACAGAATGTTATCTTTATCAATGACCGTTATTCAGGTGACACATAGGTTGAATTTTAAACCTAGGTACATCTCAACAAACAACTTTTACTATGATATGGGACTTACCCTGTTTTCGCGAAATAAATCTCCTTTTTCTTTCGAACTTTCTATTTTTTTTATCAACACTTACATGATGAGCTTCCAAGAAAATAATTTTATCCTGAGGTTCCCGTAACAATCACGTCATAATTCGGATTTCAATGTTCAACTTATCTACCTATGGTAAATATTATTTTGTATATATATAAATATATAAAAGTAAATCTCTATTCCCCTTGTTCACGCCATCACTTGTCTTGAGAAGGGGTGGACCGATTTGTCTAATTCTTTTTTGTTCAGGACAAGGATTTTATGACAGATGAGTTATAAATAAATTGAAGTATTTTATTAACGCCGGTGAAGATAATCAAAATCATAGATGCGGGGCACAGCTAGTTAAATTATATAAATCGACTAATTATATTACTTAAATTTTAATCCTGAAAATCCCTATATCCTATAGGATATAGCCTAATCCATTGTACTGGCTATCCCTATACAACATTTTAGGTATAACAGTTCAGCCGTTTGACCGTGAAGAAGTCCCAAATAAATAAACAAATTGACGTTCGCATTTGTAATATTGGTGTTGATTATTTATTTTCTACATGTATTAATAATACATATCCGTGTATATACAGAGCGTTAAAGTAAAATTGAATTAGGCTGAAGAATCAGAATTTTTGTGAAAAATTACAATCGGCATCATTTATATTTGGTAACCATGTAGGTGATGTGTAACGATCTTCTGTATACATTGAGGTATGAAGATAAATATATACGCATCGCTCGCTTAACACAAGTAATAATAAGTTTATTTTATACTAGCAGCCCGCCCCGGCTTCGCAAGGGTAGAACATATATGCCTACAAAATTCGCATCAGTTTGTTGCATCGAATATAAAATATGAACATATCATCAACAACAATCATCGTCATATTTCATCCAATTTACACAAAACCTTAACGAATTATGCACCTAAACCTTCCTCATAAACACTCTGGCTATTGGTGAAAACCGCATGATAATCCGTTCAGTAGCTATTGAGATTATTGCGAACAGACAGACAGACGCAGTGATGAACTTTGTTTTATAATACTTACGTATTGATATTGGACGGCCCTTTGGCGTAAAGGATAGTTACCCTGATTCTGACCCGACAGTCGTTGGTTCTAATCCTAGCTATACCTACCAATGAAAGTTTTATGTGCATTCATGAATCATGAGTTTTCGTACAGTGGTAGTGGAATCATTAAATCTACCAAAAAGTAGCTTACCACCAAGCAGTACATCTGCCGCCGTAACCTTACGGCGTTCCCCGACGCAAAATGTAGAGGTAATATACGTTTAACGTGTGTATCTGTGTGTCTGTCTGTAGCATCTTAGCACCTAACCGGTTTTTTTTTTATTATTTTTATTATTGATAGTTTTTTTTGTTTGATAGATGTCTTTATCGAGAGATTTCTTAGCTTTGATTCATGAAAATTCGTTCAATCGTTATAAAATTATGAGCTTTTTTCTAGTTAATTGCGCTTTGAAATCAACTTTCATAGGTCTGATCAATTCGAAAATCTTCTTCTTCAACGATATTGTAAGAACATGGAAGCCTCCTGGACTCTACAGAATACTCAAATCCTCACCAACTTACAGCTCAGATTTTAAATGTCGTGATTAGAGTCATTGGAAAAAGCTATTATACATAGATCAGTCGGGGTGGTTTAAAATATTATATTATATTATTATATATAGATGAATATTATTTTATACAATAGATCATATTATTACACTATATTGACTTCAAATTGATTGTGATCGGTGGGGATCTACAGCATAGCTAAGCTTATAATAATATTTTCGAAGTAACTATGACCTAATCTGTGGTTTCACTGCAAATATTTTATTAATTTTGCGATGCGTGTTTGTGAAATTCGTGATATTTTCTAGAGTTTTCATTTGAATTATATACTGTAAAGGACAATTTTAATCTATAATATGTGGCCAAGCTTATTAACGTAATTATTTGGATAAGGATTAATACTATATACTTGAAAATAGCCTTGGAAGTTTGTAATATTTTTTAACAAGAATTTTAAGATTAAAATGGTTACTGTGAGTCAACCTTAAGAGATAGACATATGCTGTCGCGGACTTTTTTGTAGGTCTTATTAAGTTGTACAACTCTTGCATAGAAAATATTCTTCTATCTATTTTCAATTAAGCAGCGTTCGTAAGAAACGTGTTTTTTCGACCGTTTATTTGCCGACTTAGGTTGCAAATTAGATCTCCACGAATGTACCTTTGATTTAAACGGGATAATATATAGCCTATTTTCATTCCGAAAGTCCATTCTATGTATTAGTGAAAGAATTTTTTAAATCGGTTCAGTAGTTTTTGAGCTTACTCATTACAAACATACAAAAATACAAATGTTCGCTCTTTATAATATTAGTATAGATATACTTAGCTACGCGTCGCGCACGGGCTATAGGCGCTTGAACACTGATCGCGCAATGTTCATCATCATCATAATCAGCCGATATCAGTAGTCTACTGCTTGACGCAACTGAGCCCGATCTTAGGTTGTCTTGTTGTTGATCTTCTTGTTTCCAGTCAGCAATGCTAGGTTATGTTATTTATTTATGTAAAAAGGTGGTATAGAATAAATATATCTATGAAACATTCTTGAACTTTTATTTTTTCAGTATTCACAACAATTTTTGTCTTTAAATGTGTCATCTCATTGTTCTTTTTTTTTTACAAACCTTGCACATTTGCGATGTAAGTACCTACCCGGGCACACGGGCGGCGTTGTCGTCCGACATCAAAGGCGTATCAAGTGTATGGATTGTGAAACTGGTTTTACATGGATTGGTAAAACTGCTTGTGCTAAGTATTATTTATTCTGTGCCGACAACTATAGGCAGGTAGGAACCTTATCCATCCTATAGAAATCCTTGTCGAACTAACGATAGAAATAATTTATAGCACCCACGAATAATTACGAGCCTCTCAATTACCTAATAAACACCACGGAAAATATACTTCTTACTTCTTTTGTGCTAATCTATGTTGAAGATAAATAACAGAAGATTTCAACTGCGCGTATTAAAGGAAAAAGACTGAAACCCCTAAATATTTAGTTATGCTTATTTCTTTTTTTGGGTTCCGTAGTCCTGACAAGGAACCCTTATAGTTTCGTCATGTCCGTCTGTCTGCCTGTCCGAGGTTTTGCTAAGAGACCGTTAATACTAGAAAGCTGTAGAAAGCTAATTTTGTAGGGGTATGTATATAAAAATTCGCCGACAAAATGGTGAAATAAAATGTTGAAAGTTTTTTTAGGTTACCTCCTACGTGGGAATGATTTTTTTCTTCGTCGTCTACCCCATCGTGTGGGGTATCGCTAAATAGGTCTTCTAAAATGACTTGCTAATATCATTTTTCGATTGAATGCTCCGTTTACGAAATATTCAACTTTAAAGTGCAAATGTTTGTTCCAGTAGGGCGTGTCCCCCCCTTCCCTCTAAAAGCTAAACTGCTTGCTTGAAAAATCTGGAAAAATTCCTGATAATAGTGCATTTCATGAACTTTAAAGGAAAACTATACCGGTTAAGATAACTTTATTAGTTAAGCACTAATAGTCGTTGAACTTGGGTGTTAGATAATTTTGTACCAGATACAAAATCCTTAGAATAAATGCTTTAAAGTGAGAAAGACGAAGTACCTAGTTGCTTGTTTATAACGGGTAAAGACGCATTAAATAACGGGATACTACGGAACCCTATATTGCGCGTCGCCCGACACGCACTTGGCCGGTTATTTATGATATAAGGTAACACAGGACACGCACGACGCTCGGCTGATGGTATGCGATGACGTCTACCTATTACAGATTCAGCCGCATGCAGAATACTGGATAGCTATAAACGCACAGCGCTCGCCTGATAGTAAGCGATGACGTCTACCTACGGCAGCATCCAGAATTCTGGATAGCCAGTCAGATCATAGTGTTGAATGTCTCTACACTGCGCTTGATTCCTTGTTATATTGTAATGTATTAGTGTGGATTATTAAATAACCATTAAGTGCCGGAGAAGTGTGAGTATAGGGAAACAGCACAATGATGAGAACATCATGCCCAATCTAACATGCTGGCTAGGACTATCGTAGCGCCCGGCACGCCCTGTAACATTGTACACAACCCCTTAACTATAATATTGAAATAATATTCACTATGTATTTAAACTAAGTTAAATTTAACAACACTCATGAGTGTTGTTAAATTTAAATTATATATATAAACAATTATATTATATTATTTATATTATATATATACAATTTACATTATAACTTTTCAGCATGAATGCTGAAAAGTTATAATTTTTTTTCATTAGATTCATTTCTGCACAAAAAATGTACGAATTGTTTCAAAATGTCCGGATGATGTATCTATGTGCGTAACGCGCAATGCTCGAGCGAGCGCGCGTAATAAGAAGCTGAATGATTTCCGTGCTTCTAATCGTAGCTACTATTGCCTAAGCTGTGACGTATACTGCGAAGATGGTACGATTGGTACGATCGAGCTCAAACTATGTATCTCTGCATAAATATCATTAAATTTACATTAGCGCCATCTATAGATACGATTGACCTCTAGCTACGTTTTGACGGTAACGCCACATAGATGGCACTTAAAAATAAAACTTTATTGTACATGTGGTGCCTCTTGCGGCGTTAAGGGGAACTAAGAGGTACCAGCGACGATATTAAGTCTTAGGCTAGGTCGTTTCTAAAGCACTAAATGAGCATTCTATGTTTTCTTTATTCTATGAACATGGGTTAAAAACTATTGGAATCGTTTCTGTAACGGATTCTAAACAAACTACTTTCAAGTTTCGCATCAAGTATATACCTTATATATTTATACCCTTATTTTATTTTACAATTGCTTGGCGAGCCCACTTGCTGCGCACTACTTGCTAGTGGGCTCTGGGCCTAGGGGAGGCGTGGGCATATTAATTTAAGCAGTAGGGAGGCGTGATACTTATAAGTTTGGGAACCTCTGCACTAGACTATAACTGACTTGATGGAAAGTGGCGATGCCCGTCTCAGTTGGAATCATGCTTGTCTAGAAATAAGATCGTTTAAAAAAACTAAAAGAACCGACTTTAAACGCCACGCTATTAATTGTAAGTACCAAGTTTGAGGTGTTTATATCCTCCATATCTTTGGAGATACTTATAAGATCTCGATGAAATTACTATGGTACCATTCTAGAGATATCCAATTTTAGAGATTCCAACAAAAAATATTTTTTTGTTGTAAAGGATAAAGATAAATGATTTGAACTTCGTCGTTTATGAACCGATTTCGACGAAGAATCGTCGATTCTTCTCTATCCGCGAACAAACATAAAATAATTTTTAAAAATGTATACGATCGAATTGAGAAACATCTATTTTTGAAGTCGGTTAAAAATAAGTTCATAAACTAAAACCAGACTAAATTTTTTTAGTTCATGACTTTAGTCCTCTAGAGGGCGCCATTTTCAATGTAATGTGACATCACGTCCATTAACCAAGGTTCCAACAATACCTCGTTTGTCAAATTAAAATAAAGAGTTTAGAGTTAATGAGGAAACAGATCAACATACATACCCCCTGGTAGCGACTGACCGAGTCAACCTAGCTCCTTTATGAATCATAACCCTCCTTTTTGTTTCACCGTTTGTCAAGGGGGGAGGTGAAACGAATAAAATAAAACTTGACGATGGGTTTAAGGAACGAGACCTAGACTTGAATTCAATAAATAAAATATAATTTTTATATTATACCTTAGAGCTCCATATGTTCCCAAGTGCATATGCCTATACTGCGGGTCGTAGAAGAAGTATACAGAAGATACACACTTAGGCAGGATGTCTATAACTCCGACGGCTACCAGTTTACCGTCCAACCAATACTGCTGGTGAAAGGAACCGTAGCCACACGCCGGACCACCTTCCGTATAATGTTCTTCCTGAAATACATACCAACCTCATAAAAGTGTGTTAAAAAATAAAAAATCTTACTTTACATGCCGCGCGAGTACAGTTTCAATAGTAAGTTTGAGGTGTTTATCTCCATATCTCTGAAGATACTCATCGTATCCTATACTTCGGCCGTTCAGAGAATGCGTTCCTGACACCTATCAGTTAGTCACGACTAGTGATGGGCACAACATAACACTGAGTTCGTTATCGTTCCTCCAAAATGAACCGCCGCATTATTTTTAAGATTATTTTCGTTTTAAATTGGCGGAATCATTTAAAATTTATATTTTAGTTATTTAAGTGGAAACCAAAGAAAGGTAATATTAATATAATAAAATTGTTTTATTTATCCTTTGTTACAAAGTTACAATCTCTATTTCTATGCAATAAAGTACATTGAATTGAATGTGCGTACAGAATATTAATCAGACTCCGATTCACTTGAGGAGGTGGTGTCTTCATCATCATCTTTGCCTATATATATAATTATATTATTATCAATAACAGAATCAATCCTGATATCTCGGTCAAAATGTTCCAAAATCAGGTTTTTAGTCTTCTCAACAACCTTTGCCCAGTCATCTCTTGTGACTTACCCGCAGGCTTACTTTAATAGGGTCATCATCTTTTTCGTGCTGCATGGCGGGGAAGTATTGTGGCGGGCGGCGTAACCTTTTATTTGAGCCCAGATTAGCTCGATCGCGTTATATTGGCAATGATACGGTGGAATTCTTAGAACGCGATGACCGTACTCCAGAGCCAGTTCATCGATTTCGTATCGCACATTTGCCGCTTTATTTTCTTTAACTAATTTAAATAGCTCTGCTTTTAGCTTCTGCATATTTGCGTCAATGCCTTTTGCTTGTAACCAAGCCACCATTTCTTCTGTTTTATTAGCTTGGGTAGGTGGTTTCTGTATTTGAACCGAGTGATAGGAGGCATTATCCATGAATATTACAGAAGGCTCTGGTAGGTTGGGCAAAAGCACGTTCTGGAACCACTCTTTAAATGTAGTGGCATTCATTTCCTCGTGGTAGTCATTTGTGGTTTTTGATTGAAACGTCAGTAACGCGTTCTCCACAAAGCCGTATTTTGCAGAACCTGCGTGGCATATTATCAGACGGGCCCCCTTACCCATTGGTAATTTCGACGTCGACGCTTGTGTATCATCCGTCCAAGAACGGGAAACCGTGTGATTGGCGTTTAGCCATGTCTCGTCAATGAACACGACATTATCCCAGTTATCAATTTTTATCCGTTTTAAAATTATGTCGTATCGTTCCAATAAAATTTTTCTTTTGTCTGTTTTTTTATACGAAAAACCAATATCTTTTAAGATTTTGGTTAAAGCAGTTTTACCCCCGCTAAACAGTCCAGCTTCTCTTAACGATGCCAAAAGCTTCTTCCTGTTGAGATATTCATTTCTGGAATAGTAACCAAATATATGATTTCTGATTGCATCGGCGTCAAAGGTGTCAATATCTGTCACGGGTTTAGTTCTACGTTTCTTCTTCGGAGTACGTAAAATATTATCTTCCGTGCCAGTAGAGCCGAACTTTACTTTATTAATATTTGTTATCGTTCGTTTGCTAACTCCAAGCGCCTGAGAGACGCGTTCTTGTACTTGTTCGACAGGTACCAGGGGTCCGCAATTTTGCCGCTCCCGCTCAAAGTAATCTTGCAGCTTGATGATTAACTCACGGGCTCCACTTTTCAATGTTTGTCCACGTTTAGGCATTATTATGCACCAAAAGCAAAACACAATCGGAGTCCGATTTAGCGCCGATGTCAGTTTGAAAAGCAGAAACAGTCCATTAAACGAAAGCCGGGTAATCAAATAAAAACAGATCGAAAACACTTGAAGAACGTGGTCTATGCGCACGAAACGACAACAGACGACTGTTTTAGCGTCACAAAATGGCGGCCCATAACGCCATTTGGGGTTACCATTTTTAATCTAAGTATAAAAATGCTAGTAACGCCATTTGGGGTTACCATTTTCAACCTAAATATAAAAATGCTACTTTCTTTCGCGCGTTCGGTTTGGTCGTAGTTTTATTTTTATATTTTATAAAAGTTATCTTATAGTCCATTATTTTCAAATTCTTAAAAAGAAAAACAAAACGTATTGTTTTATAAAGTATAACTGTTTAAGAACAGATTACGATACTATTATTGCCTGTTATTGTTAGCACAGCACTACAAATAAATATAAAGAGCTGACATAACCTTGTAATAGCGCAGTATAGATTTAGAAAAATATTGTTTACCAAGTTATTTGACACTCAGTTTGGCACAAAATTATAACATTCATTGATTATTGATATAATAATGTTGTTTTAATGCTCATCAATTGTTAAAACGGTAAACAACCAGCAAACATATTTTTATCGTAACTGCAACGCCATTACAAAGTTACGTCGTCAGTTCAATCGCTACGTGTCAGGAACGCATTCTCTGAACGGCCGTAGTATATATAATATATTATACATTAAAACCTTCTCTGAAAAATATAAATTGAAAAATGAAAACTCCATCCAAATTAGCTCAGTAATTTTTGAGAAAAATGCATACAAACATACATAATACGGTTCAAATACAGAACATCCTGCTAACATTCCTTGCTGCCAAAAAGTAGTACCATCATCAAGGAGATAATCTCCCACCGTAACCTTACGGTGTTCCGGCAACACACACAGCCCTTGGGAGTCAGAGTATTCTAGGTCTAGCGTGTTTACCAACTTCGACCACATCATCGCTTAGCACCGGGTAGTAGTCAAACGCTAGCCTATAACATATAAAATAAACTGCCTGAGTGCAAGTCGGACTCGCACTCGTAGGGTTCGGTACCACACTACAGATTTTTATAAGATCGAGCAAAAATACCACTATCATTTTTCGCCAGCAAAAATTAATAATTAATAAACATTTTATTTCTTATAACGCCATCTAACGTATAACAAAGGTGTTATGGATCGGCATTTCATTATAACGCCATCTATGGACGATTAGGTAAAACGTTCATAGATGACGTTACATACAAATGCCGAAAAAAAAACACGTTTCTTGTATGGAGACCCCTATTATTTTTATCTTTATTCTGTTTTCAGTATTTGTTGTTATAGCGGCAACAGTTGATGTATTTATCATCTGTGAAAATTTAAACTGTCTAACTATCCCGGTTCATGAGATACAGCCTGGTGACAGACGGACAGACAGACAGACGGACAGCGGAGTCTTACCCTTTGGGTACGGAACCCTAAAAACATATTTTTTTGAAGTCGGTTTCTAACAGGTTACTTCACTAGTTATATACTGATTTTGAACATATTTTTAGGGTTCCGAACCCAAAGGGTACCAACGGAACCCTATTACTGAGACTCCGCTGTCCGTCTGTCTGTCTGTCTGTCTGTCCGTCTGTCACCAAGCTGTATCTCATGAACCGTGATAGTTAGACGGTTGAAAATGTTGAAATTTTCACAGATGATGTATTTCTGTTGCCGCTATAACAACAAATACTAAGAACAAAATAAAGTTGAAAATTAAAGAAAAGTTTAAATAAAGTTTTTTACGAGAGCGCCGCGCCATCTAGTTAGCATCAAAGACGGCGCGTCGCTATCGTCTTTACCGTAATCTGAATATCGGAAGCGGCTCCAACGATTAAATAAAATGTAGTATACAGGGGATTTCGGAGGCGATAAATCGATCTAACATGACTCCTAACATTTTCAGAAAATGTTGTTTTATTCGTTTTTTCAATAATCAACTTTATTGATAATCAACTTAAAATATGACTCTTCCCGACATATATTGGCGAGTAGAAGTACTGTGTCGGTAAAGCAGTTACTAGCTCTCAATTTAAAAAAATCTGGTATTATTATTCGTCAATAGATGTCGGGAAGAGTCATATTTGTCTTTGTAAGCGGCAAAAAATACCGAGCAAAGCTCGGTCAACCAGATATTTAATAATATTAATTACTACAATTACTATTACTACTATAACTATTACTACTATATAATACTATTCTACCTTTGTGTTAACGTTTACATAGTTGGTGTTAGAAGTTCGTTAGAAATTCGATATATGGCGTTCGGAACCCTCCGTGTGCGGGACAAAAGTCTGACTCGCACTTGGCCAGTTTTATTTTAAATAGTTACACAGGCTAGTTAGGCTAGACCACTATCTAATGTTGCCAAGCAACCTTAAAGTGTCCTAGAGCTAGTTGCAGACCCCAAAAACCATAGCACGATGCCTTCTTAGACCGCATCGTCACTTAACATCAGGTAAGATAACAGATTGCATATCTGTCAGACATAAAACAAACAGATAGAGATGCGGTTGATACTGGTGCCCTCCCCTGGCCCCGAATGAAGCTGTAAAGGCCAGTAATGACCCAGGCCAATAGTAATTATATTATTGAACATTCTGGGCCAGTAGCAAAAGTTCATTAAAAAACACGTACTCACCAACAAAGGACTAGAAACGAGGAACTCTTCGAATTTAGACTCGGTACATTTGGACGGCTTGTCGTTGTGTACCGTGGTTTGATACTTCACGTACATTTGGTGGGTTTCTGTCGCGCTCGCTAAGTACTCTGCGCTCGGTGGGTTGGTTCGGACTAGTTTAATCTGGAAATTAAAAGAGAAACACTGCTATGATATTTACTTATGACAATGGCTAATGGTTTCACCCGCGTGACCCTCACGAAAATCTAATTTATTGATTACAAAATATCGAATTACATAATACAGAATGTTCAGCAGATATTGAATATACGAAAAATGTAGGAACATCTGTTACTTACTCAGCTCAAAGAATTTGACCACGGTTTTTTTTCTAATTTTGCAGTAATTCATCACTTTAAAACTTGAAACTCCTGAAACCTTATTTAAAACTAATAAAATCGGCAATAGTTTTCACTACCAAGGAATGGAATTCCTTGCCTGAGTCTGTGTTTCCCGATAACTACCACCTGGGGGTCTTTCAAGTCGCGAGTGAATAGGTACCTTTTTAGGCAAGCGTGCAACATCTTGGACCACAGCGTCACATAACATCAGGCGAGGTAGTGGTCAATCGATTGCCTATTGAGCATAAGAATTATATAAAAATATGAACTGAAATGTTAGAAGATTATTTTTAAATTACTAATATTTGGCAGAAAATTGTTAGAAAAAAGTTATGAACCCCAAAGCATACAAAAAGTGGCAAGAACCTATCCGATGGCCAGAATAACACAATTAAATATTTTGAAATATTTTCAATAATTTAATAATTTTGTAACATTTCGAAAGGCGAACATCCTCATTTAAGGTTCCATAAAATTAAATTTAATTAACATTAAATATATTGATATACTCATTGTTTGCAGAACTAAAAAATAGGTACATGTTATTTTCCTGGCACATTTTGAATAGGCATTGTCAGCATGATAAATGAAGCTAATTATTTACATAGAACAAAAACTCTTTACAAAAATCGATAATTAACTACTTACCTCTAACTTTTGTTTAAATAAATCAGGCAGTTCATTTATAAACTCTTCGAGTTGTTTTTCTTTGTTTTTGTTGTTGGTGGGTAATGTGGTGACGTCGATTCCCTTTTCTCTTAATTTTTCTAGTTTCCTTTCTTTTCGGAGTTGTTTTGCTTTCTTGCACGGCGCCTTGTTGGGGTCTGGACCTGAATCTGTTACAAAGATACATATTTAATTATTTACCTGCAACCAAAGAGAATATAAATACTACGTCTGCCACCAGCTATAGCCTATAACCAGCGGACAATCAAGATACTTCCAACGATACCTCATGTGTCAAATTATGATAAGAAGTTCAAAATCACAGCCCTCTTGTAGTCAGTTAAAACTATACATTTCACAGTCGACTGATATGTCTATTATTTAAATCTAAATATTTTTTTCTAAAAACTTTTATTATTTTTGTCTAACTTCACAAAATGATTAATTAGTGTGATGGTTGCATTTTTCTCATACAGCTCTAGCATTCACATATGGACTTGTGGCATGCAAGCAAATTGAATGTAGACATGCGACAGCGTATCTGCTAAGTTCACCGCGAAGTGACACTGGCCACTCTACTTTCGACCCCTCCTTATTGATTATAATAGATCCACACTCATAATTGGCTATTCTTGGTTATTGCTTTGTTGGCCCATTGATGTCTTCTACTGCATTCCATTACAATATTCTGGTATTTTCTGATGAAAACCATTTTAGTTATGGAGTTAAAATTGTAATATTATTTATTCTAAAAATTACTATGTTTAGTTAAGAGTAGCTGAGTAGCCTTGACTACTTTTAAAGATAACAGTTATTTTATTATTTTATGAAGACTGATGAGATGAACATATTTAAATCATACCTACCTTTTTTAGTCAGTTTCGGAAGATTTTCATCTACACTTGATTCCATTTTCTCATTAGATGCAAACGCTAAAAATACACAAAAGAATATTTTAATCAAATAGTTTAATAAGAGTTAATTAATAGTTAAGAGTTAAGTTAATTGCTAGGATAAGCTGTATTATCGTAGCAAATAAGTTTTTTTTTATTACAGTAGATAAGCAAGCATTTGACCACTATCTCACCTGATGTTAAGTGAAGATGTAATCGACGATGAAGCATACTTTCCCAGAAGATACCTGTTCACTCGCGATTTAAAGACCCCTGGATTGCACTTGTTTAGACAGCTTATCAATTTAGGGGGCCTAAGCCATATGACAATATGCAAATACAACTAAAATAGTGTAAATATCATAAGGTGTAATATTAAATTTTGAAGTCTATGAACATTTTATTTTTGTATTGGAGACTGAGACATTTGACCACTATCCCACCTGATGTTAAGTGATGATGCTTATCACTCTTATTTGAAGTGGAAAACTGAAGTGAGACGAGATACAACTGAATTTAAATCAAACTAAACTAAGATACAAACCAGTCTTTCTTATTCGCTGGATTCTGACCATACTACAAAATGGTAAATGGTAAATAGCAGCTTTGTTCAGTGCAAGCTAATCTAGTGATTTAATTGAAAATTACAGATTAACAGCTATATTCACTTTGACAAACGCATAGTGGTGGGCTTCATTCAAGTTTGGTCAATAATGTGTCGATTTGAATGACCTATACCTTCACAAGCACTGTGAGACTTCATAGTACAGTATTATTTAGTGAATATGGGTGTAATACAAACACTGAGATAAAGCTACCCAAAGTTATGGTTGATCTTATAAACAAAATGTCTATAATATGACTAATTCTAATTGCGGCTGACATCCCTTGATGTTCGTGCATTCCCCCTGCCAGCTATCACTCAAACCATACCAGCTCCATTTCGAGATAAGTACATACTATACATCTTACTCCGGGTTCAAACTGTTCAGAGCTAAATTAATGGCTTTGAGTCACAAGGCACAACATTTCCAGTAGTGAGGATGTTACTTGTGATAATTGAAGATAATGAAGATGATGATGATGATAACTGTGGATGTATTTGGAATAGAAATGATGAGTCTATAATATGACCTTTATAGCACAGTGTGACCTAAGCCCGCACTTTACGCAGGCATTTCCGTGACTAAAATAGTCTATTATTGCACGAGGTTTAGCTTAGAGTATTATATAAGAATAGAAAATGGTGAAATAATTTGGTACATAACGGAATAATATGTCTTGCATTGAAACCTGAGCAAGCGAAGGTTTCAAAGGTACGAGACACAGAAAAACTTTTCTGCCGCGTGCAACACACAACTTTTCACCTCACTACAGCGAGGAAAATGCTGGGTGCAAAAAACAAAAACCAAAAAAACATTAAAAAGTTTGTGTGCTTATGACCGAGCAGGCGTAGCAAGCAAAACGTCTCGCTTTCAGGATTGGTCAAATAATGTTTTTATCTGGACGTTTCTCGCATACAGGTCGCATTTTTCAAAGGGGAGAAGTCTGGTGTAGCATTATTTTTCCACAGATTTTAGTCAAATTGAAGAGGCACACTAAGGACTTCATTCTACACAAGATGTGCGAATAAAATTCAAAAAGGGAGAGTGGAGGGGGGATTATGGGGTTAATGCTGTAGCGTTATAATATGGACGGATTTTATGCCTGCCTTTACCAATCTGACTATGCAGTCCTCTTTGCCTTCACAAGACAAACCCGTAGACATCCGATTCAAACTCCTAGGATCAAGATAACGCGATTAATTGATAAAACTTATATCCTTATTTTTTTGCAAAGCCCAAACTATGAAAAGGCTTTGATAAGCCATTGGAATTGGGAGTGTCAGTTATTCTATGAGTAATAAGATCACGTGAGGTCTTCTATTCTCACAGAACTACTAGTTGTATTTTATTCTAAAACTTGTATTCTTCCGCAAGTTCATGTGTAATTAATGTGGATAAATAACCACTAAGTACCGGTAAATATGTATAAGTGTAGGAAAACAGTACAATGTTAAAAAATATGCTATTTGCGTTCAGACCAAAATTCCACTGAAAATCTTCAGTAAAGTCTACATCTTTACTGAGGCTATAATTCAGACTGAACTAACTTCAACTTGACCTGATATGTGACTTTGACTCAATTTTATGACTTGAATTAACAAAGACGTGAATAATTTTAATACTTGACACTGGCTATATACACTAATCGTGTGGAGCCATACTGAAACTAAAAAAAAAATATAAAAAGTTTTTATCTTTTTCATGCAGTTGTCATGCTGGCCAGTGTGTTATACCTACTAAAAATGAGGTTGGCGCACTGACACGAAATAAGTATTAGGGTGCATTCGGGTTGACATGTGTGCATTTACGAATGAATTTTTGATGAGTTTACAGGGTCTTTCTATTATCACCAATATGTCAAAATTGATAGACTTCATGCTACCAGCTTATATCACTCCGTCTGCGTGAATATATGCCCAAGTACTATTGCTAAGATTTTTTTTAAATATATCATTATAATTAATAATGAGAAATGTTAGAAAACATTGTTATTTTTTTTTGTCAGAGTGCAATTCCGTATTATGTTTGGGTAATTCTGAATGACACTCAAAAGTGAGTTTTAAGTAGTTATGCCTTAAAGTACGTGTTTCTTTTTCGTTCAGGTTTACCTTCACGAAATGTATGTAGCAGTTTGGCCACTGAAAGGGCCAAACATTACATGAGTGATACTTTCATTTCGGAATTACCCGACAAGTAGCCCACAGTACTCAAACTCTTAGAAGGCATTGACAAATTCGGAATTGCCCTATTTGGCTAAATCTGAAAAGTGCGAAAAATCTTGAGCTAGATAGTTCTAAGCCTACACAGAATTGCAAAAATAAGTTAATCTAGGGAATAAAGAAAATAAAAGTTTAATATCTTAACAGGTTTTGTAATTATGAATGTTTGGGCAAATTCAATAACAACAAAAAACCCGCGAAATCGCCATTGCTTGGAAAAATTACAGTTGATGACGTGCTGTATCACGTAGCAGCCTGAGGTGACTTGCAGGCAGATGTGTACTAAAATGGCCGCTAGGTGCATGTTGCCAAAACATGAAATATTGCCGTGTCGATTGGAAAACTTTAATTATTAGAATTCCCCGATTTTCGTAGTTACCCGAATGCACCCTAATGCATTTTCAGTGCATTGGCAGTATAGAAAATTATTGAGTAGAAAGGATAGAATTTTAAAAACTCCATGCTAGCGAAGAAAATGCACTTTTGCACGCAGATTTTGAATGATAAACATAACCTTTCCAAGGTTGTGAGGTGAAAAATAATATACAATACTTGAGACCTAAGTTGTCTATTATTGCACGGGGTAGCATCCTCGCTGCGTTCGGGTGCTAACTTCACGCCGTGCAATAATAGACTACTTAAGTCACACATATTGTAATATACTATAATAGAAATATATATAAACCAATAGAAATATATATCTAAGTACCCTGATCTCCAACATTAAATTCAAGATCCTTTTGCTGCGCTGTCATCACCTCACTAATATTTATTTCCTTAGGGATAACAGTTGACTCCTCAAATTGCTCAGCTCCTTCCTGAAACGCTTCAATGATATTTTCAGATTCATTACTGCATGTAGACATTTTCCGCTCATCTTGGGGTTTGGAAGGATCCTCACTGGATAAGTATTTGTTTACTTTCTTTAATATTTTCTTCTGAGATTTGGTAGCTTTGAACTCTAGGGCTCTGCATCTGTAAATAGGTTTGATGATTTATTTAGTGTCATCGTAACAAATGTGTTTATATGACTAATCTTTACATTACTCGCAGAATTTAGGTTTTACTTTGTACATTGTATTGTATTCTCTATTTAAATAAAACAGTGGAACAAAAAAAATCCATATTTATTTGTTTAAAACACTTGTTGTCAGGGCAAATCCAGCCACAATTAGCTGAATAAATTTTCAAGCATAGAAACTATAACTTTCATATTACGTTTTTGGTGTAACTATTAGACGAAGTAAAGTCACTGGTTTTAATTAACACATCCTCAGAACAACAACTATTAAACCTTGTACAAATATTTAATTAAAATAAGCCATGAAAAATCAATCAAAACAAAACCTTATTGTATACATGGGGCAGCATGTCACATCCATGGTCGGTTTGTAACAATATTTACCAGACCTGCGCCACCCACGGTCAATCAAATCCTGGTAGTCACTTACAGTCAAAGAATACGCCCACATCCCTGCAATATTAATTTTCCTTATTACACCACGATTACACTATTGCAACCAGACTCCCAAAGTTTACCTGAAAATTTCTTCCATTCCATTTTTCTATTAACACAAAATTGCACGGATAAAAGCCCGTGTACTACACAGAACCTAACTTTTACCACAACGAATACAACGATGGTGTTTTCGGGAGTATTGGATTTATGGTTACAATGAAATTGATAAAGTTACTCTTTACAGTTATCACTCACCATGACTGTAATTGGTATCGGAACTGCCACAATATCCACATTTATAACCTTCGTGCTCGGCAAAATATTTCACGATACTACGGAGCATGATATAAACAAATTCGTTTTAATGTTTACGTAATTAAAACAAAAATCTAAAATCTTGAGGCCACAATACACACACTTCCATCAATCACAGAAACACACCCAGACTAAATAAATATAGATGACAAGTTGACAAGAGTGACAAGAGACAACAAAACAATGCATCCAGCCACAGACTACGTAGTAAGTACTAAGTAGAGCGTACTGCTGCGTAGGCGGAAAATTAAATGGACAAGACATTAGCGTATGCGAATGAAATAGCTATAGAGATATAACCCGACTAAAATTATGAACACGTGATACATATGCCAGCTATAAGATAAAATAATAAACAACGTAATTTGGTCGGGTCATACATGACAGCGGATGAAAGTCAATGGGCGCACTAGAACTGGGAGCCAGAGAACTGGCTCCAAACAATAAAATCGCATATACAGAGGATAAAACAATGTTGTCGATTTCGCTCTCTCATATTAGTGATTGTATAGTTTTATCCTTCTCATATTATTATTGTAATTTTAATGCAAGGTCCATTTAATACTCCGTCCACTAAGTAGAGAATCACAGACACAGATTATTATATGGTATACTATAGAGAATGTAGAGATAATATCTGTGCATGTGGATAGTAGAGTCTGTGCAAATAGAGAACCGTCGTAGAAATTGAAGTCGCGTCGGTCGTTTTAACACGGTAATATAATAATACAGTATTAAGACTCCATACAAAGGGTCGGAACGCTCGTGATGCCTACGCACCTCGAGTTCGGTACATACTCTGTACACAGCTCACGATAAATGTGATGTAGTTGCGCCGCAGTGACAAACAAAACGTGTGAAGGTACGGTCGTGTAATGGCGGTTAAAGCAGTAAACGTTCGCGGGCAGCCCTATCGCGCGTGTACGTACAGCGCGGTGCCGTCGGCCGCCACGCGGCTTTAACTTTTGATCTCAAGGACAGGGCCGAGTCACAATACTGGAGGCTGATCACGGATGTCGAAAATCATTGAATGAACGAAATGACGGGGACGCAGATATGTAGGCTGTATAGCTCCGTCCCCGTCATATAGTTCATTTCGTTCATTCAATGGTTTTCGTGATCTGTCTGCTGTTCATTATATTACCGTGGTTTTAATTTACTGTTATATTGCATTGACAACACTTCTGTCATTACTAGTACGACTAAAATGTTTGATACTTGGTAGGTACGTACTCTTATCATTATCGTGTGGTATTAGGTAGGTATTTCCTTCCTTATCTTCGAATGTTAGTTCATCGTAACGCCACGACGGTTCTCTTTTTGCACAGACTCTATCACAGAATAATGAATAGTACAAGTAACTCTATATAATATTGTGACTCATATAGTAATCTGTGGTCTGCGGTCTGCGATCATGCCGCGATGTGTACTAATCATTATTCCGAGGCCGCGGTCAGTTGTGATACATGAAAAATAATGATGTCGCCAATCGGTTCGCCGAGTTCTAGGATCATGTTTGATGCTAGTCAACTCTTCGAGCATTTACCAAAATTTTTGGTAAATGCTCGGTAAGTATAGATATAAGATAAGTATAGTATAAGTATAATCAAGGAGAAAATTGCCACCGTAACCTTGGCCCCTAGACAAAATCCAATTTCCTGTTTGCCTTCACGCTAACGCAAGTTCAAAATGTAAGGGAATGACATTTTTGTTGCGGAAACATAAATGTCATTTCATTCATTTTGAACTTGCGTTAGCGTGAAGGCAAACAGGAAATTGGATTTTGTCTTTGGGCCCAGGACCATTATCTTTTCTGTGACCGGCACGGTGTTATGGTACGGTATTCCGGCAACGCACATACAGCCCTTGACGTGTAGAGTCTCAGAGCAATAATTAATAAAGTAGTAATTATTGCTCTTAGGTAAGAGTATTCTAGGCCTAGCGTGTTCACCATCTTCAACCACATAATCGCTTACCACCAGGCGAGATAGTTGTGAAACGCAAGCCTATCAGATATAAAAACATACAGTCCGGAATAAAAAACATTAATTCCAAATCTCTTTCGTTGTGTAACTTTAAAATCGTAGCGAGCATACCTACGTCCAGTGTTATAGACCAGTGGTAACTGTACTAGCTTGTGACATTCGCGTCCCATTATCTTCTTCAACTTCAATAATATTGGACATCATAGACACTTTTGGATTAAATCGTTTATGGCGTCGTGGTCTGAAATTGTACTTACCATGACATTATATTAAAGAAAACAAAGAAACTCCTTTTTGAGGTCGGTTAAAATGCACTTTAATTATCTACGTATAGGGTGTTGTAGCCAAAAATAAGCAATATATTTTATAGCTAGCTCAGCAAAAAAAATTACATATTAAAAAATTTAACATAATATTTATAATTTAACATATCTTATAGAAAAAAATCTTTCGATGAAGTACCTAATAAAGATTAATTTATCAATTTACCAATACCTGACAGTCCTAACGTTCCAGGGTTGCAGTTCTACTTCACCCCATATCAAAAATATGACTCCACTCAGAAATAGGATGCTAGCATGAAAGCACCAAATATGTTTCCAAACCATCGGTGAATTCTAAAACATTAAAAAGAAATTACCTAAGTACTAAAGTAGGTGCATTCCATTAGATAGTATAGGTTAATTACGCTAAGATCTCGCCCAGGTTTATTCCACGAATACAGGCTAATCGCGATATAATATAGGCCATGAGAAGCAACGCCATAAGTATTCTTATTATTTACCGCATAGTTATAGATTCTGAGTACAATATTTTTAATGTTCGTAACTGAACAGTTTTTAGGGAACAACTCTATAACCTTACGGCGTTCCGGCAGCACACATGCCTTATGATGAGTCAGATTATTCTAGGCCTAGCGTGCTCACCATCTTGACCACACCATCGCCTACCACCAGGCGAGATAGTGGTCAAACGCTAGCCTAATATATATTACTAAAAAACAAAGGGGGTCATTGTCATCTACTTATTACGATTCTGCGTCCGTAGTTTTATTCCTCAAACCTACAGTTGATCTCTGGGTAGAGCTAAATGGGTGACCACTGGTGGCCACAGAGCATCGGCCTGGATTGAACCAGTCACCAAACAGACATTTTGCCAATCGGCTCGCTAAGTTTCGCATTTTGGGCGATAGCCATCTTGGAATACGGGTTAGAAATGTTGGAATAGTTGCGATATCTATATGGATGAAATGTTATTTTTATTTGTAGTCAGGTCATCCCAACCAGCGACAAAATTATAACAAAATATCTTAGATAATTAGTAAATTATCTAAGTAAGATATCAGAGAAAACTAGAATTAAAACACTAACTTTGTATGTTGCAGTTACTTGACCGACACCTAGGGACACGAATATACCCGCTGTATTTCCAACAATTTTGATCACAGTGTAAATAGAGCTCACGAATGTTGGAGTCAGTACCTTAAATTATTATAATATATAAAATTAATTTTAATGTAAATTATGTGGCATAAAAAATCTGTTAATTTTAAGATGTACAACCTCCACAGCAAATATTTAGACCTACTTATGTAATACCTACTATACACATGTACCTAAATGTAAGTAACTTATCGAATAGAGATAGCTCCAATCTTTTCTGTCTTTATTCTGGACAGACAAGCATTTGACCACTATATCAAGCGTTATTATTCTAAGGTATTCTGCTGCTTGTCTAGAATTGGTAAATGCAGTTAGGCAAAGCGAAGAACTGCCTTTAGTGTAGTCACTGTTATTTATTCTGTCCTTCAGTCCAATCCGTATGCGCAAGGATCTTAAACCGAAAATCTGAAGTTCTGAATTGGCTGGCCGAAATGCTGCCACTCATAGAAACGACTTGGCAAACTGATTGACGCCTAGATATATGAATAATGTTGTTATTCATATTTCTGTGGATTGACGTGATCTCTTTGTTCGGTGGAAGCTGCGATCCAAGGCTGAAAGAAGCCTACCACCAGTCGCGCGTAGGATTTAAGCATCGATAAGACTAACTAAACATCGATTTAAGGACTGGGCCTACAACCCAAAAAATAGAAACCACGGGTACTAGTAGTCTTAGGCAACCAGTACAAAAACGGGTAGGGTACTTAATGAGAAACGAAACGTTACGCTGCATATATCCAAAGTTGTATCCATTCCAGCAGCAGTGAGAGCTACAGCAACCGTCAGCAAGATGGGGCCAGGGATGGTCGGAATTACCCAACAAAGCGCTACCACCAGTCCAGCCACTACGTGAGCTGAAATTAATTGCAAATATTTAAAATTAGATTTTTAATAAAATACGACCCGCATTTGCATGGCTATAAGATTCTAACATTGTGGCTATACTTTTAAAGAAAATGCCAAGTTTTCCCATTAAAGTAAAATAAATGAAATAAAATGGCAATTAAATAATGGCGTCCAAAATGTATTGCAATTCTTTGTACAAAATTGTACATGTACTATTTATTTCTTTCTTTCTGGAGAAAAAAACGAATAGTAACGATGATTTCACGACATGCAAGCAAGCAACCTACAACTAACTGTCCAAGTGTCCAAGCGAAAAACAAGCATCAATTATATTCGCCTCTACTGATGCCATTTGGTTGTACTTTTGAATATTCTGCAAGAAATGCGTTGATGTTAGGTTCTTGACCAGAAAGTTAATAAATTCAGTGGCTCTGGTCAGTATATATCATTATATATTTTATCACTATAAGTTGTGGTAATTTGACATTTCCGCTCGCTCAACAAATCCTGGCGGTTCGAAGCGAAACCTCAAAGCATTTTTACTTACTAGCTAAAAAACCGAAACCCTCAAATCATGTTTAGATCCTTGTGTCATGTCATGTTATTATCCTGTTGCTAAATAGGTCCTAGAATGATCTAAGTATTTCTATTTAACTTAGGTACTTATTCATTACAATACATAATATTTAATAAACTTACATATGATCACAAAATATTTTCTAATATTGCTTATATTCCAGTTGGATTTATGTTTGTACCAATGGAACGCCTGTATTGCCATTGTTCCCATCATTAATCGAAGAAAAAACGGCAATGCCGTCAACGCTGACGCCTGATGACCAAATAATTTTTACTATTACATTACGGACTTGACAAAAAGCCAATATAAAAAAGAAAATGACTACGAGTACCTGTAGTTATTATGAGGTTATGAAAAAAACACCGTTCGGTTCAGCGGAAATTATCTTTCTACGCAGGGATTTGCATAGGGGCATCGCATCATCGCATTTTAAATTTGTACTTAATGACGTTTCACCACTATTTCGCCTGGTGATAAGTGATTATGTGGTCGAAGATGATGAACGCGGGGCCTAGAATGGTCTTATTCTCAAGGACTGTGTGCTGGCGTAATACCATATGATTATGGAGGCAGATTTGCTACTTTTGGTAGCAAGTCATGCGGAACATCGATGTAAAATGTTCCTACCATCTGTGGACGAACACCCATGCTAGGAATTGAACCAGCGACATCTCGCTTAGTTGTCAAGCCATTTATCCTTTACGCCAACGGGGCTCTTAATATAATTTATGAACTTTTCTGTTTTCTAGATACTTACGTCATAAATACTGTAACGGAGAATTTTAGTGTAGTACAGGGGTCCGTGAATGCATAAAGATATGATCATCCATGCGTATCCGAAGTTTAATATGCATAATGCCCAGAATGAAACAGATGTTAATATTAAGCTCCAGGGTGCTTCAGAATTAGTAAGCTGAATAAAAATAATTAAGATAGTTTAAAAACGAAAATAATCGACTTCCATGCCGCAAAACTCAATTTCAGTAGCAAGTTTGAGACGTTTATCATCATATCTCTGGAGATACTTATCAAATCTCGATGAAATTAATTAAAATTAAAAATTGAAATAATTGAATGGGACCACCTCGAGAATGTACCCTACCGATTAAAAAAAGAATCATTCAAATCGGTTCACAATTGACGGAGAAATCGCGTAACATACATTCAAAAAAACATACAGATGAATTCAGGACCTCCTTCTTTTTGGTAGTCGGTTGATGATTGACAGAACATTAGCCTAAGGCACTATCTCCACGAGCGAATGTATCACGGCGACATCCTCGCTGTGCCATTAAATCAAAATGAATCTTCGTTAATGAGCCGTTCTTATTTTTTTTAATAGTTCCGCTACACTTGCTTAGTGACTTTTGATGCGAGCATATTGGATGTCTATGTTTGTGTATAATTTTTGTGAAAATATTTTTTACATATTGAACATTACATATCATTTTAAAAATGTAAGGAATGAAAGCAGTATAGACATCAATCGAAAACGAATGAAAAGAGAAGAAGAGAAAGATCTGAGAGTAGAGGATTTTTTTTATGAAAACGTTTTTTATGGTAAAAGGTAAAAGGACAAGCACGACGCTCGCCTGATAGCAAGCGATGACGTCTACCTATGACAGATACAGTGGCATGAAAAGTCTGGCAGTCCAGAATTTTGCATGTCACTGCACTGCGCCTGTTACCTTGAGACATAAAGATGTTGAGTCTCACATGCCCTGTAATTTGACCTTGCCATTTCCACCGAAAAACATTACTATTTCACGACTGAATATTAATTGGCAAAGTGGTAGTACCGCCCCAGGCGTACTAGCAGAAGTCCTACCACTACATCATCATCAATCACGATTATCTCTGCTGTCACAACTAACTTGCTGTACCACAGAATAAATAATAGTACAAGCTACATATGCATACAGTGATCTGTGTTAACTGGTTACAACTAACAGCAAATCACCAACACCGCTGTCACCAAAGTGAGGACTTTAGAATCTGAAGATTCCAAGAGATGTCCTGGCATCAGGTCTAGTCTAGTGTTCTTGCAATATCATTGAAGTAACAGGATAATTTGAAATTGATCAGACCTATGAAAATTGTTCTTATAACCATCAACTAAAAAGAGCTCATAATTTTCAGACGGCTGAACGGCTTTTTGAAGTTATACTTCTTTTGGCGCGATAGAGAAAAATGATGAAAGTGAATTTTTACGATGCGCGCGCACACCGACACCTAAATTTAACACCGTGAAGTTAGTTCTAGGTGGTAGGTACGATGCGCGCGCACACCGACACCTAAATTCTACACGGTGAAGTTAGTTTTATTTAACGTCATATTTTTACGTTATAAAATCTTTTTTATTTAAATAAAATCTCCTTGATTTATTTTAATATTTATCGTTAGTCACTACTGCATTTTAGTTATTTTTTTTCCATACGCCACAGAAGTATAACTTCTAACGCGTGTACATAAGTACACACACTCTTTTATAACAAAGCTACGAGCACTCTCGATTTAGTTACCTATCAAACACACTCTGAACCCGTCATCCACTTTCACGGCTTCAGACTAGCTGACACCAAAACCATGCCAGAACAGGCGATATGTCATATTTTTAGGGTTCCGAATCCAAAGGGTACCAACGGAACCCTATTACTGAGACTCCGCTGTCCGTCTGTCTGTCTGTATGTCTGTCTTTCTGTCTGTCTGTCTGTCTGTCCGTCTGTCACCAGGCTGTATCTCATGAACCGTGATAGTTAGACGGTTGAAATTTTTACAGATGATCTATTTCTGTTGCCGCTATAACAACAAATACTAAGAACAGAACAAAGTAAAGAATTAAAGGGTTTTAAACAAAAAACGTGTTTTTTACGATAGCGCCCATCTATGAATCTTCTTAGATGGCGCTATCGTGTTTACCTTAATCTCGGAATCTGAATCTCGGAAACGGCTCCAACGATTAAATAAAATTTAGTATACAGGGGATTTCGGGGACGATAAATCGATCTAGGTAGGATTCATTTTCAGAAAATGTTGTTTTATTCGTGTTTTCAATAATTAACTTTTTCGATAATCAACTTAAAATATGACTCTTCCCGACATCTATTGGCGAGTAGAAGTAGCTTTAGTGTTATTTTACTTAGTTGGTGTTAGAAGTTCGTTAGATATTCGTTAGATGGCGTTCGGAACCCTCCGTGTGCGGGACAAAAGTCTGACTCGCATTTGGCCAGTTTTTTTATTGGGTTTTTCGATCCTCGACCTTACTTACCTTGATTGTAAAAATCGTACCAATTGTATTAATCAAATACGTCTGTTCCTCTTTCGAAATGAAGGGATGCTTCCTTGGAGAATCTGTGACCACGAGGACCCAAGTTACGGACCAGAGGATTTGTGCGCTGCCCGTAAGATAATATCCAACCGGCCATCGAGAGTAGTATTCTATGGCTGCACATAGTAAGAAAGTAGAACATGTCCCTAAAGTTAGTCCTGAAAAAATGTAAATAATAAGTAGCCTCAACTAATATTACCGTGCCTCAATTGCCTTAATTTTGCGTGACATCGTACCTACAGCGCCTTTTCACAGGATGTTTTACAGACAAAGATGGTACCGCAACTAATACGTAAAGACTTATAATTTTTGACCATGTCCAGCTCACTCACAATACAGAGGAGAAAATAATATGGAATAATGGAACAGAAGATTAGTTACGAACATTGAGTGTAGTGTTTTAAAGTTAAGTATTCGGTGGAATCAATAATGTATAACTAAGTATCCCGTGTTCATATTTCCTATCAGGCGCTGCGTAACGTTACATTTCATTGATTTTTGTCACTTGTATTAATGTATTATATTGTATGAATCACGGAGGATAGAATAATCCGTGGTATCAATCTTAGCCTTAATTAACGCCTCGCATGGTGATAGGGCGTTGTCTGTGTTCTCTTCAAGTTGGAAAATCTGTCGCCAAACACAAGTGTGTTTCGACAGCTGTTCTTGAGAGCCAGTTCCCTTACGTGCTAGCATCTTCGGCCGTACCATCACTTACCTACAGGTTAGATGCTAGTCAAACACTAATGTATCTATACCTACCTATAAACTTACAAGCTCACATCATTTATAAAAAAAAAACTCGTATACTATACCTACTGATGTATATATCGTATATTATATCCTTATCTCTTACCGCAGTATGCCCACATAAAATGATTTCTTTCTATCGGAGGTACCCAGTATCTTAGAACTTGCACCATACTGGGTTGCATTGCGCCCTGCCAAAGAACAACATCTATTTAGGTACTGTGAGGAAGATTATGATACGTTTTCATGTAAACAATTATGAATATGAGTGACAACAATTCTAGGGTGTGTAAAAGCTAATGTCATCAGTTTATAGGATCCGCAGTTAGAAGAACATGAAATCCATCTTACACATACTTGTATCTAAGCTTATGCTCATGAACTAAAAAATGTTCTCATGCGTATTGTTATACTTTATGACCGACTTTCCATAGGACTCAATTCGTGTGAATGTTGCGTTTCTGAGCTAATATACATATAATTACCTCAGAAATGCATCTTTGGATAATTCTTATTAGTTCGAAAGCTGTTGTTGCCAGTTGCTGTCCCATACACATTTTAACAAGATACGATGGGTGTATATATAGTGTGTTCGTGGATAACTTCGTCGTTTATGAACCGATTTTAATTATTATTTTTTGTTGGAAAGGAAATATCCCAAGGATGATACCATAGTCATTTCATCGAGATCTGATCAGCGTCTCCAGAGATATGTCGATAAACGTCTCAAACTTGTAACTGAAACTGGCTCGCGCGGCATTGAAGTCGGTTATTTTAGATTTTAAACTATCTTATCAGAGATAGGTATGGAGAGAAAAAGTCACGACATAGGTGCTTATGAACTACCTTTGTAGTTTTGGCATAATACTAACAGCACAAAATCCCGTGATCATCCGCACGACGAATAGTGCCCAAAAGTTGACATATGCCGAGGGTGGAGTGAGACAGCTGAGAACACCTGACGTAATGCCTGCGATACCAACCACCCATGTTGGACCCACTCTGAGAAACACAATTAACGTCAAGCTTTGCCTGATGTCAGAGATAAAGCATCGCCACTTAACATCAGCTAGGCTATTCTGTAAGCAATCTCGACAGCGGAATCCGTGTTTCAGGTTCAAGTCCCGTCGGTACGATGAAATTTTGGATTGTGTTTAACACTTTACAAAAATATAAAGTGTGAAACACTTCAAAGAAACATAATATTTGATTTACGCAGTGCAACATCTCTCGTCGGATTTGAAAACTGTAATGATTTCTTCCGAATGATTAACTTACGTAATAAGTAGTCATAGATGGGGCCACCAACGCATAATTGAGTTAACAAATGCAATTCACTAATTTCGTTGTAACGATACTTCGCACCGTGGCTTAATTGGCAAAGCACCGGAACATGTTATTCCGGAGGTTGCGGGTTCAAGTCCGGTCGGTACGATGAAATTTTGGATTGTGTTTAACAATTTACAAAAATATAAAGTGTGAAACACTTCAAAGAAACAAAATATTTTAAACCACCCCGACTGATCTATGTATAATCTTTTCATTAAAAGCATTCCAATGACTCTAAACACGACATTTAAAATCTGAGCTGTAAGTTGGTGAGGATTTGAGTATTCTGTAGAGTCCAGGATATGTCCCAGCATCAGGTCAATGTTCCATGTTCTTACAATATCGTTGAAGAAGAAGATTTTCGTATTGATCAGACCTATGAAAGTTGATTTTATAGCGCAATTAACTAGAAAAAAGCTCATAGTTTTATAACGATTGAACGAATTTTCATGAATCAAAGCTCTCGATGAAGACATCTATCAAACAAAAAAAATATATAAATAATAAAAACAAAATCGGTTCATCCGGTTAGGTGCTAAGATGCTACAGACAGACACACAGATACACACGTTAAACGTATAATACCCCTACATTTTGCGTCGGGGAACGCCGTAAGGTTACGGCGGCAGTTGTTCTCCTTGGTGGTAAGCTACTTTTTGGTAGATTTAATGATCCCACTACCACTGTACGAAAACTCATGATTCATGAATGCACATAAAACTTTCATTGGTAGGTATATAGCTAGGATTAGAACCAACGACAGTCGGGTCAGAATCAGGGTAACTATCCTTTACAGTTTACGCCAAAGGGCCGTCCAATATCACTACGTAAGTATTATAAAACTAGCAGCCCGCCCCGGTTTCGCACGGGTAGAACATATATGCCTACAAAATTTGCATCAGTTTGTTGCATCGAATATAAAATATGAACATATTTAACAACCATCGTCATATTTCATCCAATTTACACAAAACCTTAACGAATTATGCACCTAAACCTTCCTCATAAACACTCTGGCTATTGGTGAAAACCGCATGATAATCCGTTCAGTAGCTATTGAGATTATTGCGAACAGACAGACAGACGCAGTGATGAACTTTGTTTTATAATACTTACGTATTGATATTGGACGGCCCTTTGGCGTAAAGGATAGTTACCCTGATTCTGACCTGACGGTCGTTTTGTCTAATCCTAGCTATATACCTACCAATGAAAGTTTTATGTGCATTCATGAATCATGGGTTTTCGTACAGAGGTAGTGGGATCATGGAATCAAAATCAATCAAATCATGGGATCAAAGAAGGGGTATTATACGTTTAACGTGTGTATCTGTGTCTGTCTGTAGCATCTTAGCACCCAACCAGACGAACCGATTTTGATTTTTTTTTTGTTTGATAGATGTCTTCATCGAGAGTGTTCTTAGCTTTGATCCATGAAAATTCGTTCAATCGTTATAAAACTCTGAGCTTTTTTCTAGTTAATTGCGCTATGAAATCAACTTTCATAGGTCTGATCAATTCGAAAATCTTCTTCTTCAACGATATTGTAAGAACATGGAAGCATTGACCTGATGCTGGGACATCTCCTGTACTCTACAGAATACTCAAATCCACACCAACTTACAGCTCAGATTTTAAATGTCATGTTTAGAGTCATTGGAATGCTTTTATTGAAAAGATTATACATAGATCAGTCGGGGTGGTTTATATATAGATCATAACTATATTATACATTAGAATTTTATACAGTAAAAATATATTATTATACTATATTGACTTTAAATTGATTGTGATCGGTGGGGATCTACAGTATCGCTAAGCTTATAATAATATTTTCTTAGTAACTATGACCTAATCTGTGGTTTCACTGCAGATATTTTATTAATTTTGCGATGCGTGTATGTGAAATCCGTGATATCTTCTAGAGTTTTCATTTGAATTATATACAGTAAAGGACAATTATAATCTTTAATATGTGGCCAAGCTAATTAATGTAATTATTTGGATAAGGATTAATACTATATACTTGAAAATAGCCTTGGAAGTTATGTAATATTTTTTAACAAAAAATTAAAGATTAAAATGGTTACTGTGAGTCAACCTTAAGAGATAGAGCTGTCGCGGATTTTTTTGTAGGTATTGTTAAGTTGTACAACTCTTGCATAGAAAATATTCTTCTATCTATTTTCAATTAAGCAGCGTTCGTAAGAAACGTGTTTTTTCGACCGTTTTTTTGCCGACTTAGGTTGCAAATTAGGTCTCCACGAATGTACCTTTGATTTTAACAGGATAATATATAGCCTATTTTCATTCCGAAAGTTCATTCTATGAATTAGTGAAATATTTTTTTAAATCGGTCTAGTAGTTTTTGAGCCAAATCATTACAAACATACAAAAATACAAAAATACAAATGTTCTCTCTTTATAATATATATATATATATATATTACTTTGGTATTAGTATTAGTATTGACAAAGTCCATCACTGCGTCTGTCTGCCTGTTCGTAATAATCTCAATAGCTACTGAACGGATTATCCTGCGGTTTTCACCAATAGCCAGAGTGTTTATGAGGAAGGTTTAGGTGCATAATTCGTTAAGGTTTTGTGTAAATTGGTTGAAATATGACGATGATTGTTAAATATGTTCATATTTTATATTCGATGCAACAAACTGATGCAAATTTTGTAGGCATATGTTCTACCCGTGTGAAGCCGGGGCGGGCTGCTAGTGTAAAATAAAAATAAAAATGAGTTTTTCTAACTAACCTTATCCTGTCGGGCAGATAGAGAATAAACATCACAGACGCGTGTGTGACAGTGACAGTGTTACCGTATGTTTTCACTGCACAGAAAACATGTTGCAAAACAATTGGCGCTCTGTCATTCATAGGCTGTTAGACAGAGACGGAGATCGTACGTACGTACGTATGTCGTACATTTGTCTCGTCTCGTTCCGAATACCGACACATGCGAATGAGGCGAGTAACGAAACATATTCGAGAGTACCAATTCGGTACTTCGAGTCAGTCAGTGTATTCGTTACTTAGAAACGAATACATACGGTTCGACACAGCGTTAGTCGTCATGCTGTCCGGATGCGCTTCGAAACCCTGCCTATAAGTTTGCAATTTGCTACTTGAAATTTCGGTTATTTCTGGTTTAATTATAGAAACTTTGTAGTATTTAGGTGATTTTATTTGCGTAACTAACTACGTAAGTTAGTTAACTGTGCAATTTGCATAAATATAAATAATAGGTACCTACTAGTTAAATAAATACCGTCTTCTTATTAAAAATGCCGTGACCACCTTCTAGCTTCATCATCAGACCCTAGATATTATCTAGGTGTAAAGTTCTCCTTATGACGAATTAATCGAGCCCAATATCGGTGGGTTTATGTTGTTTTATCGCAGAGATGCCGTGGCCAATCAATCGAGCCCAAACTCGGTGGGTTTATGTTGTTTTATTACAGAGATGCCATGATCACCTTCCGTCTCCATCATCAGACCAGCTCCATGGTACCATATCATTGTTGTCACCGAAGATTCATAAGTTCACCAAATTTGAGTCCAATCGGACATCGGGAAGTGGGTCTACTTTAGCTTCCAAGATTCCACCCGAACATACATAGTGACATACATACTACATACATAAATTGCAAGTTAAATAAAAGCTTGTAATAAAATGTATTTCAGTAGGGCCCATACAACGGACTTGTTTTTTTTGCCGTTTTTATAGATATTGGTACGGAACCCTTCGTGCGCGAGTTTCGCCTGGTGGTAAGCAAAGATGTGGCTGAAGATGGTGAACACGCTAGGCCTAGAATACTCTGTCTCTCAAGGGCTGTGTGCTGCCGGAAAACCGCAAGGTTATGGCGGCACATTTACTCCTTGATAGTGGTAAGCTAAGCTACTTTTTGGTAGCGAATTAGGCGGAACATCGATATAATATCCTCCTACCTCTTGTCGACGAACACTCGTGCTAGGATTTGAACCGGCAACCTCTTACTTAGAAGTCAAGCCACTATCACCACTATCATTTACGCCAACGGGGCTTTCGCGCTTTATGTCAACCAACTTACTAAACATGTACTGTGTAATTATAGATAAATTAATACTAATTTAGGGCCAGTTTCACCGGTTCCTGATAGCGCTAATATGAAGAAATCTGACAGATTTTTAACAGCATTTATATGGCGCCATGTGTCAGATAACTATCTAACGCATTATCAGGAACCGGTGAAACTGGCCCTAAATATTACAACATATATATAGAGACGTAGGTACCTATCTCCAAAACTATGAAATAAAGGAAAACACACGCAAAATCCAATATGGTACGCAGCAAACAGCTTCCCCATTTTCAAATCGTCCCAATTCATTAAATCTGGTACCTGAAATTTAAAGCCTGCAAGAAGTTTCTACCCAGGTTGTGGTAAGACTGAAAGCTACATTTGTTCATAACATTACAGATCAGATTTGATTTGATTTGAAATAAATTCCTGATACTCGAGTACTATCTCACTTTTTTTTAAATATCTCATAGGCTAGCGTTCGACCACTATCTCACCTGTTGGTAAGTGATGATGATGCGGTCGAAGATGGTAAGCACGCTAGGCCTAGAATGGGAACTGGCTCTTAATGTCAAGTGACGATGCGGTATAGAAAGTTATGCTTGTTTTAAAATAAAGGAGGCAATGAAACAAAGCACTGTTCAACTCAATATAGTCCAATCCACATAGCGCACAGATATCCTATAGTTACAAGCACGTACTATAGTAAACTCGTCATATAGTGCAAATACTTATTAAATCCTAGTTGCGCTATGTCACACACTTTTTCATGTTCCCACCAATGGGATGCCATTTTGCGTTCCACCTAAACTCCGATGAAAGCCTTCAGAAAAGTCTTTGAGTTCTGAGGGTATGACTTGGAATGGACTATTCAGACTGCAACTTGAGTTGAACTTTAGGACTTATGTATATCTACTAAAACTTGAAACGTATACTTTGAAACTTTATATAGGTACACTAATCGTGTGGAGCGTAACGAGGATATCATCATCAGCATCAGCCGGCATCATTCCACTGCTGGACGCAGGCCTCTCCAAAGATGCGCCACTGAGCTCGATCTTCGGCTCTTCTTGTGACTTTCCATCATATAGAGGGATATGCCCTAATCGCCACGCTGGGTAAGTGGGTTGGCGATCCAGGACGTAGCTTCTTGCACCGGTAACGCTGCTGTCCGTCGCCGGCCTGTAGTATTTAGCTACGCCATACATTTTGAAATGGTTATACCGCCATTTGTCGGTCGCCAGAGCCTCGTTCGTTAGTCAGCAGTATGCACCACGGGCAGATGAGGTTGGCTGGGAGCACTGAGGTGGTATTTGTGCTCCCTTACATCCCGATATAACGAACGAGGATATAATTAAAGGCAACTTACCCCTGCAACGACTGGTCGATTTCGGGATTGTGACCTTGCACTAATGCTATAGTTGTATGCGACTGTTTCCCGCCTGTACATCTGAATCATGTCAATAACATGAACACTTAGGTTATAACGAATGATGTAAACCAGAAAATAACCCAAGAATATCATTACACCAATCTATAAACATAAAGGACACGTCAAATCAAAGCAAACATTTATCTCCATAATTATAAATGCGGAAGCGAACTTACTACGGCGCGAACTTTAATTTGGATCATCACCATTAACAAAAATACTATAAAATATACTATGAAAAATAAAACTTTTTATGCATGGCCATGGCCAATGTGATTAAGAGAATGGAATGGCAATAATGAAGTACAAGTATGATATACTATGACCGGCCAAGTGCTAGTCGGACTCGTGCACGAAGAGATCCGTACCATTATCTATAAAAACGGCAAAAAAAATCATGTCTGTTGTGTGGGAGCCCCCTTAACATGGAGATAAATAGTACATTTACATCGATGCCCTTTAAATGTTTATTTTATTTTGTTTTTAGGGTTCCGTAGTCCTGACAAGGAACCCTTATAGTTTCGTCATGTCCGTCTGTCTGTCTGTCCGAGGTTTTGCTAAGAGACCGTGTGAAAAACATGTCCGTTATATTATTATTAAGAACGGTTGTACACTCACGGGTTTTTTTATCGGAATTGCTCCGACCAGTTTCTTCTTAATAATAATATTATGTGTAATCCTCACGATACATTTAATAATCAAACATGTCCGTTGTATGGGAGCCCTACTTAAATACATTTTATTACAAGCTTTTATTTAACTTGCAATTTATGTATGTAGTATGTATGTCACATGTATGTTCGGGTGGAATCTTGGAAGCTAAAGTAGACCAACTTCCCGATGTCCGATTGGACTCAAATTTGAAACTTCGAACTTATGAACTTTGCACTTATGAATCTTCGGTGACAAGAATGATATGGTACCATGGAGCTGGTCTAATGATGGAGACGGAAGGTGGCCATGGCATCTCTGTAATAAAACAACATAAACCCACAAAGTTTGGGCTCGATTGATTGGCCACGGCATCTCTGCGATAAAACAACATAAACCCACCGATATTGTGCTCGATTAATTCGAGAACTCAGAACAGAACTCAGAACTCAGTTCTGAGACATTTCATGCTGCATTGAGCAGGTTCATTGCCCGTCGAGGAAAGCCGCTCAACATCTTTTGTAATAGAGCCACTTGTTTTATTGGAGCATGTAACAATCTATCACGGTTCATAAAATCGAACGCCGACGATATCTCTTCATATGCATCAAATCTTTCTATAAAATTTCATTTTTCTCCCGCTTATAGTCACACTTTAATGGTTTAGCTGAGGGTGCAGTAAAGTCAGTAAAACATAATTTAAAAGGAGTACTTGGCTTAGCTCATCTAACGTACGAGGAAATAAACACAGTTCTAACACAGATCGAGGCAATCTTAAACTCTCGACCTCTCACTGCGATGTCATCTGACCCATCCGATTTGGTAGCCCTCACACCATCACATTTTCTCATTGGACGAACAATAACAGTTTTGCCCTCTCCTCAGATTCAAGACTTCTGTAAGTTGAGCAGTTTCTCACGCTACAAGAGAACTCAACAACTAAAGGCCCATTTTTAGGGTTCCGTACCCATAGGGTAAAACGGGACCCTATTACTAAGACTCCGCTGTCCGTCTGTCTGTCTGTCTGTCTGTCTGTCTGTCTGTCTGTCTGTCTGTCTGTCTGTCTGTCCATCTGTCACCAGGCTATAGCTCATTAACCGTGATAGTTAGATAGTTGAAATTTTCACAGATGGTGTATTTCTGTTGCCGCTAGAACAACAAATACTAAAAACAAAATAAAGTTAAAAATTAAAGGGGGTCCCCATACAAAAAACGTGTTTTTAAACGCCATCTATCTAATTAGTTTCGGCAAAATGACATAGATGGCGCTAGTAAACGAGCCCCGTCTTTCTAGATCGCGACCAAACCAAATATTCTTGGTAATATCAATTAATCAATATGAGCTTGAAACTCTGTTATGTTTCGTATTGTACGGAACCCTCCCTAAGTGTGCGATAAGAGACGCGATGCTGACTCGCACTTGGCCAGTTTTATTGGGATAGATTTTACAAAGAGTACATTACAGAGCTCCAGCAGAGACACATATGGCGCAAGGCGGGTGAAACATTACGCATCGGCGAAATGGTGCTCGTGAAAGATGATCGACTGCCCTCTAATAGATGGCTGCTTGGACGAGTTACTGCTGTCTTCCCTGGCTCCGATCAAGTATCCAGAGTGGCGGACGTGAAAACTACTTCGGGGACTATGCGACGAGCCTTCAACCGACTGTGCCCGCTTCCTATAGAGGACCAGAACGAAACACTCTCAGATCCAGTACTCATATCTGATTAATGAATAATAGCACCGCTATCACGATCGCGCTGCTATTTCCCGAGGTGGCAACTTGTTAACGCCTACGTATCTGTGTGCACCACTGCGGCTACACACACACGCACACGGCGTGTTCATCGTGGCTTCAAGCGAGCGGCGCTCGACATCGCTCTTTTCGCCGCAATCGCCGCGAGACCTCGCGCACACCGCACGGCGCACGCTTCCCACTTCCAGTTACTTCCGGACGGTGGCGCATTCAACAAGCAAATCACTCGGCGAGCTCGCCACTCAGCTTTACATAAACTACTATACAACATTGTAACAGGCCGCAATAAACGGAGTGAAACTCATTGCAATTTTCATTTCATCTACAATACAGAAGCAAAGGCACCGGCAATCGTCCGCTGAGCAGACCCTAAGCTCACCCAATAGTCGTTGAACTTGGGTGTTGGATAATTTTGTACCAAATACAAAATCCTAAGAATAAATCCTTAAGTGACAAAGACGGAGTACCTAGTTGCTTGTTTATAACGGGTAAAGACTTGCATTGAATAATAGGCTACTACGGAACCCTACACTGCGCGTGGCCCGACACGCACTTGGCCGGTTATTTAGTATTTGTTGTTATAGCATATAGCGGAAACAGAAATACATCATCTGTGAAAATTTCAACTGTCTAACTATCACGGTTCATGATATGCAGCCTGCGCCGGTAGTCTCTACATGAATAGTGATGCATATCAACCGATAATCACCGTTAAGAAAAAATATGCAAATACAAACTCCGAAGGGCAACTCCGAAGCCGCATCTCCTTTTGTAAGACGATTGCGATGACAGGACGCATCGCTATCAATCTAGAGACCCCTGGTGACCGACTGACAGCGGAGTCTTAGTAATAGGATCCCGTTTTTAAACCTTTGGGTACGGAATCCTATCACCACAGAACAGATAGTAACTAACAATCTGGAGGATATGTTTAAGACACTGAATTAGAAAAGATGGCGCATAAAATATTAAGGGCGATTACCTCTCACACCTGAGGTTTGCGGACGATATAGTCATCATGCCTGAGACCGCGCAAGATCTGCAATACATGCTGAGCCTGAGCGTAGTCCCACAGAACACGGATATCGTAGTCCAATGGCGTCGTTGCGACGCACGCTTTGTGAAAAAAATTTCACCCTTTCGAAAATCCGTTGTTCCGAAAGCTGCTGTTACGAAAATCTTTTTAGACGTAGTAAGTGGAACTCTGGATCGTTAGTCACGGTATCGAAAGTACTTAATGCAAATCACTAGGTTAGGTTAGGTTTGAACTGCGACAACACCACTTGCGAGCCTAGCGAGAGAAGCGAGCATCCCGTGGCAGCGGCCGGGCGAAGCGCTACGCTATGCCATATTATTATCTGTTCTGTGGCTATGCTCTGTAATTCGATTAGCAATTATGGATTTCGATACCGTGACTATCGATCTAGCGTACCACATAAAACATATTTCGTAACCATCGGCTTTCGGTACAACGGCTTTTCGAAAGGGCGGACCACTTGAAATTTTTTTCGCAACAGCGTGCGTCGCAACGACGGCTTCTACATATCAGACCCCATGCTACAGACCCCTTGCTGAGTACCTTTTAGGGTTCCGTAGCCGAATTGCAAAAAACGGAACCCTTTTAGAGTCTACGAGGCTCATTCAACAAGTACGTAGCCTCATCGCCCGATGGCACTGCTATTACAAAAAAATTTTACCATAGTACAGTGCAATGTTTTTGAAGCCTACTGCCAAAGTTTTAAACAATGACCTCTATTAGTGTTGTTTTAATAGCCTTTGAAAGCGAACGTGTCGGTCAGTTTAACAAAAATGGAAAAAGAGCAGTATCGTTCGGTGATTCGATTTTTATTTTTGGAAGGGAAAACGCGCAGTGAAATTAAAAATCGCTGGGATGCTGTGTACGGTGACTCTTCTCCTTCGATGGCGACCGCCAAGAATTGGTTTAACGAGTTTGCTCGTGGCCGCAAGTCGGTTTTTGATGAGCCACGCTCAGGTGCCCCGAAAACGGCTACTACGGAGGAAAACATAAAAAAAATCCACGATTTCGTGTTGGCAGACCGCCGATTGAAGGTTCGCGAGATAGTTGACACTGTGGGAATTGCAGAAGGAACGGTGCATCATATTCTCCACGAAGAACTGGGCATGAGAAAGCTGTCAGCGCGATGGGTGCCGCGTTTGCTCTGGACAACAACCACGACAACGCGCCGGCTCACACCTCTGCCGTCGCCATGGCCAAATTATTCGAATTGCGCTACGAATTGCTGCCCCATCCACCTTACTCTTCAGATTTGGCCCCCTGTGACTTCTTTTTGTTTCCAAACCTGAAAAAGTCACTCGCCGGATTTAGGTCGAATGAGGAGGTCATCGCCGCCACAGAGGCCTATTTTGCAGACTTCATGAAAACGTATTTTTTAGACGGGTTAAAAAAGTTGGAGCATCGCAAGCCAAGTGTATTGAGTTAAAAGGAGGATTATGTAGAAAATTAAATCGCCGCTTATCGAAAATTTTTGTTTTTCTTTTGTAGGCTAAGTATTTATTGAACGACCCTCGTACATGTCTGTCTATCCGTCCATACGTCACAGCCATTTCATTCTGAAACTATTAAGACTACACAGTTGAAACTTAGGAAGTAGGTACTTAAGTATATTATGTGAACCGCTTTACGATTTTTATACATATATATATTTTTATATAAACTAAAAAATAAAAGATTTAAGTTTATCCCCATACATACAACTGAAACTAAAAAAAAAATATTCATCAAACCTATACTTTCTTTAACCTAGGCTTTATATAGGTCTTTAAAAATGACATTGAGGTTCCTAAAATCATTTTTTCTCAAAGTCAATCATTTGAATGATAGACACGTCTAAAGTGGTAAAATGTGCCCCCCCCCCCCCCTCCTCTAACTTTTAAAGTAAGGGAGAAAAAATCTAAAAAAATATTTGCTCTAGATTTCAATAAACACTTTCAACGAAAATTGATTTGAACGAGATATATTCAGCAGTTTTTGACATATAGAAACTGCAAATATAACTTTGTTTTTCATACAAACTCTATGAAAAACAAAGTTAATTTTTGGGGTATAAAAAAATATAGTTATAAAATACTCTACTGTGTTGCGGAACCCTACGAGTGCGAGTCCGACGTGCACTTGGGCTGTTTATTTTTGGCTAACAAGCTGACGGCCCGCCTGATGTTAAGCCACGTTAGCGGTCTCCGATGCCTATAAACATTTGCAACACCGTGGGTGCTGACGATGCGTTGGCAACTTTTAAGGAATTTAAGATAAGATGGGCAGCATTTGGAATACTTCTTTGAGTCTTTTCATCACGAATACCCAAAGCCTGAAGACGAATGTCTTTAAGAGGGAACGCGGGGTGCACTTTTTCATACAAATGTTTCCTCCCTGGAAAATGCTTCAAGAGAAAAAATTGTTTCCACATAAAATCAAGGTCTGCTGTAGCTACACGCCTCTATCATTTACTTTTATTGACCAACCAAGTGCAAAAAGAAATATAAGCCTTCTAATCTCCTCCTTTAGATGTTTGTAGGGTCATATTTCTATTAAATAACTAAAACTAGTAGTTCTGTGAGAGCATGTAGACCTCGCGTGCCCATATAACCATCGAATAACCGACACTTTCCCCATTCCCCTGACTTAGAAAGTCATTTCAGAGTTTGGCCTTTTGCCAAAAAAGTTTTAGCGATTAGGATATAAGTTTTAGCGGCCCTAGGAGTTTAAATCTGGTGTCCACGGGTTTGTCTTGTGAAGGCGAAGATGACTGTGTAGTCAGATTGGTGTAGGTAGGTAAACTTCTCCGAAAAAAAATCAATAAGATCGTTTAAAAAACTAAAAACAACCGCCTTCAATGCCGCGGCATTAATTTTCAGTACCAATTTTGAGGTGTTTATCTCCATATCTCTGAAGATACTCATCAGACCTCGATAAAATTACCATGGTACCACACTTGGGATATCTCCTTTCGAACAAAAAAAGAATGATCAAAATCGGTTCATAAACGACGAAGTTATCCGCGAACAAACATAAAAAAAAAAACTTTTTCGAAAAAAATATAATATCGTTTAAAAACTAAAAAAGAACCGACTTCAATGTTCATTTTCAGTAGCAATTTTGAGATGTTTATCTCAATATCTCTGGAGATACTTATCAGACCTCGATAAAATTACCATGGTACCACACTTGGGATATCTCCTTTCTAACAAAAAAAGAATAATCAAAATCGGTGCATAAACGACGAAGTTATCCCCGAACAAACATAAAAATATATATATATATATATACGGTTGAATTGAGAAACCTCCTCTTTTTTGAAGTCGGTTAAAAACCGACTTCAATACCACAAACAGGCACTCAAAAGCGAAAAATAAATTACTTAATATAATTTTTATAAGCGCTACCCACTTATCTATTTGAAGTCGGTGCCAGCCAAGTCTATTGGATAGTAGATAGATACTATGTATGTCGTTGTAGTAAGTAGGTAGATACATGTAGGGTAGGTAGTATCTATATACTAACTATTAGACTTGGCTGGCACCGACTTCAAATAGATAAGTGGGTAGCGCTTATAAAAATTATATTAAGTAATTTATTTCTCGCTTTTGAGTGCCTGTTTGTGGTATTGAAGTCGGTTTTTTTTTTTTAAGATTTTATTTTACCCTTTTTAGTGCAAAACAAGTTTTAATGAAATTACATGCATCTATAAAATTTCGTGTTTGGGCCGTTATACACTGACGGATATATACTTTGTGAAAATTTCAAGTATGTACCTCTTACGGTTAAGAAGGTACATCTGTAAAGTGTGCACACGCGGACGGACAGACGGACGGACGGACAGACGGACGGACGAACGGACAGCAAAGTCTCAGAACGTGTTCATTTGGTACCCTTTGGGTTCGGAACCCTAAAAAATTGACTTTAAATGCCGTGAAAATATTCACTAGTCATAATGATGTCATCAAATATCAAAGAACAATGTCCAAAATGGCCCTGTGCAATAAAAGCATCTGACACACACGATAATTAATTGTCTATTTTATTACAATAATTCCAAATGCTTTTATAACACGGTTTAGTTGTATTCCAAATTGAATATTAAAAAGTATTATTTGCGATTATTAACATTAATTGCCGCCATATGTCTGAATCACTCTACAACGTTATAAGAGTTGGCACTGCCTTACATTGTTAATACCCGAATCATGAAAGCACTGTGGAGCCAACCTAACAACGGAAAGTATTATTTACGTAGTTCCTATTATATAATCTGTGGTATTATGCTTATAATTTTTATTTTGCCGTGTTGGTTGGTACAAAGTACGTTCATATTTCTAGTATGCCGTGTCGCGGGCGGGACTGATATGGCCGCCATCTTCGCCAAACGTCATGTCATGTCAAAAAATATTAGGTGCTCAAAAACTTTGCACATTAAACAGGACTTTGCCTGGTAGAACATTCCTGTGAAGACAAATTAATTCTCCCCACCTTTGTTTCTATCTCGCTCACAGTTACCGTAAGAATATCTGTCAATAATACTTAAATTCAAAAAATTAAAACCACCCCCGACTGATTTGTATATGTAATCCGAGTTTATAATCAAAGCATATGTATATCTTTGTACATTGAGACCATTCCAAGGAGATGTCTCAGAATTTGATCAAGTTTACCATATTTTTGCAATATCATTGAAGTAACAAGATACTGCGACAGCGCCATTTTGATTTTTTGACGTCCGCAGTCAAAGGACTACGAACTTACGAAAGTTTCTATCGTAGTTTTTTTAACCAAAAAAGAGCTGATAATATTTAAACGGCTGGACAGATTTTCATGAAATAAAGCTAAGAACACTCTCGACGAAGACATCTATCAAACAAAACAAACTAAAACAAAAACGGTTCATCCGTTTGGGCGCTACGATGCCATGATAACAGACACACAGATACACAGATACACACGCCAAACTTATAACACTCCTTCGTTTTGGGTCGAGGGTTAAAAACCAAAATCAACGTGAAGAAAGATGTAAAAACATTATTCAAGATCATATTTTTTTATTTTTTAGTCTTTAAAAGTATATGCAATAGCAACCTCTATTGTGTATAATTTTCTTGGGACTCTTCTTCTAAAACCAGTACATTCTCTTATGTTTGAGATATTTATCTCCATATCTCTGAAGATACTAATCAGATCTCGATAAAATTAAAATGGGACCACCTCGGACACGTACCCTACCTATTAAAAAAGAATCATTTGAATCCGTTCACAATTGACGGAGTAATCGCGTAACATACACACAAAAAAAAAACATACAGACGAATTGAGAACCTCCCCCTTTTTTGTGAAGTCGGTGAAAAAAAAAACATAAACGGTCGAATTGAGAAACCTCCTCCTTTTTTTGAAGTCGGTTAAAAATCAAATCAAACGCTACAGCAAGCTTTCCCCGTTTTTGAATTTTTTTTTTGACGCAACATCTTATGGAAAATTAAGTCCTTAGTGTGCCTCTCCAATTTGACTGAAATCCATCGATAAATAACGCTACAGCAAACTTCTCTTCTTTCTCCCGACCCTCTCCCCTATTTTCCCTCCAATCAAAAAACGCGATCGACACGGATTCTTAAATAAATGGAACACGTGTGCCAATTTTTGTTAAAATCAGTTGAAAAATGCGACCTGTAGACGAGAACAGGCTGACATCCGGACAAAAGCATTTTTTGGCCAATCTCGAAACTAAACCGTTTCGCTCGCTCGGTCAGTAAAAAAAATCTACTGAAATATTGAATTCCTACCTCTGCTGCGAGTTGGTGAAGATTAAGGTATCCTACTGATTCCAGGAGATGTCTCAGAATCAGGTCAAAGATATCATGCTTTTGCAATATCGTTGAAGAAACAGGATACCAAATTTTGGATCGATCAGACCCGTGGATGTTGCTCTCATACCCTAATAATACGCTAAATAAACCGGCCATAGGAGTTGGACTCGCCCACCGAGGTTTACCTACAAACTTGACAACTTATCTTTGCAGTTCGATCCCTAGACCGATGCCTAGGACACGGTTATGCAGTCTGCACCAACCGCGGTTACATATTTGAATGTCGAAAGTTAAAATATCAACTGACAAAATATCGATGTTCATAATATCGATGTTCATAATATCGAAAATTAAAATATCGGAAACTGTTATATAGAAGCATAAAATGTTTAGAATTAAAATGCCGAGTGTTTGAAATATCGAATGATTAAATATGTCGTTAATACTAATGTCACTATATTGAAGTTCAAAATGTCAACATTTATTAGGTACATCGAAGTTTATAATATCTACTAGTTAAAATAACAAAAATTATTTGATTAGGTAGTATGAGTGAAAAAACGTTTGTAGATTGGAAAAAGAAATTGAAACAAGAGCCGATTCGATTCTAGCACACACGTTGTACGTCGCACGTTGTGGTCACAAGACACCAATCCCTCCTCCTCGCTTCGCTCGTCGTCGGACCTATATGACTTTCCCTAACATTGAATTAAAAAAAAGTAATAGACCTTTTTTTACACGCTTGTTTTATTAAAAACAGTTTCATATAACACAACAAATTCTAGGGCAAATCAATATAGGTCCGACGACGAGCAAAGCGGCAGCGGCCGGTGAGTGCTAGAACCGAATCAGCCATTATTTTAATTTTTTTTCTATAATATATATTTTTTATCTATTACTTTTTATCTACCAACGTTTTTTACTTCGATATCTAGGACATTCTATATTCTGTACTTCCATATTTAGAATTTTCAATGTTACTTTTGACGATAATTAGATTTTAGATATATTGGACGTAGATCTTATAACCATTTGATAATATAAACTTTCGATATTTTAATTTTCGATGTTGCCATACAGTCAATATTTTCTTTTTCGATATTTTGAACAATAACCACGGCGTTTGACCACTATCTCACCTGTTGGTAAGTGATGATGCGGTCGAAGATGGTGAGCACGCTAGGCCTAGAATGGGAACTGGCTCTCAAGGATAGCTGCCGGAACACATTAGATGTTTGGCGACAGATTTTCTAACTTGAGGCTGGTAGCTGGCCAGGCGGACACTAGATAGTGTCCTACCACCAAGCGGGGGTTGTTGGTTTCTTAACGATGATTATGTTTCTATGGTGATGATGTTTCTTGATTTTCCTTCACTGTGAAAAGCGCACATACATTTTTCGATAGAAAAGTCCATTGGTGCACGGCGGTTTGAACGCGGTACCTCTGGCATCCAAGCCAACCGTTCTCCCGATTACGCCACCGGGCCCTCTATTATTATCAGTCGATATTTTAACTTGCAACATTCAAATATATAACCCCAACCGCAAATAATAAACTTGTTGTTGTATAGTAAATTATAGTACCCTTTCGAATTATCAGATTCAATTGAAAATACAAATGTACAGACAAACTTTTATTGCTTAATCTCAAGTTACACTTTACCTCAATAGGTTTTATCTATAAATTTATTAATTAATTTAACATCACACTTGATTCCACATACAAAGGTTACAAATAAAACTAGTCTATAAGCAATAAATAAAAATAAGTCAGACAAAATTCCTCAACGAAGCAACGGGTTTAGTGTTATCTATAAATGCCATCGTAGGAATCACTTATTTGCTATTCGCAAATACAAAAATGCTATTTCCATGTTGACCTCAAGGTCAGAGCAAAGATTCGTCTAGAATATTCACATAGAAAATTATAACGGTTGTAATAATAAATAATAAATACGTTTATAAAATAATAAGTTACTAACTTATTCGGAGAGATTAAGTCAAATTTATTAGTTTCTCCAAACAAAAAATACTGAATAAAATGCATATAAAAGTGTTCCTATAAATACTAAGTAGGTATACCAAATGGAACTATTCAACCTTATATTAAGTATATCTATTTATTTATTTATAACCAGAAGTACATTTGGCAATAAAACATCACAGCAATAAAATAATCATTTAGATTTTTGGATCCTACTGCCTAATAAGATTAATTATTAATTGTAATTTAGAAAGACGTTATAGTCTCTGCCTACCCCAACGGGAAAAGTCATGATTTTGTGTATGTATTTAATTTAGACCACTACAAAAAGTTGTTTTCTTATAACGTAGTATATCCTTGATAAGGCACATTTCCTGCTTGATCGCAACATTAGGTACTTACTATATTAGAAAATATGTTTTTTTTCCGTCAAACCGAAATGTTCTAAGTACATAATGCGAGTCAAATAATAATGGCTAATGAGAATTAGTCTGCTTTCAATAAGTCTCAATACAATATTCGTTCATACATCAAAAGTATTTCGATCACCTAAAATCACACTCTTATTCCAATATACATCAAAATGTATTTTATTAATTGACATAAATAAATTCGTCTCAATTTCACAGAATAAGAAAAAGACCTTAGAATAAGACCTTGTTTCACCGGTTCCTTAGATTAGCGAGGGGCTGCCTCGCACCTGTAAGATGTGGAACGACCATCCCGCCACGATCTTCCCCTTGAGCTATAGAATGGAGCCTTTTGATAAGGGTATCCATAAATTCCTTAAAAGTTGACAACGCATATTCAGCGCCCAAAGTGTAGCCAATGTTCATAGGCGGCGGTGACCGCTTATCATCAGGCGGGCCGTCGGCTTGTTTGTCAACTATTACATAAAAAGTCAGATTATTATCTGAAAGACAACGCCGTGTAAAAGTTGAATAAGCAGATTCGTTTCTGATAGGCTTATCAAGAACCGGTGCAACTGGCCATTGAACTATTTAACATCTTATTATACCTAATATTTCACCTAAGAACGTGAAACTTTTTCCAAAATGTACCTATTAAGGTTATGTTTTCTTACAATTTAGGAGACGCTGAGCGGCGTTTCTTTTACATCTTTTGTGTCTCCTGCTTTCCCTTGAGTGCCGTTCATGTCTTTTAGATCTCCGCTGTTCATTTTATCTTTCGTCTCATTGTCTTTGTCTGAATAATTCCACGGCTGAGTGTTGCCAGTGCCGAAGAAAATGAAAAATACCGCCGTTATTATGTAGACTGCTGCCCCCACGAAAAATACCGGCCTCCATTGCTCGAAGCTATTCTGTAAGAATAAATAGAGTTATAGACATTGGTTTGATGGAGACCTTAAACCTCGACTTGATCACAAAGAAATGAGTTTTTACGAGTATTTTATAACGCAGTATACATAATGTACCCAACATTTGCTATTCAATCGTCGTATATGGGTCTGTAGACCACGGTACTCATTTAAATGGAGCTATTTCCGCAGGATAGTGTAGTATATCTACGAGTAGGCAATACTAAACTCTTTCTATATTCTAGGAGGTCAAAATTTAAGGAAACCGGTCTGTCTTGTCTTATGAAATCTGAGGAAATACCAAACAAGTTATATGCGTTAATGCCATATAGAAATAAAAGACACTTTATCCACAAAGCAATCAGTGCTTAATTTAACAATGTAAGTAGTTATTTGTAAATTAGTCTCACATAGGCTTATAGCCTTGTCGTTTGTTTTAAGCCGTAGACCTCTGATAGGGCTAACAATAATTATTCCAGGATGCATATTATATCTACGATAAAATTTAACTTGTCATCGTATTCTTAAATAGATCACTAATTTATAAATGCCTTTTGTAATTAGAATTAGTATATTAATAATAATAGAACACTTACGCCAGCTTTCGTGAAGTGCGCAGTTATCATAGGTGTGAAAAAGCCGGCAGTGCTACCGATGCAGTTAGCCATTCCGTACAACGTGCCAGCGTAGTTCGGGGCCAAATCTTGATGGTTCTGCAGATTCGTCAGCGTCGCTGCTCCGTTGAAACCCATCGACAAAGTGATCAAAGTGACAGACAAAGCCGTTGAACATCCAGCGTAGACTAGCAACACCAACAACGCTCCAGGTATTATATGCGAGAATAAGCAGAAGAACTTCCGAATCATTGTCGTGGTCATAAATTTTTTCGCCAATATAAAATCGCCGATAGCACCAAATATCGTGGCAAAGAATAATCTGGCGAGATAAGGCAAAGCCGCTATGACACCCGCGCTGGATAACTCGAAGCCTAAAACGCTTGAGACGAATTTAGGTCCAGCAGTCATGATGAAGTATAAACCCCAGAGATTGCCGTAGTGGAGTAGAACCATTGCTAAGAACGGCATCGATAATACGATGCTCTTGAAAGGAGGCAGACCCTGTAAATAAAAATACAATGGGTTAGCAACAGTAATTTTAAAATTAAATAAGGTATTCGCATTATTTTATATATTTTACTTATTCTCCATAAATAGTCACTAGCCACAGGCGTGGCATATAGCCTTGTATAAACATTTTATGACAAATCGATTAGCGACTAGGTCGACCAAGCTTATTTTAACAAACATCACAGAACAAATAAGGACAACTGCCCATATTATCAGAATGATCAAACAAGCCCGTTCTATAATCTGGCACCTCATCGTGAAGTGGAACTTATGCTTCGATAAACACGTCGTTGCAAATATTGTCTCACCTTTGATTTCTTGACCTTGTCTCCTAAAGCGTTGAGTATGTAATTCTTCTCAGCTTCTGTAATCCTGGGATGTTCTGCTGGAGTATCGGCTACGAGATACCACCAAAAGAAGCACCATACGAGAGTGATTGCAGCAGGCACGTAGAATGCGGACTCCCATCCGAATCTTTCCATCAGAGGGCCTGTTAGCGACCACGTCATTACAGTTCCGAGTGTACCGCCCATCATGGCACTGATAAACTTCCCCTTTTCGGCCGGTGGTGCCCAACAAGCCACTAAGGAGTGAAGTGCTGGGTATATGAAACCCTGAAAATTACAATAATTTTGGATAAGATGTGTGCAAGTTTTTAACCGACTTCACAAAAAAGGAGGAGATTCTCAATTCGACAGTTTTTTAGGGTTCCGTATCTCAAAAGGTAAAAAAGGAACCCTTATACGATCACTTTCTTGTCCGTCTGTCTGTCCGTGTGTCACCACCGATTTTCTCAAGAACGGGTGGACCTGGTGGAGCAAGTTGAAATTTATACCTGATACTGAGATCTAGTCTCTATTGGGTGTATAATAAACTGGCCAAGTGCAAGTCGGACTCGCACTCGTAGGGTTCCGTAACACAGTTAAGTATTCCATAACTATGATATTTCGCAACTACAAAATTAAATTTGTTTTTCATAGTGTTTGTATGAAAAACAAAGTTATCTTTGCGGTCGCCATATCTCTAAAACTGCTGACTGTATCTCATTCAAACCAATTTTCGTTGTTAGTTTTTATTGAGATCTACAGCAATTACAGCATATATTTTTTTTAGATTTTTCACTCCCCTACTACATTAAAAGTAAGGGGGCGGGACACACATTTTACCACTTTAGACGCGCCTATCTTTTAATGATTGACTTTGAGAAAAAATGATTTTAGGAACCTCATGTCATTTTTGAAGACCTATCCATAGACACCCCACACGTTTAGGTTTGAAGAAAAAAATTGTTTTTGTTTCAGTTCCAAGTATGGGATATATATATAATAAAAAATATAATAAATATATAAAGGGGGCCCCCCTTAAACTTTTATATTTTTTATTTTTGTATAAAAATCGGAAAGCGGTTCACAGAATACATCTACCTACTAAGTTTCAATTCTGTAGTCCTAACAGTTTCGGAATAAAATGGCTGTGACATACGGACGGACAGACAGACAGACAGACAGACATGACGAATCTATAAGGGTTCCGTTTTTGCCATTCGGCTACGGAACCCTAAAAATCAAGATCCTGAGTCAAAACGATAAAAAGATATGGGCAAATTTAGATTTTTGCGAAAACTTGCAATATGTATATTGGTATGTTCCAACGTTGGTACGGAAGCCTCGGTGGGCGAGTGCAACTCGATTTGGCCGGTTATATTTTTATGTTTATTACCTCAGAACTGCGTCAAATCTTAATCTATTGGAAAAATTATTTTTAGTTTGAGAGATTATGCTTCGTGTTTGGTCTTACATGTTATCGAGCTATGATAATTATCTCCGGAGATATGGAGATATAAGCAAATTTGTATACTTAGATGACATGATTATAACAAGCCAGTACTTTGACTATCTCGGCATGTGAAGTCGGTTTTATCGTTTTGTACGATTATAAATTATTAAAGGAGGCGATGAAGCCAGATACCTAATATATTTGGTTGGTCTAAGGTGAATCCAATCCAAATAGTTTGAGATCACAAAATATCTACATGAACATAAAAATGAAAGAGCCTTACCCCAGCCAATCCTAGTAGGAATCGTATGACAACCAGCGCCATGTAGCTCCAATTCGCTGCTGGCGGGCTTAGAGCAGTCAAGACCCCGCTCGCGGCGGATGATATAAGGACTACATATCTCGGCCCCCAGCGCTCAGCCGCCATACCTCCGAGTAACGAGGTCACCGGGTAAGACCAGAAATAGGATCCAAGTATCAAAGCTTGTTTATCCCCTGACCAATCGAATGTGCTGCTCACGGGCTGTGAAACAAGTTTGATAGTTTGATTTTATCGTCATACAATCTTCTTGAAGGCAACATGTGTAAATGATTGCTAAGTACTGACCTCGTGTCGAGGTGCTTCTCTAACGTCGGCGATGTCAACGTGACGAAGCGTCTCATTTCTCACAACGTCATCTTTCGGATCGCATTGAGATTGTAATCTAGAAAAACAACATATGCATTAGTTACGCTAGCCATCCGCATGACCAATTAGGCGATCAATGGAAATGTTATAGTGATGTGACAATGACAAGAACATCATCTTTTTAATTACAGATTACTAATCACGCTTCATTTAAATGTAAGTATTTAAAAAAGAGTTCATTATAATAAATGTATGGATGAATGTGAAAATGAAATAGTGTTTTACATTTACATTTTCACGCGTAGTAACATTTTTTTGTATCGTCGAGTAGCTAACGAGGTGGTTTTTACATTTCATTTTTACATTAAGTACCTCAGGTAAGTAGATACATTAAATGTTTTGTCTCGTCGTTGAGTTTGTGCCTAATCAATTACCAGTAGGTAGGTTACCTATGTCGCGAATTCGGCGTTTTGTCTTGTCATTGTATCGATTTTTTTTTGTTTAGAATTAGGTACTTATCTTTTTCCTGTTAGCCTTCACTATACATGTTTGAAGGCTTTAATTTATTGGAAAAGTCTAAACGTAATGGATAACATTTTTATTTTAACTCTCTATTTTTGTGTGTGTTACTCTACGCACGTAAGGTGGAAGATAGTGTACGGTTTAATCCAGACTTCCAAACTAAAATTAAAAAGAAAACACGTTTTTAACGAATTCAACTTTAGAGATGTTTAATCACGAAGCAAATGCATCAGTTTCAATATCGCAGAAAATATCGTTTGCGCGATGCAGGATCTCACTCATCTCACATTTAGGCGATATTTAAAGGAGAGCTATTAAAATGTACGCTAGAGAAATTTAACATGGAGATACTTTATAGCATGAGGATGAATATAGGACATATAGGATACCATAATTTTTGTGAAAATAAAATCATGATTTGATTACAAAAACTCACGTTCATTTTAATTAAAATCGGGAATTTAACGTGACTTATGCGATGTCGCTATAGCGATCGACATATGTCGATCGACGTATGTCGTATCGACATATAAAGAAAGCCTCCGGATGGGGCCGAAACATATGTCATTAAAAGGGGAGCTGGGGGGAAGGGGAGGGGATGGGGAGGTGGAGGGGATGTAGAAGTGAGAAGAAGGGGGAGGGGAGGTGGAAGTGTAGTGGGGGGGAGGTGGATGTGAGGGGAGGGGGGAAATTGGGATACGTATGTGTCTTATTTGTTAATGCTACCCAAAGACACTATTCCACGCCGACGAAGTCGCGGGCACAGCTAGTATGTATATATTTAAGTCGCCCATGTCCTTTAATTTAACAAGTTACCTTGTTATTCAAACTGAAAATTATCTGGATACACGGGGATGCTCGACCCAATTAATATTTCACAGTTATATTTTTTTAAATATGCAAGCATACTTACGAGCTATTACTGGCAGGCCTAGGAACCATAGCGATGAGATTTAAGCTCATGTTAACTCGCAGCATGTAAGCCACCCAACAGCTGGTAAACAGCATCACCCATAGGTTGAACCTTGCTGGGATCACATCTGGAAACAATGAGCATTATTGAATAAATCATAATCCATACTAATATTATAAAAACTTTTGTAACTATGTCGCTCTGTTTGTTTGTTACCTATAATCACGCCTAAACGGAATTTAAATGGGAACGGGGTGAACTTTTCCATACAAATGTATTCCCCCGTTTCCTCCCTGGTAAATGTTCTAGAGAAAAAAAAATCTACAAAAAATCAATGTCTGCTGTAGCTACGCCCCTATCATTTTCTTTTTTTGACCAGCCAATTGCAAATAGAAATATTATTTAACTTTATAAAATCTTAAAGAGGAGATTAGAATGCTTATACATATTTCTTTTTGAAATTGGCAGACCTTGATTTTTTGTAGAAACAAATTTTGCTCTAGAAGCATTTTCCAGGGAGTAAACGGGGGAATGGAAGTGCACGCCGCGTTCCCTTTTAACAAGGGGATACTTTATAGTATGAGGAGGAACATAGGCTACTAAATTCTTGGTGAAGGTACGTGAACGAAGTTGCAGGTATCAGTTAGTATTATATAATTCTTCTAGGTATCTACGTGTGTGTGTGTGTGCGTGTGTGTGTGTGTGTGTGTGTGTGTGTGTGTGTGTGTGTGTGTGTGTGTGTGTGTGTGTGTGTGTGTGTGTGTGTGTGTGTGTGTGTGTGTGTGTATGTATGTGTGTGTGTGTCACGTAGCTGCTTCTAAATGGTTGGCTGGATCGATTTTTATGATTTCGTTTTGGATGTTTAAGATTCTCAATTAGCCCTGGAGGGTATGTCACGGCGTGGCACTGCTATCGTGCTGGATGACGGGGCGACATCTGTCGGATCCGCTAGTACTTCTTGTATAGGTAAATATTGTATGCATGTATTGTACGATAAGTAAACTAACACCCATATTCAAGAAGATATTGACAAACGCTTAATGACTTTATATGGAGCGATGATATACGCAAGCTGGCTGGCAGCGGTCTAATAGCCGAAAATCGAGCTCAGTGGCCATAGGTGAGGGTCTCTGTCCAGCGGTGGATAGAGATAAGCCGACGATAATTATGATGATGAATATGATGACGATGGTGATGATGATGATAATGACGATGGTGATGATGATGATGATAGCGACTTCACTCAAACTTGTTTTCAATAACGTACTTATTCAATTGAATGACCCCATGCGTTCGCTTCGTAATCACTGAAACTTCATAGGTTCTTTATGAATACGGGTGGAGGTAAGTCGGTTAGATGGTTACTAGTCTTTTGCTATGTTATGCTCTTGTGAAGTATGTATTTAGGTGAAGGGACAAGCGATAACTATGCTTGCTTGGTGGTAAGCGGTGCCATCTGCCTATATAAAACAGATAATTTAGGAATGCCAAGATTGCGATTACAATAGATTCTATGACTTTTTTGGCTTGAAATAGGCCTTAAGAATTGAGTTAGTAGACAGCTAGCGATTCAATGTAAATCAACAATACTAATCCCTACTAATATTATAAATGCGAAAGTAACTCTGTCTGTCTGTCTGTTACGCTTTCCCGCTTAAACATCTCAACCGATTTTGATGAAATTTGGCACAGACAATCTTTAGACCCGGAGAAAGGACATAGGCTACCTTTTTTTGTGAAAAAAATGGATGAAGAGGTTGAAATAGAGGTTGAGAGTTTGTATGGGATTTCTTAATTTTAAAAGATAAAACCATGAAACTTTATATATTAGCACTTGATAAGAAATAATTAAACATTTGTTCTAGCGTTTTTGAAATTTCGACCTGTGAGGGGATGAAATAGGGGTTGAAAGTTTGTATGAAGTTCGTCAATTTTAAAGATAAAAACATAACATTTTGTATTTAGGCACTAAATAAGAAACAAAAAATTGTTTGTTCTAGCATTTTGAAATGTTTACCAGTGTGGGGGTGAAATAGGGGTTGAAAGTTTGTATGGGTGTTCGTCATTTTTGACAATTAAACCATGAAACTTGGTACGTAGGTCTCTTAGGATGTGCAGAGTTTTTCTACAAACGGAATTCCCGAAATTCGAACGGAACGGAACAGATTCGGAACGGGAACTACGAAGCCAAACTTTTTGTATACCAAATCTTAACCACTGAACGTAGGAACATGATATTTAGAAGTTTTTGGTGTATCAAGTAAAAAAAAAAATTTGGCTTTTGAAGTTAAAGTTCCTTTTAACGAATACTCTGCATCGCCGCCGATGCCGTCGGTCGTCGGTCGTCGTCGCGCACATTCGCCGAAGTGTGGCGGCAGGCAACGGCGCTGTCGTGTGGTAGGGGAGCGCACGAATCTGACTATGCCAGACGTCATTGTCGGACGCATGCGATTAGAGACATTTGCGCTACAGAGAATTACATTTTTCGATCCAGTAAAGTTATTTTATTATTTCTTATTTTTTTTCGTATTTAAGTAAGTATTTTTTATTAGTTAGGTCCTGTAAATTAATTTTGTACATCCTAATCCTATCCTAATCCTAACTAATATTATAAATGCGAAAGTAACTCTGTCTGTCTGTCTGTGTCACTTTCACGCCAAAACCACTGAATCGATTTAAATGAAATTTGGTACACAGATAGTCTAGAGCCTGAGAACGGACATAGGCTACTTTTTAATGCGAAAACAGGGTTGTGAGGGGTTGAAAGGGGGGATGAAAAGTTGTATGGAAGTATCGCCATTTTTAGAGCTAGAAGTTTGAAACTTATTTTTAGGCTGTTAATTTGATATACATAAATATGACATTCAAATTTTGTAAGAGTTTTACCCTCAAGGGTGTAAAAATAACTAAAGGGAATAAGGGATGAAAGTTTGTATGGAAATATGTAAGATTTAAGTGAATATTCTACTGAACGGATTTAAATGAAACACAGATGGTACACAGATAGTCTAGAGCCTGAGAAAAGACAAAGGCTTACTTTTATTGCGAAAAGAGGGTTAAAAGGGGGATCAAAAGTTGTATGGAAGTATTTTTAAAGCTAGAAGCTTGAAACTTATTGTTTAGGCTGTTGATTCGATATAAATTAATATGTCATTCAAAGTTTGTGAGGGGGAAGAGGGAGGGAGAACGGGAAGGAGGAATGAGGGAAGGGGAGGGAGGGTGGAAGTGAGGGGAAGGGGAAAGGGGAGAGGGATTGGAGGTGAGGGAAAGGGGAGTGGAGAGGGAGGGGGAGAGTGGAGGGGAGGGGAGAGAGGGGGAAGGGAAATGGGGGGAAGAGATAGGGAGGGGAGGAAAGGGGGAGGGGCAGGGAGAGGGGGGATTTGCACGGCGTGGTACGGTGCGGTGTAGGTGGGATACGCATGTGTCTTATTTGTAAAATAATTAGCCTAAATATTTAAAAATGCTACCCAAAGACACTATTCCACGCGGACGAAGTCGCGGGTACAGCTAGTATTACATAAATGTGAATGTGTCTGTCGTAAAAATGGCTCAACGGATTTGTATAAAATTTGGCACAGTGCATGACTTGAAATAGCACATAGGGTTCTTTTAATAAACAAGTACATTTTAAAGCGGGTGAAGCCGCGGGACACACCATGTAATTCAGTAATAATACATATTACCATTGATTATATAAAGCAGCCATACTATAGTCTACTGCGTAGGGATTCCGCAAGAATGTAGAACAAAATTCAAAACACCTCTCTCTGGTCGACCGTTCTGACGCGGTGTATCACGATTCACGAGGCACAGCCGAACTTAGTCGCTTATTGTAGGGTTCCGCCAAGTATATCGCTTTCCACAAGGGTTCCGTCACCAAAAAAGGTTGAGAACCGTTGATATAAAGTATAGCAACGAATATCTAGATGAGCTACATAGGTAATTTATTCAAAGACCAACCGTTATTTATTCTGTGCCTGGGGTATTTATATTGCGCTTTGTATTGCTCTATAGATTTCATTGTGGTAAGGTAAGAAGAAAGCGGGGAAAGGGTATTTTTTCTGTATGCATTACGTCAAACAATCTTCAGGCATTTATTATTTAAGCATATAACCACAGGATAAATACATTTTCCCGTAAAAGTTCAAGTCTTATTCAAAGAGAATATAAATACTACGTAGATTACACGTGTACTAGTTAATTTGACATCATAATATTGAAGAAAATATTAACTGTATTAGTCACTATAGAATTTGCTATGCAATATCAAAGAGAAAATATTAAATGAATTTGAAGTCTAGGCCGGGTTCCCACTACGCCGGACTGGAGTCCGGAAGATTTGCCGGAAACCGGTCACCGTTATTACACCGGATCCCACAAGAAAATCGGATAGTCAAGTACATACCTCAGTTGAAATTGGGCCTGTGCGCACAAAGTGTTGTGCTACTTTTATCAGAAATGCGAGCCTAATGACGCAAGTTGATGCCGGTATCAGCATAAACTCGTTCACATTACCACAGAATACTTAATAGTACATTACTCCGGTCTGGACGCTCGGAAAAAATGCCGGACCCGGGATAGTGTGAATAGCTTCATACAAATGGTACAGCCTTCCGGCAGTTTTATCGCCCCGGCAAATCTGCCGGTCCGGCATAGTGGGAACCCGGCCTATGGAGGGTAGAGGCAAGGAGAACAATCTCTATACATAAGGATGTGTCTGTCAAAGTAAATTCTACTGTAGCCAGAGGGTATCGTTGCTATTGGTTTCATGTTAATTCAAAGTAGCCACTATGTTTAAATTAATTTACCTACTTCCTTAGGTTTAGGCGCGCTGAGCACGAGTAACGCTCGACTATGTAATGCACATAATACACATGCGATAATGTTGTACACCGTTAAATCACGCGTCTTTAATTTATTAACTACTTATTTATTTATGGCTACATTATCGTTTTTTTTATTTTTTTTTTATTTTTTTTTGTGATTTATCTACGTAGAGTAGATATCTCACTGATATTACAATCTAGCCTTGTAACTAGGCTAATAAGTAATTTGATTTTAACTTAATTGACTATTAAAATATTACTAAGAATGAGTCAACAAAACTTTGTCAACAAAACACTTTGTTGTTGTGTTCTTTTAAATAGCGTTCACTATCACTACACTTATGCTCACTTGAATATATATCACTAAAGTAACTCGAAAGGTTTTACCCTTTTTAACCGACTTCAAAAAAAGAAGGAGGTTTCTCAATTCGACCGTATATATATATTTTTTTTTTTTTTTTTTGTTCGTGGATAACGTCGTCGTTTATGAACCAATTTTGATTATTCTTTTTTTGTTCGAAAGGAGATCAATCAATCAATCAAAAATTATTTATTTGCGAATATAGGTATATAGTGTTAGTACAATAAAATTTTTAGTAACCGCTACATTCTGCCATTTGGCGTGCAAATATAAAAAGTATTACAATAATAATAATTTACAATAATTAAAATAGTAATAATACAATTAAATTTCAAATTAAAGATTTATCATTTAAAAATTCTTGCACCGTATAGTATGTCTTGCTAATTAAAACATTATTTAATTTATTTTTGAACACATGAATATTTGATATGTCTCTGATTGATGCAGGCAGCTTGTTATATAAAGTGGGAGCCATGTTGAGAATATTGTTTTTAAATAGTGTTGTCTGAGAGCCAGGATGACGTAATTTAGCTTCTCGTCGCGATCCTGCGGGATATTTTTCATAAAGATGAATATTTTTTTGAACAAAAAGAATGGACTCACATATGTAGAGACTTGGCAAAGTTAATATTTTTAACTTTTTTAAATATTGTTTACAAGAGTCAGTTTGTTGTACACTACACATCGCCCGAATGCATCTCTTTTGCGCTTTAAATAGCGTAGATATTCCAAGTGTGGTACCATGGTAATTTTATCGAGGTCTGATTAGTATCTCCAGAGATATTGAGATAAACATCTCAAAATTGGTACTGAAAATGAATAGTGCGGCATTGAAGTCGGTTCTTTTTTAGTTTTTAAAAGATATTATTAGTCTTATCACTATGTCCGTGTTGTCGAGGAGCTGGATAGCCTCGACGTTCACATGATGGTGAAGTCTACGATCGTGAGCTTCAGCTTCGAAATAAATGATTTTAATATATTTTTGGTGTTATGCTTCTATTGACACGTCAGGGAAAAATTATTATTGAATTTTTGAGTATAGATATCACTTATATATAGATACTAGCTGTACCCGCGACTTCGTCCGCGTGGAATAGTGTCTTTGGGTAGCATTTTTAAATATTTAGGCTAATTATTTTACAAATAAGACACATGCGTATCCCACCTACACCGCACCGTACCACGCCCTGCAAATCCCCCCTCTCCCTGCCCCTCCCCCTTTCCTCCCCTCCCTATCTCTTCCCCCATTTCCCTTCCCCCTCTCTTCCCTCCCCTCCACACTCCCCCTCCCCCTCCACTCCCCTTTCCCTCACCTCCAATCCCTCTCCCCTTTCCCCTTCCCCTCACTTCCACCCTCCCTCCCCTCCCCTCATTCCTCCTTCCCGTTCTCCCTCCCTCTTCCCCCTCACAAACTTTGAATGACATATTAATTTATATCGAATCAACAGCCTAAACAATAAGTTTCAAGCTTCTAGCTTTAAAAATACTTCCATACAACTTTTGATCCCCCTTTTAACCCTCTTTTCGCAATAAAAGTAAGCCTTTGTCTTTTCTCAGGCTCTAGACTATCTGTGTACCATCTGTGTTTCATTTAAATCCGTTCAGTAGAACATTCACTTAAATCTTACATATTTCCATACAAACTTTCATCCCTTATTCCCTTTAGTTATTTTTACACCCTTGAGGGTAAAACTCTTACAAAATTTGAATGTTATATTTATGTATATCAAATTAACAGCCTAAAAATAAGTTTCAAACTTCTAGCTCTAAAAATGACGATACTTCCATACAACTTTTCATCCCCCCTTTCAACCCCTCACAACCCTGTTTTCGCATTAAAAAGTAGCCTATGTCCGTTCTCAGGCTCTAGACTATCTGTGTACCAAATTTCATTTAAATCGATTCAGTGGTTTTGGCGTGAAAGTGACACAGACAGACAGACAGAGTTACTTTCGCATTTATAATATTAGTTAGGATTAGGATAGGATTAGGATGTACAAAATTAATTTACAGGACCTAACTAATAAAAAATACTTACTTAAATACGAAAAAAAATAAGAAACAATAAAATAACTTTACTGGATCGAAAAATGTAATTCTCTGTAGCGCAAATGTCTCTAATCGCATGCGTCCGACAATGACGTCTGGCATAGGCAGATTCGTGCGCTCCCCTACCACACGACAGCGCCGTTGCCTGCCGCCACACTTCGGCGAATGTGCGCGACGACGATCGACGACCGACGGCAGCGGCGGCGATGCAGAGTATTCGTTAAAAGGAACTTTAACTTCAAAAGCCAAATTTTTTTTTTACTTGATACACCCAAAACTTCTAAATATCATGTTCCTACGTTCAGTGGTTAAGATTTTGTATACAAAAAGTTTGGCTTCGTAGTTCCCGTTCCGAATCCGTTCCGTTCCGTTCGAATTTCGGGAATTCCGTTTGTAGAAAATCTCTGCACATCCTAAGAGACCTACGTACCAAGTTTCATGGTTTAATTGTCAAAAATGACGAACACCCATACAAACTTTCAACCCCTATTTCACCCCCACACTGGTAAAAATTTCAAAATGCTAGAACAAACAATTTTTTGTTTCTTATTTAATGCCTAAATACAAAATGTTATGTTTTTATCTTCAAAATTGACGAACTTCATACAAACTTTCAACCCCTATTTCATCCCCTCACAGGTCGAAATTTCAAAAACGCTAGAACAAATGTTTAATTATTTCTTATCAAGTGCTCATATATAAGGTTTCATGGTTTTATCTTTTAAAATTAAGAATTCCCATACAAACTCTCAACCTCTTCTACCATTTTTTTCACAAAAAAAGGTAGCCTATATCCTTTCTCAGGGTCTAAAGATTGTCTGTGCCAAATTTCATCAAAATCGGTTGAGAGGTTTAAGCGGGAAAGCGTAACAGACAGACAGACAGAGTTACTTTCGTATTTATAATATTAAAGTAGGGAAGTAGGGAAGTAGGGATAACTACAACATGAAGTAAGCTGATAAATCTAAAGGAAGATTTATCGGCTAACTTCATGTTGTAGTGTAAAGTGATATCTATAGGTATTTAAATTATTTATTCCGGTATTTATATATACCTACCTACACAACGTATCCGGAGTAACGATCAAAATAAAAAATCTATGCATGTATTTTCAATTACATACGGTCGTGATTGATATCAAACATCTGTGAATATCTTAAAAACATTGAGTGTTTGTGAGTAATAGTAACTAGCTGTTGCGCGCGACTTCGTCCGCGTAGTAATGAAGATAGATATAAAGTACTGTGAAGTTGAATGATGTTTTATAAAATGATTTCAGTCAACAGAAAATGCCTGGCAACTTTTTGATGCACCAATTAACAAAAAAATATATAAGTAAAAAATATTTTTAGTAACAAGCTTTTACCGGGACAATGGACTTGAAAATTAAAAATAAATTCTAGTAAGTATTTTGCGTTTTTCGACGAGTTCCAACCTCCGACATAAGCCGGGTTTCGAAGCGGTTACGGCACCATAGACCACATCCACACAGTGCGGCAGATTATACAGAAGACCGAAGAGTACAATCGGTCCATGTGCTTAGTTGAAGGCCTTCTAATAAGAAGGCCTTCAACTTAATCGAAACCTGGTCCTGTTTTCATTCTCGCTAACGCAAGTTAAAAATGTATGGAATGACATTTATGTTTCCGCAACAAAAATGACATATCCATACATTTTGAACTAGCGTTAGCGTGAATGGAGACAGGAAATTGAATTTTGTTCTGGGGCCCTGGAGTCCTTGCAGCGTTGCCAAGTCGACTGGCGATATATCGAAGTGATGAGATGTCTGTATGTATAATGCCGCAACGATGACTGTAAAAGTACAGAAACAGCGAACTAAACATATCCACCTGCGTCGAGGAGTGAGACAGTGGGACGTCATATCCCCGAAACTGTTCACTAACGCCTTGGAGGATAAGTTTAAGACGCTGGACTAGAAATATTGTGGCATTAACATCAACGGCAAGTACATCTCTCACTTACGATTCGCAGATGACATCATCATTATGGCAGAGAGGTTGCAGGACCTACAAAGGATGTTGAATAGCGTAGCTGATTCTTCTCGTCGCATCGGTCTCCGGATGAATTTGGATAAAACCAAAGTCATGTACAACGAGCACGTTGTTCCGGAACCGAATGCAGTACATGGAATCCCACTCGAAGTTGTTATGCAGTATGTTTACCTAGGGCAGACGCTCCAACTAGGCAAATACAACTTCGAGAAGGAAATCCAGAGAAGAATTTAGCTGGGCTGGGCAGCATTCGGAAAAAACCGTCGAATCTTCTCGTCGCCTATACCGCAGTGTCTAAAGACAAAAGTCTTTACCAGTGCGTCCTGCCTGTGGTGACATACGGAGCCGAGACGTCGATACTCACAGTTCGACTGGTCCACCAATTTAAAATCGCTCAGCGAGCTATGGAGAGAGCTATGCTCAGTATTTCTCTGCGGGATCGAATCCGGAATGAAGTAATTCGCCAGAGAACTAAAGTTATCGACATACGAGTAGCTCAACGGATTAGTAAACTGAAGTGACAGTGAGTTGGTCATATCTGCCGCAGGACTGATAACTTTAGGGTAGACTTATCCTTGAGTGAAGACCGTGAATCGGCAAACGTAGCGTAGGACGTCCTGTAACCAGGTGGAGCGACGACATACGCAAAGCGGTGGGCAGTGACTGGAAAGGAAGAGCCGTAGATCGGGCTCAGTGGCGCATCTTGGGAGAGGCCTACGTCCAGCAGTGGAATGACACCGGCTGATGATGATGACGATGATAAAGTATTTTGCGGGTAGGTACTTACCTACATTCTTAAAAGCTTGAGGCACTACCCTTTTTACAGGTTAGGTACTTACCTACTATACTTCTGTGCCTCAAGCTCTTAAGAATATAGGTAATTACCTACCCGCAAAATACTTTCTAGAATTTATTTTTGACATTCTAGTTCATCGTCTCAGATAAAAGCTTGTTTTTAAAAATATTTTATTTTTAACTTTTTAGTTGGTGTACCACCTATATGTTACTACCTAAGTATTTTAGAGTAGGCATGATGTTTTAAAATATTCTACGGATATTATGATGTGATTATGGGTAAAGTGAATCAATCAATTATTAATCTCCTCAAGACGAATCAACGGAGCCTAAGCTCAGTAGGGTTATGTTGTTTTATCAGAGAGATAACGTGGCTACCTTCCAGCTTCATCATCAGACCCTGAATATTATCTAGGTGTCCTCAAAACGAATCAATCGAGCCCCAAGTCGGTGGGGTATCATTATGTTATCACAGAGATGCCGTGACCACCTTCCAGCTTCATCGTCAGACCCTGGAAATCATCTAGGTGTAAAGTGCTCTTTAAGACGAATCAATCAAGCCCAAAATCGGTGGGGTTATGTTATTTATCACAGAGTCGCCGTGGCCATCTTCCAGCTTCATCATCAAACCCTGAATATCATCTAGGTGTAAAGAGCTCCTCAATACGAATCAATCGAACTATATTATATTATTAACTTCCGAGAGCCCTTAGACCTCCTTAATCCGGCCCTGTCGCAAAATCCGTTCTTAGCGGATGTCTACTAATTCAAAATTACATTTGAAGTTTCCTATTTAATTTTTATGTTTATCGTGTAATTTTAAACCGTTTAATTAATCTTACTATAGTAATTTGTAATTATGATAATTTATGATAATGTGTAATTAAGCTATGGAATGAATGAATTTATAATAAATAAACTACCTCCCTGCCAAATTTCATCTTTGTACGTCAAACGGTTTTCGAGATTTCGTGATGAGTGACCTTTCGCTTATATTAATATATAATTACTAGCTGTTGCCAGCGACTTCGTCCGCGTAGTAATGAAGATATAAAGTACTATGAAGTTTCATGATATTTCATAGGTATTTCAATCAACAGAAAATGCCTATACAACATGTATAAAACAGTAGACCTCGCGTGCCCTTATAACCTTGCGATAACCGACACTTTCCCCTTTCTCCTAGCTTAGTAAAGCCATTTTATAGTTTGGCCAGTACTATTCATTATTCTGTGGTTTGGTAAAATAGGGGTATAAGTTTTTATTATTATTTTACCCTAAACTCCCCTTTATTGGATTTTTTTCGCAACATCTTATGTAAAATTAAGAACTTAGTGTGTCTAAATAACGGTACAGCAAACTTCTCTCCTTTCCTTCTTCTACAGGCCGGATAATATAGATTAAGGTTGGTTCTGCAATTCTATTATTATATTGTTATTTATATTATACAAATGTAAAAATATCTAATACCAAATTTTGGCCCGCAGAATATATTTAACTTTCTATTTATAGATCACTTGGAGAGTTATTTTTGTTTTCTTATGCTATGATAAAGTATTATTATAACTTTCTACGAGCATAGCTAAATCTTAAAGGCTTAACACACTTTTTTTGCATTATATTCTTATCATACCCTCTGCCGACTTTAATGCCGGTTTCTTGAACTATTTTACAAGATGGTCTTCCTTGCCTCTTCCTCTCTACCTTCCACCCAACAAGCTGTCAGATAAAATCTGTTCCACATCGAAACCGTAGAATCTTATAATCCATCATCCTAAGTAGAATCCCTCAACGACATCACGCAACTCAAACAGGTTCACTATTGTGTGACGTATAATATTTTTTGTCATAATATACTTTAGAACAATTTTGATTCTCCTATTCATATTTTAGGATAAATTAATTTGGCATAAAGTTATTAGAAATATATTATTCTTGACATAATTACTGTTAGAATAGTTAGTAGAATAATATTCTTAAGAATAATTTTATAAACGCATAACTATAATTGAGCATAATTGTTTGGCAATAATTTTTTGTCAAATTAAATAGCACTTTTATTAATTTCAATCTTTTCACGGTCAAACGGGTTAACGGATTTTGTTGAAATTTTGCACAATATGATCCCTATGATGGGATGTGATGGGACATATAATTATTTTTAAAGCAAGCGTAGCTGCAAGGCTCGGCTAGTAGTTTCAAATACGATAAAAATCATGTAATTAATTGTAGTACACCTCCGCCGCACCTTAACCTACTGTCACAGTGAAGTATCCAAGTTATATGTGTTCATAACTTTTATAATATTATCATTCAAAAACTTTATTTTGTTAATAGACGAAGTGATACATTAATAATTATGGGATTGATAACTTGAAATCATGTTAATTTTTTATTTTTTTAAATCAAACAACTCTCAACAAAACATGAGACAGTGTGTAATTAAGAAAACTTTGTTTATTTTCAATACAATAATTCAGCATAAAATAATGTGTCGCTTTATGATGGACATGGGCGTTTTGCGCAAAATGCCCAAATATATATAATGTTTCGCTTCATTATTTATCATACGTACTGCCAAGGAATGGAATTCTTACGGTATCTGCATATTTTGTCTGCATATGTATGTCTGATAACTATTAGACGAAATAATAATATGCCATGTAACGTTATGCGAATCAAAATTAGGCCGAAACAATATTGCCTAAATGAAATGTATGCCTATTTATATAACAAAAAATATGCAATCTAATACTATAAGAATCTTTGTCCTGACATACTGACTGACTGACTGACTGACAACGCACAGCCTAAACCGCTGGTCGTGGAGACGTTAAATTTAGAGGGTATATAGGGTCTTAGTACGTAAAGGTGAACTAAGAAAGGATTTTCCAAGTTTCACCCTTTAGGGGATGAAATGGTGGTTTAAAGTTTGTATGGAGAAACATGATTAGATAGTATTTTCTATTCGAAACTTCACATAAGTTCTTCAATAAAAAAATAAGTAATTAGGTGTTCCAGGCTTATTTGAAATTCCATCCCTAAGACAGGCCTGTCGCACTCCGCGGAGTAGCTATGAAACTACAAGTACTTCCGCGCACCCTCTCGGGTCCATGTTCAGTCAGTTAAGTGTCACGCGCGCTCTCGATCGGCCGCGCGCCTTACTTGTACCTACCTCATTATTATATTCCTTGCTTACGATATTAACATACAAAAATATTATTCAGTATGTCTAAACGAAGGGCTACAAAGCATTGCGTAGCATACGTTTATACATACTTATACGTTTTTACATACTCATTTTCAATTGAACGTAGAACATTATTTTCTAGCGACTTTCCAAATAGAAGGAGGTTCTTAATTCGTCTTTGTGTGTATGTTACGCGATTACTCCGTCAATTGTGAACCGATTTGAATGTTTTTTTTTAATCGGTAGAGTTCGTTGCCGAGGTGGTACCATTGTAATTTCGTCGAGATCTGATGAGGGTCTCCAGAGATATGACGATAAACGTCTCAAACTTGCAACCGAAACTGACTCGCGCGGCATGGAAGTCGGTTGTTTTAGTTTTAACTATCTTAACTAAACTATCACATTAACTATCTTAATTAAAGTATAACTGTAGTACTTTTATCCTACCTCGACATTAAACATGAATGTAGCACTTTAAATATACTCATTACATTGTTCTACCTTAAAGTATTCTGCTACCAATTAAAGGCTTCAATAAGTTATCTTATAACATTCAACCGTATAGGAGAGGCCGCGAGTTGACCGAGTTATTCAGACTCTCGCTGTGCGGACTTACGGTGCATTTCACTGTGCGCAACACGCGGTTCATAGTTACTATTAGTTGATACTGTGACGCAAATTCAAGGTCGCACTCGAGGCATGAAGCGCATTTTGAACGTTACCGACGTTGTAACTAGGCCTAAGGGGGTAAAATGGAGTACCAAAGTCTGAAAATAAACATTGTATCGGATTGCGCTGTAATTTGGCATGCAGATAGTTATTACGGCGTTAGTTTCCTCTGAGAAATGATTTTCTAAAATTCACCCTTAAGGGGATAAAATGAGGGTTCAAAGTTTATATGGAGAAACAAGATTAGATAGTTTTTTTCTTTTCGAAACTTCACACAAATAAGTAAATACGTGTTTCAGACTTTTTCGAAATGCCACCCCTTAAAGGGTGTAGGGGTAACAGATACAGTACAGAATACAGAACAGTCTGACAGCAAAATTGTTTTAGATTGCGCTGATATTTGGCATGCAGATAGTTATTTTGACGTAAGTATCCGCTAAGAAAGGATTTTTCAAAATTCACTCTTTAAGAGGATGAAACGGGGGTTCAAAGTTTGTATGGAGAAACAAGATATGATAGTATTTTCTATTCGAAACTTTGCACAAGTACTTCAGTAAATAAATAAGTAAATACGTGTTTCAGACTTTTCGAAATGCCACCGTTAACAGGTTAAGTTGCGTAACAAAGTCTGAAATCAATATTGTTTCGGATTACACTGAAATTTGGCATGCACATAGGTATTACGACGTTAGTTCCCTCTAAGAAATAATTTTCTACAACTCACTCTTTAAGGGGATGAAATGGGGGTTCAAAGTTTGTATGGAGAAACAATATTAGATAGTTTTTTCTATTCGAAACTTCACACAAGTGCTGTTAAAAATAAATAAGTGAATACGTATTTCAGACTTTTTCGAAATGCCACCCCTAAAAGGGTGAAGTGGGGTAACAAAGTTTGAAATCAATATTCTTTCGATTTGCGCTGAATTTGAAATGCAGATAGTTAGTATATCGTAGGTATCCGATAAAAAAGGATTTTTCAAAATTAACTCCTTAAAGGGTTGAAACGGGAGTTCAAAGTTTGAACCGATTTGGCTTTTACTTCTTTGATGTCATTTTTAATAGAAAGGTTTTTACAAAATAAAAGTTTTAAGTAAATAAAAGAAGTCTTTAACGCAGGCGAAGCCGCGGGGCATTTCTAGTAGTACTATATGCCATTACAAATTATGCGTAACCTGTTATGCCTAAAAAAATTATAATAAAACGTAGATGGATAATTAAAAAGATCTGACATTAAAATAACAAAAATAATATGAGAAAGATTAAACTATACAATCAGTAGTATGAGTGAGCAAGAGGGACAACATTTTTTTATCCTTCTCGCGTATGCGATTTTCTTGTTTGCCACCAGCTCTGCTCCCAGCTCTATCGGCGCCTATTGGCTTTCACCCGGTGTCATATATAACCCGACCAAATTACGTTGTTATGTACATATCATAGCTGGCATATGTATCACGTGTTCATCATTTTAGACGGGTTATATCTCTATAGCTATTTCATCGTATACGCCAAATTCTTGTCCATTCAATTTTCCCTCCACGTAATAAAAAACCGGCTAAGTGCGTGTCGGGCCACGCGCAGTGTAGGGTTCCGTAGTAGCTTGTTTGCATTGAACAAGTCTTTACCCGTTATATACAAGCAACTAGGTACTCGTCTTTGTCACTTTAAAGGTTTTATTCCAAGGATTTTGTATTTGGTACAAAATTATCCAACACCCAAGTTCAACGACTATTACTGCTAAACTAATAAAGTTATCTTAACCGCTATAATTTTCCTTTAAAGTTCATGAAATGCGCTATTATCACGAATTTTTCCAGATTTTTCAAGCCAGCAGTTTAGCTTTTAGAGGGGGGGGGGGGGGACGCCCTACTGGAACAAAAATTTGCACTTTAAAGTTTAATATTTCGTAAATGGATCATTCAATTGAAAAATGGTATTAGCAACCCTTAAGTCATTTTAAAAGACCTATTCAACAATACCCCACACAAAAATTCATCCCCACTTCTAATATAGAGGAGCTACCCTAAAAAAAAAATATTTTTCAACATTTTATTTCAGCACTTTGTCGGCGTCATTTATTTACATACCCCCAAAAATTACATCTTTCTAGTATTAACGGTCTCTTAGTAAAACCTCGGACAGACAGACAGACGGACATGACGAAACTATAAGAGTTCCTTGTCAGGACTACGGAACCCTAAAAAATCCCATTAGAACAATGTCATAGACTAGATACAAGTGGCTTCGCTATCACAAAAAGTATGGCACAAAGAGTTTTTAATATCTATAATTTATCCATACAAATGATAAGAAATAATAGATGCCATCATCTAAAATCATATTTTCTTTACTCATGTGTCTAAAATAGCAGGTTGTAGAAATTGTCATCGCGAAACATTAACTTCTATTTTTACCCACGACGGAACGGAGACTGTATATGAGTTTGGGGTGAAAGGATGTTTGTTTGTTTGTGTGTGCAAATCCATGTTGCCATTTTTCTCCAAAACTACTAGTCCGATTTTGAAGCAATTTTCAGTTATGGGTTTGGGTGTAATTGGTGCATGTTTTTAGATAGGTGTTACGGCGACAACTCACCAGGGGACGCTGCAGTCATTATTTGTTGGTGCAAATCAATGTTGCAATTTTTCTTCAAAACTACTAGTCCAATTTTGATACAATTTTCAGTTATGGGTTCATGTTTGATTTGTGCATGTTCTTAAATAGGTGTTACGGTGTCAACTCACCAGGGGGCGCAGCAGTAAACATTTGTTTGTGCATACCCATGTTGCCATTTTTCTCCAAAACTTGTTCGGTTTTGTCTTTAAACGGTTCCTAATTAATCAGTGGTAGTTCTTAGATAGATGTTATGATTGTTTGATGATTGTTTCCACGTATCTGCATAACTAATTCTTTGCTTTGGTCCGATTCACTCAAAACACGGTAAATATAATCTATTAGAAGTGCCCCGGTAAAAACTTCTTTTATTTACTTAAAACTTTTCTTTTGTAAAAAGACATCAAATAAGAAATAGCAATCGGTTTACCCGTTTTCATGTTATCGCGTGACTAAGGCGATTCGGGATCCATATTTATAAAACCCGAAAACCCAAATTGTGAGACTTTGTTACCTACCCCATTTCGAAAAATCCCACAACACGTATACTTTATCTCATCTTGTTTCGCCATACAAACTTTGAATCCCCGTTCCGTATCCGAGAGGAATTTTTAGAAAATCCTTTCTGCGCGGATACCTACGTCATAATAACTATCTGCATTCTAAATTTCAGCGCAATCCGAAACAATATTGGTTTTTAGACTTTGCTACCCCCCCCCCCCCCCCCCCCCCCCCCGTATATCCATAGGGTGGCATTTTGAAAATGTCTGAAACTCGTATTTACTTTTTTATTTACAGAAGTACTTGTGTGAAATGTCGAATAAAATGAACCCCCGCATCATCCCCTTGAAGAGTGGATTTTGAAAAATTCTTTCTTAGCGGATGTCTAAGTCAAAATAACTATCTGCGTGTCGAATTTCAGCGCAATTTGAAACAATATTGATTTCACACTTTGTTTCTCGGTACAAACTTCGAACCCCCGTTTCACCCCCTTCAGGGGTGTATTTTGGAAAATCCTGTCTCGGAGGGAACTAACGTCGTAATAACTATCTGCATGCCAAATTTCAGCGCAATCCGAAACAATATTGATTTTCTCACTTTGTTACCCAATTTCACCCTCTTAGGGGTGGAATTTCAAAAAAACCTGAAACACACATTAATTAATTTACTTGTTTGGCACCGACTCAAAACTACTTGGGTATACATACTTACATTAATATAGGAACTTAGTTATTATGTTTAATTAAAAACTCAAAACCATTACAAAAATATATACTGAGGTATATTAACAGTAGTTTAAGAACTTCGTTATTAAGATTAAATAACAGAGGTTTATTATTTTTTACTTTTCAGTTTTTTCGGCGGTCTAATTTTTTTGGTAAAAAGTTTTATTGGAAACGTCACACAAGTACTTCTGTAAATAAGTAAGTAAATATGTGTTGTAGGCTTTTTCGAAATTCCACCTATATGAGAGTGAAATGGGGTACTAACAAACATAACAAAGTCTGAAAATGTATATGATTTTTTAAAATGAGTCCCTATGTTCCTTGGTCACGCCATAACTTGAATTTTTTCTTGAAATGAAACATGATAGTATTTCATGTGTTTTACGAAAAAAAAACCGGCCAAGTCGAGTTGGACTCGCCCACCGAGACTTCTGTACCATCGTTGATATTACCAATTAAGCTAGACCTCTTAATTGTATCAGCGGTCATATAACTCAGAGGCCTATCTTAATTGGTGTATGCTATTTATGTATGGGGACAATTAACCCTTTAATTTTAAACTTTTTTTTATTTTTTAGAATTTTTCCTTAATTTGTGCTGTAAGACCTTGCTTCTTGCCAAGTTTCATGATTCTAGTCAACGGGAAGTACCCTATAGGTATTCTTCCCAAAACCTATAGGGTACTTCCGGTTGACCTAGAATTGTCAATTTTGGTTAAAAGTAAGGTCTTATAGCACAAGTAAAGGAAAAATTTCAAAAATAAAAAAAGTTGAAAATTAAGGTACATTTTGGTACTTACAAGTTTTCGCGAAAATCCTAAAAATTAAATAAATGAATGAAGTTATTAATGCGAGCGAAGCCGCGGGGCACTGCTAGTAGATAACATATAGTATCAAACTCAGAAAATTAAACGTAAAGGTGTTGTTATAAATTTTACATTACCGCAAAAACAAATTAAGTGTAAAAATTGTTTTAATTGTTTGCGGTCTAATGACAATGCATAACGAAATCCTTCGCGATTCACGTTTTCTTTACAACAAGACGGTGACTAATATTAATTTTAAAATCAGAGTATAAACAAAATTATAAAATATATATAAAAGGTATGTACTGTGATTAAGCCCACTGACCTCATCTCGCCCGCAGGACTGTCAGACGTAGGTACATACAGTACATAGGTATGCCAGGTGTAGGTATATAGGTACATATAACGGGCTTGACTGGTCGCTGACTTATTTATTTTATTCGCATATCACCCTGCAAGCACCGGTTTGAAAGTGCGGGGTCGGGGTGTTGAACTGAACTCCTCAGTCGTAGTGCCCTCAAACCGGAACAACCGTAATTGACATAATTTGATGTAATACCATATCGGAATTTTATATTTAGCAAGGTCTGAGAGGACCCGTTAGGGTTATGTTGAATGTCGTTTTACTGTTATTTTATTACACTAAATATAGTTTTTTAGGATTCCGTAGCCGAATGGCAAAAAACGGAACCCTTATAGATTCGTCATGTCCGTCTGTCTGTCCGTCCCTATGTCACAGCCACTTTATTCCGAAAACTATTAAGACTACAGAGTTGAAACTTGGTAGGTAGGTGTATTCTGTGAACCCTTTTACGATTTTTGTACAAAAATAAACGAAAATTGGTTTGAACGAGATACAGTCAGCAATTTTTGAGATATAGCGACCGCAACCGACTTGCACTTGGCCAGTTTTTATTTGTTTTTATGGGTTCACACTATCAGTGTATGATTGGATCCTATGGATATCATAGTTCGAAATAGCCAGTGGAAAAGGTCATTCTTGGTCTACGATGAACAACCTTTGAAATACCTAGTTAAAAAGCCAGTGCACAGATTTTCAATGTCGTACGGTGATAAATAGTGTAGTTCATTATGATTCTAGTTAGGCTACAAAAACAGTGGATATAAAAACGTATGTGAGCTCAAACCAGTTTTTCAACGCTCTAGGGATTATTTACAATATTAGTAAGTAGTCTTTTATCATTTGGTTCAAACTCAAAACCCTCTTGGGCTCCACATGAGCCGAACCAAGAAGTTTATGGCTCAACCAAGAAGATTAGGAGATTAGATCAGATTATATAATAGTTACTACGTAAGTATTAGGCTCTACCACAGAGAAGAGGTATTTCCATGTTCTGTGGGCTCAACAGCCTCTTTCATTTTTCTATTTATTACATAGACCATTATATACTTCGCGCCACGTTCCCGCTAAAAATCTGAGGTTCACGACTACTAGAAAACACTTCTTGGATTGTTATTTACTATTACAGTTATTACTTTCAGGAAACGATTTCTAAACGGCATTTGTATGATAATGACAAATCTGTATATTGTACCTGTATGGTTTGTACTGTACCTAATTCAATGTCACGGTAAGCGTTCTGAAACGACCTCAATTACGCAGAGTCAACTGGTAGGTACCCGCTTTTGTATCATTATCTTCAACCATAGAGACCGATTCATAAATGACATTGAACTTGTATACTTATTGTGCCTAGTTTACCAAATAATTCGCATTGTAATCAAACATTTTGATACCTGTTCCACATAGATTTAGAAGATTCATACATCCTTACTTATTAGAGCCGTTTATGTGAAGGGTGAAGGTTTCTATAGTGGATACATACAGTTTTGATATTGGCAGTGGTTATCGCATACCATCAGGCGAGTGTCGTGCTTGTTATGTTACCTCATATCACAATAATTTATAAATAAAAAATATTTTTAAAAACAAGCTTTTATCTTTTATCTGTTAAAAATAAATTGCAGTATTTGGCGTGTAGGTACTTACATATATTCTTAAAAGCTTGAAGCACTACCCGTTTTTCAGGCTAGGTAATTACCATACTTCATTGCCTCAAGCTTTTAAAAATATAGGTAAGTACCTACACGCCTAATACTTACTAGAATTTATTTTTAACATTTTAGTTCATTGTCCCAGATAAAAGCTTGTTTTTAAAAATATTTTTTATTTATAATTTATTTTTTAACTTTTTAGTAGGTAGGTTTAGATACCGACTGCCTACCTACTACCTAAGTATTTAAGAGAAAGCATGATGTTTTAAAATATTCCACGGATATTTGATGTGATTATTGGTAAAGTGCTCTTCGCGGAAAATCAATCGACTCGGTGGGGCTATGTTGCTTTATAACAGAAATGCCATGGCCCCCTTACAGCTTCATCATCAGATCCTGGCTATCATTTAAGTGTAAAGTGCTCCTCGAGACGAATAATTTGAGCCCAAATTCACTGGGGTTACGTTATTTCGTCACAGAGATGCCGTGGCCACCTTCCAGCTTCATCATCAGTCGCTAAATATCATCTAGGTGTAAAATTCTCTTCAAGACGAATCAATCGAGACCAAACTTGGTAGAGTTACGTTGATTTATCACAGAGATGCCGTGGCCACCTTCCAGCTTCATCATCAGACCCTAGTTCCCTCATAACTTCTAAACTACTTATCATAATTTGACAAATGAAGAGTCGTTGGACGCGTCTTATTTGTCTGCTGGTTATAGGCTATGTAACGTCTCAAGAAATTGAATGTGGCACCCTCTAAAGGGCACGAAGTCCAGAACTAAAATAAAAATTTCACACCACCCCATCGTGTGGGGTATCGTTAAATAGGGATTTTAAAATGAAGGTAGGGTTTGGTACATTATATTTTTATCAAGCGTAGCGTTTGCGAGATATATTCCGTCGAAGTCAAGAAAAATTAATGTTTACCTCACGGCGCGGCGTCACAAAGAAGCAATAGGCAGGGTTATGTGTTTGTTGATCGCTATGTATGTATGTAAGTATGTTGACATTTATGCATGTATACGCAATATGATATATTTATAATATATTTAAGCAAAAACCCCAAAATACTTGAAATAAAAAATAAGTTCAAAAACTAAAACCCGACTACTGAAATATCACGCGCTAAAAAGTATAAAACAAGAAAATATTCTCATCTGAGATCGCTATGTACAAACTATTCAATATGTATCGTTTATTATATAAAAAACTTACTTTTAATAAATGTTTTATAGTATTTTATACATATTCTTAGTGGTGCTCAGAGGATAGCCGTGGTCGTACGTCACCTACCGTAACAAAACAATGCATTCTGAAAAGTAGTATAAATGGTTATAATAACTATTTACGTGCAAAATTTCAGCGTAATCATTTAATATTGATTTTTAGACTTTGTTACCCTATTTAGGGGTGGAATTTCGAAACAGCTTGATATTTGTATCTATTTACTTATTTATTTACAGAAGTACTTATGTGAAGTTTCGAATAAAAAATCTATCTACTATCTTATCTTGTTTCTCCGTACAAATATTGAACCCCCGTTTCATCTCTCTAAGTGGTGAATTTTGGAAAATCCTTCCTTAGCGGATACCTACGTGATAATAACTATCTGCATGCCAAATTTTAGCGCAATCCGGAGCTGTGCGTTGATAAATCATTTAGTTAGTCAGTCAGTAATGATTGCCTTTTATACAGATAATTACTATAATAAACTGACCAAGTGCAAGTCGGACTTGCACTCGTAGGGTTCCGATTCCGTACCACACTACAATCTACACTATCTACTATTATAAAGAGGAAAACTTTGTTTGTTTGGTTGTAATGAATAGGCTCAAAAACTACTGGACCGTTTTTAAAAATTCTTTCACCATTCGAAAGCCACATTATCCACGAGTAACATAGGCAAAATTTTATTTTGTAAAAAATAGGGTTCCGTAAGATATTTAGGTTTTAGCAAAACAACGTTTGCCGGGTCAGCTAGTATTTTATAAAATCGAGCAAAAATGCTGAAAGAAATCACGTTTCTTGTAATAAATTGATAAATCGATCTAGCTAGGTTTTCATTTTCAGAAAATGTTGTTTTATCCCTGTTTTCAGGTAATGAAAAACTCCTACAATATAATTAGAATATGAAGGTAAATTTCGCTATTGCTACATTGTTACGATAGCTCAGTGGGAGATCGTTCGGGTGGCGATCAGTAGGGCCCCCGGTTCGAGTCCAGACGAGAAGATTAATTTTTCCAAGTTTGTTCTTTTGTAAGAAGAGGAGCCAAAAAATTACATAAAACACGATTTGCCAAAAAAAATTGCTAGCAAAGCTCGGTCATCTAGATATTATTATATTATACTAGCTGTGCCCCGCGGCTTCGCCTGCGTTAAAAACAACTTTTATTTATTTATTTTTTTCATAAGAACCATCTCCTGACGAGACGAAAGACGAAACACAGCAAAAAAAGAATTAGCGAAATCGGTCCAGCCGTTCACGCGTGATGCCGTGACCAAGGGCAATTGGGATTCATTTTTAACCGACTTCAAAAAAAGGAGGAGGTTTCTCAATTAGACCGTATATATATAATTTTTTTTTTAATGTTTGTTCGCGGATAACTTCGTCGTTTATGAACCGATTTTGATTATTCTTTTTTTGTTCGAAAGAAGATATCCCAAATGTGGTGCCATGGTAATTTTATCGAGGTCTGATAAGTATCTCCAGAGATATTGAGATAAAAAACTCAAAATTTGTACTGAAAATGAATAGCGCGGCATTGGAGTCGGTTCTTTTTTAGTTTTTAAACGATATTATTATATATAAAAGAAGATTACCGTGTCAATTCCAAACAATTATTAAAACAGGAGCCGCGTGCTTATTCAGTACAACGCCATCTTACGAACACTAACGCCTAAAACTAAGTGAAAGTAAGTGTAAATGAAAGTAACACAAAGGTAATTAATATAATTAATACAGTCAAACATTCATAGATGGCGTTATAGTAAAATTCCGAAAAACACGTTTCATGTATGGAGATCCCCTTTAATTTTTAAGTTTATTCGGTTTTTAGTATTTGTTGTTATAGCGGCAACAGAAATACATTATCTGTGAAAATTTCAACTGTCTAATTAAACACAAAGGTAATTAATATAATTAATACAGTCAACCGTTCATAGATGGCGTTAAAGAAAAATGTCGAAAAAAAAAGTTTCTTGTATGGGGGCCCCCTTTAATTTTTAACTTGATTCTGTTTTTAGTATTTGTTGTTATAGCGGCAACAGAAATACATCATCTGTGAAATTTTCAGTTGTCTAACTATCACGGTTCATGAGATACAGCCTGGTGACAGACAGACAGACAGACAGACAGACAGACAAACAGACAGACGGATAGCAGAGTCTCAGTAATAGGGTTCCGTTGGCACCCTTTGGGTTCGGAACCCTAAAAACGTAGAATGAATTTCACCGTATATTATATTACTAGAAAATGTAAAAATCAAGCACGTTTTATATTTATTTATTTTGTTAACTGTTCGAGTACTGATAATTGGCCTTTTCACCCTAATAATTCTTGCTTCTGTCAAAAATGTGATGAAAGTGACAGATAAACCGGTTTCTTTTATTTTTAACCGACTTTACAAAAAATGAGGAGGTTGTTTTTTTTTATAATTGTTACCTAAGTCAAATGTTGACCGATTTCAAAAAATATTTTTTCGTTTGAGAGATTATGCCACCCGATTTGTCCCATTCAAATATTATCGAGGTATGACAATTATCTCCGGAGATATTGAGATAAACATCTCAAACACATTACATATCTTGACGACATATGCATTTGTATATCTTGACGACATGATACTACTGGCTATTTTGACTATCGCGCTATGTGAAGTCGTTTTTTTTTAGTTTTCTAAACGATCTTAAATTATTTGAAAACGCCTCAGTAGGAACCTACTCGTAGTGACCTACTTAGCTAATCTATTGTTACCAAGAATAAACGGACTAATAAAGTAAAACTAGGTATTAAAAGTGATATTAGGTACTTACCTAGTATTATATATCTATTATATCTATGTGTCTGAACAATAAATGAATTGAATTGAATTACCTAGTGTAGTTACTTTCCCTCCTTACTGATCAATGTAGATAGATAAAACTCTTTATTTGCATACTAATGTATTACACTATTATTAATTCTTTTGTATTACGTACAAGAAAAACTCATAAAAACAAATGACTTTAACTACAAATACAAAGGGTAGTGTAATCCGAGTTCTGTGACGAAGACAATAGTCTTCACAATAATATCTTGCCATAGAACTTCATTACAGATTTAATCAAGGAGAATTGATCTTTAAACCATGAAATGTGAATGTTTGTGTGTTAAATCATTTATATAGCATGGGCACGTGTTCATGACATTTTATATTGTTAGGAATATTTCTAATTCAATTCAAGAGTGCGTTAATGTCACAATTTCACTGTTTGCTGTAAAACGTATCGTACAAACGCATACGTGTTCAATTTATCGCGTCTAATTTGTCTAAGAGAAATAGGGATTCATTTTCATAAAACCCGAAAAACCATACTGATTTTCATACTTTGTTACCCCATTTCACACTCTTAAGGGCGGAATTACGAGAAATCCTGAAACATGTATTTATTTATTTATTTATAAAAGTAGTTACTTATGTAAAGTTCCGAATAAAAAGGATTATCTAATCTTGTTTCTCCATGCAAACTTTGAACGCCCATTCCATCTCCTTAAGGGGTGAGGTTAGAAATATCGTTTCTTAGCGGATACCAACGTCATAATTACTATCTGCATACCAAATTTCAGCACAATCCGAAACAATACTGATTTTTAGACTTTGTTACCCCACTTTACCCTCTTAGGGGTGGATTTTCGAAAAAGCTTGAAATACGTATTTACTCATTTATACAATACAATACAAAAACTCTTTATTGACTACCAATTAAACAAATTGTACAAAAAACAAAACAATAAAATAAAATATATCTGAATGGCAACACAATCGGCGGTCTTATCGCTTGAAGCAATTTCTTCCAGACAACCTAGTATGGAAAAAAATAAAATAAAAACAAAACATGGCGGTAGCGTACAATTTATAACTGAAATAGATAAAAATAGAATAAGTAAATAATAGACATACACAAAATATTATATACAATACAATAATAATAATATAATATACTTATACATACATATACCTATATATAACCTATATATTAGATCAAATAATATTATTATATTACAGCAGTGTGGTACTTTTAGCTTTGTTCGGACTAATAATGAGATTTTACCATTGTTCATTTTACCATTGTAGATTGCTAGTGATTTCGCACGCCTTATTTCTACGGGGAGCGCGTTCCACAAATGAACCGCTTGCACTGTAAAAGATTTTTCATAGACGTGCGAAGAATGGACAGGAATTTGCAACTGTAGGGTTTCTGTGGACCGAAGAGAACAAGGATGAGAGAGATGTAGAAAGGTAAAACGTTCCTTAAGATAGGGAGGAGTGGAAGGGATAAATAGAACAGAATAAAGGAGAGAAAGGGTATGACTATTTCGGCGAAGGCGAATTGGTAACCATTTCAGCTTTTTCCGAAATTCTGATATGTGGTCATATTTGCGCAAACCAAATATGAACCGGATACAAAAGTTTTGCAGTCTTTCGAGCTTGCTAAGCTGTTCTTCGGTTAAATCCAAATAGCAGGTGTCGGCATAATCAAGTATCGGTAGCAGAAGTGATTGTGCAAGCGCAGTTTTGGTGGTTATGGGGAGAAGATTACGTAAACGACGTAGTGAACTCGCAGATGCGAAAATCTTTCGACTTACCTCAGCTATTTGTGGTATCCAAGAGAGAGTGCGATCAAAAATTATTCCTAGGTTTTTTACACTATTACTGATTGGAATATGTGTTCTGTCAAATATTACCTGTGGTAAGCGGAACCAGTCAATCTTAGATATCATCCTGGAACCGCCGATAACTATCACCTAAGTCTTAAGGGGATTAACACTGATACCGTAAGATTTGCTCCAGCCATGAATGGATTTATGACTATCTCATCTTGTTTCTCCATACAAACTTTGAACCCCGCTACATCCCCTTTAGGGAAACATTTTAGAAAATCCTTTCTTAGCGGATGCAAACGTAATAATAACCATCTGCATGCCAAATTACAGCGCAATTCGAAATAATATTGATTTTCAGACTTTGTTACCCCATTTCACCCTCTTAGGGGTGGACGTAATCACTTATTTATTTACAGAAGTACTTATGTAAAGTTTCGAATAAAAAAATATCTAATCTTGTATATCCATACAAAATTTGAACCCCCGTTTCATCCCCTTAAGGGATGAATTAAAAAAAAAATCCTTTCTTGGCGGATATTTGTGTCGTAATAACTATCTGCATGCCAAATTTCAGCGCAATTCCAAACAATATTGATGTTCAGACTTTATTACCCCACTTCGCTCTTACGGGTGGAATTTAGAAAAAGCCTGAAACACGTATTTACTTATTTATTTACAAAAGTACTTGTGTGAAATTTTGAATAAAAAATACTACGTAATCTTGTTTCTCCATACAAACTTTGAAACCTCGTTCCATCCCCCTTAGGGATGAATTTTGTAAAATCCTTTCTTATTACTCCTTTTATTACTCCTTTAAGTACTAAGACAAATACATCCTCCTAATTTCATGTCTCTGCAACCAGTGGTTTAGGCTGTGCGTCTCTAAGTCAGTAAGTCAGTAAGTATGCCAGAACAAAGATTCTTATAGTCACAGAACACAGATATAGTTTATATTATTCGATAACCTTACTAGTACTATTAATTATTCTTGCCTACCTATGAGTCACAAAGCTACTTACTGGTGCAAAACATTACTTTTGCTTTAATTTAAGATGGTTCAAGCGTTTTCAGTCCGAGGAGGCCGGACCGCAATCGGAAGTATCGGCACCCTACGTGTGCGAGTCCGACTCGCACTTGGCCAGTTTATTTTTTGATGTGACGTAACGAGACAAGCGTGGTGAAACGCCAGCCTAGAAGCTTTGAGGGCCCGGTGGCGTAAGTGGGAGAATGGTCGGCTTTGATACCAGAGGTACCGAGTTCAATCCCCGCCGTGCATCAATAGATTTTTCTATCGAAAAATGTATGTGCGCTTTTCACAGTGGCCCTCCGGTGAAGGAAAAACTTCGATAAGAAACCAACAACCCCCGCATGGTGGTAGGACACTATTTAGTGTCCGCCTGGCCAGCTACCACTCTCAAGTTAGAAAAATCTGTCGCCAAAGCATCTAGGTAATGTGTTCCGGCAGCTACCCTTGAGAGCTAGTTCCCATTCTAGGCCCAGCGTGCTTACCATCTTCGACCGCATCATCACTTACCAACAGGTGAAACGCTAGCCTAGCTAGTATAAAAAAAAGCTACAACACCTAAGACTTGTAATCACAGAGTTTAGAGAAAAGATACATTTATTCAATATAAGTAGATCAGTAAGATAGAATAAGTATAATAATGTAACAAGATAATTAGTCTCAAGAAGCCAATGCAAGCTAGTGCGAGCATTGCCTTATCGCATAAAATAAAGTTGTATAAACATTGATATAATGGTACACAACTGTGTACAGCTAAATAAGGACACCGATTTGTATCGGTGGATTAAAAGCTAAACATCAAAAAAAAATCACAGAGTTTAGCAACTGCGTAGGTGTGAAAATAATAATATTATAGTGGCATTTATAGTACCTACCTATATTAAAAGAAACATGCAGATTTTTATAGTACGAATAAAATAAAAATCAGTATTTCCTTGGTTCGAGATAAAATTCCTATAAAATCACGTACAGTATCGCGCGGAGAAATGATTATTTGTTGCAGTGCGGCGAACAATTTAATACATTTGTACCCTATTAAAACAATCGCACAGAATACGTGCTAGTTTCTTTCTATGTTTACTAATATAACTACATAGATAAGCTATGTAGCATATGTATGAAGGCGCTCATTAAAGTGGAAGAAGCGAAAGACGTGTGTCGGGATCGTAGCATGTGGAAAGAAGTAGTTCCCCAACGGGATAAAGGCGTGAATTTATGTATCATAGCTGGATGATGATAGCGTGGATGTTTTAACGTGGTTCTAACCATGTATTAGTCATTTCGCTAATGATAAATATATTTTAATTCGTAAAATTGCATACAAAATATTTTAAGCCATAACTTTAACCGCCTGAGTGCCCTCCACAGTAATGTTATAATGAATGTTTTGGGTTTTGTTTTTTATTCACCTTACATTTTTTATTGTAAATAACAGGTGAATGACTCTAATCAAATATCAATTGACTTCGTATGAAAAAACTTAAAAACCGATTTCACATGCTGCGCTATTTTGTTCACGCATGTTTATTCACACGGACATCCCTTAATTTTTGTTTAGTTTGGTTTTTTTTATTTTTAACTCCAAAATGTATATTATTAAATAAATTATTTTATTAGTAGCAAGTTTGAGGTATGAGGTCAATGAGGTTAATGAGGTCAATAGCTCAGCAGATACTTAGGTACTATAAGATCTCGATTAATTGTACAATGGGACCAAACTGAAAGTTATAATCTCTCAAACACGAAAACATTTTTTCAAATCAAATCTTCTTATCTATAAAAATCAATAGCTGTTCGTTCGCTCGCTAAAACTCGAGAACGGCTGGGCCGTATTAGCTGATTTTTTGCTGGTTTTGAAATGTTTGTGGTAGTCCAGGGAAGGTTTAAACGGTGAGAAAACATGAAAAAATTGCGAGGAAGATAGTAAAAACATCAATTTCATTTTCCCATATAAACTGTTCTTCCTACTTTCCTGTCAACATTTGACGTTCGTCCCTTCAGTACGGTAAGGTAGACTCTGTTCCACTTTCGAATTGAAATTTTGAAGCAGGGTTTTGAATCGACATCATACATTACTCAGATAATCGCGTAGGTATTTAAATTTTAATATTTTGAATTTTGATGGTTGTCTCAGGTTGTCATTTTTGGTTCGTTCAGACATTTTTGTCATTGTATTGAAATATTTTGATGGTTGTCATTAAGGCGCTTCTATACATGGGTATTCGCTATCTGTGTGTAAAAACCAATAAAAACAAAATTAAATTAAATAATAAGAAAGTCCGCATAAAAGAAACGTATTTTTGAGGCTTTTTATGCTCGATCTTACAAACCTTATTAGATAAAGACTTGAAATTTGCTCATGGTGTGTATTGGGTGATTCTTCGAAATTTCATTCTTCGGCTGATTCATATGGCCAAAATGTATTTACACTTTCAGCTCTGTAACACATGTTCATATGAAAATAGGTATACCAAATAACAAATATTTGAATGAGGGACTTTTTTTTACAAAGTAGTTGTCAAGATATCGGCGTTCAAATATTTTGTGCCCATATGAATCAAAATTTGTAACAGATGAATCAGAAACAGAAATAAAAATGAAAAACTTTATGTAGATTGGCTCTATAGTCGTTTATAGTAAAGTTTTTAAATTTTCTTAATATAGATTAAGAAAATATTTATATTTTAACAACAACAATAATCTGTTTTTAACTGACTTCACAAAAAATGAGGAGGTTTTCAATTCGCCCGTATTTTTTTATGTTTGCTACCTTAGAACTCCGCTATTTCTAAACCGATTTGGAAAGTTATTTTTTTTTTGTTTGACAGAGTATAATTCCCGTTTGTTTATTTTGTAGATCTGACTAGTATCTCCAGAGATAAACACTTCAAAATTAGTACTGAAAATGACTAGAGTGGCATTTGAAGTTGGTATTTTTCGTTATGTGAACGATCTTAAATTATTAACATAATGATATCAGAGATCATATATTTTATGGAAAAATCTGGAGAATTCAACAATAATCTTTTTATTACATTTTTTAAACTACGGTATAATAATTATTGTATTGGGAAAGCGTCAATCATAAATAATATTATAAATGCGAAGGTTATACTCCTGTAATTTTTTTAAAATTATTCAAGAGATTGTATTTGAGTAAATATATATTAAAAAAACTAGAAATGCCTCACGACTTCTCCCGCGTTAAAAACTGGTTTAATTTATTCAAAACATTCTTTCGTAAAAGCCCATCAAAAAACGTTTTCAAGTAATGGCGTGAACAAGGAAAGTAGGGATTATTTTTATAAAACCCCAAATATTAATTTCAGCTTCCCATATTGATTTCAGACTTTCGTCTTTAGGCTTTGTGGTATGGGCGATGAAAAGACTCGATGAAGTTTTCCGAATACTGCCCATCCCAGCTGTATCCTTCTGCAAACTTTCTTCTAGAAGTTGTTTATACCCAGTTGCAAGGTTTGCCCAAGGTAGACGTATTCGTGAACTACTCCAAGAGGAACTCCATTTAGGGCAATCGGTACCAGAATAACATGTTCGTTGAATATGGATCTTGTCTTATCCAAGTTCATCCGGTGACCGATGCGTGCAGAAGAATCGGCAAGGGTGGTCAGCATGTATTGCAAGTCCTGCACGATTTCAGCCACGATGACGATATTGTCCGCAAATGTGTCTTTCCAATTCAGCGTTTTGAACATTTATCCTCTAAAGCGGTTGTAAACAATTTGGGGAAAATAAAGTCCCCTAGTATCACTCTTAGATAAGCGGATAAATATGTTCAGTTTGCTGAATTTGTACTTGGAAGGTCATAGTCGCAGCGTCATAGGGACTTCTAAACACTTGGACGTATCGCCAATCAACTTGGCACCGTTGCAGTGACTCTAGAACAGACCAGGTTTCAATGGAGTCAAAAGCTTTCTCAAAGTCCACACACGTTAGACACAGGGGTTAGTTATACTCTTCGGTCTTCTGTATAACCTTCCGCACTGTGTGAATGTGGTCTATTGTAACGTGTCCTCCTCGAAACCCAGCCTGCTCGGGGGGCTGAAATTCGTCAAACCTACGCGCGAGACGATTTATGCTGACTCTCGGAAACAGCTTATAGACATGGCTTAAGAGCGAGATAGGTCATTCGTTTTTCAAATGGGTTTTGTCTCCCGTTTTGAAGAATAAAACAACGACACTCTTACTCCACTTCTTTGGAGTTCTCCCCGAAAAAGAACGGAATTAAAAATACGCTGAAGCTGAAGTAGCGCAGGAGTTCCACCAGCTTTTAAGAGCTCCATTGTAATTCCATCCTCGCTGGGGGCTTTTCCATTTTTAAGCTGTCTGAGAGCCATCTCAATTTCGTCTAGGCTGATTTCTGGCAAATCTTTGATTAATTGGCAGGTTAGAGTGGCTCTAGGATCCTCAGAATTGGGCTGAGGAAGGGACGCTTGTGAAGTGTTTAATTAGATGTAAAAGTCTTTTACTTCCCTAAGAATCTCCGGCTTAGGAGCGACGACAGTCCCGCTAGAAGTAGTCAACTTCGTCAGATGGCTTCGGCCCAACTGTTGGACAAAGACTTTGACCCTCGGTTTTGCTCGATCGCTTCTTTAATTAAGCGTGTGTTGGAGCTCCGGAGGCCATGTCGTAAAATACCAGTCTAAAAATCTTTTTGTTTTAGGGACCGTTGATCTGACGAAGTGACTGCAGGGTTTGCACGTCGCTTCTGCAGTAGCTGTAAAGAATACTCTGAGTCCCCTCCTCCCTGAGGATGCCAACCTATGGTCGAGATCCTGGTCAGCGTCAAAGTCTGGGGTTTCCAGTGCAGTAAATTGGTTATCCAGTTTCAGCTGGAACGTTTCGGAACTAAATACTGATTTTAGCATATTGGATCGAACCGTGGACTTCATTAGACAAGTCATTGAAGAGTCGATATCTAGAGAGCCTCGGACTAGTCGGCGATCACTGCCAGTTTTAAACCTAGTGATCACTGAGACATATCTAAATATTCACTTTTTGGCCGTCATAATGAAGTCGATCTCGTTTTTAGTCATAGCGTCGGGGTTTTGCCACGTCTACTTCCACTGAGGGTCTGAAAAAAGGAAATCATCAGAAAAATTCTCTTTTTCTAGGAAGTACACGAGCATTTGCCCCCTACGACATCTGCTTCCCAACTACCGATTCGCCGCCTGCTTTTACTTCCACTTTGGCGTTGATATCTCCCGTGACATCGTTGAAATATGCAAGGCCTTGGAAATGTCCTCGTACATTTTTTCCACTTCATGACCAAGTCGGTGCGTATACTTGGATAACCTTGAGATTATACATCTCAGTGAATTTGATGACAAGATACGCTACCCTTTTCGATACACGGGAGATTTTTAGAACGTTGTCGGAGAGGATCTTGTGGACCAAAAACCCGACGCCCCTTTGGGATGTTTGTACTCCCTTTCTAAAATACATAAGATGGCCTGATTCTGGGGTAACGGTGTCCTCTTCCGCTCTTCAGTTCTTTTTTTTCAGACTTCACATAACCCCAGAATATGCCATCTTATGTTTTTCAGCTCTTCTTCTAGTAATGCCTAGTGAGCATCAAGCCGTAGCGTGCGTCCATTAAACGTAGCCAGTGTCAGACGGTATTGGCGGCCAACCGTAGCCCGGGGATTCTTAGCTCCCCCTGCCCCGCCGTAAACGTAACCGCGTTGGTTGGGAATAGCGGGGTGACTGGGAACTGGGGCCGTTGTATAGTTGTACGTGCCGTATAGGTTTTATCGAAATAATCACCCGTCGGGTTGGGTGATCGCAGGACGTAGCTTCTCCCAACGATGACGATGCTGCCCGACACCGGCCTGTCGTATTTAGCTACGCCATTATATGAAATGGTTATACCGCCATTTGTTGGTCGCCTGTCAGCAGGATGTACCACGAGCAGGTGAGGTTGGCTGGGATCACTTAGATGGTATGTGTGCTCCCTTACATCCGAATGTTGATCCCATCCTTGTTGATCCCAGCCATCCTATGATTCATATAGGGTTTGGACAATATGAATCAGGCACAGACGAATCAGGATTTAGCTAACAATCATGATAACTCATCATACATACAGACTTCAGTAATTACATTTTTCTACACGAATCTATAACCCAAAAGCATCATACGAAACTCAAATTAAAGTTTTTAAACAATAAAAATATATATAAATTTTATGAAGGAGGCATTGTAATCAGTATGTCACCTGAACCAAGCACAGACTAATCAAACGTTTACCTTCGTAACAACGGGTTCTATCTAAGCCAACCAGGGGTACATCCGTCTTCTAGCTCGTTCTTTGCACAACTTGCTTCCCCCCACACGTAAACCCAGACTCTCATTATTAATACCTGACCAAGTATGGTCAAGCGCAGCTTACGCTACATTAGTCAGTATCATACGCCGGACACTTCTTATTTATTTATTTATTTATAAACACACAAACGTAGTTATAACTAAAACGCATTTTTTTTTCTAAGAGGACAATTTATTACCTTTCGATTAAATTTTAATCAATATTGAAGTATCGAAGGCTTAATGCGACATCGACCATTTTGTTCCAGAATGGCAAACGGACGCGTTATATGAATCAAGAGAACAGACTTCAAATATTTTTATTATAATATCCCAGTTAGGGATAACACTAAACGGTTCAAAAAAAATTACACACCGTTTTGTTAGTTGGTTTCAGAGATATACCTTCAGACATAGAAAATTTTGTTTCTGAAGAATCACCCTATTGCAATGTCTGCAAGATCAAATAATAAAAACTAAATTAAATTAAAAATTAAAGGGGGTCCCCATACAAGAAACGTATTTTTCAGGCAAATTTTGTTCAATCGGAACCCTGCGTTTGCGGGTCCGACTCGCACTTGGACAGTTTATTTATAACAGCGGTACGAAGTTCGCCGGGTCAACTAGTAAATGATAAATAGAATACAAACGACTTAGGACTAAGAAGAACCTTGCCCTAGCCCTAAACCATACCTAACATTATTAAGATAAAGTTTAAAAACTAAACAACCGACTTCCATGCCCCGCGAGTCAATTTCAGTAGCAAGTTTGAGACGTTTATCGTCATATCTCCTGAGATATTTATCAGATCTCGATGAAATTACAATGGGACTACCTTGGAAATGTACCCTACCGATTAAAAAAGAATCATTCGAATCGTTTCACAATTGACGGAGTAATCGCGTAACATACATACAAAAAAAACATACAGATGAATTGAGAACCTCCTTGTTTTTGCAAATCGGTTGAAAAAAAGCGAATTTACTATTACAAACTCATTATTTGCGGTTGGTTCGTGAACAGTGTCTAGGCGTCGTTCTAGGGATCGAACTGCAAAGTTAAAGAGGTACGGACCCCTACGAATAAATCAGGACAGAACAGAACAGAACAGAATCAGAACAGAATAAGTCAGGAAGTATAATTCAGAACAAATTCCACACAAAAAGTGGCCCTTCTTCAAACCAAAACGACGTAGATTCAAAATAAGAATCACTTTCGAAGTTACATGCTCTGGAAATTGATTCAAATTCGGAGCGAAAGCCTAGGGATGGGTTCGCGCATGTGCTGCAATGTCTTTTATGACAGTTGAGTCAAACAAGACAAATGTCCGACTAATGACGCACTGGACACGTCTCTTAACCCCGCCGGCTTGTACACGACTTTAGTTGGTTCATTTTTTTAACGCAGTCACATTTCCTGACTTATGATTTATTCGTAGCGGAACCCTAAAAAATTGGATTTACTATTTCAAACTTATTATTTGCGGTTGATCCACGAACAGTGTCTAGGCATCGGTCTAAGAATCTGCAACTTTTAACCTAGTTTGATAAGTTTATACGGATACCTCGGTACACGAGTCCAACTCGCACTTGACCGGTTTATTTTATTATATATTTCATACCTAATAGGCTATCGTTTGACCACTATCACGCCTGGTGATAAGCAATGATGTGGTCGAGATTGGTAAACACGCTAGGCCTAGAATGGTCCAACTCTCAAGGGCTGTGCTGCCGGAACACCGTAAGGTTAAGGCGGCAGATTTTCTTCTTGATGTTGGTAAGCTACTTTTTGGTAGCAAGTCACGCGGAACATTGATAGAATAATCTTACCACCTTAGTCTATTAAGTATTCTGTGCCTTAGTCTCTAACTTTTTTATTCATTTTTATATGACGAAAAGCTATACGGCTTTATCCATGCATATAATTAATTCTCTTAGATACCGTTATGTTGGTGCGTGAGGATGTTATTACATCATGATGTCTCTGGGCAACTACGCAGTGCTTTGTTGAACACAATCCAAAATTTCATCGTACCGACGGGACTCGAACCCGCACCCCCCGGATAACACGTCCAGGTGCTCTGCCAATTAAGCCACGGTTCGATACATCGATACGACGAAACTAGTGGATTGCATTTGTTAACCCAATTATGCATTGGTGGCGCCATCTATGACTACTTATTACGTAAGTTAATCATACGTAAGAAATCATTACAGTTTTCAAATCCGACGAGAGATGTTGCACTGGGTAAATCAAATATTATGTTTCAAGTGTGTGACACTTCAAAGAAACATAATATACGCAGTGCTTGTACTATTAATTATTCTGTAGCAGTGCCAGAGTTATTATTTATGGGTGGCTACCCATAAATAATAACTCTGGCACCTACCTCTGGTACCCTAAAAAGATGATCTTGGTTAACTACTGAAAACCTGGATGAGTCATGTCTTGTCAGACACTCCAGAGTTGACCCTAGCAATAATGTGCCTTGTCAGTTACACACGAAAATTAGACACGTGCTAAGTACTTCTATAAATAAAGTTTAAAAATTGAGGGCCCGGTGGCGTAATCGAGGGAACGGTCGGCTTTGATGCTGTGGTACCGAATTCAAACCCCGCCGTGCACCAATGGATTTTTCTATCGAAAAATGTATGTGCGCTTTTCACAGTGGCTTTTCCGGTGAAGAAAAACAACGTTAAGAAACCAACAACCACCGCATGGTGGTAGGACACTATATAGTGTCCGCCTAGCCAGCTACCACCCTCAAGTCAGAAAATCTGTCACCAAACATCTAATGTGTTACGGCAGCTATCCTTCAGAGCCAGTTCCCATTCTAGGCCTAGCGTGCTTACCATCTTTGACCGCATCATCACTTACCAACAAGTGAGATAGTGGTCAAACGCTAGCCTATAAGATATTAAAAAAAATGCTTACATCACCTGACACAATCAATAGATCAAGAATACTACAATAAGTACTTACTATGTAAAGAATTCCATATTACCACAGCTTTACAATCATATATGTATTATGATTGTAAAACTGTGATATTACTATTACATATTAATAAAATGTACCTATAAAACATGGTAAGAGTATAGGTCTATGTATAGGTAGGTACTAGGCAAAGAACTAATAAAAGGCAGAGCATATATTTGCCTTCTAACACAGAATAAATAATAGCACAAGTACTTCTAGAAGCCTCCTTTACCATCGTCAACTAGTCTGAATATTTGATAACACTGGTCGAACAGTTCTCAATAAATGCTACTGTTGACATAACTTTCGAGTAACAGGTACGAATGAAATGAATCGATTGAATTTCTCAAACAACCATTACGTTGATGTTTAGAGTTTGAATGTCCGTATGATTCTTTGCTATATTGCGTTCTACTATTTAGGTCATTTTCGTTTTTTAGCAAGAGCCAACTACTTAAGAAAAAAGTTAAATATCTTGTTTTTTTTTATTATTCCAAAATATCTACTAATTTTTACCCGACTACGGGGAAGCAAAAATGAGGGTTATGATTTTGACCGGTATGTCGGTAAGTATGTATTTATTTTAATGTTACTCTATCTCTAACCTAACCTAACGTGCCTACATAATATAATCTAATGTAATCTATCTAAAAACCTGGAATAACGTAGCCCAAGTACCTTTCTAATGCGGCCGAAGCCACGGAACACAGCCAGTGTTTTATAAACAGTTAAACTGTGCAATATTGTTTTGTCGTGTGCGACATACAAATTAATGTACTGGCATTGTGGTCTAAGAGCTATATTATTATGGAGTATATAAACTAACTCTTAACTTTCTCTTTTCCTTTCTTGCTACATATAGCAATCACATCTATGGTACAGCTTTACAAAAAATACTCACACCCATATAGGTAGCTACCCTATTCTAAGACATTTTCTCGTAAATTCTCAAATTCGACGACGGTATGAGGTAAGGCAGATTCTTAGGCCTAGTACCTAAAATATTAATAATAAGACTTTTTTAATTAAAAATAACGTTGAAGAAAAAAATCTGAAATTGTGATAAATATTTCAAAAGATTATCAGCTCCATAATTCTCAATCATTTGAAAACCTAAGTATTCGGATTCGGAAGCTTCATTTTTAATTTAGAATATTGATAAATCCGTAAGCCATTTGTCGCGTAAACATTTCCAGTTAGAATCAACGATTTTTTCGAATTATTATTACAAAAACAACTGATCGGAGCATTGTGAACTGCAAAGATCCAAGTCGAAAGAAGGCAGTTTCCGAATCCGAATTTGCTTTCGAGTGATTGAGAATAACCCTTCTGGATTATTTTAAGGAAATTAAGTTTTTCTTATCTCTTTTTATTTTTTTATCTGGTAACCCTAGTTTCACCTCACTTACTACGCAGACTTTGAAGAAAGTCAGACGGCACCTTAAGCTTCTCTAGGATTCGTCAGAATATACAAGTAACATATTAAGTATTCATCATTAATTTATTATCTAATTTACTGGGAAGGTCAATGAATTTATAAAAATGTGAAAACATGCACCAAGTTTATGACCACAGTCTAACGTGTTAGACACCAAATAGACTCGTTAACTAAAGTTTTCCTAGTCTGACCAGTTGTGTTACCTCAATTAGGAAGTTCTATGTTCTGGAAAATGATGCTTAAAAAGTGAAAGCATTGCGAAAGCCGAGCTGAGTCACGGCTGAGTTATCTCGTTATTTAATATAATTGTTTTCAATCTTCGATTTAAGAAGGAAAATAAAGGCAATAGCTAATTATATCCACACGGAAGAATACCTTTACATTAAGAATATGCAAAGTCACCGTCGTTTAGCTTTAACTAATTCTACTAAAGAAAACTTTACTCGTGTCTTTATAATTTTTTTTGTATAAAATTTAGGCTAGCGTTTCACCACTATCTCACCTTTTGATAAGTGATGATTCAGTCGAGGATGGTAGCACGCTAGGCCTAGAATGGGAACTGGCTCTCAAGGATAGCTGCCGGAACAAATTAGATAGGTGGGTAGGTAGTTGACTAGTTAGTGTCCTACCACCATGCAAATGATCCATATGTCTATTGTCCATGTCTATTGTTTATGATCGAACGGAAAATTTAAGTTTGTCCTTTAACCTAATATAAAAAGTTTGTACGAAACTCTCGCTGCACGAGTCCTGTGTACTGTAACTGTTTTTTCTTTATTTACATACATAGTTACTTAGTATAAAAGGTTCCGTGCATAGGTACCTACCCACAGCCGCACAGAACCTTTTATTCTAAGTTTGTAAATACCTATGTAAACATTTTTGATCAAATATAGCATATACCTAAGGCAGGTGCCTTCAAAACGGTAATCCAGGATGTTAATTCACCGAGGCTCTTGTGGTGGTTGCATTTACATTCTACCTATGGTAATAAAATGTTTGCAAGGAAAACCTAAATAAATACTTATATAGTTTTATTTCTATGCAGGTATGTAAATGTAGCTCTTTTCATCATCATCATAATCAGCCGGTTTCCAGTCCACTGCTGGACACAGGCGTCTCCCAAGTCACGCCACTGAGCCCGATCTTAATTGCTCTTTTAATTGCCTTAAACTTGATTATCCACTTTTGTAAAAATTCCGGTCCGCAGACTCAAACATATTAGCTGAGACATTACATTAGATAGATATTTGAAACAGCTTAGGCAACAAAAGTAGGTAAACAAATATTTAAAAGAGTATGATCAAAAACTAAAAAACCGACTACCAAAATTTCATGATGATGAGAAATTATTCCCAATTCTCAGGCGCGCTTAGCAACTGCTTACAATAGGTGCGCTTAGCAACTGCTTACAGTATTTAATTTGATACCCGACACGGCTCATTTTTTTTCTTTTAGTTCATGACGTCTTTATGTTGTCCAGAGGGCGCCATTTTCAATGTAATGCGTAGAGAAAGAAAGCAATACTCCCATCTACGATGTAATGTAATGTGACACAAAGTGGACAATCAAGATGCTTTCAACGATACCTTATTTGTCAAATTATGATCAGGAGCTTAGAAGTTATATTTTATGGAAACAGACGAACATATGAGTACAAGTACATACATACATACATTACATACTGGTCAAAGTCATAGCGCTCCAGTAGACAGATAAAAAGTTATTTGAAAACTAAATCACGACTACTGAAAGAAAAGCTGCGCTCTAATTTTAGAAATTAGAAACAGCTAACAATATATATATATATACAATTATCTTTGAAATGTGCTAATTATGTCCTATCATTTAATACCCAACACGGCAAAATTAACAAAAACCTTATATTTTTGTCCGTGACCTCATGGCATCTATAAGAGTGCGCCATATTCTATTTATTGTGACAACACATCAGCATATACCAGCGAACAATCAAGACGTTTCCATCGACATCTTATTTGTCAAATGATCAGGAGTTATGAAGGTATAAGAGAACAAATAAACATTGATTATACCGGTCAAAATGATAACCCTCCTGTAGTCGAGTAAATGAAACCATTTCAATGTCTGATAAGCATAGCTTTTTTACCCTCGAAGCAATAAAAGAAGTTGAGTATCCTGCATATTCTAGTAAATCTTTCGGCTTTAGATCAAGATTACAATGTTCATACAATTTCAAAGTTACAGTACTAAATGTCGAAGGCCTGCGAAAGTTGCTCTTATACCTAATACAAGTACATTAACTAGAAAATAGCTGATAATCTTCAAATGGCTAAACAAATTTTCTCGAATCCTAGCTAAGTAATACTTCCGATCAAGTCTTTTAAACCAGAGGACCTCGGATTTCATTACGCCCCAAACAAAAAAGGCTAATTATTTAAAAATCGGTTCATCCCTTTGGAAGTTGCGATGCCAGAGCGGACGCACAGACAGTTGCAGACATTAAACTCATAACACCCCCTCTTTTCGCGCCGGGGGTTAAAAAACAAAGTAACTTCTTGTTAACATTTTAACAAGGTACTTCAAATATAACAAGTTAAATAAAAGCATGTAAAAATAGACACGAATTTAATAAATTTCTTAATTTTGTGTTTGAAGTGTTGGTCTCGTGGGTTTTCGTACCCTTTGGCCGGGTCGACTTCAATCATTAGGTATCATTTGCCTAATCCAATCGTTATATCACCGATATTTGACTCCCTAAAATTAATAAAATATCTGAAATGTATCTCATATTCAACTATCATGTATCCTTAAATAACTGTAAAAGATCCTTTTAGTTCACCAATTTTTTTGGGTTGAATGCTCATCACCGTGTTTAATGTAAGAAGGCTGCCTATGGGTACGTAGTAGGTTCTATGAACTATTCTGTGCTATGGGTACGTTTTTAGAGTTCCGTACCCAAAGGGTATCTTCTAAGCCGTAATAGATAGACACTTGAAATTTTCGCAAAGTATAAATTAATTTAGCCTCTATTACAACAAATACTAAAAACAGAATACATTTTTAACACATTTTATTTCAGGCGTTTTTGCTCGATCTTATAAACCGTTATAGAAACAAACTTGAAATTTGCTCATAATGCAACTCATGTTACTAGGGCTGCTATAGCGTGAAATAATAAAAAAAACGGGCAAGTGCGTGTCGGGCCACGCGCAGTGTAGGGTTCCGTAGTAGCCTGTTATTCAATGCAAGTCTTTACCCGTTATAAACAAGCTACTAAGAACTCCGTCTTTGTCACTTTAAAGGATTTATCCTAAGGATTTTGTATTTGGTACAAAATTATCCAACACCCAAGTTCAGCGACTATTACTGCTAAACTAATAAAGTTATCTTAACCGCTATAATTTTCCTTTAAAGTTCATGAAATGCGCTATTACCACGAATATTTCCAGATTTTTCAAGCCAGCAGTTTAGCTTTTAGAGGGGGGGGGGACGCCCTACTGGAACAAAAGTTTGCACTTTAAAGTGTAATATTTCGTAAATGGAGCATTCAATCGAAAAATGGTATTAGCAACCCTTAAGTCATTTTAAAAGAACTATTCAACGATACCCAACTCGATGGGGTAGACGATGAAAAAAAAATTCATCCCCACTTCTCATATAGGGGAGCTATCCTAAAAAAAATATTTTTCAAAATTTTATTTCAGCACTTTGTCGGCGTCATTTATTTACATACCCCCACAAATTACAGCTTTCTAGTATTAACGGTCTCTTAGTAAAACCTCGGACAGACAGACAGACAGAGAGACGGACGGACATGACGAAACTATAAGGGTTCCTTATCAGGACTACGGAACCCTAAAAACTAATTTAATTTAAAAAATAATAGGCCATTTTTTTTGTAATACGGGGACCATTACAACAACTTTATTTTTCCGGCAAATTATGTTCAGTTTGCGAGTCCGGCTCGCACTTTCCAGTTTATTTAATCTTACTTGATTTGTCGTTAAACAAATTGATCTACAAGTAGATATATGATTGGCTATAACTTAATTGCGTTCTTTATAGAAACGTCTCTGATTAAATTCAAAGTTTACTAACCTATTTGGTGCAGACAGCATACAAGATATATTTTTATAAGTGTTTGTAGCATGCATAATTAATGCCTGAATATCTCATTATGTTACATGACAATACGGGCGAGAAATATTTGTTATTACAGACATTTGTCTGTAATAACAAATATTACATTTAAATGGTTGTCAATCAAAATTTCCAAGTACCTTTTTGCTGGACAAACAAGCGCTTGACCACTATCTCATCCGATGTGAAGTGACGATGCAGTCTCGGATAGAATGGTGCTTGTCTAGTAATTATTAAAACAATAGTGAAACTGAGAGAAGTCGCAAGACTTTTAGTCCCACACTATCCCAAACCGCCTTCCTAGCAGGCACAAGGGAACGCGATAAACTGCTAGGCTATTCTGTAAGCTATCTCGACAGCGAAATCCGCGGTGAGATTCGAATTTCATACTACGAAATTCAACCGTATTACGAACGTGATACGATTGAAATTCGTAGTACGAAATTCGAATCTCACCGCGGATTCCCCTGTCGAGATAGCTTACAGAATAGCCTAGCTGATTGGCATCGTGTCTTCATTCGGGAAGCTTACTACGTCAGATATATTCTGAGTAGTCGCCCAGTAGGTCGGTCGACCTCTGGCACAGAATAATGTAATAAAATAAATAATATAATATCGTTTAAAAACTAAAAAACAACCGACTTCAATGCCGCGCTATTCATTTTCAGTACCAATTTTGAGATGTTTATCTCAATATCTCTGGAGATACTTATCATACCTCGATAAAATTACCGTAGTACCACACTTGGAATATTTCCTTTCGAACAAAAAAAGAATAATCGAAATCGGTTCATAAACGACGAATTTATCCGCGAACAAACATAAAAAAAAAAAAAAAAAAAAAAAATATATATACGGTCGAATTGAGAAACCTCCTCCTTTTTTTGAAGTCGGTTAAAAATAGTACAAGTACCTCTGGCTATTGTTTAGTGGGGCATTTGGTTTTTTGTGCAACACTGTCCATTGATATACCTACTACTCCTCCATCCTAAGATTGTCTGGAAGAGATTGCTCTAAGTCTAAGCGATAAGACCGCCGATTGTATTACCTGAATATTATTATTATTTATTATACCTTCTTTAAGTTTTTTTTTTCTTTATGGTACTTAATCAATAAAGAGATATAGTATTGTGTTGTACCTAGTGTAGTCGTGTCCAGCTAACAATATTATCTGAGAAATATGTTCATTACATCAATAGACCTAGGATTCACTACGTTACATAGTAATCCTAGGTCTGTGATCAACCGACTTCCAAAAAGGAGGTTCGCCATTCGCCTGTTTTTTTTTTAAATATTTCTTACGCGTTTACTCCGCTTGTGAACCGATTTGAATGATTATTTTTGGCATGGGTAGGATTCATCTCCGACGTGGTCCCATTATTTTTTTTCAAAATCTCATGAGTATCTCCAGGGATGTGGCGATAAACATCTCAAAATTGCTACTATCTTAATTATTGAAGTCCACACACAGCACAGCTCGTCGCTTAGATACATTAACATCTTTATTGATATATAGGTATACTGAAGTACCATTGTACTTCAGTATACCTATATATCAAACACAATGAATAAAACTCTATTAGTTTTATTATAGTAAACGTGTTTCTCTCTCTCCTTATTTATTTTCCATTCAATCACTTCTAAAACGATGATACTTTAATATTACTTTTTATTAGTTATTCATGATACCTACCTACTTGTTCTACAAATGTACATTACCGAAAACTATTTATTCGTAACTTATTTATATTCGCGTATTATTATCAAAAACAAGACCCGATTTTTTTATGAATATTTTAGAATCAATTTTAAAATATTCGAAGTTATTTTTCTTAATAGAAAATGCACCGCAAAAAAATCTAACTTACCGAAAACTTTCAGCGCCAACACAGCCATATTTTCTAAACTTAACTTCAATCAATCAAAATCACGTTTAATTCACTCAAGCTAGCATGGTGCCAGCGATGTTATCGAGATGCAAATTCGAATAAAACTCGGGTGGTGTTCGCGAACGAATGCGGTGGTTTGAAGCCGCTAGCTTCTGCTTTGTCGAAGCACTGGACCGGTTGCGCGGTCGTAGCTTATGCCTGCGTTCTGCTGCGAATTGTTTCGTCAACAGTGGCGTGAATAGTGCGACCACTTCCGCCGTCACAGAACAACATACAACGTTACGAATGTTTTCTTTTTCTGCCATCTACGAAGGTGCTATGCCTACGTGCCGCACATAAGTATAATAATGTTCACTATGCAAATGGTAGTGTGTCACGTAATATGACATTTTTATGTTATAGGTACGTAACTGCGCGTTGTTCTTCAGTGCTTCATTGAATCGTGCTACATGAAATGTTCGATTTACAAGTTATGAAGTAGTATAAAACTGAAACAAGGAAATAGATGCCTATCTGCAGAAAAACCTCTCTTAAGAATGGCTCAATATGGTCGCAAAACAATAATATCCGCTAGCATGGTCACTATTTTCATGTCGACTTTCTACACTATCCCGTCGATGTCGTTCGAGACTGAATGACCAAGTATCGTGAAACACCTACACACATACATACAATCACGCCTTTTTCCCGTTGGGGAGGCAGAGACTACTTCTTTCCAGATACAAAGGTAACTATTTATACATAAGGACTTACTTACTTTATTTACTGCCGTGAATATCTTAATACCTACCTACTTCTACACTTCGATGTTTCACCATCAAGGAGGAAATCTGTCGCCATAATCTTAGGTACTCACTACGGTTTTCACGCAACACGCAGCCCCTGAGACTCAGACGATTCTAGGCCTAGCGTATTCACCATCATCGAACACATGATGATGCTTGCCACCAGGCGAGATAGTGATCAGACGCTAGCACAGATATAAAAAAAAAACAATGGGTCTTCTCTCTTCTTCTTTCGATCTAATCTAATCTAAAATAATCTTTAAAATTTTAATCTTCTAAAAATTCTAATCTTTACGAAATAGTGCTTAGGTATCTATACATTTTAGTCATTTCACGTCATAATATCCATTTCAAATTGGGTTGTTCTTTGTACGTGAGCCAAGTTTTATGTAAATCTGTTCTGTTTTACATCTCTAGCTAGGTACAATTAGGTAGGTAAGTGGGTATTATCGTAAATGTGGTATTGCTATAGGATTGCCAACTGATATTTTTTATTATTTTTTATATCTAAAAGTCTAGTGTTTCACCACTATTTCGCCTGGTGCCTGGTGGTAAGCGATGCAGCGATGATGTAGTCGAGGATGGTGAACTCGCTAACATATACATATTTTACAATAGAAAGCAAGGTATTTTTTTTTTTTTATATTTTATAGGCTAGCGTTTGACCGCTATCTCACCTGTTGGTAAGTGATGATGCGGTCGCAAATGGTAAGCAAATAGAATAATTATAATTAATAACAATAATTCAGGGCCAAATGTATGTAGCATATTATGTATGTAGGTACATATTCTTGAGAATACGCAATAAAATACAGTAATATGCATACTTTGGAATACTAGTTATTAGCTTTCCTAGACTCAACTCGACTGTATAAGCAATACCTAGAAGGTAAGTAAATATAGGCTTATAACCCGTGCGAACGTACAGCATAAGTGATATTCTTCAAGACTATAATCAACATTCTAAACTGGTATTTGTACCATAGAATTTTATAAATAGACATTCTATTTGCGCCAATTAAGGGGTTAGTTACCCCCACATACTTGGACAGTCTTACACGGTGGACTGTTGTATAATCTGAGTCCGTATACCTGGTTTTAATGGCGTAACATATGCGTTTTCCTTATAAATTCGAAAGTCTTTCGCAACGAAAACAAACAAGTTGCTGGGAATCCCGAGTGGAAAAGTACCCGTGGGCTACTTACATTTCTGATAAGTAAGTGTTTGGGGGTGATATCTAATGGGAGTATCTTTACATAGCTTGTCAAGATAAATCCTACAAAAATCTTGAAATTATAGATAGTTTATTTTATGTTTTACCTGTCAGCTATATCACCTGATGAGTGAAAATTATATGGATCATGGAATCGTGGTGAAAGACGACACTGATACGACGCGCTGGACAAGTTAGATAGGTAGGTTAGACAATTTGTATTGGGGTTAACCTACCTCCTATTTACTTATTTGTTTATCCACTTCCTTGGTTTTCGCACTTTTCGCACTACCTACCACAAATTCAAATGTATAATCTCTGATAGAAATCTAAGTAATTCAGGGCCAACCTTATTTACTGGTATACTACGTCATTTATAATATGGCTACTCATCGGAGAAGATGATTGACGGTCGTACCCTCAATAATCTTCTCCGTAATGGAGATTCACGGATGACGGAGAGAAATCGGACGACGGAGATTGGATCTAGTGCGTAAAGTACCTACCATACAAATAATCACGGGCGTAGCCAGGGGTAGGTAGGTTTATATTTATATTTCGTATTTGCCGAGTCCACATCATTTTCGGTAACCTTCGTATATTTTCTGTTTTCGTATCAGTCTATGTAAAGTAACCATCATCTATTCTGCGGCTGTACCGTACCCTGCACTCGTCAACTCCAGCAGTTTTCTAGAAATACAGCTCGTACCTATTTATATTATTCTCTTTGTACAACTCCTATTATATTTTGGAAACATATGTTACATACTTTTAATATTTCGCTTTAGCTGCAATTTATACGCCACCCGCGGGCCTTCTAGCACGTACTAACCACCACCCACTGTGTGTGACTCCTGGGTGGTATTAAATAATTACCACTGATGGTACGATTTGGCCGTACCTCCAACTACTTACCCTCCAAACAAAGGTATGTCATTAATCTATGGACCCGCACAAGTTCGATGCGACGACCAGGCATGTGTACATACCAATTCCGCGCACCTACTAAAGCGCATTTCAGACTACGCTATACTATTCCGCTATATATAAAGCATACGAGTAAGCATGACAAGCAAATTACAAGCAAACCGGCTATGATATATACTATTATATTATAGCGTAGTCAAAGTTAGTAAATTTTTTATATCTTATAGGGTAGCGTTTGACCACTATCTCACCTGTTGGTAAGTGCTGATGCGGTCGAAGATAGTAAGCACGCAAGGCCTCGAATGGGAACTGGCTCTTAAGGGTAGCTGCCGGAACACATTAGACGTTTGGCGACAGATTTTCTAACTTAAGGGTGGCCAGGCGGACACTAGATAGTGTCCTACCACCATGCGGGGGTCGTTGGTTTCTTAACGATATTTTCCATGACCGGACCGGAGGGCCACTGTGAAATGCGCACATACATTTTAAGGGTTCCGTAGCCGAATGGCAAAAAACGGAACCCTTATAGATTCGTCATGTCTGTCTGTCTGTCTGTCCGTCCGTATGTCACAGCTATTTTATTCCGAAACTGTTAGGACTACAGAATTGAAACTTGATAGGTAGATGTATTCTGTAAACCGCTTTCCGATTTTTATACAAAAATAAAAAAATTAAAAGTTTAAGGGGGGGGCATCCCATACATGGAACTAAAACAAAAAAATGTTTTTTTCTTTACACCTATACGTGTGGGGTGTCCATGGATAGGTCTTTAAAAATGACATTGAGGTTCCTAAAGTCATTTTTTCTCAAAGTCAATCATTTGAAAGATAGGCGCGTCTAAAGTGGTAAAATTTGTCCCCCCCCCCCCCCCCCCCTCTAACTTTTAAAGTATGGGAATAAAAAATCTAAAAAAAATATGCTGAAGATCATAATAAAAACTAACAACGAAATTTAGTTTGAACGAGATACAGTCAGCAGTTTTTGAGATATGGCGACCGCAAAGCTAACTTTGTTTTTGATACAAACGCTATGAAAAACAAAGTTAATTTGTTAGTTGCGAAAAATCATAGTTATACAATACTTTACTGTGTTACGGAACCCTACGAGTGCGAGTCCGACTTGCACTTGGCCAGTTTTTCTATAGAAAAATTCATTGGTGCACGGCGGGGTTTGAACTCGGTAACTCTGGCATCAAAGCCGACCGTTCTCCCGATTACCTACGCCGCCATTACCTTACGGTCACCGGGCTTATTTTATGGTCATACTATAGTGACCTTAATCATAGAATAATGAATAGTACAATATACATTACATAAACACATTTTCTTGAAATGGCTCATAGTCTTAAAACGGCTAAATAGAATTTAATGAGTCAAGGTCAAAAGTTCAAAACACTTTCATTTAAAACACCTATCAAACAAAATAAACTATATCAAAATCGGTTCAGCCGTTTGGATGCTACGATGCCACAGACTGTCAGACAGACACACACATACAGAGGTAGATAAACAGATAGGTACACAGATACGTCAAACTTATAACACTCCTTCTTTTTGCATTGGGGGTTAAAAAAAGTCCGTTTGTTGCCTTGTCCATCTCTGTCCAAATTTCAATTCTGTCAAGCAAAAAAGTTTTAATTTCCCGCCAATATCGTACAGATTTTATTATTTATTACTTGTATTTAAATGTTTGTGTCCATCATAAGAGTAGGTATCTACCAAGTATCAATATTTTTTTCGTACTAGTAATAACAGCAGGGTGATAGGTATACCAAATAACAAATATTTGAATGAGGGACTCATTTTTACAAAGTAGTTGTCAAGATATCGGCGTTCAAATATTTTGTGAGCATATGAATCAGAATTTGTAACAGATGAATCAGAAACAGAAATAAAAATGAAAAACTTTATGTAGATCGGCTCTATATTAAGAAAATATTTATATTTTAACAACAACAATAATCTGTTTTTAATTGACTTCACAAAAAATTAGGAGGTTTTCAATTCGCCAGTATTTTTTTATGTTTGCTACCTCAGAACTCCGCTATTTCTAAACCGATTTGGAAAGTTATTTTTTTTGTTTGACAGAGTATAATTCCCGTTAGTTTATTTTGTAGATCTGACTCGTATCTCCAGAGATAAACACTTCAAACTTAGAACTGAAAATGACTAGAGCGGCATTTGAAGTCGGTATTTTTCGTTTTGTGAACGATCTTAAATTATTAAAATAATTATACCAGAGATCATACATTTAATGAAAAAATCTGGCGAATTCAACAATAATCTTTTTACTACATTTTTTAAACTACGGTATAATATTTCTTGTATTGGGAAAGCGTAAATCTTAACTAATATTATTAATGCGAAGGTTTATACTCTTGTGATTTTTTAAAATAATTCAAGAGGTAGTAGCTAAGTAAATATAAAAAAAAACTAGAAATGCCTCGCGAATTCTCCCGCTTTAAAAACTTGTTTTATTTATTCAAAACTTTCTTTCGTAAAAACCCATCAAAAAAACGTTTTCAAGTTATGGCGTGAACAAGGGAAATAGGGATCATTTTTATAAAACCGCAAATATACCATATTGGAAATACCATTCAGACTTTGTTACCCCATTACACCCTCTTAGGACGGAATTTCGAAAAAAACCAAAACACGTATTTACTTATTCATTTACAGAAGTACTTTTGTGAAGTTTCGAATAAAAAATACTATCTAATCTTGTTTCTCTAAACAAACTTTGAACCCCTGTTTCATCCCTTTAAGGGGTGAATTTTGGAAAATCTTTTCTTAGCGTATACCCACGTCATATATCTAAGCTTTCAGAGGAGTCTCTTCTGTATAAGTCTTCAAGCATTTACCAATGGAGATGTTAACGTTGTAATCCGCAAACATTTTTTTCTGCCGATACTTACGGGGGACGAGGTAAACACGCATTGCACACACACAAATCACTCACTTTAACGATCCCGCAAACTAGCTTGAAACACGCACACAGTATTAAAAATACAGCGTAGTTACGCACGCTCATATGGCCTTATGGCCAGCAGAGGGGTACGCCTTGCGTTAACATCTCCATTGGTAAATGCTCGAAGGTATAAGCTGTAGAGAATCCTTTGAAAGCTCAGACTTCTTGCCGGCACTTCGCGTCTCACAGAATTTTGTCCCCTCTACTACCGTTAGGATATCCTCTTTCCAACAAAAAAATAATTATCAAAATCAGTTCATAAAGGACGAAGTTATCCGCGAACAAACATAAATTATATATACATATACGGTTGAATTAAGAAAGAGACTTGGGACTTTTTTGGAAGTCGGTTAAAAAACCGTTAGTTAGGACATTATTTTTCTATTAAGGACATTGATTTTTAAAAAGATGCATTGCGTCTCACAGAATTTTGTCCCCTCCTCCCTGAGGATGCCTACCACATTATCGAGATCCTGGTCAGCGTCAAAGTTTATTGTGGTTTCCAGTGCAGCAAATCGGTTCTCTAGTTTCAGTTGGAAGGTTTCGGACCCAACCACGGATTGTAGCTTATAGGGTCGAAGCGTGGACCTCATTGGACGAACATTCAAACTTGCAGTCGATATCTAGAGAGTCTCAGACTAGTCGGTGATCACTGCCAGTTTTAAACCTAGTGATCACTGAGACATTTTGAAATATGCGCTTTTTTTCCGTCATAATAAAGTCTATCTCGTTTTTAGTCATAGCGCTTTGCCACATCCACTTCCGCTGAGGTTCTTTTTGAAAAAAGGAAATCATCAGCAAAAGCCTCGTTTTAGGGTTCCGTACCTCAAAAGGTAAAAAAAAGGAACTCTTATAAGATCACTTTCTTGTCCGTCTGTCCGTCTGTATGTCTGTCTGTCTGTCCGTCTGTCCGTGTGTCACCACTGATTTTCTCAGGAACGGGTGGACCTAGTAAGTTGAAATTTATACCCAATACTAAATTCTATAGTCCCTATTGGGTGTTGTGATATTCATCGTGCGAGTGTGCCGAAGTCGGTGCGTATACTTGGATAACCTTGAGGATATACCTCTCGGTGAATTTGATAACAAGATACGCTACCGTTGTCGACACACTGGAGATTTCTTAAACGTTGTCGGAGAGGATCTTGTGGACCAAAAACCCGACGCCGCCTTGAGATGATTGTACTCCTTTTCTGAAATATAAACGGGTAACGGTGTCCTACCCCGCTCTTCGGTGTTTACATAACCCCTGAATATCCTATCTTATGTTTTTCAGCTCTTCGTCTAGTAGTACCTAGTGTGCATCAAGCCATAGCGTGCGTCCATTAAACGTAGCCAGTGTCAGTCGGTACCTATTGGCGGGGAACCGTAGCTTGGAGATTCTTAGCTCCCCCTGCACCGCCGTTACCGTAACTGCCGCCTTGGTTAGGAATAGCGGGGCGACTGGGGACTGGGTGCCGTTGTATAGTTGTGCGTGCCATATAGGTTTTGCCCAAAAAATCACAACGCGCTGGCCAGGCGGGTTGGGTGACCGCAGGATGTAGCTTCTCGCAACGGTGACGCTGCTGCCTGTCACTGGCCTGTGGTATTTAGCTACGCCTTTATATGAAATTATTATACCGCCATTTGCCGCCAGAGCCTCGTTCTTTGGTCAGCAGGACGCACCACGGGCAGGTGAGGTTAGCTGGGAGCACTTAGATGGTATGTGTGCTCCCTTACATCCCTATGATGATCCCATCCCATGATTCATATAGGGTTTGGACAATATGAATTAGGTACAGATAAATCAGGCAACAATCAGCCAACAATCATGCATAACTCATCATACATACAGACTTCAGTGATTACATTTTTTTACACGAATCTATAACCCAAAAGCATCATACGAAACTTAAATTAAAGTTTTAAAACAATAAAAATAATTTTATAAAGTAGGCATTGTAATCAGTATGTTACCTGAACCAAGCACAGATTAATCAGACATTTACCTGCGTAACACCGGGTTCTAAGCCAACCAGGGGTACATTCGTCTTCTAGCTCGTTTATTGCATGACTGGCTTCCCCCCGCACGTGAAGCCAGACTCTCATTATTGATACCTGACCAAGTATGGTCAAGCGCAGCTTACGCCACAATAATCAGTATCATACGCCGGACACTTCTTATTTATTTATTTTTAAACACACTAACGTAGTTATAACTAAAACACATATTTTTTCTAAGAACAATTCATTACCTTTCGAATAAATTTTAATTAATATTAAAGTATCAAAGGCTCAATGCAACATCGACCATTTTGTTCCAATGTTGTTGAAATTTTGTTGAAATGGCAAACGGACGCGCTATATGAATCAGAAGAACGAACTATGAATTTTTTGTATTTTGTACCTAAACAGCAAATATTTCAAAAATATAATTTGCCCTAGTTAGGGATAAAGCCAAACTGTTTAAAAAAAATTTACGCCCCGTTTTGTTAATTGGTTTCAGAGATATACCCTCAGACATCGAAAAGTTTGTTTCTGAAGAATCACCCAGCAGTGTTTTCAATTCAACAAAACCAGTAAATTAAAACGACCGACCTCGTGACCTCAATTTCTACGACGGTTCTTTTTACACAGACTACGACACTACGACTAATATATAAGATCGTTTAAAAAACTAAAAGAACCGACTTCAAATGCCGCGCTATACACACGGAGATACTTATTAGATATCTTTTAAATTACTATGGTACTACCGTTAGGATATCCTCTTTCCAACAAAAAACTAATAATCAAAATCAGTTCATAAAAGACGAAGTTATCCGCGAACAAACATAAATAAATACGTATATATGTATACGGTCGGTAGGTACCCTTTGGGTTCGGAACTCATTTACAGAAGTACTTGTGTGAAGTTTCGAATAAAAAAGACTATCTAATCTTGTTTCTCTATACAAACTTTGAACCCCCGTTTCATCCCTTTAAGGGGTGAATTTTGGAAAATCTTTTCTTAGCGGATACCCACGTCATATATCTAAGCTTTCAGAGGATTCTCTTCTGTATTAGCCTTCGAGCATTTACAAATGGAGATGTTAACGTTATAATCCGCAAACATTTTTTTCTGCCGATACTTACGGGGCACGAGGTAAACACGCATTGCACACACACAAATCACTCACTTTAACGATCCCGCAAACTAGCTTGAAACACGCACACAGTATTAAAAATACAGCGTAGTTACGCACGCTCATATGGCCATATGGCCAGCAGAGGGGTACGCCTTGCGTTAACATCTCCATTGGTAAATGCTTGAAGGTATTAGCTGTAGAGAATCCTTTGAAAGCTTAGATTTCTTGCCGGCACTTCGCGTCTCACAGAATTTTGTCCCCTCTACTACCGTTAGGATATCCTCTTTCCAACAAAAAAATAATTATCAAAATCAGTTCATAAAGGACGAAGTTATCCGCGAACAAACATAAATTATATATACATATACGGTTGAATTAAGAAAGAGACTTGAGACTTTTTTGGAAGTCGGTTAAAAAACCGTTAGGACATTATTTTTCTATTAAGGACATTGATTTTTAAAAAGATGCATTTCAGTTGCCTCAGAAAAATAAGCCAAAAAAAGTCACAAAGTCCCTTGCGGCGTCTGTCTGTCAGTCTGTGTGTCTGTCTGTGCGCGATAAACTACTGAACGGAATTTTATGCGGTTTTCATCAATGAACAGAGTGATTCATATGGAAATTTTATATTTTTTTATTTTTTCACCGAACTGGCTAGCACTTGACCACTATCTCACCTGATGCTAAGTGATGATGCGATCGATGATGGAGCGTGCTTACCCAATAGATACCTATTCACTCACGATTTGAAGACTCCCATAATATTATACTTAACCGAAAACAAAGACTCGGCCAGGGCAATCCATTCCCTGGTGGATATGCAAATTGTTTCGTTCGGATAGATGGTACATCCACTATACATCGGTGGCGCCTTTTAATATCTTTAGATGTCCGATTATAAAATCGGGATGGTAGAATCAAATTATGCAGATACACTCTCCGAAATGTATCGTACTAACTAGTAAGTCGTCGCAGATGAGTTTCTCGGCTCAATAGCTTCCAGTGTCTCTAGCTGGTATTTGGCAGAACCATCCCAAAGGTGAGAACAGTAGTCCATACACGACCGGACTTGTGCTTGGTAAAGATTGAGCAACTGTCCCGGTGTGTAAAGTACCTATTGTCTCACGTTGGCCAAAACGCTAAGCTTTTTTGAGGTTTGTTGGGCTCTAGACTCAATATAAAAGTAGGAGCCAGTAGAAATGGGCCCCGTTGGGCGGAGAAATGACACGCCTGGGTTTAAGCATCATTGAAATTAACCAGATTGGCATCGCCCCAGTCAAAGACTGCCTTAAAAAAAAGTTTAAGCGCTGGACCATTGCTTCCCAATGAGACTGGATTTTTTTTTTTTTTTTAATGGCAATCGTCTTACTTTTGAGACATTTTTGCCAGTATCGCGTCAGTTCAGTAATGAAGTTGGTATTTGATAGTAATAAAAAGGTAATGGTAAACAAGGTTAAGAGAAAGTAAAAGAAAAATAAGTTAGGGAACTCCACTCAAAAGAAAAGAATAAATAATAGTTTAAAAAAACAATAAAAATACGCTTTTATAGAAATCCAACTAAAAAATAGAAAATAAATTTTAATACATTTGAATTAAAAATAGTGTAAGAAAAAATGATTTTATTGTAAAAAAAAAGCATGGGGTGCATGGTATCAATAGTTCCAAATATTTTATGAACAGATATGACTAGAAGGGTTAGTTTGATAATATCCTGAAAAGCACCCCACGCTTTTTTTTACAATAAAATCATTTTTTCTTACACTATTTTTAATTCAAATTTATTAAAATTTATTTTCTATTTTTTAGTTGGATTTTCTATAAAAGCCTATTTTTATTGTTTTTTAAAACTATTATTTATTTTTCATTTTTTTGTCCTATTTTTTTAAATTTTTTATTTATTTATTTATTGTCATCGGTCCTTAATAAGTATGCCAAATTTCGAGTTAATCCGACGTTTTGAAGGGGGTTAAAATCATGTTCAAAGATTCCGTTACATACTAACATACAAACATACATACGTCTGAAGCTAATAAAAGCGTATTAAAAAATAAAAACAAATATTTACAATAATTGTTACGAGATATAAAAAGAATACACTAACAGTAAAATACATATAATAATTAAACTTTAATGTTATTATCGACAAGAAAATTACTTATGATTCTAAATATTTGCAAATTATTGGATGATAGAAGGGTAGGTATGGAAGTAGGAAGAGGAATAACAAGACTAAGAGAAAGATAAAATGCTGAATGATTAAGAAGTGGGCATGAAAATAATATATGATTGAGGTCTCCCTCGTCCAGACCACATTCGCATAGGGATGAATCCCTTATGTGCAATTTATTTTTAAAATAGATGGGTACACAGCAGTGCCCCAAACGCATCCGGATGATAGAACTTGACAGCTGCTTGCTGAGATGCCATTTAGCAAACCAAGGTCTCCGCGGGATATCCGGTTGGAGAGCAGCATACGCTGAGCCCCTGGTCTTGCTAGAGGCAGCCCAGGAGCTTGCCCAAGATCTGAACAAAAGTACTTTCGGAATTGCGAAAAGATCATGCGGAAAAATGCAAAATGGAATTTTATCACCATGAGCCACTGCATCTCTTGCCACTCCGTCCACTCACTCATTTCCCGAAATACCAGCGTGGCCGGGAATCCAAATAAAAACAACTTCAAGCCCTTTCGATTGACATATTGCTAAAGACTCTTTGATAAGAAAAATTACAGAAATAGAAAATTTAGTACAAAATGGATTTGAAAGAAGAGATTGAAGAGAACTCCGAGAGTCTGAAAAGATAAGAGAGCGACGAAGATTAAAAATCAGAATATATCGAACCGCTTCCAGTATCGCCCAGCATTCACCCGAGAAGACTGAAGTTTCAGGTGGAAATTTAACTTTTTGAACGATATTGTATTGAGCATGGAAAATACCACACCCAACACAACCAAGAGGGGAAAGTTTTGAAGCATCAGTATAAATACAGTGCCAACCACGCCAATCTCTCCTCAAAAGGCCTTGGAGATATTCATCAGCATGTGGGTCACCAGCACAGATGTCAAAGTCTAAAATTACAGTAGGCCGAGCGATGATGACTTCGTAACTAAAGGAGAAAAGGGGAAGAGAAGGAGAACGGATAACTGGATCTTTAAGTGACTTATAAATATCAAAACTCCGGAAAAGAGGAGGAGGTTTCTTGCTAAGCCAGAACCGAGATGTAAAAGAGAAACGCCGAAGAAGTTGAAGTTTAGGAATAAGAGGATGGGAGGAGTATTGTACACATCGGAAGAAGAATCGGTTAGCAAGAAACTGACGACGAAGGTGGAGCGGGGCATCAACACACTCTACCTGGAGTGCATTAATAAGAGAAGATTTCATAGCACCCGATACAATACGAAGAGCTTTGGACTGGGTAAGATCTAACTGCCTCATACTGCCCTTACTAGCAGGCTCCAGTAAAAAGGCACCATAATCCAAGACACTACGAATAATGGCATTATAAAGCAATTTCAAAGTAAATGGATGCGCTCCCCACCAAACACCCGAAAGGCATCTTAAGATATTGAGATTTTTTTTTACATTTGTCTACTATGTAGGCACAATGTGACTTACCAGTTAATTTACTATCTAAAAGAAGTCCGGGTAAAGGCAAGCCTAATGTCAGTAGTGAAGATACTGAGACTGTCCATGGTGCTCCTGCCCTTCCTAAATCCATATTGAGACTTAGCCAGAAGACCGTTGCTTTCAAGGAACAACTCAAGTCGGTTCTTTACCAGACGTTCAGCAAGTTTAGACATAACCGAAGAAAGAGCAATAGGGCGGTACGAATTATGATCTTTCGAATCTTTATTGGGTTTAAGGATTGGGATAATATACTGAGATTTCCAACTAACCGGAACAAAGCCAGTGTCAAAAATACAATTAACTAGGCGCAGATAAAGAAAAAGTAAACAGTCACTTGCTTTCGAAAAAAAATAATAAGGTAAGCCATCCATGCCGGGGGCCGAATCTCTGACCGATTTAAGAATGTTTTTCAATTCTATCATAGAAAATGGACAATCCAAAGGATCATTTTTGATAAAGGGACAGACAACGATGGTAATTCAGAAGGAAGAGGACAATATTGGGGGGCTAACTTGTCCATGAACGCTTCAGCCCAGGACTGAGATGGATTACAGGGCCGAGAAGGGGGACACCACGAACGCCTGTACCAACGTATTTTCGTCCATATAACAAAAGCTACTACTAGGGCTCAAACTTGTACAAAACACATTTCCAATGATCACGCTTTTTGGAATGAAAAAGTCGTTTGGATTTAGCAATACACTTATTCAAATTGGAAAAGTTTTCCTGTGTCATATCACAGCAAAAGGAATGTTCCGCTACTTCACGGGCCTTTATGGCATCATTGCACTCTCTATCCCACCAAGGAGGAGGGGGCAACTTATTAGACGGAGGTTTTTTAATAGAAAATGATTTATTTGCACACTCAAGGAGTGAGCGAACTAATAAATCAGAAGAAGAAGAAATATTGTAAGAGTTTATAACAGGACATTTTTTAGAAACTAAGACCGTGTGATCATGAAATTTTTGCCACCCAGAAAAATCATTATTATTCAAAATATATTTCAGAAGCGGAGGGTTGCCAGGGGGGATAGGACAGGAATTACGTTGAGGAAAATTTAAAATAATAGGAAAATGATCACTACCATGAGTAGAAGGAAGGACACGCCAAGTCAGAAGAGTAGCAAGCTCCGGAGAACACAGTGAAAGATCAACAGCACTACGGAATTTATTTGGTCGAGTTCTCAAAGTAGGGGAACCGTCATTAAGAATACAGAGGTTTAGGGAATCAAGGGAATCTAATAAGAACTCCCCAAATTCGTCCGCCTTACCACAACCCCAAACAGGATGATGACAATTAAAATCACCAAGAACCAGAAGAGGCTTTGGGAGAGAGCTCAAAACTGAGACTACATTACGGAGGATAGCCTTAGAAGGGTCAGGAATGTATATCGATACAAAAGTGTATTCTTTAACTCGAACCGCAATTATTTGAAAACCACTATAAAAGGGGACATATATACGAGAAAAAGAAACATTACTTTAAAAAAAAAAAAAGCAACGCCACCGTAGCCATCATGCCTGTCACTCCGGGCATCAACAAAGCCCGGGATCACATAATGAGAACCAGCCTTAAGCCACGACTCGGTAACAGACAAGACAGCTACGTTGAACTTATTTATTAAATAAACAAGCGCAGAGTATTTATTTGTCAGAGAATGACTATTCCATTGAAGCAGATTGAGATCCATTATGTAAGAGAGAAATTAATGAATTTAGGTTAAAAGCAGCGTTGGACGGTAAAGAATGGGATTGGGGAGAAGAGTTCAGGAGAGTGGATAAAAGGTTTAGAAGTTTTAGAAGATCGCTAATGATAGATCGAACAGTTGGGGTATCTAAAGGTTTTTCAGGGTTGTTAAGGGCACACCCATTAGGAGCAGATTCTGAAAAATCTCTCCTTATTATGTTTGAGTGGGCCAGGCGATCATAACCAACCGGAAAAGGTGCAGATGAACCAGCAGGCTTTGGTTTTTTCCTATAGTGAACATGAGCAGGCTCAACATTCACATTTTTAAAAGACCCTGGAAATTGTGACGGGAGAGCAGGGGAAGTCATATCTACGGGAGAAGAAACAACCTCGGCGAACGACAGCTTAGATGGCGGATGAAGCTTCGAAGCCTCTGCGTATGAGGAGTAATTTTGAGTCATTGCAGCTTTGATAGCAATTTGCCGGGCCATTTCAGGGCAAGCTTTGTTTGTGGCGAAATGTTTGCCACGACACCAAATACATTTAATGTTTTCGGTTTCAATATTGCATGTCTCTCCTGCGTGGGCTTGACTACATTTGTAGCAAGCGGGTTTGGATCTGCATTGAATTTTTGTGTGACCATATCTACAACACTGGAAACACTGAATCGTTGGGAGTGTATATCGTTCTACTTGGAAGGCATTATAGCACAAATAAACTCTGGACGGAAAAACTTGGCCGTCAAAAGTAAGTACGCAAGTTTGAGATGGCTTCCAAGTTACCTTCCCATCCAACATCAACTTAAAATTAAGGCGCCTCGCCTTAATGACGGGACCACAGTCTTGAGGAACACGAACCTCTTTTATGATGTCCTCCGGGGACATATCAGTAGGAATGCCTCTAACCAAGCCTAATCGGGTAACATTGTATGAGGGCACAAAAGCCCTATATCCGTTGTTCGTTAAAGAACTTGACTCCATAAATGAGTTAGCGCTATTGACGGAGTGAAAGGTTAGAGCAATTCTATTTGGTCCTATACTTTTTATTGAACCATCCACTATACCCTGGAATTCTCTTGCGCGCCCGAAAAGAAATTGTCCAAAAGTAACCGGGTGCAAAGTTGTGCCCGCAGAAGGAGACTGTTCAATTTTTTGGACATGTACCACAAAGGGACCGGCGTCTGAATTTACATACTTCTGACGAGCAACTGGCGTGGGGATAACCTTTTGTCCTGGGGGCAAACTGGAAGACGCAACTGAGTCAGCAGATTTCTGGCCAAGAGGCATAGATAGCGAAGCGGATGAGGACGGAGCAGCGGAGGGAAGAGACGCAGCAGACGGTATGGGTGTAGTTAGAATTTCATCGTCAGCAATCTTGAATTCGTCTCCCGAGGAGTCGTTCGGGGAACAAGCTCTAACATCACGCTTTAGTGCTCTACGTTTCGAGCGGTTATTATTAACTACTAGCTCAAAGGGTCTTTCGTCGGACGTATGGACAGAAGTGAAAGCTGCTGGAGAGGGAGGAAGACTTTTATCCCCCAAGCCCCGCCACCGGGGTCGGGGGGATCGCCATCCTCCATTAGGGGGAGAATAAAAAACTAACCTGAAAATAAAAAAACAACTAAGCTACACTACAGTAACAATAATAAAGTACAACAAACTAAGCTAACAAAAAGCTATTTTGGAGAAGAAAACCCTAAATTACTTATAAGAATTAATAAAATAAAACCAGAGAAATTTTTTGAAGTCTCGCGGTACCGACGTTCCACTGACAATCCCAGACTGGATTTATAATGCACTGATTCGTGCGTTAGATGTATAACTCTCTACAATGGTGCTGTCATCTACGCACCCAAAAATACCGGGTTCAAGCAGGTTAATTAATATGTAGCAGAAAAAGCGTTGCAGAGAGTACTGATCCTTGAGGGACTCCGGCATTTATGACTAATCGGTCGGAAAACAGCCATTGATGACCACTCGAAATGACCAATCCGTCAAGAAATTGATATCCAAACACACAAACCAGTAAGAAGGCCGTATGAAGGAAGCTAGGCTATCGTACCCAAACCCTGTCGAAAGCCTTCGACATTTTAAGAGAGGCGGCAAGACTATGTGGTTCCAGATGTGAGTGGCATACCTACGCTAGAAGATCCCCAGTAGACCGCTTTCGACGAAATTTGTCGGTCACTGAAAAGATCATTCACTTCTAGGTATGCCATTAGCCTGTGGTTGAGTACACGTTCCATATCTTACAGAGTATGGAATTGACTGAGATACGTCCGTAATTGGCAGGGTCTGTGCGACTACCCTTAGAGTTCCGAACCCAAAGGGTACCTACCGATCGTATACATATATATATTACAGTTTTCAAATCCGACGAGAGATGTTGCACTGCGTAAATCAAATATTATGTTTCTTTGAAGTGTTTCACACTTTATATTTTTGTAAATTGTTAAACACAATCCAAAATTTCATCGTACCGACGGGACTTGAACCCGCAACCTCCGGAATAACATGTTCCGGTGCTTTGCCAATTAAGCCACGGTGCGAAGTATCGTTACGACGAAATTAGTGGATTGCATTTTGTTAACCCAATTATGCATTGGTGGCGCCATCTATGACTACTTATTACGTAAGTTAATCATTCGGAAGAATACATTACAGTTTTCAAATCCGACGAGAGATGTTGCACTGCGTAAATCAAATATTATGTTTCTTTGAAGTGTTTCACACTTTATATTTTTGTAAATTGTTAAACACAATCCAAAATTTCATCGTACCGACGGGACTTGAACCCGCAACCTCCGGAATAACATGTTCCGGTGCTTTGCCAATTAAGCCACGGTGCGAAGTATCGTTACGACGAAATTAGTGGATTGCATTTTGTTAACCCAATTATGCATTGGTGGCGCCATCTATGACTACTTATTACGTAAGTTAATCATTCGGAAGAATACATTACAGTTTTACAGGTTAATTTATCAAAGGACTACTGATTTGGACAAAAATGTCTTAGAAAATATTAAAATCTATAGTGTATCTATGGCGTATAAATGGGACGCTGTAGGTCTATATCATTTAATTCCCAGTAATGATTAAATAAATCGATCCTATCTGCATTTTGTATATTATCCGGGCATTTTATCCTGCCTTAATGCTGCGAACATGTGCCTGTTTCTTTAATTTTGATGCGGACACATTATATTCGTTTAAAATAATACAGTACTAAAATAATAATTGTATGATAGGCGTTAGAATTTTGTTATCTAGTTAGGTACGGAAAACGTAGGCATGTCTCTCTCAGGCGTATTTTCAATAATAGACGGACTGTCATCTCTTTCTTATCGTCATAAATAAAATTTTATGTTTATAGTAATAACCATAGGTAAGAATAAAAACAAGTTGTTTTAAACACACACCTCAACCTGCATTTATTTTTCTGGTGTAGCTTGAATTTTCGATAAACTTTTATTTCTTGCGTAATTCTGTGAATTAGTAAAAATATTTTTTACCATTGCCACTCAAAAAAGAGAACTTTATTCATCGACAGCAGTGAATAAAACGCTCTTTTACTCACTCGGTGAATAAAAACATTTTGAATTTGGAAAAAACACAAAATACGAATTATGTACAAAACATAAATAAGACTTGCTGAAAGTGCCTACTAACTGGCTAAATGGAGGTATACCATAGAAGCTTTATAATGTAATAAAAATTAAAATCCCGCCAGTTTTGCTTTACACGATTAGTGTATTCAGCCAGAATAAGGTATAAAAATTATTCAAGTTTTTGTAAATTCATGTCATAAAGTTGAGTCAAGTCCCCTTTCTGATCAAGATGAAGTCTCAGTCTAGTCCAAGTCATACCCTTTGTAAAGATGTGAATTTTACTGAAGATTTTCAGTGTAATATTGGTGAGAACGCAAATAGCATGTTTTTCAAGATTGAGCCGTTTCCCTACTCACACATTCACCGGCGTTCGGCACTAAAGGTACAGACACACCGCAGCGTCCTGCGTGCGCGCGATCTAGGCGGCGATCAGATAGCGCAGTAGTATTTGTACCGACTGGTTCACACCAAACGCGATCAGAAAACAATTGAAAAGCACTGAGATCGCGCCCGCAGATCGCAGGATGCCGTGGTGTGGCTGTACCTTAAATGGTTAATAATCCACATCTATTGCACATTAATAATAACATATGATAAATATAAATAGGTACTATAAGTAGGTACTACTATTTATTTTCTCGCAGTCAATGGTAAAAAGAAGATTACACGACTCGTGAATAAAACATTTAATCTCGGTCCTTGTATCCCTCGCTCGCTCAGGATTCTAATCTAGAATCCTTCGCTGCTCTCGGGATCCAACTTAGTCCCTCGAATTAAATTGCCTTTTTATTCACTTGTTGTATAATCTACTATTAGTGTGTAAACTAAACAGAAAAGACTCATGTAATAGTATAAAGAAGTAAACCTATTAAAATACCAGTGTAATGACACTACAAGGGGTGCCCAGGTGTTTTGTTTAAAAATCATGAATATTAAATTGTTACATAATACATATAGGGGAGCTACCCTAAAAAAATATTTTTCAAAATTTTATTTCAGCACTTTGTCGGCGTCATTTATTTACATACCCCCACAAAATTACAGCTTTCTAGTATTAACGGTCTCTTAGCAAAACCTCAGACAGACAGACAAGCAGACAGACACACGGACATGACGAAACTATTAGGGTTCCTTGTCAGGACTACGGAACCCTAAAAATGCGATGACATTCAGAGAAATTAATTTGTTTTTTTCATGGACCCCAACATGCATACTACCTACTTGGACCCAAACGTTGTATCGGTGAATATGTCCGAGCGTAGTATACTCCCATCTATGCACTTTAATTATATATATTTACTTGATACACAGTGACTAAATACACTTAGCGTGTAGAGCCATAAAAAACAAAATAAAAAGTCATCTGTCACTGTCACTGTCGACTTAGCTCAGCTGATTATTAAGGCTCCCCCACACAGGCGCGTTATTAAAGGTCGATAATATCGCATGCGTTATTGCGATATCTGTTTTCAGTACATTTTGTATTAGGATAGTCATGTAGTTACACACTGCTGCGATAATAACGCCGCAATGGAAGCAGGACGTTGTGTGACGAATACCGCATGCGATATTATCGACCTATAATAACGCGCCTGTGTGGGGGAGCCTTTATGATGTAGGTACCCAGCCGTACGATAATTATCGTACATGTACGATAATTCAGGCCTCTGTACGATTTACGATAAGAACACCATTATCGGACGCAGATATACAGGTTGGCAAAAACGTCTTGAAACGGAACTATTTTTTTTCTGGCCTGGCAATAATCTAATCTGTGGTAAAATTTTCTATGTTAACTGTGGTCAGTGACTGAAAATGTATGAACAAAGTTTTTTGTGCAACTTAATAGTAGTATTTTAATATTTTCCGTAACCTACGCGACTTAAAGATGTTTTAACATGAATAAGACTATCCGTAGTTCCACTAAAGAAGTAATTTTAAAGTTTAGCGCCACTCTCTCTGCTATCGGGGTTACTAGTATATAGCAATAGTGGCGCCCCTATTTATTCCTACTCTATTTTGCCAACCTGTAGGATAATTTACATCATGCCGCTAAATATGAGAATAATGCAGTTAGCGTAAACGGAATATTAAATAGACAAGACATTAGCGTATGCGAATGAAATACCTACAGATAATTATATAACCCGACTAATATAATGAACACGTGATACATATTCCCGCTTTAAAATAAGATGAACAACGCATTTTGGTCGGGTCATACATGAAAGCGGGTGAAAGCCAATGAAGCAGCTACAGAGATATAACCCGACTAAAATAATGAACACGTGATACATATTCCCGCTTTAAAATAAGATGAACAACGTATTTTGGTCGGGTCATACATGACAGTGGGTGAAAGCCAATGGGTTTCACTAGAGCTAGAGCAGAGAGCTGGCTCCAAATAATAAAATCGCATATGCAGAAAAGGATAATAAATGTTGTTCGTCTCGCTCTCTAACACTAGTGATTGTAAAGTTTTATCCTTCTCATATTAATATTGTAATTTTAATGGCAGGTCTATTTTAATAAACTTTGTCTACAGCTGTTAGTTAATAGTGCGATAGCAAATATGGTTGTTTTTTGCTTACAGCGCCATCTATTGGCTTATTTCTTACTTAGGAACACTTGCTGCAACTTAATGTCTCAATGATTTCACTGTATGCTACGCTAGCGTTTGCCAATCAGCGAACGATATTGTTATCGTATCGTATTGATCTGTCTATATTGAAGGTAACCACATTCAATCTGTTTACACAAACTGATACAAAGTAATAAAAATTACCTTCCTATATCATTTCAAGATTTTTAACCGATTTCAAAAAAAGGAGATTTTTCAATTCGACCGTATATATATATATATTTTTATGTTTGTTCGCGGATAACTTCGTCGTTTGTGAACCATCGTTTATGATTTTGATTATTATTTTTTTGTTGGAAAGGAGATATCCCAAATGTGGTACCATGGCAATTTTATCGAGATCTGATAAGTATCTCTAGAAATATGAAGATAAACACCTCAAAATTGGTACTGAAAATTAACAGCGCGGCATTGAAGTCGGTTATTTTTATTATTATTGTAACGGAACGATAACTTTGCACCATAAACGTCAAATACGATAATAAATTTTTACGGCCCGGTACGATAATTTCCTCACTTCAGGTTGTGAACCCTGATTGTAATACGCGGATTTCCTTCCTAGCCTATTGTACAATGTATTTATATTTAATTTAACTATTGTATTATCTTCTTTTTGTTCGTAGCTGTCGGTGTCGGTACATGTCTATCTACAGACAGTTATTAATTATTATTAGGGCTAGCGCTCACAGCGGTTGCGATGCGCTTATTCTACCGCAGTCCGCACGCATATTCTCACAGACTACTAAGGAGATACTACGTATCATATTCTGTAAAGTATGCACTATGCAGTGTTGTAGAAGTGCACAGTGCACACATTGCGGTGAAATATTTTAGTATGCAATTGCGGTAGAATAAACGCACGCACTGCAAGCAACCGCTCTGTGCGTTAGACCTTATATTATACTCTTTGCTCATTGCTGTGCTCTTTATATAGTACGTACGTACTACGTACGTATACGTAAGTACTCTGTATCTTCTGTAAGTACGTGCGTAAGTTCTCCGATAATTTGCGGTGTGTATTGTATTCCAAAGTTCATTTTCAAGTTTTAGCTACAGATAAATGCACGACAACACATTGTCAAGTGCCTGTATCTTATAGAAAATATAATAAAGCTTAATCCGTTGCGACAATACTTTGATAAACAATAACAAAGTACACCGCTATCTTTTAACAGTAAGTTATCGCTGTTCATTGGTTTTATGAATAGTGAAACGAGTTTACCTCTCAATCTTGTCTGAAAGCCGAATCTGGCCTCGACCTAAGTCTACGTTGTAGTCGATAGTTTGTAATTAATCTAAATGTTGTTAGGGCGTCTCAGTCAACTAGTATTTAGAAGGGGTATACACGTAACTCAAAAATTTAACCAAGCCATGGGTATCGATGGGAATACAATTTTAGCCGAAAGCTTGAAGAAGCAGGTGAGTCCTTGAATCCTATAATAACATTGCCAACGATGCACTAACTGGCTTTGAAGTAAGTCTATCCTAACATATTTACTGAAACAATTTGCTTTTGGAGTGGTTTGAATATGTATTTTTTGTGTAGATATTATATGTTTTAGTTTGGTGTAGGTACTTTATTCATATTGTGCTGTGAATTCATCTAAGTTAATTTTAAGGTGAGTCCTCGAATCCTATGATAAAATTGCCAACGATGCACTAACTAGCTTTGAAGTGTCTATCCTAACATATTTACTGAATCAATTTGCATTTGTAGTGGTGGTGGTGGAGTTTGTGTAGGTAATTAATACATATTGTGTTGTGAAGTCATCTTAGTTAATTTTAAGGCTGATTACTAGAGATTTGATATTCGGATGCATATTTACCTCTACTGATCGCTTACAAACACTTCATGTTTACGGCTTATACATACTGTAAGATGTAATTAGTGTTGACTCAAAATGTCTCTAAATATCAATAACTACTAGGATGAGTATATTGCATTCAGCACAATACTTAATTTATATGTTTCATATGGTTTTGTGATTTTGTGCTTTAAATCATTTTTTTTAATCACTACTTTATAAAGCCATTGCATAATTAGTATTATCATTAAATCTATTTTCATTATGATTAAGCTGTTGTATCTCATTCAAAAATGTCTGTTACAATATAATATATCATTTTTAGGGTGTAGAATATGTATTTGGCATTGTGGGCATCCCTGTCATTGAGACAGCCATGGCGTTCCAAATTGCCGGCCTTAAGTACATTGGGATGCGCAATGAGCAAGCGGCATGCTATGCGGCACAGGCTGTGGGATATCTCACTGGTAAGTTTTTTAAGAAATAACAACATAACCCATAGCCAATACACAAAATAATTAACTCCTACAATCATATAGTATCGTAAAAGTGCTCCACAGCATCACATGCATTAAAAACTTCTTTCATTTACATAAAAACATTCTATCGTAAAAAGCTTACTTACATAAAAACACAAAAAAAAATTGGTGAATTGGTCCACCCGTTTTCAAGTTATGGCATGACCAAAGAAAATAAGGATTCATTTTTATGAAACCCAAAAAACCATATATTATTTTTAGACTTTGTTACCCCATTTCACCCTTTTAGGAGTGGAATTTTGAAAAAGCCTGAAACACATATTTACTTATTTACACATGTTACTCTTCTTTGATTTAAATTTGGGTTATCATAATTCTTTTCAATAAGAAATCCTTTTCATGGTCATTAACACTTTCAACTAGAATTTGGAAAGTCACACATAAATATTGAAGATAAATATTCCATTCTCTCTAATCTCTATCTTAGTCTAGTTTAAATTATATTTAAAATCAAGTGGTTCATGTTTATTAATTGCTACATGCTACAAGGCAATGCTTTTGTTGGTGTCATGATTTATTCTTCACAAGTGGTTCTCATGTGCTTTTGCTAGCCGCTTTCAACTTCAGGTAGAGACATTTGTGGCTGAAGTGCATCACTTGCAGTAGCAGTCTCAGAAAGCAATAGCATGACAGCAAAATATGCACATACGACCTTCTTTTATATAGAACGTTTCGAATGTAACATAATGAAAGAGAGAGATATACTCCCAATACTCCCATATATTGCACTCTTTCATACTGTACTTATGTCCCTCTATAGTACTTAAGCTGTACTGGTAGATGACTATGGTTGGTTATCAAATAAAAAAATTGCAACAACCACCTTTGAACTTTTTTGATAATCCAAATTCTCATTCAAGCTACATTATCTGCTTGATATCCATATTATTATTTATCAGTTTGATTAAACACCAAATGCAAAGGCTGATAAGTGATAACACTGATAAGATAACCACATGTGAATTTTTGTTAAATTTTAAAAGAAAACAACTAGTAGTTTCTAGATTTTATTTATACCTATTTACATTATTTTTGCAGAATACTTACTTCTTACTTCATGCAGTGCTACAACCCAACATGGGTCTAATTTTCGCCAATTCATTCGATCCATGGCTGCTTTCTGTCATGTCCTTTTTACCAGGGCTTTACTATTTCTCTCAGATCTTCCGCCAAATCTTTCTAGGGTTTTTTGTGTAGTCCAATCTAAGATAAATTTAACAGCTCTGCTGTTTTCCATCCTGGGCCCCTAGACAAAATTCAATTTCTTGTTTCCATTCACGCTAACGCAACTTTAAAATGTATGGGAATTACATATTTGTTGCGGAAACATAAATGTCATTCCATACATTTTGAACTTGCGTTAGCGTGAATGGAAACAGGAAATTGGATTTTGTCTAGGGGGGCTGGTCATGTGACCTGCCAATCTCCGACTCTGTGCCTTAGCAAACCTGACTATAGTCTCGTTATGCAGTAGCATGTTTAGTTGTTGATTCATCCTAGCTCGTTAGGTGCAAGGTTTTTCATTGGCTCAAAGATATTCCTAGACATCTTTGCAGAATATCATCATAAAAATGTTCAGCCTGCTATTACCCACTCCTTTTCACCTTGCCCTTTCTCCATAATCTCCACATCCCTCATTCATGAACTTGCAAAATATTGTTATTGTCAATATTTGACAAAACCTGAAACCTTGGTTATTTTATGACGCGACTTGAGATTATCAAAATATTATTATAGATCAAGACTGCCTAAGTTATTAAGCACTCTAGAGCTTACTCATACTAAAACAATGTGATAACAACAACCTATTAGATAAAAAAAACTACTGTAATATAAGCTGCTATTCTTTTTCTAGCAAATATTATAACTGAAATAAAACATACCTATATTATGATAGACATATAGACATGGATCTTGAATTGGACTGTCACATAGCAAAACATCCATGACTCAACAGCAGAAGAGAACACAAGTATAAAAAAATACATTAATTTAATGCAAAAAATGCTGTTTACAATACATTTAATAATTATTATTCAAATCCTAACTACCTAAGTAATATTATAAATGCGAAAATGTCTGTCTGTCTCACTTGCACGCCAAAACCACTCAACCGATTTAAATGAAATTTGGTACACAGATAGTCTAGTAGAGCCTGAGAAAGGACATAGGCTACTTTTTAATGCGAAACAAGGGGGGATGAAATTTTGTATGGAAGTATCGTCATTTTTAGAGCTAGAAGCTTGAAACTTATTTTTTAGGCTGTTGTTTCGTTATAAATAAATATGACATTCAAAGTTTGTAAAAGTTTTACCCTCAAGGGGGTAAAATAACAAAGGAAACTAGGCGGGAATATTATTTACCAACAACAATATTTATTTACATACTAGCTGGGCCCCGCGGCTTAGCCCGCGTAAAAAAGTATCCTGTGTTAATCCAGAAAAATATCTGTTTACCAAAGTTCATCCAAATCAGTTTAGCCGTTTTTGCGTGAAAGAGTAATTCATCTATACTATATACTCACCAACATAACTTCATAATATAAAAGCATCTAGATGGCGCGGGAGTAGATTGCAGAGTTCTAGTAAATATTGTCTAAATGTAAGAGATCCTGCATCGCGCAAGCGATATTTTCCGTTATGTTAGAACCAGATGCACTTGCTTCGTCATTAAACATCTTAAGATTTGAACTCTTTACGTAACATTTCGCATTTATAATGTTAGTATGATACTAGGATAGACTTTATTATACACGTCACTAGACTAGATACTGATACGTCTTTTAAAATACGTTACCTTTCACCTAACTTTAAACAATAATTTCTTATTGAAAAACATAGAAGTATTTAAATAAAATTATTGCAGTGGCTATTCTTTTTCATTTCTGTAAATTTTTAACCGACTTCACAAAAAAGGAGGAGGTTCTCAATTCGTCTATGTTTTTTTTTTGTGTGTATGTTACGCGATTTCTCCGTCAATAGTGAACGGATCCAAATGATTCTTTTTTTAATAGGTAGGATACGTTTCCGAGGTGGTCCCATTTTAATTTTATCGAGATCTGATTAGTATCTCCAGAGATATGAAGATAAATACCTCAAACATAGGAGAATGTACTGGTTTTAGTAGAAGAGTCCCAAGAAGATTATACACAATGGAGGTTGCTATTGGATATACTTTTGAAGACTAAAAAATATGACCTTGAATAATGTTTTTACATCTTTCTTCTCGTTGATTTTGGTTTTTGACAGATATTCTTACGGTAACTGTGAGCGAGATAGAAATAAAGGTGGGGATAATACATTTTTTTTTTAAATATCTTATAGGCTAGCGTTTGACCACTATCTCACCTGTTGCTAAGTGATGATGCGGTCGAAGATAGAGAAGTAGACTAGAATGGGAACTGGCTCTCAAGGATAGCTGCCTGAACACATAAGATGTTTGGCGACAGATTTTCTAACTTGAGGGTGGTAGCTGGCCACTAGATAATATGTCCTACCACCATGCGGGGGTTGTTGGTTTCTTAACGATGTTTTCCTTCACCGGAGGGCAACTGTGAGAAGCGCACATATATTTTTCGATCGAAAAATTCATTGGTGCACGGCGGTTTGAACTCGGTACCACTGCATCAAAGCCGACTGTTCTCCGAATTACGCCACCGGGCCCTCAATAAATAATTATATATTAATAACTAGAAGTCCCCCGCGGCTACGCCCGCGTTAAAAACTCCTTTTATTTACTTAAAACTTTTCTTTTGTAAAAACGATTCTATCATTAAAGACATCAAATAAAAATTAGCCAAATTGGTTCACCTGTTTACATGTTATCGCGTGACTAAGACAAATCAGGATTCATATTTTTAAAACCCGAAAACCCAATAAAGCGCAATCCGAAACTATATTGATTTTCAGACTTTTTTACCCCAGTTCACTCTTTTAGGGTGGCATTTTGAAAAAGTCTGAAACTCGTATTTACTTATTTATTTACAGAAGTACTTGTGTGAAATGTCGAATAAAATGACTATCCAAAATTTGAGCCCCCGCTTCATCCCTTGAAGAGTGAATTTTGAAAAATCCTTTCTCAGCGGATACCTACGTCAAAATTTCTATCTGGATGCAAAATATCAGCGCAATCCTAAACAATATTGATTTCAGACATTGTTACTCCACTTCACCCTTTTAGGAATAGAATTTCAAAAAGCCTGAAACACGTATTTACTCATTTATTTACTAAACTACTTGTGTGAAGTTTCGAATATAAGAGACAATCAATTCTTGTTTCTCCATACAAACTTTGAACCCTCGCTTCATCCTCTTCAGGGATGAATTTTGGAAAACCTTTCTCAGAGGGAACTAACGTCGTAATTAATAACTATCTGCATGCCAAATTTCAGCGCAATCCGAAACAATATTGATTTTTACACTTTATTACCCCATTTCACCCTCTTAGGGGTGGAATTACAAAAAAACCTGAAACACGTCTTTACTTATTTTTTTACTGAAGCACTTATGTGAAGTTTCGGATAGAAAAGACGATCTAATCTTGTTTCTCCATACAAACTTTCAACCCCCGTTTCATCCCCTTCGAGGGTTAATTTTGGGAAATCCTTTCAAAGAGGGATCTAACGTCGTAATAACTATCTGCATGCCAAATTTCAGCGCAATCTGAAACAATATTGATTTTACACTTTATTACCCCATTTCACCCTCTTAGGGGTGGAATTACAAAAAAACCTGAAACACGTGTTTACTTATTTTTTTACTGAAGCACTTGTGTGATGTTTCGGATAGAAAAGACTATCTAATCTTGTTTCTCCATATAAACTTTGAACCCCCGTTTCATCCCCTTAGAGGGTTAATTTTGGAAAATCCTTTCTTAGAGGGAATTAACGTCGTAATAACTATCTGCATGCCAAATTTCAGCGTAATCCGAAACAATATTGATTTTACACTTTATTACCCCATTTCACCCTCTTAAGGGTGAAATTTCAAAAAAACCTGAAACACGTCTTTACTTATTTTTTTACTGAAGCACTTGTGTGGAGTTTCGGATAGAAAAGACTATCTAATCTTGTTTCTCCATACAAACTTTGAACCCCCGTTTCATCCCCTTCGAGGGTCAATTTTGGAAAATCCTTTCTCAGAGGGAACTAACGTCGTAATAACTATCTGCATGCCAAATTTCAGCGCAATCCGAAACAATATTGATTTTCACACTTTATTACCCAATTTCACCCTCTTAGGGGTGGAATTAAAAAAAACCTGAAACACGTGTTTACTTATTTTTTTACTGAAGCACTTGTATGGAGTTTCAGATAGAAAAGGCCGTGAGGCCGTGAGGTTTGAGGGCCCGGTGGCGTAATCGGGAGAACGTTCGGCTTTGATGCCGTGGTACCGAGTTCAAACCGCCGCGCACCAATGGATTTTTCTATCGAAAAATTTATGTGCGCTTCTCACAGTGGCCCTCCGGTGAAGGAAAAACATCGTTAAGAAACCAACAAAAACCCCCGCATGGTGGTAGGACACTATCTAGTGTCCGCCTGGCCAGCTACCACCCTCAAGTTAGAAAATCTGTCACCAAACATCTAATGTGTTCCGGCAGCTATCCTTGAGAGCCAGTTCCCATTCTAGGCCTAGCGTGCGTACCATCTTCGACCGCATCATCACTTACCAACAGGTGAGATAGTGGTCAAACGCTAGCCTATAACGTATAAAAAAAAAAAAAAAAAAAAGACTATCTAATCTTGTTTCTCCATACAAACTTTGAACCCTCGTTTCATCCCCTTCGAGGGTTAATTTTGGAAAATCCTTTCTCAGTGGGAACTAACGTCGTAATAACTATTTGCATGCCAAATTTCAGCGCAATCCGAAACAATATTGATTTTACACCTTATTACCGAATTTTAACCCTCTTAGGGGTGGAATTCCAAAAAAACCTGAAACACGTCTTTACTTATTTTTTTATTGAAGCACTTATGTGAAGTTTCGGATAGAAAAGACGATCTTATCTTGTTTCTCCATACAAACTTTGAACCCCCATTTCATCCCCTTAAGGGGTGAATTTTGGAAAATCCTTTCTTAGTACACCCTTACGTACTAAGACAAATATACCCTCCAAATTTCAAGTCTCTACGACCAGCGGTTTAGGCTGTGCGTTGTCTGTCAGTGAGTCAGTGAGTCAGTGAGTCAGTGAGTCAGTCAGTATGTCAGGACAAAGATTCTTATAGTATTAGATTATAATAAATAATTATATATAAATATAAATAATTTGTCTTCACAGGAATGTTCTACCGGGCAAAGTCTTGTTAGGGTGCAAACTTTTTTAAACATACCTAAGATTTTTTGACATGACATGACGTTTGCCGAAGATGGCGGCCATTTCAGTCCCGCGACACTGCATACATTATTAAATAACTCAGAATTATAAACGTACTTTGTACCAACCAACACTGCAAAAAAAAATTATAAGGATAATACCACAGATTATATAATAGTTACTACGTAAATAATACTTTCCGTTGTTAGGTTGGCTACACAGTGCTTTCATAATTCGGGTTTCAACAATATAGGGAAGTGCCTCTTATAACGTAGTAGAGTGATTAAGTACTCTGTTGGCCATATGGCGGCAAGTAATGTTAATAATCGCAAATAATACTTTTTTATATTCATTTTGGAATACAACTAGTCCGTGTTATAAAAGTATTTGGAATTATTGTAATAAAAATAGACAATTAATTATTGTGTGTGTCAGATGCTTTAATTGCACAGGGCCATTTTGGACATTGTCCTTTGATACCTTGATGACATAATTATTACTAGTGAATATTATCACTTTATCAAGGCATTTAAAGTCAATTTTTTTAGGGTTCCGAACCCAAAGGGTACCAAATGAACACTTTCTGAGACTTTGTTGTCCGTTCGTCCGTCCGTCCTTGTGTCTATATGTGCGCACATTACAGATATGTATCTTCTTAACCGTTATAGGTACATACTTGAAATTTTCAAAAAGTATATATCCGTCAGTGTATAACGGCCCAGACACCAAATGTAATAGATGCATGTAATTTAATTAAAACTTGTTATGCACTAAAAAGGGTAAAATAAGTTATTTTTCAAAAAAAATAAAACCGACTTCATAATCACAAACAGGCACTCAAAAGCGAAAAATAAATTACTTAAAATTATTATAAGCGCTACCCACTTATCTATTTGAAGTCGGTGCCAGCCAAGTCTATTGGATAGTAGATAGATACTATGTATGTAGTAGTAGTAAGTAGGTACATGTAGGTTAGTAAGTAGGTAGATACATGTAGGTATTATCTATCTACTACCTATTAGACTTGGCTGGCACCGACTTCAAATAGATAAGTGGGTAGCGCTTATAATAATTTTAAGTAATTTATTTTTCGCATTTGAGTGCCTGTTTGTGATTATGAAGTCGGTTTTATTTTTTTTGAAAAATAACTTATTATTACTTACATAATCTTATTGTATCTTTTCTATTCCAACCTTCAAAAAGTTTTTATCCAATTATAAATACAATTTAATACATTCTTCTTCAATGTTAACAATATTTAACATACCTTTTACATTTTATGTCTTATCATTATATGCATTAAGGGAAACATAATATAGTATATTTCATTACAAGTGCGGAAAGGCTGTCATTGCAAAGAGTTCCGACAAATGTCTACCCGAGCCGAGGCGCAGCCGAAGGCGAGGGTTGACAGTCGGAACAAGTTGCAATGACGGTTCCGCACGTGTACTGAACGACTATTTTTAATACAGTTGCGAAAAAATGAAGCAATTTAATAAAATAATAAAAACACAATAAACTCACCTAACTAGACATTTATTTCTTATAAAAGTTATAATTCACATATACATTGAAATTGGTACAGTTTTACTTTATACTAACTGGGGAAGTTTTAGGTTGCATATTTACTGTTTGAGACAAACTATTATTAATTTCGTATGATTGTTCATGTATATTTGTCATACAATGGCGTTTGCTAATTTTGGGTATTCACTTATATCCACGTTGTTCCTTATTTTCAGCATACTTTTTATCATCGAAAACCTCGACCATAACGTAGAAGGTTTTAATTTTGCTGAGAGTTCGGAGAAGTATGCCAACATAACATTTTCTGAAAAACTATTTGGTTTTTTCTCTTCTCTCCACGCAATAAATTCGTCGTATGTAGATATGTAGCGACTTCTTGACTTTTCCGGTAAAATGTTCTCCGAAGCATTTTGTGCAATTATACTGAGTTCCGGTGGTGTTAATTCAAAAAAACTAGGGTCGATATTACTCATTTTGTGCAACAAACAACTAAACTCGCAAAGAAAATTTCTGAAAAATGGCGCCAACCGTAGAATATAAGCAGAGGTTTTTTTTTCACCCATTCTGGTAGGCAAAGGGAACTATGCTCATACAGCCAAGTCTTCAGTAGAATTTTTTTATTGATATGAAATGAAAATGAAATTTAATGAAATGAAATGAAACCTAACCTAACTCATTCCATCAAATCATTAAATCTGTTATTGAAACAAATTAGTAGCTTCTTTTTAGAAATATACGTATTTGCATGAATCATAAAAACTTCTTTGAATTTTTTAAGTATAAACTTCATGGTTGGTTTTTCTTTTTAATAGACATTATTTTGACAGTTGGGAAAGAGAACGCACAAGTTCGGGAAAGGTAAAGAAAAAGCACGAGTGTGTAATAGCCCACATCCCGAACGCTATACGTCCCTGCAATACGCCACTTTTTGAGCAACTGTATTAAAAATATACGTAATACATATAATTATATCCTCTGTCTCTCTAATTTAATATTTCTTTTTAAACTCATCTGTTGGTAAGTGACTATGTATTCGAGGATGGAAGCACGCCAGGTCTAGAATGCAAACTGTCTCCAAGGACTGTAGGCGGAATACACTTGTGTTTAGCGATAGATTTTCCAACTTGACTGTGATTGCGTACACTATACAGCGTCCTTCCACCATGCAGGACGTTATTAGACTGATACAAGCTGGCCCATCATCACATCATACTAGAGTTCGGAATACTTTACAGGGAAGCCAGGAGTTTGCTTAGCAGTATCAGGACCAGGGTTGCTGCACTGCATCGGAGGCATGGCTAATGCTCAAGTAAACTGCTGGCCTCTCATCGTCATCGCCGGCTCGTGTCCTGAGGATCATGAGGGCATCGGTGGATTCCAAGAATGGCCACAGGTAAGAAAACCACAGGCAACAACCTATAGGTAATCGAGGGCTCCTAATTGTATATAGCAACTGAAAAGCCAAGCCAGCGCAATGCCAATGCGATGTTGTGATTAGTTTACAGACTACGAACGCTGTCATAAAACCACCCCCGGCTGATTAACCGACGCAAAATGGAGTTATATAAGTTTGACGTGTGTATCTGTGTATGTATGTAACTCTTCACCAACTTACAGTAGAGATGTCGTGTTTGGGCTCATTGGAATGGTCTCAACAAACAGATTACACGATTTTGAATTAAAGTATTATCTATGTATTCCTAATTTCTACATTAAGACCATTCCAATGAGCCTAAATACTATATATCTGCTATTAGTTGGCGAGGAGTTGAGCATCTTGCCGTCTCCAGAAGATCATCCCCCCGCATCAGGCTATGGTAACCATGCTCTTGCAATATCATTGGTACCGAATCGATCAGACCTATTAAAGTTGCTCTCATTCATAGCGTTATCAACGAGAAAAGAGCTCATAATCTTGAAACGGCTGGACGGATTCTTTTTTAATCAAAGGTAAAAAAAAAAACACTCGCCTTTACGTCAACAATCAAACAAAAGCATCTAAATAGGTTCATCCGTGTGGGAGCCATGATGTCAAAGACAGATAGATACACACGTCAAACTTATAATACCCCTTTTTTGCGTCGGGGGTTAAAAATCTGCGAGCTGCTCTGCGAGATGTGGCAAGTGAAAAGTGCATACAGGGATTTTTTTTTCGGAATCTGTATATATTAAATGGTTTATTGTGTTTCGTTTTTTTAAATCTTTAATTGCCATTTTGAAGAACCTTTTATCCGTTCCCTTCTCTCATAGAGGGGAATAAAAAGTAGAGGATCACTCGGTCGCAATATTATTTTCCCTCGGCCGATGTACTATGAAATGAATCCTTTGCTAATTTGCGCTCTCTTAATATAATTAACTATTTTAAAACTACAACTGACGTCTGTTCATCTATTGTTTGCTAATTAGGATTTAATTATTTATAGTCTATTGTAGTTAGTTACTAATTGTCTTAACCTCTATAAATAAAAGAACTATGTGAGATTTTTTGTTAACTCATAGAAGTAGTATGTGAAGTCGACTTTGGATTTTAAATGATAAATTATTTTATCTACAACGCGGATGAAAATATCGTTGTTCAAAGCAAAGTTATAGCACAATATAATGAATAGTGTTATAGGAAGAAAATTTGCCAGCCCCTAGTTTATCTATACTAATATTATAAAGAGAGAACATTTGTATTTTTTAACCGACTTCAAAAAAAGGAGGAGGTTTCTCAATTCGACCGTATATTTTTTTTTTTTTTTTTTTTTTTATGTTTGTTCGCGGATAACTTCGTCGTTTATGAACCGATTTCGATTATTCTTTTTTTGTTCGAAAGGAGATATCCCAAGTGTGGTCCCATGGTAATTTTATCGAGGTATGATAAGTATCTCCAGAGATATTGAGATAAACATCTCAAAATTGGTACTGAAAATGAATAGCGCGGCATTGAAGTCGGTTGTTTTTTAGTTTTTAAACGATATTATGTATGTTTGTAATGAGTAAGCTCAAAAACTACTGAACCGATTTAAAACATTCTTTCACTAATACATATAATGGACTTTCGGAATGAAAATAGGCTATATTATATTATCCCGTTTAAATCAAAGGTACATTCGTGGAGACCTAATTTGCAACCTAAGTCGGCAAATAAACGGTCGAAAAAACACGTTTCTTACGAACGCTGCAATTGAAAATAGATAGAAGAATATTTTCTATGCAAGAGTTGTACAACTTAATAAGACCTACAAAAAAGTCCGCGACAGCATATCTGTGTCTATCTCTTAAGGTTGACTCACAGTAACCATTTTAATCTTTAATTTGTTGTTAAAAAATATTACATAACTTCCAGGGCTATTTTCAAGTATATAGTATTAATCCTTATCCAAATAATTACGTTAATTAGCTTGGCCACATATTATAGATTAAAATTGTCCTTTACAGTATATAATTCAAATGAAAACTCTAGAAGATATCACGAATTTCACAAACACGCTCGCAAAATTAATAAAATATTTGCAGTGAAACCACAGATTAGGTCATAGTTACTTCGAAAATATTATTATAAGCTTAGCTATGCTGTAGATCCCCACCGATCACAATCAATTTGAAGTCAATATAGTATAATAATATGATCTATTGTATAAAATAATATTCATCTATATATATAATAATATAATATAATATTTTAAACCACCCCGACTGATCTATGTATAATAGCTTTTTCCAATGACTCTAAACTCGACATTTAAAATCTGAGCTGTAAGTTAGTGAGGATTTGAGTATTCTGTAGAGTCCAGGAGGCTTCCATGTTCTTACAATATCGTTGAAGAAGAAGGTTTTCGAATTGATCAGACCTATGAAAGTTGATTTCATAGCGCAATTAACTAGAAAAAAGCTCATAATTTTATAACGATTGAACGAATTTTCATGAATCAAAGCTAAGAAAACTCTCGATGAAGACATCTATCAAACAAAAAAAAACTATCAATAATAAAAACAAAATGGGTTCATCCGGTTAGGTGCTAAGATGCTACAGACAGACACACAGATACACACGTTAAACGTATATTACCCCTACATTTTGCGTCGGGGAACGCCGTAAGGTTACGGCGGCAGATGTACTCCTTGGTGGTAAGCTACTTTTTGGTAGATTTAATGATTCCACTACCACTGTACGAAAACTCATGATTCATGAATGCACATAAAACTTTCATTGGTAGGTATATAGCTAGGATTAGAACCAACGACCGTCGGGTCAGAATCAGGGTAACTATCCTTTACGCCAAAGGGCCGTCCAATATCAATACGTAAGTATTATAAAACAAAGTTCATCACTGCGTCTGTCTGTCTGTTCGCAATAATCTCAATAGCTACTGAACGGATTATCATGCGGTTTTCACCAATAGCCAGAGTGTTTATGAGGAAGGTTTAGGTGCATAATTCGTTAAGGTTTTGTGTAAATTGGATGAAATATGACGATGGTTGTTAAATATGTTCATATTTTATATTCGATGCAACAAACTGATGCAAATTTTGTAGGCATATATGTTCTACCCGTGCGAAGCCGGGGCGGGCTGCTAGTCATTTATATATTTAGTTATAGAACTTGCGTAGCACAATATATGCACTATTCATTGAGGAAGCACCGCATGAGTTATTGTTTAATTATTCAATCAAATCGCTGATATTATTTGTACATACAAATATAATGTTAAATAGCGAGATAGTGGTCAAACGCTAGCCTATTAGACATACAAAAATAACATACATAATTTACGCAACATTATAACTTCGACATCAATTAAATAGGTATATCACGATAAGATTAATTCGACATTTTAAGGTTTTATTTAGATTAATAGTATTAAGATAAGGAATATAGCTCAGTGGCGTGCCATAGTAGAAATTAGTAGAGGACTATCTCCTGAAGTAGGCGGATATAATTTGATAATGATGAAAATGATTATGATAACTACATCTTCTTCTAGGTAAGCGTGATTCGTCGTCGATCACATCATCACATAACATCAGGTTAGGTAGTGGTGAAACGCTTGCCGATCTGGTAGGTAGGTATAAAAATTAACCGGCCAAATGCTTGTCGGGCCACGCGCAGTGTAGGGTTCCGTAGTAGCCCGTTATTCAATGCAAGTCTTTACCCGTTATAAACAAGCAACTAGGTACTTTTTTATAACGGGTAAAGACTTTGCACTTAAAAGTTTACTATTTCGTAAATGGAGCATTCAATCGAAAAATGGTATTAGCAACCCTTAAGTCATTTTAAAAGACCTATTCAACGATACCCCAGACGATGGGATAGACGACGAAAAAAAATTCATCCCCACTTCTCATAGAGCTACACTAAAAAAAATATTTTTCAAATTTTTATTTCAGCACTTATAATTTATATACATACCCCTACAAAATTACAGCTTTCTAGTATTAACGGTCTCTTAGCAAAACCTCGGACAGACAGACAGACGGACATGACGAAACTCTAAGGGTTCCTTGTCAGGACTACGGAACCCTAAAAATAACCGTAATATGGTTGAAAAGGGCATAAGTTACTTTGCCTGTAAAACAAATTAAAAGGGCTGGCTCATAGAAATAGAATAGACAAAAAAATTAAATAAGCGATCGAAGTATTGAGAAATACAGACATAATTGTAAGTGCTTTTTCTGTGTGAATGTGGGAATCATCGATTTCGATGATATCCCACATTGGGCCACATTCCCATCATCATCATCATGGTCACTAACACTTTCAGAACAAGGTATTTTAACGGATCTTTGCCATAATTTTCAAGATCAGTCAGGTTTCAAAAGCAAAAACCAGTAGTAGGAGGCAGAGCCTGCAATAAGAAAGCGAAAACAGGTAAATCACTTCGTTAATTCGCAAACATCTACCTGCAGTACCTGACGGTTATTAATGCACTTAGAGACAAGCCTTGTCCTATTAAATAATGTCACTAGCTGGCCCGGCGAACTTCGTACCACCTAACAGACAACGAATGTCGTATTATGTTTCTTTGAAGTGTTTCACACTTTATATTTTTTGTAAATTGTTAAACACAATTTCTTCCGAATTATTAACTTACGTAATAAGTAGTCATAGATGGCGCCACCAATGCATAATTGGGTTAACAAATGCAATCCACTAATTTCGTCGTATCGATGGATCGAACCGTGGCTTAATTGGCAGAGCACCTGGACGTGTAATCCGGGGGGTGCGGGTTCGAGTCCCGTCGGTACGATGAAATTTTGGATTGTGTTTAACAATGAATGTCGTGTTACCTTTTAGATGAACTTAATTTAGGCTTTTATGGACGTAAAATAAGCTAGTTAATAATAATACTCGTACACAAAAAAAAACTGCATCTTTTAACCTTCGTGATAGATCTTAAAAACTGTTTTTGGAAATTTAAACTTTTTAAAGTTACTTGTAAGCATACATTTCTGAACGCACGCATATTTGACAATCAATAAATATGTCAAACAATTGTCATTATTATTTTGTATGACAGTATTTGACATTTTTTAAATCTAAATGACTTGAATTAACAAAAACTTGAAGAATTTTTATACTTGACACTGGCTAACTACACTTATCGTTTGGAGCCATACTTATACCAAAAAAATACGCGATAATCCGCATATTGTAATGCTATACACACATGGCTATTTGTATTTGCGTATTTGCTATGTGTGATAGAAAATTACATCTGTGGAGTGTATATTTGCAAAATTTTGTTCGCCTATTTGCGTATTTGGCATATATAGCAACGAACATGCATTACCGCACGTCTATCGGTTTTTAGGGCACATAAAAGACAACAAACAATATTTAGAAATAATTAATTGTCAATAAGCAATCACGAATAGCAAATAGCAATGTTTGATAACGATGACCCTTATTAATTTGCGGTTTACCGTATCGATGGGATAAACAATTGAACATCAAATGATTGGCATTTTTAACCGACTTCACAAAAAAGGAGGTGGTTCTCAATTCGTCTGTATGTTTTTTTTTTGTGTGTATGTTACGCGATATCTCCGTCAATTGTGAACGAATTCAAATGATTATTTTTTTAATAGGTAGGATACGTTTCCGAGGTGGTCCCATTTTAATTTTATCGAGATCTGATAAGTATCTCCAGAGATATGGAGATAAATACCTCAAACATGAGAATGTACTGGTTTTAGTAGAAGAGTCCCAAGAAGATTATACACAATGGAGGTTGCTATTGCATATACTTTTGAAGACTAAAAAATATTTGACCTTGAATAATGTTTTTGCATCTTTCTTCTCGTTGATTTTGGTTTTTGACAGATATTCTTACGGTAACTGTGAGCGAGATAGAAATAAAGGTGGGGATAATTAATATTTTTTTTTTTTTATATCTTATAGGCTAGCGTTTGACCACTATCTCACCTATTGCTAAGAGATGATGCGGTCGAAGATAGAGAAGTGGACTAGAATGGGAACTGGCTCTCAAGGATAGCTGCCTGAACACATTAGATGTTTGGCGACAGATTTTCTAACTTGAGGGTGGTAACTGGCCAGGCGGACACTAGATATGTCCTACCACCATGCGGGGGTTGTTGGTTTCTTAACGATGTTTTCTTTCACCGGAGGGCAACTGTGAGAAGCGCACATATATTTTTCGATCGAAAAATTCATTGGTGCACGGCGGTTTGAACTCGGTACCACGGCATCAAAGCCGACTGTTCTCCCAATTACGCTACCGGGCCCTCAATAAATAATTATATATTAATAATTATAATAAATAATTATATATAAATATAAATAATTTGTCTTCACAGGAATGTTCTACCGGGCAAAGTCTTGTTAGGGTGCAAACTGTTTTAAACATACCTAAGATTTTTTGACATGACATGACGTTTGGCGAAGATGGCGGCCATTTCAGTCCCGCGACACTGCATACATTATTAAATAACTCAGAATTATGAACGTACTTTGTACCAATCAACACTGCAAAAAAAAATTATAAGTATAATACCACAGATTATATAATAGTTACTACGTAAATAATACTTTCCGTTGTTAGGTTGGCTACACAGTGCTTTCATAATTCGGGTTTCAACAATATAGGGAAGTGCCTCTTATAACGTAGTAGAGTGATTCAGTACTCTGTTGGCCATATGGCGGCAATCAATGTTAATAATCGCAAATAATACTTTTTAACATTCATTTTGGAATACAACTAGTCCGTGTTATAAAAGTATTTGGAATTATTGTAATAAAATAGACAATTAATTATCGTGTGTTTCAGATGCTTTAATTGCACAGGGCTATTTTGGACATTGTCCTTTGATACCTTGATGACATCATTATTACTAGTGAATATTTTCACTACAGCGCGGCATTTAAAGTCAATTTTTTTAGGGTTCCGAACCCAAAGGGAACCAAATGAACACTTTCTGAGACTTTGTTGTCCGTTCGCCGTCCGTCCGTCCATCCGTCCGTGTGTCTATACATATGTGCGCACTTTACAGATCTGTATCTTCTTAACCGTTCTAGGTACATACTTGAAATTTTCAAAAAGTATATATCCGTCAGTGTATAACGGCCCAGACACGAAATTTAATAGATGCATGTAATTTAATTAAAACTTGTTTTGCACTAAAAAGGGTAAAATAAGTTATTTTTCAAAAAAAATAAAACCGAATTCATAACCACAAACAGGCACTCAAAAGCGAAAAATAAATTACTTAAAATTATTATAAGCGCTACCCACTTATCTATTTGAAGTCGGTGCCAGCCAAGTCTATTGGATAGTAATGTAGCTTAATTATTGGCTTTTTTGCATCGAACTGGGTAGCACTTTACCACTATCTCACCTGATGTTAAGTGATGATGCGGTCGATGTGATGCGGGTGCACGTAATAGTACGGTTGGCAACCCTACATTAATCAGGGGAATTAAACATGTGTTTTAAGTGTGACGTTCGACGTCTAGATGAAAGCTGAATGGCTCAATACATTTGTTTTTTTTTTTTTTGTAAATTCAAAGCAATAAGTTATGTTTCTGTTATATCTATAATATATTTTATTGAATATGATCTGTTTAATGTTATTTGACGTGTGTAAGTGCAAATTTTTAATTTGCCCATATACTGAATATATGATTTGACTTTGACTTTGATGATGGAGCGCGTTTACCCAGAAGATACCTATTCACTCGCATTTGAAGACCCCCATATTGTATTTTTCCGGAAACACAATATAAGTAAATACTTTACTTCGATAGTTAATTACCTACTCTGTGGACACAGGTTTCCATAGGTGGTAGGTGTATCGATGTTCCGCCTGCCTTGCTATCAAAAAGTAGCTTACCACTATCAAGGAGAAAATCTGCCGCCATAACCTAACGGTGTTCCGGCAGCACACAGCCCTTGAGAGTCAGAGTATTCTAGACCTAGCTTATTCACTATCTTCGACCACATCATCGCTTACCACCAGGTGAGATGATCATGTCAAACGCTAGCGTAGCACTTTTACGGCGCTTAAATATCGGAAAGTCTGTGTAAAACATGGTTTACATCCCGTTCCAATATCTTGTTGTGAAAACAAAACTTGAAACTACATTATTTTTAAAATTCATATCCGTGGTCTTAAAATAACATGCGATGCTTTATGTTGATGATGGGTACAGTGTCAGTAGTAGGTTTTATTTAGATAAGTATGGGTAGTTAAGTTAGAGAATTATCACGGAAATGTTATCTATCAATAACATTACCGTGAAATTATAGTTAGTTATAAAATAGGTACCTACTTACCTAGCTATTAAACACAATCTAAACTCTCTGCGAATACATAATAAAAAGTTATGTAGCTAAACGTGTTTAACCTAGATACATCATCAAGGTGTTTACCATATGTTGCATCTAAGCTAAGCATAAGGTCATTAACTCATTACCTTATTCGTTATAGAAGTCATTGGTAGGTATCACGTTTTTGGTCACGTTTTGGAAAATTAATTCATTCAGAAATTTGCATCCACGCTGTCATAATAACATGTATTAATTTAACATTTTATAATAAAAACAAAATTAGCATATTAACCGGGAATTCATTATTGCATTTTTAGGGTTCCGTACTCCAAGGGTACCAAACCAACGGATCCCTATTACTGAGACTTCGCTGTCCGTCCGTCTGTCAGAGGGTTGGAAATATGTAGACAAATTTAGATATAATATTGACAAAAATAATAACTATATAAAATTCAAAATTTAAGGAGATCCCCCTTACAAGAAGCTCTTGTTTTCTTGGCGTTTTTTTCTTGATCGATTATGCACGGTAAAAGACAGATGCATTTGAAATTTTCACAATTTGTCTGTATTATTATGGCTAATATAACAACAAATTATAAAAATCATTATTATCATGTAAGACCCCTACTCCACCTAGGGTAAATGAAACCAGCTTCTGCTTTCTTTCAGTATGTTCGGCTTTAATCTCATATTTAATCTCTTCGACCTTCCTCTTCCAGTCCTCGAGCAAAAGTGCCTCAGCTTAATTATAAATCTGCTAAGTCTTCTGTCTCGTGAAATTACGCCCCTTATTTTGAATATGCTCATTTTGAATTACAAAACCCGTCAATAGCAAACCAAAAATAGCCGCTCAGAAAGAGCAGTCTGAAGGTGATGAAGATGGATATTGACCATAGATAGATAAGGTTGTTTCTTTAGTTTATGGCGTCAAGCTTGCCATATCAATCTTCACATTATTATCCGATTTAATCTTATACGTGGTATATTCTAGTTGCCTGATTAAATACTAATATATCTACCATATTCAATTTCGGATTAAGTCAAAGAAATTATAAATGCTGAATTTAATTGTAAGGACAAGTCAACAAGTCGGACTCGCACTCGTAGGGTTGCGTAACACAGTAGAGTATTTTATAACTATAATTTTTCGCCAGTAAAATATTAACTTTGTTTTTGATAGTGTTTGTATGAATAACAAAGTTATATTTGCGGTTGCTATACCTCAAAAAACTGCTGACTATATCTCGTTCAAACCAATTTTCGTTGAAAGTGTTTATTGATATCTACAGCATATATTTTTTTAACATTTTTACTCCCTTACTTTAAAAGTTAGAGGGGAGGGACACACATTTTACCACTTTAGAAGTGTATCTTTCAAATGATTGAATTTGAGAAAAATAGTTTTAGGAACCTCTATGTCATTTTTAAAGACCTATCTATCTATATACACCGTGCACGTATAGGTTTGATGAACAAAGTTTTTTTTTCGTTTTAATTCCCTGTAATAATTTATTAATTTTTATTTTTTTATTTTTGTATAATTTCGTAAAGCGGTTCACAGAATACACCTACTTACCTGCCAAGTTTCATCTGTGTAGTATAGTTTCGGAATAAAGTGGCTAGGACGTACGGAAGGACATACAGACAGACTTGACGAACCCTAAAGGTTCCGTTTTTTGCCATTCGGCAACGGAACCCTAAAAAATTGCCACCATCAAATCTTAACAATCATAATAAACAATAAAAGTGTTTTTTCGGAATATGTTTGCTTTATTTTATAACAATATTGTAAGATGGTACGGAATCCTGCGTATGAGAGTCAGACTCGCAATTAACCACTATCTCGCCTGGTGGTAAGCGATGTTGTAGTCAAGGATGGTGAACAGGCTAGAATGGCCTAGAATGGTCCGACTCTCAAGGGCTATCTATGTACTGCCGCAACACCGTAAGGTTATGGCGGCAGATGATGTAAGCTACCGTTTGGTAGCAAGTGAGGCATAACTTTTTAATAATGCTTCTACCACCAGTGGACGATCACCCATGCACATAGATAAATCTTTTGGTGCACGGCTAGAATTTGAACCTGCGGCCTCCGGGTACGAAATAACGATACTTATACCTATATATCTTTTACGCCAAGGCACCGTCCGTAATTATATTTCTGCATAAATACCGTTAAAAAGAGGTTTGGTTTTTGCTACCAATGTCAATTTTGATTAGCATAATGTTTATAGTTGTACTGTATTGTTGCCTGGCACCGAACTACTAGTCTATTCTTTGTGCACCAAACGGTGTCATTCTGCAAAGACCGTTCTATTTTTTGCCCCAGGGCTTTTGGTTACCTAGCTACGCCACTGATGACAGGTTCAATAACTTCCGAGGTCAGCTGTTGGTAGGCTTCTAAATAAAAACTAGAAGTTTAGGAAGAGTCACTGAATGAATAATAGTACATGTAGAGTTATGTGGTAGTTTTAATCCCGGGACTCGTTAATAAATTCAACATCGGTTATTGAAAGTTTGCGATTGTGTACTTATCTATCTGTCTCTCGCGAATACTACACACCTAATACTAGTATCAATTACGTGGATAATCTTTAAAAATCTTTAATAGTCAAGCATTTTGCAATATCCCATATGATACTATTTGATTAGTCAAGCATTTAGCAATATCCCATCATATACGGCCTACATATAGATGGAATCGTAGGTCGAGTTATGCCCACTCGCGTTGTTATTCTGTGCTCGCATCCTTAAATACATAATTCCTGGTGCTAAATGGGTGACCGTGGCGCAAAATACCCACTGAACAATAGATAATGCGCTGGCAGTTCGTACGTGAAAACGAATAACGTTAGGTACAGTGTTATTTGGCGCTGGACGATTTTCTGCTATAATAAAAGTGATGAAGGAGAAAACTATAGACAAACGCGATCGCTTGTCTAGGTGTAGACGGCGGCAGAAAGCAGCGAGATAGTTGTTTATTGAAAAAATAAAACGTAGAAAGCTACGCGTTAGAAGTGAAATGCCTTCACAGAGTGGGAATTCTTTTGTATAACTTCTGTTAAACTTAGCGAGACAAATGCCCGAATGATAGCGATTACGCCTTCGTAGTTACGCCGTTCTACAATAGAGGGCTTTTATAAATATACCATGACGCTTATGTCACTTCCGTTGCATTCGGACCGTGACGCTACGTCATTTCCGTTGCATTTTGACCCCACAGCGCCTAAAGAAGTTTCACTTCATTTTATTTTTTAACTTTTATTAAGTCTGTAATCTGTAATTGTGTGTTAATGTTTCCAGGTGGAGTCAAGTCGCCTATACTGCAAGTATGCCGGCCGACCTCCGTCTCCCCGTCTCATCCCGCTGCACGTAGAGCGCGCCGTGCGACTCGCCTCGGCTGGCCGCCCCGGCGTCTCCTACCTCGACATGCCTGGCACTCTGCTTATGGTGAGTAAATCAAACAAACAACTGGTTTTTTTATATATTATAGGCTAGCGTTTGACCACTATCTCGCTTGGTCTCGCGATGATGTGGTCGAAGATAGTGAAAAAGCTAGGCCTTGTATACTCTGACTTTCAAGGGCTGCTGGAACACCGCAAGGTTATGGCGGTTGGTGTATTGGTATTGATTGGTGTTGATACGCGGTCCGTCTTTCACGCCTCCATTACCTCGGCTCATAACAAAAATGCGGCATGTCATTGAAAATCGTTAGGTTAAGTAAATTTGCTCCTCAACAATAAACAAATTATTGCGAATCAACATACATAAGCAATATATAAATACAAGCTAAAGTGTAGAATTAATCAATTAGAAAATATTATCTTAAGTAACCAACTCAGCATATAGGTTGTGGTTTTGGAGGCGTCCTAAACAGCTTATTGATTTAAAAACATAGTCATTCTGAACAAGATTTCTTTCATCATCATCATCATTATCAGCCCGTATTAGTCCTCTGCTGGACATAGGCCTCTCCTATGGCACGCCACTGAGCTCAATCTTCAGCTGTCCTTTTCCAACCGTTACCAGCTACCTTGCGAATATCGTCACTTCACCTAGCTGGAGGGCGTCTTACACTGCGTTTGCCGAGTAGTGGTCTCCACTCTACAACACGCTTACTACAACGGTTATCGGTTCTGCGGCATATGTGTCCCGCCCACTGCCACTTAAGCTTGCTAATCCTCTGAGCTATGTCGGTTACCTTAGTTCTCTGTCGGATAACTTCATTTCGAATTCTATCCTTCAGATAAACTCCGAGCATAGCTCTCTCCATAGCTCGCTGCGCGACTTTCAATTGGTGAGCCAGTCTAATTGAGCGTCCACGTCTCGGCTCCGTATGTCATAACAGGGAGAACGCACTTCATTGAAGACCTTTTCCTTCAAGCTTTGCGGTATAGGTGACGAAAATACCCGATGTAGTTTCCCAAATGCTGCCCAGCCCAGCTGTATTCTCCGCCGAGTTTCTGAAAAAAAAAAATATTCTTTAAAAAAAAAAAATTAAATTTCATCAATCTTCCTTCATCCATCCTCTTTAGATGTCCCAACCTCACTACATCTTCTTCCACACCAAAACCTTCCCTTATCACGCAATTGTATATCAGTAATTAATAATGTATATAAATAAATAAATAATTAAACAACGTAAAATATAGATAGATAGATAGATAGATAGATAATCTCTTTATTGTATACCAGAAAGAACCTTAATATCTAGACATAACAACCTAATTCGGTGATACAATCGGCGGTCTTATCGCATAGAGCGATCTCTTCCAGACAACCAAGTGTGGAGTAGTAACAAAAAACAAAGGGAGTTTGGCGATGGCGATTATTTATGTTAACTGGAAACTGCAATAAAATATTTATTTATTATTATAAGTAAAATACTAAATATACATATATGGACATACATACAAATACATATAAATTATATAAAATATATATACATATATTACATAAACATACTCATATAATTTTAACATTTATTGAATACATAAATACTTTATAAATACAAATAAATACATACACATAGCTGAATACATTCACGTCTATAACAATGTGTGATCACTAGAATTAGCATGTTTGGGACAAATAGTGCTTTTTAACTAAAGATTTAAATTGCAAGAGAGATTTAGCACGTCTAATATCTACAGGTAGCTCATTCCATAACCGAGCAGCATGCACTGTAAAGGATTTGTCGTAGAACCGTGAGGAGTGTAGAGGAATAAGTAACTGAAGGTTTTCTGAGGAACGAAGAGGTAAGGGATTAGAGAGATGTAGGAACTGAAAGCGCTCTTTAAGGTAGAGAGGAGTAGATGAGATAAAAAGGACAGAATATAAAAGGGAAAGGATATGACCATTTCTACGAAGACGAATGGGTACCCATTGTAACTTTTTGCGGTATTCAGAAATGTGGTCAAACTTGCGTGATCCGAACACAAACCGAATACACAAGTTTTGGAGACGCTCAAGCTTATCGAGCTGTTCCTCAGTCACATCCAGATAGCAGGTGTCGGCATAATCAAGAATAGGGAGTAGGATAGAGTTTGCAAGTGCAGTTTTGGTTGAAATTGGGAGGAGGTTACGTAACCTACGAAGAGAGCCTGCAGAAGCGAAAAGTTTTCGACTGACTTCCGCTAATTGAGGCACCCAGGAAAGTTTCCTATCCAAAAGTACCCCAAGATTTTTGACAGATTCACTTATTGGAATGTGAGTACCATCGAATATAAACTGCGGAAGGCGGAACCAGTCGATTTTTGAGACCATTCGAGAACTGCCAATTACAATAATTTGCGTCTTTAATGGGTTCACGTTGATTCCGTAACATTTGCTCCACTCAAGAATGTGCTGCAAGTCTGTGTTGGTGTGCACAATAGATTCATTTAGTTCGGTGAGTGGTGATTGTCTATAAATTTGTAAATCATCGGCATAGAGGTGGTAGGAAGAAGAAAGATGACATGAAATAGAATTTATGAAAATAGCAAAAAGAAGAGGAGATAGAACGCCACCCTGAGGTACGCCTGCAGACGTAGTACACCCAATATAATGTCTTATATTATTTTTCTGTTCCTAATAAAGTAGAAATACTCCCACAACACCTGTTTTATACGTACTGTATATTACAGGCAGAAGCAGACGAGAGCAAAGTACCCCTAGACTTCTATAGCACCCAGCCAGTAAACCCCGCTCACCCAGACCCTGCGTTAGTAGAACAAGCCGCCAACCTGCTCGCTAACGCCGAGCGTCCACTGATCATCGTGGGCAAGGGAGCAGCACACGCGAGGGCGGAGGGACAAATCAGGAAACTTGTGGAGCAGACCAAACTGCCTTTCCTGCCTACCCCTATGGGTTAGTGTCCTTTAGTTTGTATCTTATCTCTGAAAGTTAAGGTTGGCCACATCCGGAATTCCGTTTCATAATTTCGAACGCATTGAATCCATCCAAATGTATACCTATCACATAGAGTATGTGCAAAAAGAGAAACGTCGTAGAAATTGAGGTCGCTTGTTCTAATTTGACTTGTCCTGGTGTGGAGACCGCGAATCGGCAAACGTAGCGTAGGACGACATACGCAAAGCGGTGGGCAGTGACTGTAACAGAAGAGCCGAAGATCGGGCTCAGTGGCACACCTTGGGAGAGGCCTACGTCTACCAGTGGACGGACACCGGCTGATAATGATGTTCTAATTTACTGTTTAGTTGTGTTGACAACACTGCTCTGTCATTGCCGGTATGACCAAAAATGTTTGATACTGAGTAAGTACCTACTTTTATCATTATTGGGTGCTACTAGGTAGGTATGTACCATCCTTCCTTACCTTTGAATGTTAGTGCATCGTAACGCCACGACGGTTCTCTTATTGCACAGACTACGTACCTTAGTTTTCCGTTCGAAATTTAAATTCCGAAACGGAATTCCGAATGTATGTGGCTGGCCTGATACCCATTTTGAATTGTTTTCTTTTACGACAAAGCCAAATAGGAAGGGCTATATTTTTAGCACTCTAGTCTCTGCCTACCACAACGGGAAAAAGGCGTGATTGTATGTATGTATGGATAGATATATGTTTGTACCAACGTTTCGATATTTATAAATGAGGCGTTAATGGGTCGTTATAATGCTGAATGAGGTGTGTTCGGTCCTTAATTTGGGATATTTTCACATCCAAAATAAAATGACAATAAGACTACAATTTGTTCTACCTTATCAACCAACTTCACAAAAAATGAGGTTGTTAATGCACCTATAAGGTTATACATAGTTATACCTTATAGGTAAATACAATTTTTATTTGTTACCTCAGAACTCTGTTATTTCTTAACAGATTTTAAAAAAATGGATGTAATCCCCCAGGATGACTTGTTAAAGATGCCATATGCTATATTTTAGCATAAAGTCCTCCGTTTACATTTTTTTTGTGTGCAAAAACCAAAATAAAATTTAAAAAATTCTTTAAGAGGGTGTCGTTTGGTCCCATTGTAATTTTATCGAAATCTGAGAAGTATATCCAGAGATATGGAGATAAACACCTCAAAGTTAGTACTGAAAATTAGTAGCGCGGCATTTAAAGTCGGGTTTTCGTCTTGTAATGATCTTAAATTATTATTATGAATGTTTCTGTTGTGTCATTCATTTATTCATCAAACGCAGTTACACGCTACACGCAGGTACCTTATTTATTACAAAGTTTCGGGCTTAAATTAAATTAGGTTAAGACTTACAAAACTTTATAACTAATGTTTTGGGACGGGGTCGAGGCAGTCCTCTTTACCCGGGCTGGGCGCGTGGGGCGATTACCCTACGGGAACGGAGTGGGTTTACAACCCTTTTGGTATCCGATATGGTCGGTGGCCATATCTTGGCGTAGTGGCTGTGCATCGATGGCCGTCTTGGGTTAGAGGTCGTGTGGGCCATTCTTGGCGTTGTGGTTTCTGTGCCTCATCTAAGGGTTGCCGTCTACTGCCTCGTTGTCATACAAAGTCGGCGGGATGATTTCTCGAGGGAGTGCACGCCTGGCCGTTACGTCGGGCGGTCGGGCGTGAAGCGGCGCAATGTTCCAGAGATTCGAGTGCGGTCCGTTGTCTGCGCGGTCGTACATGCCACGCGCCAGCCGGACAACAAACTTCTCCACGGACTCGATCTTGAGGTCTCTGGCTATCACGTCATTGCGAACGTAACGGCCAGCTCCTGTGCATATCCGCAGGGCGACGTTATGGACAAATTGCAATCTGTGCTTATTACTTTTAGAACATAATGCATACCACGATGGTGCAGCGTACGTGAGACGTGTTCGCACATACGTCTTATATATACCAATCTTGGTTTTTAATGGCAACTTCGAGTTAAGGACCGGTCTTAACATGCCACTAGCCGCCTTGGCCTGGTTCACGGAGTGGGTCACCTGTGGTCTTCTTAAAGACCGGTCAATGTGGATTCCGAGGTACTTAACCGACTTTTCCCATCGGATGTCTTCACCTCGAAGTTGCAGTGGAGGGGGCAGAATACGCTGTGCACCGGTAAGTAGCGCGGCTGTTTTTCCCACATTGACAGCCATGCGCCACTTGTCTAGCCATTCTGGCAGAAGGTTTAACACCCGCTGTATTCTGCTTGCGGATATGGTAGCATTTGCTGACGAGGCAAGATAGGCGCTGTCGTCAGCGAAGAGCGCCAGTGTGACTCCCGTTTCTCCAGGTCGAAGATACTCCTCTTCCAGGATTGGGATGTCATCTGTGTAGACGGCGTACAGTGCCGGGGACAGGCAACTTCCTTGCGATACCCCCGCGACGATCTGTCTGTATCCGAAACTGACGTTCTCGACGGACACGTAGAACTGACGATCGGCGAGGAACGACGCCACGATGCTAATCAGCGCCGGCGGTATCGTCTTCTGTACCAATTTGTAGATGAGGCCTTCGTGCCACACCCTATCAAAAGCCTTTTCGATGTCTAAGAACACGGCGACCGTTTTCCTTCCCTCGGTCTGCTCGTGAGTCATGTGGTGGATCACATGCGTCAGCTGGAGCGTAGTGGAATGGTGCGCGCGGAAGCCAAACTGCTCGTCCCGTGGGACGCAGTAGAGGCGTAGCCTCCGCAGCAGCAATCGCTCAAACACCTTCGCGATGTGAGGCAGCAGTGTAATGGGTCGATAGCTGGCAGGCAATCGTCCTGGCTTACGGATGACGATCACTTTGCCAGTCTTCCATAGAGAGGAGAAATGGCCAGTTCGCAGTATGCCATTAAAGAGTTTGTTTAGACAAACCATTCCCCTCCCGAGCGGCGCTCATCGTGTGACCCACCGGTTGGTTTGGTGGGGGAAGGTAGGTTAGTTCGATGGATAGAACCCTGGTTGATACATGAGGCCCATCAAGCCCGGTGGGGGAAAGGCCGATGGGCCTCTCTGTTGTCGACGAGCCCGGGGAGCAAAAGCGCTCAAACCAGGCTGATAGTGTGCGGCGATCGGGTGCGGTGGTGCACCCATCGTCACGCTTAGCCTAGGCGGCGCAGGCGGAGGGCGCACAGGCCAAGGTATGCTCACAGTCACCGTTGTGCCCGTTACCGAGGCGCGGGTCACGGGGGTAAAGTGGACCCTTGGATCCAGATGTGTAGTGCCCGTGCCGGTAGGCACGGCTTGTGCCGCCGGCATCGGGCAAGCGGCGGGCATGGAGGGAGTAACCGGCACTGAGGGTACGCCGGCCTCCACCTCCATGGCTACGTCAGGTCTGGAACGGCGGCGGCGTGGTTCACCACGCCTGGATCTCGGTCGAGACGATGGAGTGGATGAGGGGGTGGACGTGGGAGCGGATGGGGAGGGTATGTTCGGTGCTAACAGCTCAAAGTAACCCGCTCCCCATTCGCCGTATGCTGGCGTAGCTGTCACACGTGATGTGTTTCGGGCCCCTGGTGGTGTGCAAATAGAGTTATTCATAACTCAAACTCAAAACTCACAGCGTTTATTTAATTTAAGGGCAGATTAAAAATCTGCACATGTCATACGTACACACGTCCAATAACATTTAATAGATCACATCAATAACTATTTCCAATATAAGCATAATTTATTGCTTTGAATTAAGAAAAAAAAACGAAAGTTTCATCCACTCGTCGAACGTCATACTTTAAAAATATCCCCTGATTTATGTAGGGTTGCTATTGTATTGTATTTAGTGAACATAATCAATTCCATCATCAGGTAAGGGCGTGGTCCCCGACGAGTCTCAGTACTGCGTGTCGGCGGCTCGTACTCAAGCTCTGCTGAAGGCGGACGTCGTCCTGTTACTAGGAGCCAGGCTTAATTGGATGCTTCACTTCGGTCAGCCGCCTAGATACGCCCCTGATGTTAAAATTATTCAGGTAAATTGTTATGAGCCATTTTTTTATTAGTACCACTACACTCGCTATGTGGCTTTTGATGTAAACCTAGGCGTTTGATTGTTGAACTTGTGCGGAAGTCGTCGACGGACAGAGTCGTTTAAGGTTTTTTTTTAGCGAAAATGTTTATTATTTTTAAAGCATATTTTGTAGAAAATTACAAATGGTAAAAATATAGGGAATAATAGCGGTTTAGACATCAATTGAAAACGAATGACGAGGCTTGCTAGATTTATCGTTTCGTATTTATATGTGTATTTTATTTGGTTTGTATTTATAAATATTATGTACGCCATCTGTCGAGTCTCTAGGAACTTGCAATATTTTGTATGAAAACTTTATTACAATGTATTAATACGTTCTGGAGTCAGCATACGTTCAGTCTAAGATTGCTACGGCTCATTGATATTTTTGGTAGAAATACCTCATTATGTTTCTTTGAAGTGTTTCACACTTTATATTTTTGTAAATTGTTAAACACAATCCAAAATTTCATCGTACCGACGGGACTTGAACCCGCAACCTTCCGGAATAACATGTTCCGGTGCTTTGCCAATTAAACCACGGTGCGAAGATCGTTACGACGAAATTAGTGGATTGCATTTTGTTAACCCAATTATGCATTGGTGGCGCCATCTATGACTACTTATTACGTAAGTTAATCATTCGGAAGAAATCATTACAGTTTTCTAAACCGACGAGAGATGTTGCACTGCGTAAATCAAATATTATGTTTCTTTGAAGTGTTTCACACTTTATATTTTTGTAAATTGTTAAACACAATCCAAAATTTTATCGTACCGACGGGACTTGAACCCGCAACCTCCGGAATAACATGTTCCGGTGCTTTGCCAATTAAGCCACGGTGCGAAGATCGTTACGACGAAATTAGTGGATTGCATTTTGTTAACCCAATTATGCATTGGTGGCGCCATCTAAGACTACTTATTACGTAAGTTAATCAATCGGAAGAAATCATTACAGTTTATTAAACCGACGAGAGATGTTGCACTGCTTAAATCAAATATTATGTTTCTTTGAAGTGTTTCACACTTTATATTTTTGTAAATTGTTAAACACAATCCACACAATTGTTAAAAATTTGAAAAATAAAAATCTTCCGATTGATTAACTTACGTAATAAGTAGTCTTAGATGGCGCCACCAATGCATAATTGGGTTAACAAAATGCAATCCACTAATTTCGTCGTAACGATCTTCGCACCGTGGCTTAATTGGCAAAGCACCGGAACATGTTATTCCGGAGGTTCCGGGTTCAAGTCCCGTCGGTACGATGAAATTTTGGATTGTGTTTAACAATTTACAAATACCTCATTGTTTCTTTTTATGTCTCACAGACATGCACTTGACGGCTATATCGCCTGATGTTAAATAAGGATGCGGTCTAAAATGGAATCGTGCTGCTGACACCCGCTGGCGTAAAGTGGCGACCGCGAATCGGCAAACGTAGCGTAGGACGTCCTTAGACTATGTGGAGCAATGATCAAATCAAATCAAGCATTTATGCAGTATGTAGGCAGTATTAATATACGCACATATACCTACACGTCTAAATCATAAAATAAATCGTAATCAATTATCAAGTAAACATAACCAAAGCAGAATTTAACGCTTTAACTAAAAAAAAGTAATGAACAATTCAGTTGTCATCCAATCGTTGACGTTAGACTATTAATAAATGATTTAAGTAGGGTTGCCAACCATACACGTACCTGTGTGTTTCAGTACTTCAGACAATTTTTATATTTAAAAAAAGTGAAATAGTGAAACACAATCTTCGCAAGGTGGCAAGAGCTGGATGAGATTAGCCAAGGACCGTGCTAAGTAGCATGCAATTCGAATGGCTTATGTCCAGCTATTTCCAAAACTTTTCATCAAAAAATTATAATATTTCCAGGTGGACATAAACCTCGAAGAATTCCACAACGCGGTGAAGTCAGAAGTGGCAGTGCACGCGGACATCAAGCCGTTCGCCGAGCAGCTCGCGAACAAGCTCGCCGCGCGCAAGTTCGCGCTCCAACCTGCGACCAACAACTGGTGGACCGCTCTCAGCCAGAAGCAGAAGGCTAACTCAGAGTTTGTTGCTGTAAGCTTTTTGATTTAATTATGGCTTCATAGAATGGGTTTATTTAGCCAGTCACAGTCGAAGCATTTTATTCTAGCTGAGCCTCACAGCTTCGACCGTGGTGAAAAGTATGTGTTAAACCAGGTATCTGTTCAGGTATCTCCAGGTAGCTAGGTATCTGTATACCAACTTCCATCCAAATCCGTTCTGACGTCTTTGCGCGATCGAGTAACAAACACAACCATTCAAATATAGTATTTTTTTTATTTTGGCTCCACTCGACTATTGTTATTTATCCAGTGTCAAGTATTAAAATTCTTCAAGTTTTTGAGAATTCAAGTCATAAAGATGAGTCAAAGTCACATTTCAAGTCAAGTTGAAGTCAAAGTCTTGTCCAAGTCATACTCTCAAAATTTGTACTTTACTGAAGATTTTCTGTGGAATTTTGGTGAGTACGCAAATAGCATGTTTTTCAATGTTGTGCTGTTCCCTATACTCGCACACATTCACCGGCACTTAATGGTTAATAATCTACATTTATTACACATTAACTCGCGGAAGAATACAAGTTTTAGGAAAAAATACAATGAGAGCACACACACTTTTCCACGTTCCCGCCAAAAATCACACTGACATTTATAATATTAGGCAGTATAATAAAGTACTAAATTATTCATTACTGCATGCGAAAAATATAATCACTCATATTAGCTAGTTATTTATTGCAACTATTAGTTTCCTATCAACAAAAATAAATTTCCAGGCGCAAGCGAGTAACATAGCAACTCCTCTCAACTACTACGCAGTATTCAAGACAGTACAAGACAACATTCCGAAGGACTGCGTCATAGTGAGCGAAGGGGCGAACACGATGGACATAGGACGGGGAATGTTATTAAATAACCTACCGAGGCACAGGCTCGATGCTGGAACTTTCGGTACCATGGGGGTAAGTACTAAGTAGTTATAGCTATGTCCATGTTATGCCACTTTCATGTTCGGGTTATAACCATGTCGATACTAATCTATCGTAGTGAATTATTTATTTGCCTAAAATGTTGGTATCATTGGTGTTGATAAATTGTAAAAAATAGTTCCGTAAACATTTTACCACAAAGCGGCATGCAAATATCACACACATAAAATCTAATTATAATCTCATCATCATCATTATCAGCCGGTATCAGTCCACTGCTGGACGTAGGCCTCCCTCAAGACACGCCACTGAGCTCGATCTTCGGCTCTTTGTTTCCAGTCACTACCCACCGCTTTGCGAATGGCTCCACCTGGTCACAGGACGTCCTACGCTACCTGTGCCGATTCGCGGTCTTCACTAATCATTAAAAATTAAAATCTAATCATTAAAAATTATTATTATACACATTTACTAAGTCATAATCAAATTTAAATAGAATTAAAATTATAATTTTACATGTTTACATGTATGTGAGTGAGACAGTTATTACGATAGGCTTATAGCGCGGCATGTTTCCCGACATCCGACCGAGGCACAGACTCGATGCTGTTACTTCAAGTTATGTCCATATTATCCGTAGATGGAGAATTAAATAGAGAGAACATTAGCGTATGCGAATGAAAAAGCTATATAGCTGTAACCCGACTAATGATGAACACGTGATACATATGCCAGCTATAAGATTTAATGAACAGCGTAATTTGGTCGGGTCTTACATGAGAGCAGGTGAAAGCCAATGCATAGAAAAGATAATAATACTACGTATAGAACGGACACTCTGTTCCCCCCACCAATTCCGGGCTTCCTCACCCCGCCACCGATTTTGATTTGTCGAGGCGTCAGTCTGAGCAAGGACGCTACACGCGTACGGCTACAGAACAATAGGTACTACTCTCGAGAAGAAGAACATCAACTTCATACATTTATGTTAAGACCAGTAGACACCGGAGGTTCAAATTTACGTTCTTATTATATAGGTATATTATAAATACTTATATACTTACCTATATATTCGTATTTTAGAATTCATTTTCATAAAGGAAACAACAATATATACTCGTGCGTAAATAACATTTAGTTTGTAAAATATTAAAAAAAACTTTCACGGTAAAACATTTTTATAACACAGAAATTAGGAACTTGATGTAAGTACCTACGTAGTATTTATATTCTCTTTGCTTGATGTCGCTCTAACGTGCGAGCAAGACACAGAACAAATTCAAGTCGACTGGACCTGCGGACGACGCGACGACGCAGCGACTGCACCGAGTGCGAGATAGTACCTACACTTCATAATGGGCTATTCTTGTACTATTTACGGCTGCTGAAGTGTTGTGATTTAATGTTTCTGTAGACGATGGTTTACGAAATAGCGACTAATATTTTTAGTGTTAAAAGCTTTTTGGGTAAATGTACAAAAAATATTCATACGGTCAGTACGTAGTACGTATGTACGAAGTAACTATTATATAATCTGTGATACGGTGATTACGGGCGACAACCTTAGACATCACGCACACAAATGCACGTATAGAAAAACTACCCGTGTGTAGTGTCTGTGTCGGTGTCACAGTGTCGGTCGTTAAAACGCTAGTTTGTATGGAGATTTAGCGAGTGTCCGGGGTGTGGTCAATGGGTGCACTAGAACTGGGAGCCGAGCTGGCTCCAAACAATAAAATCGCATACGCAGAGAAAGATAAAAAAATGTTGTCCATCTCGCTCTCTCATACTAGTGATTGTATAGTTTTATCCTTCTCATATTATTATAAGCACGCTAGGTGTATTTAAAAGTAAACTTCAATTTCAGGTGGGTCCCGGATTTGCGGTGGCATCAGCGATGTGGTGCAGAGACTACGCGCCGGGGAAACGCGTCATTTGTGTTGAGGGCGACTCCGCCTTTGGATTCTCTGGTAAATCCTACTGATATTATATATGTGAAAGTTTGTACGTTTGTCAATCAGGCAAAAAGGGATTTTTCTTCGCCACGAATTTCTTCGCCACATAGCAAACAGACTGGATTTAAAGGAAGCTATTGGTCGCGATACTCTCGTACTAGTGTCGCGGCGAATCGCTTTGTTCCACGCCGCGTTGATATCCTGCGTGGAGATTGATTCATAGTTCGTTTTTTAGGGTTCCGTACCCAAAGGGTAAAACGGGACCCTATTACTAAGACTCCGCTGTCTGTCTGTCTGTCCGTCTGTCACCAGGCTATATCTCATTAACCGTGATAGTTAGACAGTTGACATTTTCACAGATGGTGTATTTCTGTTGCCGCTAGAACAACAAATACTAAAAACAAAATAAAGTTAAAAATTAAAGGGGGTCCCCATACAAAAAACGTGTTTTTAAACGCCATCTATCTAATTAGTTTCGGCAAAATGACATAGATGGCGCTAGTAAACGAGCCCCATCTTTCTAGATCGCGACCAAACCAAATATTCTTGGTAATATCAATTAATCAAATATATGAGGTTGAAACTCTGTTAAGTTTCGTATTGTACGGAACCCTCCCTAAGTGTGCGATAAGAGACGCGATGCTGACTCGCACTTGGCCAGTTTTTTTTTATTTTCATTATGGGTCCACATAATTAGTGTATTTAGTCAGTTTCCAAGTATTAGAATAGTTCAAGTTTTCGTAGATTCAAGTCATAAAGTCGAGCCAAAGTCACATTCAAGTCAAATCATTCATATTCTAGTCCAAGTCATACCCTTGGTATAGATTTAGATTTAACTGAAGATTTTCAATGGAATTTAGTTTTATAAGAATTTGATGGCACAGCGAGAATATCGCAGCGATAAAAACGCTTGTAGGATCGGACGTCATAATCCTTTTTTTCCTTGGAAACGTTATATATTTTCTTAAATTTCAGGCATGGAGATTGAAACATTGGTGCGCTACAAGTTGCCCGTGGTCATTGTGATCGTAAACAATAGCGGCATATACAGCGGGTTCGACAAACAGACCATGGCGGATATACAGGGTGAAGGCGACATCACACAAAGGTAAATGTTTCTCTTATCCATATGTCTCGCTGATGATAAATCAATCAAATTATATTATGATGTAGCCAAACAGTACGTAGAAATATATATAGTTCGATAAAACTGCCCAGTAAATGGAGATCCGGCTCATTGAATTGTCTAGAGCAGTGTTTTTCAACGTGTGGGGGTCGCGACCCCGTAGGAAGTCGCGACGCGAAACCTCTATAAGGGGGTCGCGAGAACTCTCAAAGCCTCAGTAAAAGAAAAAAAAACAAAGTTTGAAAATATACTTTTATTACAAAAATATAAGGTAATTAAAGAGAATTTGAAGGGGGAGTAAGAAAGCATATACTATTTGTATCTGAAAAAAAATGTACCTAATTTGTTTCCTGTACGCCACGCGAGCGAAGTCGCGGGCAGAAGCTAGTAACATAATATGATACAGATTGTGCAAGTAGACGGTCGCGAATTTTTTTTCATACTAAGGGGGTCGCGTCTTGTAAAAGGTTGAAAAACACTGGTCTAGAGTGCTTATGTTAGCTGTGGACAAACATACGCGTCTATGTAAACGTGCTACATACATCACCAATCACATAGTTATTAACATCAGATGAGACTGGTCAAAAGCTTGTATATCACAATACAATGTTGATTGTAATGTGATGATGGATGAGTTGGTATAGTTTTCAACTGACAAGGTAGTACCGACCTGTACTATTTTATTATTATTATTGTATTTGTAGGCAAGTAGTACATATAGTCAGAGTACTTATCTGTTATAGGCAGATTGTCATAGCTTAGCATCGAAAGAGTTTTACTAGTCCGGTCACCCAATGTTATCAATAATTTAAGATCGTTTACAAAACGAAAAAAACCGACTTCACATGCCGCGATAGTCATTTTTAGTACTAAGAGATGTTTATCTCCATATCTCCGAAGATAATTATCAGATCTGGATAAAATATTAATGGGACCACATGGAAAGCATACTCTCTCAAACAAAAAAAGAATTTTCCAAATCGGTTAAGATTTGACTCATTTGACTGAGTTCTGAGGTAACAAACATAAAAAATAAAACCGGCCAAGTCGAGTTAGACTCGCCCACCGAGGCTTCCGTTCCAACGTTGGTTGGTACCAATTAAGCTAGACCTCCTAATTGTATGAGCGCTCATATAACTCAGAGGCCTATCTTAATTTTATTAAAAATTAAAATTTAATATTAAAAAAATTAAAATTAAACTAAAACTATGTATGTACGGTGACATCCTTTATTTTCAACTTTTTTTATTTTTTGGAATATTTCCTTTATTTGTGCTGTATGACATTGCTTCTTGCCAAATTTCATGATTCTAGGTCAACGGGAAGTACCCTATAGGTTTTCGACACAAAACCTATAGGGTACTTCCGGTTGACCTAGACTTGTCAATTTTGGTTAAAAGCAAGGTTTTACAGCAAGTAAAGGAAAAATTCCGAAAAATAAAAAAAGATAATAATTAAAGTAAATTTTGGTACTTACAAGTTTTCGCGAAAATCTAAATTTGCTCATATCTTTTAATCGTGTTGACTCAGGACCTTGATTTTATATTATATATTATACACCTAATAGGGACTATAGACTTAAGAATTTAGTATAAATTTCAACTTGCTTGCACCCGTTCCTGAGAAAATCGGTAGTGACACACACGGACAGACAGACAGACAGACAGACGGACAAGAAAGTGATCTTATAAGGGTTCGTTTTTTTTCCTTTTGGTACGGAACCCTAAAAACAATCAAATTGAAAACCTCCTTTTTGTGAAGTCGGTTGAAAAGTCTAGCTAACTAGCCAAGTCTATTATATTTTAAAAGAGTTTCTTCATATTCATAGGGCGATACATCCATTCGATGATTTGTTAAAATAATTTTTAATTAATGTATTTGCTCATTTTATTTATTTATTTATATTTTTTATATATCCTCGAAAGGTAAAAAAGGAACCCTTATAAGATCACTTTCTTGTCCGTCTGTCTGTCTGTCCGATAGTAACCGCTGATTTTCTCAGGAACGGGTGGACCTAGCAAGTTGTAATTTATACCTGATACTGAAGTCTATAGTCCCTATTGGGTGTATAAAAACCAAGGTTTGCGTCAACACAATAAAAAGATAATATGGGCAAATTTAGATTTTTGCGAAAACTTGTTAGTACCAAAATATACCTTCATTTTGAACTTTTTTTATTTTTCGGAATTATTCCTTTACTTGTGCTGTAAGACCTTGCTTTTGACCAAAATTGACAATTCTAGGTCAACCGGAAGTAGGTTTTCGACACAAAACCTATAGGGTACATCCCGTTGACCTAGAATCATGAAATTTGGCAAGAAACAAGGTCTTACAGACCAAATTAAGGGAATAATCCAAAAAAATAAAGTAAAGTTGAAAATTAAAGGGTGCCCCCATACATACATAGTTTACGCCAATTAAGGTAGACCTCCGAGTTATATGAGCGCTGATACAATTTAGAGGTCTAGCTTAATTGGTACATACCAACGTTGGTTCGGAAGCCTCGGTGGGCCAAGTTCAACTCGACTTGGCGGGGTTTTTTTAAATTTTATTATTACAATGCTGTATGTTTACGTTTGTGGCCTGTAACGAATGTTATCAAAATAAATGATTATGACTATTAAATAAATGAATGAATTTATTCAGCTTGTAAATAATGTTAAACATTTCCAGCACTCCACCCACGGCCCTCGGCGGCGAAGTCTGCTACGAGAAGATGATGGAAATGTTCGGAGAGACCGGCCACCTCTGCCGTACCGTCGACGAGATCAAGACCGCTCTGGAGAAATCACTCGCAGTCACAGACAAACCCAGCATCATCAACATTCTCATCGACCCACAGTCCAACAGGAAACCACAGACTTTCAACTGGCTCACCGAGTCTAAGTTGTAAACTCTTGTCGAAGCCGCATTGAACAAAACTATCGCTGTTTCATCATTCATACATTCATTAAGACTGACCAAAAACACAGACTTTCATATCGATTGCAAGTTGTATATAAAACTTATGATATAAAAGATTAACAATTTAAATAAAGATAATAAGAAATAAGAACAAAATTAGTAAACTTTATTCTGCAGCTCGAAAGATTTTCAGTTAGTCTGCGATCAAACTAAAAACAAAAGAATTTCAAGTAGTTTACTTGGTAAACTAGTTTAAAGCCTTAATTGTAGTACGTAAATATTGATTGTTATGTTTGTAAGGTGCTTGCTATGTAACTTAAAGTTAAGATTAATCAACTACGTGGAGCCAATTTGTATGGCATGCAGTATACTTGAATATCACAATTTGAAAAAACCTGCCAAGTGCGATTTGGACACGCTCACCCAGGGGTTTTGTACAAACTTGACAAACTAGTCTAAAAGACAAACTTAACTTTGCTGTTAGATTCCTAGACACGGTTATAGGACTAACCAAATCAAATTAGTTTGTATTTTTTATATCATGTAGGCTAGCGATTGTCCACTCTCTCACCTGTTGGTAAGTGATGATGCGGTCGAGGATGGTAGCACGCTAGGCCTAGAATGGAAACTGGCTCTTAAGGATAGCAGCCTGAACTTATAGTAAATTCGCTTTTTTTTGTTATTAAACTAAACATAGTTTTCAGGTTTTTCCCTTTACGTGTGCTGTAAAACATTTGCGGCTTGCCAAATTTCATGATTCTAAGCTTACGGAAAGTACCCTATAGGTTTTGATTCCCTTGTGAAACATGTAAACTAAAGTAACTATGCAACATAATCAGGCATATCGTTACATCGCCTTAACATACAAGTTTGATTTTTTCACAGCTGATAGAGGCTGTAAGGCGTAGACCCCAGTATTTGATATTATTTCAACTTATCTCTACGCGTTCCTAATATCGGACTACAAAGCGATCCCACGACGGTTCTTTTTTTTTTTTTTGAGGTACGGTACCCTATAACATCTACATTATGTAGTAAATTAACCTCGGGAAGTCGATCAAACAAGACTTATTTTTTATTACAAATCCAGTCATTAAATTATTTGAGCTAAATAGTGTATATTATTTTATAAGGGTTTAAAGTTGGTTTATAATATTAGGTAAATGGACCTGGGCTCCTAGACATAATCCCATTTCTGTTTTCATTCACGGTAACGCAACTAAAATGTATAAGAATGACAACTTTGTTGCGGAAACATGTCATTCCATAGATTTTGAACATGCGTTAGCATGAATGGAAACAGAAATTGGATTTGGAGGCTATTAGTAGTTGTTAAAACTCAAGGGAAAATTGCATTTCAATTTATATAACCTGATGGTGTCTATTAGATGTAAGATATATTTTTATAAAGTTTTTTACATTGTTATATGGTTGAGTGCAATAAAAGAGGTATATTGTTAATCATATTGTCTGTATTTTATGGTCATTATGTTGTTGTATAATAAACTTAAAAATATATATGAATAAATTTACATTATAAACTAAATCCCTGTAGTCTCATTTAACTCTCGGAGGCAAATGAATCGGCCGTCGGATGTAGTAAACAACGAAACATGAGTGGTTCACAATCATTCACATCTTGTTGAGGCATCCAATCAGAAAGTTTTCTATTGCAGTTTGTGCTGAAACAAATAAATCGATTATTACTAACACCACACAATAAATTATAGTACTGCGTACTAACACTGATAAATTGATAATTGGGTATTTTAAAATATTATTTATGAGTTGGCGATAATTTATGTTTCCTAGTCTGCGGTTTAAATAGAGTCGAAATATCCGCAACTCATTAATCATGAAAAACATCAACAACAAATGTAAAAACTGCATTTCCAAGTATTACAATATAGGTACGTAAAATTCATTTTTGCGTAATATTAATTTGTTTTATATTATCATTTATCATGTTCAATCACTTGTGACACAATTTAGTTTTGATTTTAAACTCAAATGCTAATATATTGGACAGTGTTAAAAATTGGCGCTTTTACCCTAAAAATGCTTGCAGGCCTGTAGCCTAAGGTCAAAAATGCGGTACCCGTGACAGGATTTGTTTTTAAGAACATTGATAACATTTTGTTGATTAGGTAATAATTACTCCCATATATTTTTTCTTTGATTTGAGCTCTGAAGAGTTTATAATAATTTCGTATTGTATGGTTGGGACTGTTGGGAGTATAACAGCAATAGACAACACTGATTTACGTTAGGTTTGAATTCTGGAATTATTTTTAATACATTTAGAAATGTGGGAAGTTATACTAGACAAAGTGAATTGAACAGAAGATGATAGATAGTAATGTAGTGTCATGTCACGTCACTACCATTTTCCTCATCCAGGTGTTTAGCATAAAGGCTAGCGAGCGTTAGTCCACTACTACACCTGTTGGTAAGTGACGATGTGGTCGTGAATCGTAGCACACTAGGCTTGGAGTAGGAACTGGCTGTCAAGGACAGCTGTACGGAACACATAAGATATTTGGGCGAGAGAAAGCCATCCCTCTTTATATTTATCTTTTTAAAAGCTTACAAGCAATGTGGGTTGCAAATTACTAGTAGTATGCATATGTCTGGAGGGGGTTCACGTCAATAGTGCTATGGGTGGGGATCGAACTCACGACCTCTTGATCGCCAGGCCGACGCCTTAGCCAATGGGCTATTGCCACTTGTTGCCGAGATGGAATCTGGCTTGTCTGGATTCTTACATTGCTATCACACTTTTTATCAGATGAAACTGTGGTTAATATTCTGTCTACTCAACAATAAAATAAGTTTGCTCATTGGTAGGTATATACCCACCTAATTTACAATTATTAGAGGTGGTCAGCGTATATGCGTCCTGGTCGTAGTCGTTAGTGAGTGTGAGATCCGCCCCTCGTACGAGGAGCTCGTTACAAGTGTAGGGGAAGTCGGCTGCGGCGGCGTACATCAATGCTGTGCTGCCAGACTGGAAAACAAACATACAATACAAAATATAAAACTCTTTATTGATTACCAGACATCATATTTACAAAATGTACGACTTATCTAGTATACAGTAATATAGTAAGGCAATACAATCGGCGGTCTTATCGCATAGAGCGATTTCTTCCAGACAACAAGAAACATACAATTACATCCCGATCAAAATATAAGTACACTCAACGTTGGCGTCATGATCTATACAAGTATACACTACACCCTAGCAAGGATTTAGAGGAGCGAGCAATATAGTTTTATTTAGGAGCTTTTGGCTAAATATAGCTATGACAGCTCCGTATTAGCTTACGAAGTAAATTATTAATATATATATATTATATTTATATAAAATATAAAAAACATACGAACGCTCGTCAACTACCCATTGCACACATAGATAGAGCATTCTAGCCGCGTCTGACGATGAAGCAGATAGAATGCTCTGAAATACCACATCAAGATGGTTGATTTCAAACTTCTCGAAAATATCGTTTCTTTTGTTGCGCATCGGTACTGTCATTTGGTGACAGCGCAGGACATGTTTGACGCTGGTGGTCGCCACTCGCTACAAACGTCGCTGCTCCGCTACTTGTGGCGGGAACCGACGACTAGACGCCGAGTACGCCGACACGCGATCCCCACCTCACTCTACACTACTCACTACATAACTTGTAAAAAATAGGGGGATTGAATACAAACATCATCATCAGCCGGTGTCAGTCCACTGCTGGACGTAGGCCTCTCCCAAGATGCGCACCTGAACCCGATCTTCGGCGCTTCTTTTCCAGTCACTGCCCACCGCTTTGCGTATGTCGTCGCTCCATCTGGTTACAGGACGTCCTACGATACGTTTACGGATTCGCGGTATCCACTCTAGGACAAGTCTACCCCATCGGTTATCAGTCCTGCGGCAGATATGACCAGCCCACTGCCACTTCAGTTTACTAATCCGTTGAGCTACTCGTATGTCGATAACTTTAGTTCTCTCTCTAGGCGAATTACTTCGTTCTAATTGGATCCCGCACAGAAATACCGAGCACAGCTCTCTCCATAGCTCGCGGAGCGACTTTAAATTTTACAAAAGAATACAAACACTGTCATGTTATTAATCAAATGTTAATGGGTACATAATGTGAAATGTACGTTGATAATTAGTACACCCATTTTTAGCTGGGTGTAGTGAACTGTGTTTTTGTCAGTTAGATTCCCATAGGGAAATGTCAGGCAACCCTTACTTTAACACAAATTAATGTAATTTGCGGTATGCCTGAGTACTGTCCTACTATTAACCTAATTTATAGAAATTACTTAAACGAATTAAGTGCACAAAAATATATCCATAAACAACTTTTTAAAGGTATGACATCATATGCGCAGCTAATTTTTTACATTGCCTGTTGAGGTGTCTCGTTCTCTGTCTCTGAGGATATAGTTTTTATTTTTGTCAGACCTCACCTGATGTTAAGTGACGATGTGGTTTAATATAATATTGTGCTGGCCTGGAAACAGAAGACGGCAGTAAGACTAAGTGCAGGAAAATCCACTTAGTGCAACTAACCCAAACCATGTTCCATACAGGCTGGTACCGAACATCATGCTGCAATTCGGGAAGGTGATTGGCAACATATCTTTGTCTTATAGTGGGCCATGGACAACCACTAGTCGTGACTGGTCACCTGTTTAGCATTCTACCCAGGAATCTAATCAAAAATCAATAAATTATTGTATGAGGTACATCCTCTTTTTTACTCGAATCACAGAATAATGAATAGTACAAGTACAGAAATTGCACTCCCTGAGAGCAAAAATGCGAGATTAAACCTAGTTACAACGCTGGTACCGTAGAACCTTACAACATTGCCCGAATTTCTTGCCTTTTTTTGTTCAATGCTAATTATTTTTTTTATTATCTTTGATATTAATTCGCGTTTCAGCTAGATCATTGTTAAATGTATTGCTCCTTGCACGGAATATATGATAATATCAAGTAAATGCAAATGTATACCTCAAAAACCTAAATTTAGAGAGCGGGCCAAATTTTGAGAAATTTTACAAATTTGCCATTTTTCAAAAAAAATCATGCTTCCGCTGTTTTCAACCTTATGATTATGACAATCAGGGTATATTTTAAATAAGTAGTCTTAGTAGTATTGGGTACCATCATTAAACGTTTAAACTTTTATATTACCTGCTAAATTTGAATGGGCTAAGTCAAATATTTCTTTTTGCAACTTTTCATAGAAAGAAAACGCTGGGCTAGGGTTGTCACTTTTTATTGTTAACATGAAATAAAAAAAATAAACTGACGGAAATTACGCACACACATTATAAAAAATTATTAATAATAACTCAATAAAGGTTTTATAGAAAACAATATGAACTTAATATTTAAATAATTAATACGAGATCAAGCAAACCTTATAAATTATATAAAAAGAAAAGCAAATCCAAAAGTTTTTGAATACTTCTACCCAGCAGTAGAAATACTGTGAATGATGATGCTGGTGTTTTAATGTTATAAATTGGATGGTTAATACACCCAAAGTTAAAGGTTTCAATACCCTCTTTCTTTATCAGTCAGGTAAAAACACCTTAATAGAGGTGAAAACCCTGATGGCAATATTTCGGTGGGCAAAGTCGTAAGCAGTGCAATAGGAAAAGTAATTTGACATTGCCCACCTTCCATTTTTGAAATCTAGTTGAGTTTTTGCGTATTATCATCGATGTATATCTTTTATTTGTTACAATTTAACAATGGTTCACAAATTTCTTGCCTGCTGTAACCTATAATGGAGTTCTGGAAAAAGTGTTTGGCACTGCTTTTGGCCCGCGAATCACACCTCCAGCTTTGACACGTTGTCCTTCATCTGGAGTTACGTTGCCGTTGCCTGACGTTTACGCAGAGCTGCCAGCAATATGTGAAATATTCTACTATTGGCAAAAAAAATAATGCTACTAGAATAAGTTGCCATTTTTTATCAATATTTGTGAAAAATACTCAACCGGGCAAATTTAGATCGGTTGGGCAATCTTGTAACGTTCAAAATGCGCTTCACGCCCCGGGTGCGACCTTGAATAGGAACTATGAACGCGTGTTGCGCACAGTAAAATGCACCGTAAGTCCGCACAGCGAGAGTCTGAATAACTCGGTCAACACGCGGCCTCTCCTATAGGGTTGAATGTTATGAGAAAGGGAAGGGAAGCCTTTAATTGGTAGAAGAATACTCTAAGGTAGAACAATGTAATGAGTACATTACTGATAATAAGTGCTACTTTAATGTTTAATGTCGAGGTAGGATAAAAGTACTACAGTTATACCAGGCCTGTCGCACTCCGCGCTGTAGCTATGAAACTACAAGTACCTCCGCGCACCCGCTAGGGTCCAAGTTCAGTCAGTTAAGTGTCACGCGCGCTCTCGATCGGCCGCGCGCCTTACTTGTACCTACCTCAATATTATATTCCTTGCTTCATATAGTAACTGTAAAGAATAACTATGTAAAAAGCAAAGAATGTCACACATAAAATGGTAGGTAGGTATAAATCAACTGAGTTTCATGTTACAAGGGAATTCACGTAATGATCTTTAGGGAATTTCTATCGACATTACATCTTGCTTTATTTAGTTAGTTCTAAGATAAATAAATAGGGTAGGTACCTACTCACGTTTACTTCAATTTTCCTTTTTTTCTTTCTTAATGATTTTGTCGTTTCATACGATAGTCAGATTTTGATAATCGGAGATTTAATGTAATTAAAGTACTTATAGATCTCAGATCACTGAGATTCACTGAGATCTGATAAGTATCTCCAGAGATATGACGATAAACGTCTCAAACTTGCTACTGAAATTGACTCGCGGGGCATGGAAGTCGGTGTTTTAGTTTTTAATCTACTTCACAGAAACGGAGGAGGTTCTCAATTCGACGGTTTTTAGGGTTCCGTACCCAAAGGGTACCAACGGAACCCTATTAATGAGACTCCGCTGTCCGTCTGTCTGTCTGTCTGTCTGTCTGTCTGTCTGTCCGTCTGTCACCAAGCTGTATTTCATGAACCGTGATAGTTAGACAGTTGAAATTTTCACAGATGATGTATTTCTGTTGCCGCTATAACAACAAATTCTAAAAACAGAATAAAGTTGAAGATAATAGAGGGTCCCCATACAAGAAACGTGTTTTTTTCGGCATTTCACGCCATCTATGAACGCTTACTTAGGTATACGTCCCATTGATGGCGTTATATTGAAATGTCGATCCCTAACACCTTTGTTAGACGTTAGAAGGCGTTATAAGAAACGAAATGTTTATTAATTATTATTTTTTGCTGGCGAATAATGATAGTGGTATTTTTTGCTCGATCTGATAAAATACTGTAGTGTGGTACGGAACCCTACGAGTGCGAGTCCGACTTGCACTTGGCCAGTTTATTTGAATGTTTGTGAACTCTGTCAGATCTTAATCGATTTGAGATTGAAAATTCTTTTTTAGGGTTCCGTAGTCCTGATAAGGAATCCTTATATTTTCGTCATGTCCGTCTGTCTGTCTGTGGGTCTGTCTGTCTGTCCAAGGTTTTGCTAGGAGACCGTTAGTACTAGAAAGCTGAAATTGTGTAGGTATGTGTGTATATCAATAACGCCGACAAAATGGTGAAATAAAATATTGGATTTTTTTTTAAAATATATTTTTTTTATTTTGACATTCAACTATTACAAAATAAAGTTTTACTAGAATACATAATTATTTTTGGTCGAAAAAGTGAGTCGGCTCCTACACTATTATAATGTTACAAGTCAAACAACCTACGATTCTAGGCAAGTGATACTATTGTCGCGTTATTTAACTTACGCAATCTAAAACTTTACTCAATTTTAATTGAACGTCACGTATTTTAATTTAACTGTAGTACTTTTATCCTACCTCGACATTAAACATTAATTTAGCACTTATTATCAATAATGTACTCATTACATTGTTCTACGAGTATTCTTCTACCAATTAAAGGCTTACAAGTTTTCTCATAACATTCAACCCTATAGTAAAGGCCGCGAGTTGACCGAGTTATTCAGACTCTCGCTGTGCGGACTTACGGTGCATTTTACTGTGCGCAACACGCGGTTCATAGTTACTATTAGTTGATACTGTGGCGCAAATTCAAGGTCGCACCCGAGGCGTGAAGCGCATTTTGAACGTTACTAGCGTTGTAACTAGGTTTAATCTCGCATTTTTGCTCTCAGGGAGTGCAACTTCTGTACTTGTACTATTCATTATTCTGTGGTTATACTAAAATATGTGTAGTTCAATTAAAATAAAGATTTAGATTGCATAAGTTAAATAACGCAAAAGAATAGTACTCACTTGCCTAGAATCGTAGGTTGTTTGACTTGTAACATAATAATAGTCTGGGAGCTGACTCACTTTTTCAACCAAAAATAATTATGTATTTTATTCATTGTAGGAAAACTTTATTTTGTAATAGTTGAATATCTAAATAAAAAACAGATAATTCGAATTAAAAAAAAATAATAATTTACTTTCGATTAAAAAATACTTTTTATAATCTTAATAGTTAATCTTAGTCTTAATCATAGTTTATTATTTCTTAAATGGAGCATTAAATCTAAAAATAGTATTAGCAACCACTAAGTCATTTTAAAAGACTTTTTCAACGATACCCCACACGATGGGGTAGACGACGAAAAAAAAATCATCCCTACTTCACATGTAGGGGAGCTACCCTAAAAAAAGATTTTTCCAATATTTTATTTCACCATTTTGTTGGCGTTATTGATATACACATACCTACACAATTTCAGCTTTCTAGTACTAACGGTCTCTTTGTAAAACCTTGGACAGACAGACAGACAGACAAATATAAGGGTTCCTTATCATGACTACGGAACCCTAAAAAAGAATTTACAATTTCAAATCGGTTAAGATCTGACAGAGTTCTGAAGTCACAAACATTAAAAAAACCGTCGAATTGAGAACTTCCTCAGTTTTTGTGAAGTAGATTAGTAGATTAATAACTAAAACACCGACTTCCATGCCCCGCGAGTCAATTTCAGTAGCAAGTTTGAGACATTTATCGTCATATCTCTGAAGATACTTATCAGATCTCAGTGAATCTCAGTGATCTGAGATCTATAAGTACTTTAATTACATTAACTCTCGGATTATAAAAATCTGACTATCGTATGACACGACAAAATCATCATTAGGAAAGGAAAAAAAGAAAATTGAAGTAAACGTTAGTAGGTACCTACCCTATTTATTTATCTTAGAACTAATCTATATACTGTTAAAAAATAATAAAATAAAACCCCAAGTAAACATTGGTAATTGTACTTATTTATCTGAGTACAAATCTTGCATCAGCAATACAACTCTCGGACTATACAACTCGTTTGTCTCGACATAATCGTATTGTAAGGTTTGTTAGTCAAAGAAAAGGCTAAGTCAATTCAAATAAGTAGGTAGGTAGGTAGGTATAACTTTGTTGGTTTCAGCTGTGCACTGATATGTCAGTCAATCAGTCAGTCAGATTTATCTTTTACCTATAAGACCTTCGTAACATACCAACAGTAAATAATAAAATAACCTACCAATTTCAAGTAGGTTACAATTTATATTCTGCAAGATGTAATGTCGATAGAAATTTCCTAAAGATCATAACGTGAATTCCCTTGAAACATGAAACTCAGCTGATTTACACCTACCTAGCATTTTATGCATGACATTCTTTGCTTTTTACATAGTTACTCATTACAGTTAGTAACTGTATGTTAATACCGTAAGCAAGGAATATAATATTGAGGTAGGTACAAGTAAGGCGCGCGGCCGATCGAGAGCGCGCGTAACACTTTACTGACTGAACTTGTACCCTAGCAGGTGCGCGGAGGTACTTGTAGTTTCATAGCTACAGCGCGGAGTGCGACAGGCCTGCTCGAATTGAAGATAGCATAGCCAGAAATAGGTTATATATATATATATATATTTTTTATATCATATAGCCTAGCATTTGACGACTATTTCACCTGTTGGTATGTGATAATGCGGTCGAATCTGAGTCAGATGGTAGCATGCTAGGCTTAGAACGAGATGTTTTAGCAGTGTATTGAAAGTGTATTTAGGTATGTTCTATAGTAGCATGTAAACTAATCATCCAATTTCGAGGAGTGAATTGATTCATTATTATGGTATGGTTATGTGTGACATAGACTACATAATTTATTACACAACTACAGCAATGCAAAGCAAAAGGCATCATGTTGTTTGAAGTCCATAAGTAATAGTATACTTACATCATCCTGTATATCAGCATCAGCACCTTCATTTAAGAGAAACTTCACCACTTCATGGTGGCCGCCTGCAGCTGCCAGATGTAGTGCCGTCTCACCTTCCGGTCCTCGCATATTGACATTGGCACCACACCTGAACAATTATTATTATGATAGATAGGTAACAGGACAGTCAAGATGTTTTTCAAAACCTTAGGCAAGCTACGACGTCTACCAAATCAGGTTCAACCATAGTAATATGCATCTAAGAAAATCTCTCAAACTCCCAGAAGAGAAGTTAAACAAACCAAAATTTTATTTTTGTATTTAGGGGGCTATTATTAAATTTTTATGTTGTCCATATTTAGGGGGCTATTATTAAATTTTTATGTTGTCCATTCCACCAAACAGTGTAGAACCGAAAAAACATTTAAAAGTTTATTTCGAGTATCTGATATATAAGAAACTGTTTGTCTGTTCTGTTAAGCCTTTTATTGAGACTGATTATTGAAATACATTGGGGAAATTTCATGCTTTCAATCTATTCAACGCACAATAATTTTTTTTTTCTAGTACCAAAAGTATCGAATTTCCCAGAGTAGACCCAGTACCATGTAATACAAATCCCATATCAGTACCGGTACTGCAAACACTACTTATGTTGTTCCGGCAGCACACAGTCTTTGGAAGTCAGAGTATTCTAGGCCTAGCATGTTCACCATCTTTGAACACATCATCTCCTACCACCAGGCAAGATAGTGGTTAAATGCTAGCCTATAAGATATTAAAAAAAAACTCTTTTATGCAAATGTGATAACATATAGCCTTATAACTTATATCCATCCCAGAAGCCCATTCTATATATTGAAGCAATATTTTTTTATATCAGACAGATGTCCCCTACTTTTATCCACTAATACAGACATTTTGTGTCTTTTGATTTTAATAAAAAAATAAAAAATACTGTGCTTGACATACTGCAGTGTTTTCCTGTGTGAACAATGACAACAATCTCTTTTCTCTGAGGATCAGGACACAACAGGACAGGATGTTTTGGTATGACTCAGTAACTTGCACCTAAATAAAATGTCAAAACATATAAATATTGTAGGTAGGTCGTTATGTGTGTACCTCACCCCTCAGTACTTGATTAGCGCTGCATGAGCGTTCTCACGGTGATCGCCCAGACGCTAACGAGGCATTCTAGATATAAGCTGATTTAGTATTTAAGTAGTAAACATAAGGGTTCTTGTACAGACAATTAGATTAATTCATTCAATATATTTCTTGCCTCCGAATCGGCAACACCTAAGTTTAGTTTTCATTTTAGTTTTTAAAAAGGCATTTTACCTACCCCGATACTTAACTGGCGCTGCGGACAGGATTTGCTCGTATATAATACGTCTACGTCTACGTCTCTACATTATTACGGGTGTCAAAATTCGCCTGTAGTGGGACAGTAGTAGAGCAAATCCACGAACCAAATAAATTTGTTATAATTCGGGTGTGTGTGTGTGCAACAATGGGTGTAGCGGTCGGTTGGTAAGTACAACTTTTTGCCATCCTTCCCCAATATCCCCTTATTCATTTAAAGTGTTCAATGTGATAAGTCTTCTCTCATTAGCACGTTATCTGGTTACTAGTACTAAGAACTAAGCGATAAGAAATATTGTTTACTACAAAGAAAGTTACATAGAGTAAAGACATTTTAGAATTGACTTTAAAATAATATAATAATCGTGTTTAACTAATATTTTATGAGCATCTGATGGTTTAAAACTCAATCATTTTAGATGGTACATTTATTGAACAAAGAATAAATAACTTAATATTTTTACAAAAATAATTAAATTTTTATAGTTAAGTTTTACTAATTTTGATTTTACTTGTTCTTTTACTGTGTTTATACTGTTTTGATTCTGTGTATTTTTGTGTCTTTTACTGTTTTTGTGTATTTTCTGTGTTATATTATAACTGTGTTTTTGTGTGTCTAAATTGTTATAACTCTGTGCAAAAATGGAAGGTCAACCGCATGTTGTAGCTATACCAAACGATATATTAAAATTAATCCCTCTTTTTGGAGGAGACAATAGACAACTTAATTTGTTTTTACGAAAATGCGTTTATGTGATTGAAAGGTACCGTGGTAACGAGGATCAAAATTTATACGTTTACCACGCCATTACGAGTCGGTTAATTGATAACGCAGCTGCCTTATTATCAGAACGAGAAGATATTGTGAGTTGGTCTGAACTCAAGGCCTTATTAGAACAGCATTTTGGTGACCCTCGCAGTGAGGAATGTATAAATATAGAGTTAGAGAGTTTGAAGATTAAATCCAGTGAAACGTATTTAGAGTTTTGCAATCGTATTCAAACGGTCCGGTCAATTTTAATATCCAAGGTTAATGCATCGAGTAACGCCGAAATAAAAATCGCCAAAATTGCAATTTATAATCATACGTCACTGAACGTATTCCTTTACAACTTACCAGAAAATATGGTGCGTATTGTTAGGTTAAAGGCACCCGCGACTTTAGAAGCCGCCTTAAGTATTGTTTTAGAGGAAGTGAACTTCCACGAACAATACACCTTGCGTAATCGGATGTATGGCAATTCGGTAACAGCTAAGCCAACTCTACAACAGGGTTTTAGCGTGCCACAGAACCCCACTGGTTATAGGCCTATGTTACCTGCCAATAACAATTCAAAATTTAGTTTCTGAAGCCCTCAAATTCAACAAAATTTAGGGTTCCGTCAACAACCCAATCAACAATTTGGGTATCGACCACCTCAATTTGGGTATCGTCCACCTGTTCCACAACAATTCGGTTATAAACCGCAAAATTTCGGGATGATGCCACAGCGATTTGGCTATAAGCCTCAAATGGCTCCCCAACAATTTGGCTACCGGCCCCCAATGGCCGCTCAACAATTTGGTTACCGGCCTCCAACGGCCCCGCAACATTTTGGCTATCGTCCTCCTACAGCCCCGCAACAGTTTGGGTATAGACCTCAACCGTTCGGCTATCGACCTAATATTCAGAAGCCGCATTATCAGTCCACGGACGTCTCTATGAGAACAGCACCGCTTCAACAAAACTCTCCCAACGGTTTTAAACTTAATGAATTGGCCCTGAATTCTGAGTACATAGACGAGGAATGTTATGACCCCAACTATTACTATCCTGACTATTGTGACGAACAGTATGACGATATGACTGAAGTAGTTCCCTCTGAACAATATTCCGAACACCGTAAACAAGACGAGAATGATGACGAAACTCAGACTCCTCCTTTTCAGGCACAGGCCTCGACCAAAGACAGGACATAGAAATTAACTGTGATCATAGTTTAAAACTACCCTACGTGTATATACCAGAAATCGACGCGAAACTAATGATCGACACCGGAAGTACACGTTCCTTCATTAGCCCTCGAAAGGCACATGAATATTTCTCTCAGTTTATCTGTTACGAACCATTCAGAGTTATCAGTACCCATGCTTCCAGTCAACATGACGAGGTTATACAAATACCCCTTTTCCCGACATTTCAAAATGCCGAAGAACACAAATTTTACCTTTATGACGTCGACCCACGCTATGATGGTCTAATAGGTAACGATTTGTTACAACAGCTAGGCGCGATCATAGATCTGAAAAATCTTGTTCTGAAAACTCAAACAACATCTATTGCCATAGTCAATAATAACCTTAACTATGTTATACGAGTGCAACCACGAACCGAACAACGAGTGAAGTTGCCTACTAACCAATATTCTGGCGAAGCTATTCTTGACTATCAAGAACTTTACCCTGGTTTACGGATGCCAGATGCTTTAGTAAATTGTACCAACGGATATGCATCGACGATTATCCAAAATACTACAGACCAAGAGATTATACTGACTGTAGAACGACCCTTTACCGTAAATACATACGACAACTCTGAAATTGAACTAAACCATATAAAAGACAACCAGGACATGAATACTGACATATTACTTGAAAATAATCTCCTTGACAAACTCAGACTAGACCACACAAATGAAGAAGAACGACAAAAAATACTGAATCTCTGTAAAGAATATAAAGATATTTTTTATTGCGAAGATCTGCCCTTATCATTCTCTAATCAGGTAAAACACCAAATTAGAACAAAGAATGAAGACCCGATTTACGTACGACCATATAGGCAAGCCCCTGCACAAACAGACGAAATAAATAACCAAGTTGAAAAATTATTAAATGACAATGTTATACAAGAATCTCATTCCCCCTGGAATGCCCCGGTACATTTGGTACCTAAAAAGACTGACGCATCAGGACAACCGAAATATCGCATGGTAATTGATTATAGACGTTTGAATGACATTACAATTGATGATAAATACCCGCTTCCTAACATGAACGACTTATTTGACAAACTGGGCAAGAGCTCTTACTTCAGTACTCTTGACCTAGCTAGTGGATACCATCAAATTGAAATACAAGAGCAAGACAGACAAAAGACCGCCTTCAGCACACAACACGGACATTTCGAATTCTCAAGAATGCCATTTGGGCTAAAGACTGCTCCGGCTACCTTTCAACGAGCTATGGATAACGTCTTGAGAGGCCTGCAGGGAATACACTGCATGGTCTACCTTGATGACGTCATCATATTCTCAGCCAGCTTAGCTTAGCACATACAAAAACTGCGAACGATATTTGACAAATTCCGACAGACAAACTTAAAAATTCAACTTGACAAATCAGAATTCTTACGGACAGAAGTACTTTACTTGGGACACACAATTACAAAAGACGGACTGAAACCTAATGACGATAAAATAAAGGCTGTACTTAATTATCCACTGCCAAAAACAACGACTGAAATAAAGAGTTTTTTGGGACTGGTAGGCTACTACCGTCGCTTCATCAAAGATTTTGCCAAAATAACCCAACCTCTAACCTCATGCCTCAAGAAGCGTAATAAAATTATTCTTGACCAAAATTATATTGATGCCTTTAACAAATGCAAGGAACTCCTTACTAATGCCCCACTATTACAATACCCAGATCATGATAGACCGTTTATTCTTACAACAGACGCGTCTAACGTTGCTCTTGGTGCTGTTTTGTCCCAAGGCACAGTCGGTAGTGACAAACCTGTCGCGTATGCAAGTCGAACACTCAGTGATACTGAATCCAGATATAGTACAATTGAGAAAGAGCTTCTTGCCATCGTATGGGCAATCAAACAATTCAGGCCTTACCTTTACGGCAAAAAGTTCTTTATATATACAGACCACAGACCTTTAGCTTGGTTAAATTCCCTAAAGGACCCTAACAGTAAACTGACTAGATGGAGACTACGACTACAAGACTATGACTTTGAGATTACTTATAAAAACGGCAAACAGAACACGAACGCTGATGCTTAATCTCGAATAAAGGTAAATGCACTTGACTCTGACGATGAAGGACAATCCATGCAAGTTAACATTGACAACGATTTACAGACAAAACTTGACGACATAGTTAAAGAAATTGAACAGTTTGTTAACAAAAAGAGAACCCGTAATGACTCCTCGACTATAACTATCTCTGATGAAAGTGCCACGGCAACTCTTACAGATATCTCCGATACCCTGTCAACTACAAGCACAGTAAAACTTGCCGAATATCCCAAAACATCCCCTGAATACCCGATTAGGTCACCCTCTGAATCTAATCACTCCCAAACAATTCATTCAACTGCAGATTTAGAACCCACCGGGATACCTATCCTGCATGAAGCAATTGACACGAAACCTAACCAGATACGAGTATTCTCATGGTTCAAAAATGAATTACAAGTTAAAAATATATCGACCAACAAACAAAAAATTTTAGAAGTTTTTATGCCTATAGGTAATGATGAACTCATTAAACAATTTCTAAAAGAGTACATCACTCCGAAGCTTAAATATTTCATATACTTCGAAGAAAGCGAGCATAGGAAACAGTTTGGCAAGGTAGTAATAGAGTTGTTTAAAAAAGATTTGGTAAAACTTATTGAATGTACACAACGCGTAGTTTGTGTAGAGGATGAAAATGAACAAAAGGCCATAATCCTGAAATTTCATGATGGAAAACAATGCCATCGTGGAATAAAAGAAACATTAATGAGACTGCGAAGAAATTATTACTGGGAAAAAATGCAAGAGACTGTAGCAGCCATAATCAATGCTTGCGAGTCTTGCCAAACTATGAAATATGACCGTAAACCTATTAAACCGATTTTGCAATTAACACAAACCCAAGATGCTCCTTTCCAGGAACTTTTTATAGATCTTTTCAACATTGAAGGCAAATACTATCTGACAGTCATTGATGCCTTCAGTAAATTAGGACAAGCCATCGAAATCTCAAATCGGTCAACCCCTGAGGTTGTTAGAGCTTTAACAAAATACTTTTCCTTTTACGGCACCCCAAAAAGAATAAGTTCTGACCCTAGCACGGAATTCAACAATGAGTTGCTAAAAGAATTCTTAAGCCTACATAAAATTGACCTTCATATTGGTACCCCGCGAAATCCAAACTCAATGGGTCTCATTGAGCGCTTTCATTCAACGTTAACAGAAATTTACCGCCTTGCGAAGTATGAAAGGAAGTGTACCGATGCTGGATCGGTGATGACCTATTCCATTATCGCATACAATCATTCCGTTCACTCAACTACAGGCCTTACAACCTTTGAAACGGTATTTGGACATACTGACTCCGATAGCCCCTTTAACGTAGAATTTGAAAAGAAATATATACAACAACTTGTAAAAGACCATGCAAAACGAACTAAATACCTATACAATCATATAGCCGAAAACATGTTAACTACTAAAGAAAAGATAAGGAACAAGAGAGGAGGTGAAGCTGATATTCAGCTTAGTACAGGAGTTACAATTTATGCTAAAGTAGTAAATACAAGAAACAGTAAAGATTAGCCCCGCTATCGAAAGGCTAAAGTAGGTGGTCCCACAAATAAAAATGTTGTACCCATTCAAGTAGGTGAAAGACAGACCAAGGTACCAATAAAAAATATAAAACGTCCTCCACAGGTGGTGGCTCCTGATACTAGCCACTCCGTTGCAGGCCCTTCAACTTCGATCACTTGAAGGCAATCCAGGGATTCTGCCGGTAAAGAAAGGAAATGCGCACCTACAAGTTGATAATTGGACTATAATTAAAGTAATTAAACTCGATTCACTTCATGCCGATTTAAAACTCATTACATCTGAATATGATACATTTGCAAAACTATTGGCACAAAATAAGACATATCCACAAGAATTCGTTGCACTTAAGACTCATGTAGAGTACTTACGTTCTACTACTATAGAAAAATATAGACAGCTCGTTCCGCAACGATTCAGCCGAGGATTGATCAATCCATTAGGATCATTGATTAAAATTGTAACTGGCAATCTAGATCACGATGACGCTCTCAAGTATGATAAACTTACTACACAACTAGGTGATAATCAGATTATTGTGTCCAATAAAGTAACATTAATTTCTAAAATGCTAGATAGTGTTATTAATAATACCGAAACCATGAACAGTAACGTTATCTTATTAGGTAAAAGAATAGAGAAGGTTGAAATAATGTTCAGAGAATTAGTTGCACAGAAAAATTGGGTGTTTTCTACATATTTATTAGGATTGTTCAATTTATTTATAAGTAACTTTCGAACTGTATTTATTAAAATAAGTGAAATTGAAACTGCCTTAGCTTTAAGTAAAGTTTCAGTTTTGCATCAAAGTATTGTTAACTCTACCGAATTATTGTTTCACCTGAAGTCTATATCCAAATATGGAAATTTGTTATATCTACCTACAGACAGTAACCGAGTAAATCTTGAAGAATCGATTAGTGTTAAATCTTACCTTAAGAAAAACCAGATAACGTTCATAATGGATATACCCCTTATCACTAATATAACTTATAACTATTTTAAAATGTACTCCCTACCTATTTACCATGAACGTGAGAACCTAACACTTACCATATTCCCCAAACACCCCTTCCTTTTGGCGAAAGGTGTTAGCTACTTACCGATTGCTAAACCATGTCGCGCACTCGCCGCTGGGGATCAGTTCCTCTGCACCAACAACAATCGAGCCTTGTATGCGGAGCCTACATGTATAGAGCAGCTCATGGAGTTCGACAATACCTCTAGATGTGTACAGCAACCGATATTGATGGAAGACATTAAGCTACAGCAAATTAATGATGCTAACTGGATCATTTACTCCAGATTGAGAACTACACTTCTACAAATATGTGAAGATGACATTACCAGATATCCTATTTTTGGTACATATTTGATGACCCTGAATGAACCCTGCGATGTTGAAGTCGACGGTATCAAAATCCATTATCACAATGCCTATGTGATGCACGAGGATGTGGAACAAATCCCTATCATCAAATTGCCTCCACTACAGATGCACTCAAGCACCGAGCTATCCGGTGCACATGCACTAAACATGAAGGAAGTTAACCTGGACGAACTGAAGTACATGGCGTATTGTAATAAAAAATTTTGTTTATTAAAAAATATAAACGTTACTGGTTGTAACATGAAGGTTATAGAGTATAAAAAGCTAAAAATTAATGTTAGGTAGACAGTATTTATGAATATCGAGCGCCCTTGTTCTACCAAGATCTAAAACTTACCAGGATAAATCAGCGGTGTCATTGAGACTTTTAATCTCGGACCGGGGGACAGGCAAATGATAACACGGTTTGGGATTGTATGACAAATTTTAATACTTCAAAACGTCCCTTACCTCCAGAATGAGATACACATTATTTAGTTAAAGCCGGAATACTATGTCTAAACATTTGACCATAAATACCATTCGGTTTTCGTTACTTTTTAGGTTAATTTATTTTACATTTTACTACTGAAATTTGGTTATTGTCTTTCTTGCATCTTGCAAATATGAAATTAAAGTTTTAAGGGTAATAAAAAGAGTTATAATGAAATTGGCTTAGCTGCAGCGTCAGGGGGCGTCTGAGCACACCACTCTAAACAGACGTCATTCATCGTCGCACCAACAGCTCAAAACTACGACGACATCGAAACGGTGTGCGTCGCACGAACACCTCAAACTAACGACGTCTTCCAGCGTCGAACCAACAGTTGGCGACACCCATAGTCGTCCAAACAGTAGACGACAGTCGTCCAAACAAACAGCGCCAAAGGCTGTAACCAAAAATCCGATTGTAAATATATTTGTCGCCATGAAGGATGACGCGAAACATTTTAGGTTATCAAAAATTGACTCACCGCAAAATCACGACGTAATCATATGGCACTACGCCATAAGCACGCCGAGTATTATCGCGAAGCGATTTGAAATACGGATTCACTAAATTGAATCCGATTTATAAAATTTACAAAAAATGAGCCCATTGTATGCCTAAGGGCAAGAAAAAAAGTGACGTCTCCGATCGAGAAGTGACAGATGTCAAAGTCATTTTTTTTTTTAAAGATTGTCCATAGGATATTGAATGATCCACAGACCAAGTAATAACTCGATTATTTAAAATCGACTAAAAATGGCTAAATACGAAAATGTTCTAAATTATTTAAAACCAAAAGGTAATTTTGTCAGTCTTAGAAGCTGAAAGGTGCTTCCAAGCGAAAAATATGTAACGAGTCGAAATACCTCGTTACAGTACATACCTTCCCAAAAAAAATAAAAGAATGAAACTTCTTTTATTTTTGAGAAGAACTCCCCAAAAATTCCTAATAAAAATTATTCAAAAAAAATAATAAACAGAAAATATTCCGCCACCAAAATATGAAATTAATTCAAACTAAAAGAAGACACTAATAAAGCATAACGTTAAATCAGTTAAGCTTCTAGCCACTGACTAAGTTGCTCTAGAAAAACAAGTTATAAAAACTTTCTAACTAAGTGAAAAACAATGTAAAGGTTTACCAAAACTAATCCATCAATATGACTCAATCCTAAAATCCATCACAAATTAATTATACTCAAGAGTGGATAAGCACCATAGCCTCCATCTACCTATCTGTATTACAAACCAAATAAATATTTCTGAAATATTTAACAAAAGTGTAGATAAGCACCATCGCCTCTATCTTTTATAATCTCAGAACGATTCTAACTAAATTAAAAGGTAATAACAAAGGTTATCCATATTGTAGTACGGTTAAGCATTAGCTGCCGACTTTAGATAATTATTCACTGCAAACGATTCAGTGAACAAGTTTTCAATGAAAAAGTTGAACAACAAAAGTTCAAATTATTCTCATAAAAATAGAGAACCAAAAATAATAAGTAGTGACCGGCTCAACTCTACCGACTTTCCGAACACTAACAAATTAATAAAAGGGTTTGTCAAAAAGACCAAAAATTGTATATTGTGACCGGCTCAACACCACCGACATTCCGTGCACAATAACAAGTTAACAAAAGTTTGTTGGGAAAACAACAAAGTTGTATTGTGACCGGCTCAACACCACCGACTTTCCGTTCACAATATCTAAAGTTTCCAACGCTTGAACCAAAAATGTCAAAGCGAGGAAAAAATGAAGAGTAAAAAATTACCCAAAAAGGTTAACTGAGACAAAAGCTCAAAAGAGTCAAATCCGAGAGGCAAATCCGGGTAAAAATTATATAGAGCTCTAAGTGTCAAATCCGAGGCTTAGGTCTACAACAAACACAAACTAAATAATCTAAATAATATATAACATGCTTCACAAAGACTGAAACACATCTATATTAAAAATGTATTTACACTATGTGCAGGCTATTTGAAAAGTGGAAAGCTTTTCATAGCAATCTAAAACAATATTTATACTAGAAAAGTGGAAAACTTCTCAAAGTATCTAAAAGAAAGTTGAGTACTTGAAAAGTGAAAAGCTTTTCAAAGTAACAAAAATAATAAAATATACAAAAATATACATAAGATCTTTTGATGCCAAGAAAATTTCTAAAAGAAAATATAATCGTTAGATGTAGTTTTTAAAGTTGGGTAAAAGTTCAAAAGTAGGATAAAAGTATCAAAAATAGAATAAAATTACCAAAAATAGACCTAAGTTAGGTTTAGTATATTTAAAGTTGTATTTCAATAAAGTGTTGGTTTTCCTTGCAGGCAATCATCTTTCACTATGAACCATCTCTTTCATGCATCAAATCTCATTCTTCCACAAACATGGTTCCTCCCAAGCAGAGTATCAAAACAAATCTAAATAAAATGTTAAATCCAAAAATGAAAATTTTAATATTTAATTATATCTTTAACATGATAACGTCCAGTACTTGTTTTATTAAATTCCTTTAGTACATAAACGTTAGGAGAAATTCTCTCTACAATTTCACATTTAATAAACTTAGGTGCTAATTTAGCCGAAAAATATGCAGGTGCATTTGACTGTACAAAACTTCTACGCCAAACTACATCACCGACATCAAAAGAAATGACTTTTCTTCCCCTATTATAATAAAGAGCATTACGCTTATAAGCTTTCAAAAGATAAGCTTGAACTTTAACAAAAACTTCACTAAGTGAATTTAAAGAGTGAGCATAAGTATCTCTAGTACCAAGCTCAAGTTGATCTAAGTTATCTAAAGAGTTACTAAAACGGTGTAAAGATGCATCAAAAATAAGTTCTCTACCGAACATCAAAAAGTTAGGAGTGTACTCTGTAGCAAGATTTACACTACTATTTAAAGCTAATTGGACATGAGGCAAAAACCTTGACCAAGTTCGATGATCATTTTTAACAAAACAAGAAATACATATTTCTATTGTCTTATTATATCTTTCTACTGGATTATTCTGTGGAGTGTATAGTGCATTATAAAATATTTTAGTGATGTTGAAATTTTTTAAGAAATCTACAAAATATTTAGATATAAATTGGGGTCCGTTGTCGGCCACTAAAATTTTAGGTACACCAAATTTAAGAAATATTTCTTTTTCAAAGATTTTACAAATTACTTTAGAAGTAGCATTTATCATTGGAAATATCCAACAATATTTAGTAAAAACATCTACAATTGAAAGAATGAATCTATGTCCAGAATAAGATTTAGGTAAAATCCCAATAATATCAACGGATAACATTACCATAGGTTGATCAACTTTCTTAGGGTTAACCATCTTACCAGCAGGAGCAGAAGTTGAATGTTTATAAGCTTTACAAATGTCGCAAGAAGAAATATATCTTTGAACGTCTCCGAACATTCCTTTCCAATAATAATGTTGTTTTATTTTATTAAGAGTTTTATGTATTCCAAAGTGTCCAGAATTAATATCATCATGATTAGAACGAATAGTATCTAAAACATGTTCTTTAGGTATAACAATTTTCCAATTTAAACGACTATTAGGGTCAAATTTATTTTTACAGTAACGTTAATTTTATGTTCCACAAGGGTGGTAAGGCCTAAACCTTTTTTCTCATAAGAAATATCTTCAAACAAAGCAATGGTTTCATCTAATTGTTGTTTCTCAGAAGGAGTTAAATGAACTGTAGAAGTAACAGCGTTCACTTGAATTTTATTATTGTGAACATATTCAATATTTTTCCACAAGTCTTTAGCTAAGTTAAATTTCAACCAAAAATCAAATCCCAATATAATAGGTGGATCAAAAGAGGGTATTATTAAAAATTCTACAAGTTTACAAACATTGTCAACGGTAACCGGTAATCGCATAGAACCGATAACTTTTCTTGATGAACCGTCAGCAGTACAAGCGGAGGCATCAATAGGTTTAATTTGAAATCCTAGTTTAGAAAAATGCAAGTGTTGGTTATTACCTAAAACACAGCTATTTGAACCACTGTCTAGCAATCCAGAAAAAGTTTCATTATAAATGGTAAATTTTAAAAATGGTCTAGTATCATTTTGTTTAGTAAAAAGTATAGGAGCTGCTTTATGAACAGAAAAAAATGTTTTTAAATAGTCAAGCCATTCTGAAAATTCTCTCTTACACGTATCATCATCAGGTTTATAATTGGATATCGGAGCACCTAAAGTTTTTTTAAAAACTTGGGCCCGATGCCTTACAAGTTTTTTGAATTATTATTTTTTTTAATATTGTCAGAATGACAAGTATCACAGTTCTTTGTCAAAACGCCTCGTTTATGACATTTAAAGCACACTGGTCCAAGAATCTCTGTACACTCTTTATAAGTGTGGTCAGTCGACTTACACTTCAAACAAGAAAGTTTGGTTTCAACCGCATGAAAGTTTTGTTTAATTTCCTTTACAGGTTTTCGGTTAACTAAAATCTCTAATTCCTTACTAATTCGGATAAACTGTTCAATAGTGTCTATTGATTTTCCAAATAAAAACGGTGTGTAAATAGGTAACATGTTGTGTTTAATTATAGTTATCAAAACATTCTCAAAAGTTGGATTAGCTAATCTGCTAGACATATCTAAAATCTCAGTAATGAAATCAGGAAGTGACTCATTACTCCGTTGTTTGCGAGTTCTCATTTCATACTCCAAATGATAATCAAATTCAGGTTTGTCGAATCTGTTCAACAATTCAGTTTTAAGTGTTGTCCACGAAGAAACCCTAATTCGAATACTACGGAACCATTTCGTTGCTGTTCCAGTGAGCAGATCAGAAAAAGAACCGACTAAAAAGTTTTCATCAAAATTTTTATACAAAAAATATTCCTCAACCGAAGTGATAAAATCTCTAACACAAGTTTTCCCATCAAAAGATATCTTACTACGCTTCAAATCAGGAAGTTTGTTTGTTGAAGGCAAGTGCTTTTTCAATTGTTCATTGAGTTGAACATTCATCGAGTTAAACGAAGGTAAAGGTGTAAAATTATGCAAGCTACTATGACCAAGGTTAGGTAAGAAAGGGTCAACAGCCTCTGTTGTATTCTGCATAACTAAATTATCCAACGCCGGATTAGAAATAACATCCCTAGAAGTACCAGGTAAATTCTCTTCCAACAAGGGTGGAAATTGAACCTGTTTGTCAGTCATGATGAATAATCAAAAATATTAAAGAAACAAAGACAAACAACCAACTAAAAATTCAAAGAATAGTTAAAATTCATCAAAGTTTATAAGATTTTTTTTTGTTAAAACCGGTTTAAGTTATTATGTTTTAAAGTTTATGTTAATATTTAATAATGTTCAAAAGTATGTTAAGAAATTTGAATGTACAAAGAAACATTCAAATTGTAAAGTATATAAGATGCAAAAAAGATTCACAATTTATCTTAATTTTCAAGATTATTAACAACGGCTAAGGTTATATCTATTTGTGAAAAGTAAAATCAATAAACTGGTTAATAATTATGTTAATAAGCTAGTATTTTCTAATATGAATGTAGTTTAATGCTTCTCAACAGTAAACAAACGTTATAACTTTATATAAGACATAGTTATATCAATTCAAACAAAAACTTAGCACTTTCAATGTGGTCAAGGTCAGTTCCTTACAAAATGTAAACAACGCATATCTCAAATGTTATTATATAGTAAGTACACACTTAGATTAGTCTATCCAGTATATAAGACATATAAAGAACATTGTATGTTAATTAGTTTTGTTAAAATACAAAAAAGTTGTACACAAAGTTACAATTCTGTTTTCAAAGTACAAAAACTGTAAAAATGCTAAAAAATAACAAAAAATTGCACTAAATTGTGAAAAGAAAAACAAAAATAAGATGCAAGAAAGATTATATATGTGGAGGTAACTCCGGTCCCTGTTCGGGCGCCAATTGTAATAAAAAATTTTGTTTATTAAAAAATATAAACGTTACTGGTTGTAACATGAAGGTTATAGAGTATAAAAAGCTAAAAATTAATGTTAGGTAGACAGTATTTATGAATATCGAGCGCCCTTGTTCTACCAAGATCTAAAACTTACCAGGATAAATCAGCGGTGTCATTGAGACTTTTAATCTCGGACCGGGGGACAGGCAAATGATAACACGGTTTGGGATTGTATGACAAATTTTAATACTTCAAAACGTCCCTTACCTCCAGAATGAGATACACATTATTTAGTTAAAGCCGGAATACTATGTCTAAACATTTGACCATAAATACCATTCGGTTTTCGTTACTTTTTAGGTTAATTTATTTTACATTTTACTACTGAAATTTGGTTATTGTCTTTCTTGCATCTTGCAAATATGAAATTAAAGTTTTAAGGGTAATAAAAAGAGTTATAATGAAATTGGCTTAGCTGCAGCGTCAGGGGGCGTCTGAGCACACCACTCTAAACAGACGTCATTCATCGTCGCACCAACAGCTCAAAACTACGACGACATCGAAACGGTGTGCGTCGCACGAACACCTCAAACTAACGACGTCTTCCAGCGTCGAACCAACAGTTGGCGACACCCATAGTCGTCCAAACAGTAGACGACAGTCGTCCAAACAAACAGCGCCAAAGGCTGTAACCAAAAATCCGATTGTAAATATATTTGTCGCCATGAAGGATGACGCGAAACATTTTAGGTTATCAAAAATTGACTCACCGCAAAATCACGACGTAATCATATGGCACTACGCCATAAGCACGCCGAGTATTATCGCGAAGCGATTTGAAATACGGATTCACTAAATTGAATCCGATTTATAAAATTTACAAAAAATGAGCCCATTGTATGCCTAAGGGCAAGAAAAAAAGTGACGTCTCCGATCGAGAAGTGACAGATGTCAAAGTCATTTTTTTTTTTAAAGATTGTCCATAGGATATTGAATGATCCACAGACCAAGTAATAACTCGATTATTTAAAATCGACTAAAAATGGCTAAATACGAAAATGTTCTAAATTATTTAAAACCAAAAGGTAATTTTGTCAGTCTTAGAAGCTGAAAGGTGCTTCCAAGCGAAAAATATGTAACGAGTCGAAATACCTCGTTACAGTATGCGTTAAAACAAATTGAATTAGTGAATAGTGCCAAAAGTGATTCGGTTTTTACAAGTGACTGCTTATTTTATGTATCGTTATGTGTAGTAATGTTAAGCCTTATTATTTCTTGTTTGTTAATTTTTAGAAAAAAATGTATTGTCATCTTTTCGCGAAATCATCGGGATAATTTAAAAATCAATAAACCCGATAATTTCGCTCTTGAGGGGGGAGACGTTATGTGTGTACCTCACCCCTCAGTACTTGATTAGCGCTGCATGAGCGTTCTCACGGTGATCGCCCAGACGCTAACGAGGCATTCTAGATATAAGCTGATTTAGCATTTAAGTAGTAAACATAAGGGTTCTTGTACAGACAATTAGATTAATTCATTCAATATATTTCTTGCCTCCGAATCGGCAACACCTAAGTTTAGTTTTCATTTTAGTTTTTAAAAAGGCATTTTACCTACCCCGATACTTAACTAGGTCTTTGGATTCTTTTAGGATTATTATTGTGTATCAACAAAGCACAACTTTACAATATCTGGCTGGACTACTTCAAATTTCAATTCAAGCTATCATTAAGGCCAGGTTAGAACCAATATAGGATACGGTAAGACTAAAATTCTTTGTTCCAAACATAGAACAAAGAAATGTGATAGATGTGTCAGACTCACCACACCAGGTCCTGGCAGCTGGTCAGTTGTCCGTAGCTGGCCGCCCAGTGCAGGGCGGTGAGGCCGTGTTCGTCCGTGATGTCGACATACTGCTCCAGTTTCACGTCTTCTCGCGATATCTCACCGCGACCAGCCTTCGCGTGGAAGCTAGAGTCCGGCTGGGGAAGCTCGGGCACCCGCGCCTGCGTATTACCTACCGAAAAACGACCTTGATGTTACCTACTTACCGACACAAAGACCCTACTTGACACATCGATCGATACGACAGACGGTGATCAGTGAACAAAAACAACAACTCGGTTAACTTTTACTCACCCCGCTGTAAATTAGTTAAAGGGGTAATCTGCACCGATTTGTAAGGCGTAAATGCACTTTTACGAACTCCGTTCAAATTAGGCGCCCAGCGCTGATAGCCCCCGCTACCACTTTTACTACTGTCTTGACTTCCAGAATCGAATTCGTTGTAAACAAACACATAAGTCTCTGCATGTTCCAACTTCTCTTGCTTTATATCAAGGTTCTTGTCTTCGTGCTTCACCGAAACTGCTTCTTCCATTTTTTACAGGACTTTCTTTTACGAAATCTACAAAGTAAGTACAAGCAGAAAAAACAGCAAATTGCAAAACAAAGTATGTCATAACATAATGTCACATCACATCACACATAACATGACCTGACACTGACAGTCAAAGAACTCGCAGACTAAATAGAGTGCTGAACAGTGACAAATGACAATAATGAATAGCGTCAACTACGAGCGTCAACCATTGGAGTATATATTGGGTTATGGACACGAAATACCTACAAAAATAGGCTACAAAAATAATACCGATATTCAGAAATTTGAATATTTTAATGAATCGATGACTGATGAAGATTATATTAATCTTGTTAAGAAACAATGTGGAAGTAAGAAATAATATACTTCCAAGTCTAGTGAACGACAGCGTTCTTTTATAATCTTTATATGATTCTTTTATATTTCTATCAAACTCAATTATTTTTTTGCAATGGTAATTTGTTAGACATGGACACACTCCCGCTTAGGTGCCTTTCGTTTTGGCCGTTTTGTCGTACAAAGCAATGATGGAGCACCACAGATTACTATATGGGTATACTAGAAACCATAAACCAATGAAACCATTGACGTTTACATAAGGACACGAAATACCTACAAAAAAAAAGGTGGATACCTAAACGTCATAATGAAACTTTAAATGGCTGCCATTGACTGTCTATTGGTCCATTGATGACATTGAATGACACCATCCTAGCAATGGACCAATGGACAATCAATGTGAGCTATTTTGAGTTCTATTATGACGTTTAAGTATCCACCCTTTTTTTGAGGTTATTCGTGTCCCTATATACGTCAATGGTTTCATTGGCTTCTAGTATTCCATACCCATATAGTAATCTGTCATCTGTGGTGGTTTCATTACATAGAGAAAGTATATATATGTGGAGAGAACAGTAGCATATGCGAATGAAATAGCTATAGAGATATAACCCGACTAAAATGAGGAAAACGTGATACACATGCCAACTATAAGATAAAATGAACAACGTATTTAGGTCGGGTCATACATGACAGCGGCTGAGAGCCAATGGGTGCACTAGAACTTGGTTCCAAACAGTGCTGGAACCAGTTTAATCGCATACGCAGAGAAGGATATAAAAAATGGTGTTCATCTCACTCTCTCATTCTAGTGATTGTATAGTTTTATTCTTTTCATATTATTATTGTCAATTAAATGCCACATTAAATTAATACTCCATCCACGTTTCATTATTATTTATATTCTCTATCACTATGGTTTCATTAATAACATATAGTTATCTGTGATTCAAAATAAATATTCAAATTTCTAAATATCGGCTTCGGTAAAATCGGTAATATTGTTCATATTGTTGACTTCGAGACGAGAAAGAAATGCAATAAAACCGTGGACGGAGTATTTTCCGTCTACGAATAAAACAAACCAAATTTTAATAAATAGCTATAAGTTTCAGTTAAAATGTCTATTGCTGGTCAAAAAACGCAACAGCTTCAGCAAGATATCCAACATGAACTAACGATTGCAAATCTTCTTCTCAGGCAGATGTAAGTTAAAATTGCATTGATGACAAACTTTGTACTTAAATTCTTTATTTATTAGAATAATAAAAGACAATTACATACGCATTATACTCAAAGAAAATACTAATAAAACATACTTTATAAAAAATCTTACTTATCTAGTACTATAAGAATCTTTGTCCTGACATACTGACTGACTGACTGACTGACAACGCACAGCCTAAACAACTGGTCGTAGAGACTTGAAATTTGGGGGGTATATTTGTGTTATTACGTAAGGGTGTACAAAGAAAGGATTTTCCAAAATTCACCCTTTAAGGGGATGAAATAGAGAAACAAGATTAGATAGTCTTTTCTATTCGAAAACTCACACAAGTGCTTCAGTAAAAAAATAAGTTGATACGTGGTTCAGGCTTTTTCAAAATTCCACCCCTAAAAGGGTAAAACGGGGTAACAAAGTCTTAAAATCAATATTGTGTCGGGTTGCGCTGAAATTTAGAATGCAGATAGTTACTATGACGTAGGTATCTGCTCAGAAAGGATTTTCAAAAAAATTATCCCGGATATGGAATGGGGGTTCAAAGTTTGTATGGCGAAACAAGATGAGATAATCTGTTTTATTGGAAACTTTACACATAAGTACTTCTGTAAATAAATAAGTAGTATGTGTTGTAGGATTTTTCGAAATGGGGTAGGTAACAAAGTTTGAAAATGTGGGTTTTTCGTGTTTTATCAATTTGCCTTAACATCAAAACGGGTGAACCGATTCACCGATTCGGCTATATCATATTTGATGTCTTTAATTTTATAAATATGAATCTCGAATTGCCTTAGTCATAACATGAAAATGGGTGAACCGATTTGGCTAATTCTTATTTGATGTCTTTAATGATAGAATCGTTTTTACAAAAGAAAAGTTTTAAGTAAATAAAAGGAGTTTTTAACACGGGCAAACCCACGTGGCACTTTTAGTTTACAAATATAATGAAAATATAATAACCATACCAATAACATAAAATCTACAAAAATAAGGTCGGTAAAATTCTAGCAGCATTTCCCAGTTAAATGGAGATGCTCAGTCTCTGAACTAAACACTTCCTTACATGCCAGCATTATGGTCACATCACATGTGCGTGCGGAGAGATCTTTGAATATACTGTGTCTCTACGGTCCTAGTTTCAATCCCAAAAGGCACAAATGGTAGCAGCTTTATATATACCATTACTGTATAATCAACTACCTTTACTGTTAGTATATGCGTCTCTTTGAGGTTCTCTGATTGATTAAATTAATGACCTACTTAGATAATTTTGTCTACCAATTTATACTATTTTTATATTATACAGAGTACCTACCAAACAAGTTGATCCCTCCTGATGTTAAGTGATCTCCGACCGCCACCTGTTGACGTCTGCAATACCATAAGTATTGCCTACCCTTATTAAAGAGAACTCATTAAACAGTATCATATAAGTTATTCGAAACCGTAGAGGGAAAATTAAATAGAGAAGACATTAGCGTATGCAAATGAAATAGCTATAGAGATATACCCGACTAAAAAGATTTTATTCTTCTTGTATTATTATTGTTATTTAAATGCCAGGTCCATTTAATACTCCAACGACGATCGAAACTGAATACTGCATTTTTCTTGACAATTTCAGATCAGTAGAACTTGAACAAATCAAGAATTTCACTAGTCCAGGTGGAGAATTTGAAGCAACTATCAAAAACGTAAGTCAAGAGTTAGGTAGCTATCTATAGAATTAGAAACATTTAGATAATATGATTTGTTTTGTAACATGTTAGTATGAACTGTATAAAATGTTCAATACAAAACAACAAACAACTACGGAGCAAAAAGTACTTCGCCGTAGTTGGATAAAAAGTAGCAAAGCCACATATCAGTAGGCAGTCACTGGATAAAAAAGAGCTGAAGATCAGGCTCTGCAGCATGTCTTGGGAGATAGATGCCTGTGGCCAGCAGTGGACTAACACTGGCTGATTATGATGTTGAAGAAATTAACAGGCAAACAGCACTGCTGGTAAAACTTTGTGTTATTTTCAGAATGCATCTCTACTATCAACACTGGCTAATATCCAGCATATAGACCTAGCTAAAGTTCCTCAAATGGTCCGGAAACATATAGACATGAAGACACAAGCAAACCAAAATAACCCAATAGGAGAACAAAATGAATCAGATATTAATGATAGTCAATAACTTTAGGTTGGCTGCAATTTTTTTTACTATTAGACTTATTGGCTCAGGTTTGTATCATAACTTGTGCGAGCATTTAAGTTCACTCCTTGATCTTATTATTGCTGATAAAATTTAATAAACATCCTACAAAGGAGGAAAAAGGCTAAAGAAAATCTTAGAATGTTTGGGAAATATAGGCTTTTCATATTCCCTCAATACTGATTATAGAGGAAGACTGAATGTCAATCTCATTGTATGAACCTTTTTTCTCTTGACATGGCACCAGCATCAAAAAATTACATTGTGTTCCTAACTGTGATTTTGATGGTTATTAACATAATAAGGGAAATGCGAATAAAGCCTGTGTCATCATCGCTCATTTTAAATTAATCACTTTCAATTATGATTTACGTTATTAAGTTACATGATAATGTCTATTGACAGTTGTCACCACCACAATGACACTACTAGTGGGGAAAAAATCCAGTAACCTTAAGGACCCTTTGCCACTAGGACTCTGGCACAGTTTTATATATGATTGTAAAACTGTGACTGTGGTGTCCTTTTGTTCACCAGTGTTATTCCCAATACAGTTACCATATAGTTTGTCCAGCTATCAGGATATTTTACCCACACCAAATTCAGGTCACAGAGTGATTAAATAATAGTGTAACTGAAAGTTGCATATTTTGTGAACATTAAGTAAATATTGTAAGTACAAAATAGTAATTAGGTATACATAATTTGTTAAGACAGTAATTTCTATGATGAAATTTAAATAAAATCACTACAATTTTAATTGAAATCTTTTATTTTAACACTATAATTAATCATTTTACATTTCATATAAACAATAGACATAGACATCACATACAAGTTCATAAGTAGGTAAATCATAAAATTCTTAGTAAATAACTTTGATAGAATTCAAATTAGGCAAAGTGTTCTTGTAGCAGTTAAAAGTTCAAAATTATTTCTGAAGAACTATATAACAATATTATTATAACAAATAAATCGAGTTGGCTTAATTTTCTCAATTTAATACATAACATATTTTATATACTAACAGATAGTTTATATAACAGATTAGGCCTATCTACATTCTTAACATTTCTAATACATATGTATAAATAATTACAAATCAGATTATCAGACATACCTACTCTATGTTACTTAGGCATTTAATTGTGTTTTGTATGTTGTTACAACCCCAAGTTACTCAAGCCTGACTGGATTAGTTTAATTCTAATAGATAATTTTAAATGTAATCCATGAAACGTATCACTTTACAAACCTAGGCATTGCTTTCTATTGGACCCAGCTATTCTAACTAATCAAGCGTTTTGCCTCACTTAAATTGAAAGCACAAACCATAGTAGGTACGAAAATGCATTGCGGAATGTTTTAATTGATTTAAATGTTCTGTAACTTATGCATGAAATTTGATAAAAAGTTCTAAAAGTCTGGGCCTTTTTAGTGCCTCGCTAAACACGTGTTTGTTAGTCATAACATGGTAACAGCTTAGAGACTAGATAATACTAGGCTTGTATAGTGGTAGTGGCATATTTACCTCAGCATTAAGAGCAAAATACCAGACACTACACTACTACGGCACAAATAAATATGCAATAATATAATTACAAGTAACCTACAGCTGAGATTAAAGCAGACTGCAATTTTTTTATGATTCTATTTAGTTGTACACATAATCTTCACAATAATGACAATTTTAAAGGCAGTGATGACTTTCTTATTCTACAACAAAAATAATTTTAAAAAAAACAGTACCTATTGAGAAAGAACCTCCTCCAATTTGGAATTCTCTTAAAATTACATCATTAGGCAGCAGGCAGCAATTACATGATCATTATCATTCAAATTTTTGTTGGATCGCAGTTAATTAAAATTAGAATTTCAACTATTTTATTCCACAAATGGATGAGAGAGAGAGAGAGAGTAGCCAGATTAGAGAGGCATTTGTCCACCGAGACAAATAAATACATAGGCTGATCATGATGATATTCCACAAAATAAATATTTATGTACTTATTTGTGTTACAATGGCAGCCAACGTAAAGTCCCAATTCTGTTTTGCACACTGCACAGAGCGCACTATAGGAAAATATGCCACTAATCACCACTGTTCATTTTTTTTATTATGAATTATTTGCTAATTAAGGCTAATGCTGAAACAGCGCGGCTTTTTCTTTGAACATTTGTTTCCTCTGAGCTCTCTCCTCTGCCTCGCGCCTCTTCTCTTCTTGTTCCTGAATAATTTCGTTGTGGAATTTGTTTGTCTTCGCAAGCTCTTCTATCTTAGCCTCAAAGAAGTTCTTTGCACCGTTAACGCCTACTTGGTCGACGTTGATCTCTGTCAGTCTGGCGAGTGCCTCTAAGCCTGAATCCATTGTTAATTCGCCAGCTCGAGCTTTTCTGTAATTATAGATAAATACTTGTATCTGCTGCGTCAATTTTCAATACCATGTTTGGAGTATTTATCTCCATATCTCTGGAGATACTTATCAGATCTCGATGAAATTACAAAGGGATTAAACAGAAAGTATACTCTCTCTTTGAAGAATTTTCCAAATCAGTTAATAAATAACGGAGTTCAGCAGGGTTATTCTCAATCATTCGTAAGCAAATTCGGATTCGGAAACTGCCAGTACTTAGACTTGGATCTTTGCAATTCACAATGCTCCGATCGGTTACTTGTGATATTTCAAAAAACCAGTGATCTAATTGGTAAGGTGTCCGCGACAAAAAAGCTCAAAATTAAAAACTAAGCAAAGCTTCCGTATTCGAATAGATTTTCGAAAAATTGAGAATCAGGGGGCAGAAGTAACAAACATAAACTATTACTATGAAATCGAGACACTGCTTATTCGAATACGGTTGAAGAACACGTTATCTGTATACTGACTGGATCAGGCTCAAGCATAAACATGAAATTATCTTTTTGTTTTATAATATCTTATAGGCCAGCGTTTGACCGTTTGATTATATTGAAATAACACAATACATAGTAAATAAATTTAAGGCCTTATTTATTTTATATTATCGCCATCGAAGATCTTTATGTAACATTATTTTACTTTTTTTATTTTGCTTTTGCCCACTGCTGGGCAAAGGCTGACCTACCCTTTTTAGGGTTCCGTAGCCGAATGGCAAAAAACGGAACCCTTATAGATTCGTCATGTCTGTCTGTCCGTCCGTATGTCACAGCCATTTTATTCCGAAACTGTTAGGACTACAGAATTGAAACTTCGTAGGTAGATGTATTCTGTGAACCGCTTTCCGATTTTTTTACAAAAATAAATAATATAAAAGTTTAAGGGGGGGCATCCCATACATAGAACTGAAACAAATAAAATTTTTTTCTTCAAACCTATACGTGTGGGGTATCTATGGATAGGTTTTCAAAAATGACATTGAGGTTCCTAAAATCATTTTTTCTCAAAGTCAATCATTCAAAAGATAGGCGCGTCTAAAGTTTAAAGTATGGGAGTGAAAAATGTAAAAAAAATATAAGCTATAGATCTCAATAAAAACTAACAACGATAATATCGTTTAAAAACTAAATAATATCGTTTAAAAACTAAAAAACAACCGACTTCAATGCCGCGCTATTCATTTTCAGTACAAATTTTGAGATGTTTATCTCAATATCTCTGGAGATACTTATCATACCTCGATAAAATTACCATGGTACCACACTTGAGATATCTCCTTTCGAACAAAAAAATAATAATCGAAATCGGTTCATAAACGACGAAGTTATCCGCGAACAAACATAAAAAAAAATATATATATATATGGTCGAATTGAGAAACCTCCTCCTTTTTTTGAAGTCGGTTAAAAACAACCGACTTCAATGCCGCGCTATTCATTTTCAGTACCAATTTTAAGATGTTTATCTCAATATCTCTGGAGATACTTATCATACCTCGATAAAATTACCATGGTACCACACTTGGGATATCTCCTTTCGAACAAAAAAAGAATAATCGAAATTGGTTCATAAACGACGAAGTTATCCGCGAACAAACATAAAAAATAAAAAAAATATATATATATATATACGGTCGAATTGAGAAACCTCCTCCTTTTTTTGAAGTCGGTTAAAAATTGGTTTGAACAAGATACAGTCAGCAGTTTTAGAGATATAACGACCGCAAAGATAACTTTGTTTTTCATACAAACACTATGAAAAACAAAGTTAATTTTGTAGTTGCGAAAAATCATAGTTATGGAATACTTAACTGTGTTACGAAACCCTACGAGTGAGAGTCCGACTTGCACTTGGCCAGTTTATTTACAGTGATCTCGGTCGGCAGCTATGGATTGTCATTTTACCATTATATAACACTACTTTCATGAGGCATCAACTAAATTGGAAATTGTCTGATTGATTTTCGTGTTTATTTAGCCACTAGCTGTGCTTCATGGCTTCACCCCTGTTAAATTTAAAGGATCTTATTTCCTATTTTACCCTATTTGTTAACTCTATGCAATTTGTATATTTCAAACAAATCGGTCGAGTCTTAAAGGGTCACTACAAACACTAGCATAAAATATAGTAAACCTACTGGTTTTTAGTGCTGGCTTACGATACGATACATTGTTATTTTTAATATCTTATAGGCTAGCGTTTGACCACTATCTCACCTGTTGGTAAGTGATGATGCGGTCGAATATGGTAAGCACGCTAGGCCTAGAATGGGAACTGGCTCTCAAGGATAGCTACCGGAACACATTAGATGTTTGGCGACAGATTTTCTAACTTAAGGGTGGCCAGGCGGACACTAGATAGTGTCCTACCACCATGCGGGGGGGTTGTTGGTTTCTTAACGATGTTTTTCCTTCACTGGAGGGCCACTGTGATAAGCTTACTTAAATTTTCGATATAAAAATCCATTGGTGCACGGCGGTTTGAACTTGGTAGGTACCTCTGGAATCAAAGCCGACCGTTCTCCCGATAACGCCACCGGGCCCTCAAATTTATATAGTTAGTGACGTGACGTACCACGAAGTTATGAACTCTTCAAGTCTAGTCCCTACTAGGATAGCTGCGCAACGAACCTGTAAATTAGCAGGAACTCTCTAAAACTGATCTTGTTGTCTTGATCCTCATCAACTTCTGCAATCATAGCCTTCAGGCCCAGGTGTGTCTGTGGTGCTCCAAGTCTCTCCATCATTCTCTTCACCTCGGTTAGGTCAAGGTACCCATCGCGCCCTTCGTCAAATCTGGAAACGTGAAAAAGTCGGGTTAAATCATGTAAATAAAATTATATTTCCTACCTAGAGATACATACCCGCTGCAGCTGAGAGGATATTGTTGATATATGGATGGAAATAGAAATATTGGAAATTATAATTACTATACCAGCTACCACCCTTAAGTTCGAAAAATCTGTCGCTAAAACATCTAATGTGTTCCGGCAGCTATCCTTGAGAGCCAGTTCCCATTCTAGGCCTAGCGTTCTTACCATCTTCGACCGCATCATCACTTGCCAACAGGTGAGATAGTGGTCAAACGCTAGCCTATAAGATATATAAAAAAAAATACTATAGTACTTTTCATTATCAGTATCACATAACTATAACGCTCTTTCATTTACATTTTCTGAAAAAATGTTTTGTGTTAGGTGCAAACACTGCCAAAAGCAGGAAATCACAAGAACCATATGCGTTTGACCACTATCTCGCCTGGTGGTAAGCGATGATGTGGTCGAAGATGGTGAACACTGATCACGCTAGGCCTAGAATACTCCGACTCTCAAAGACTGTGCTGCCGGAACACCGTAAGTTTATATCGGCATATTTTCTCCTTGATGGTGGTAATTTAAGCTACTTTTTGGTAGCAAGTCAGGCGGAACATTGCCGTACATAATAAGCTTCTACCACCTGTGGCACAGAATAAATAATAGTACACACCTTTGGGAATATAAAAGACGAAAGGCAGAACATCGATACATTAACGTGTCGATACAAAAAAAAGAAAGTACTTGCTACTACATACTATAATTAATTAAATCTTTGTAATATCATTTCATTATAACATCACAACCTTGTTAGAAAGCATCTAATAAAACTAAGTACCCGCATAAAATACAAAGATGTCTGTCTACATTCGAAAATGGAATGGTTAGTAATAGAACGAGAGACCGTTATGCTATTGTATATCAGGAGAATGCTAATTTGTATGCATTTAAATATGCCACACTTTCGCCTCTAGATAGAGTTACAGGTGATGTTTCCTTTGAGACATAACGATGATATTATGATAGAGCAACTTGGAAATTCCGTTGAAAAAATTGTCTACGTCTTAAAATAATCTGCATACAGAAATAATCATTGAACCGCGAGCACTCATCAATAACATTTTGATTATCACTGATCTGATCATGCATAGTAGGTACGTACCTACCTACTTACTTACATGTACCTAAAGACAGTCCATTTGTAATATTTAAATGTTTCAATGAAAGATTTAATTTTCCTTCTCTGAAGAAGTGGCACTTTAAATTAGCATTTTAACAAATTTTCTGACAAAAGGTAAAGTTAACCTACCTAACTAGGTAGGTATCAAAAACGTTGCACTACTATCTCTATAATGCAACCTGCATTGTGTCACAGAATAAATAATAGTTTAAAGATAATTGTGTGTAATCTTCTTGGGTAGGTACTTACATACTTAGTAATTTAACAAAGATCTTCATAGTTATAGGGTATAGTATGCATAGACGGTCTGCATTTGAACTGCACTGCGAAATCGCAGTTGACTTACGAGTACCTGCATCGCTCGTCACTGCGCACTACCACGGTAAATTATAATATTAATTTATTATATTACCGTGGCACTACTTGCACGTTTTTAATGCTGTCCTAAGATAGTTGGATGCGGACTGCATTTCAGCGTCAATGGAACTGCACTTCACCTGCACACCGACTGCGCATTGCAGTTCAAGTGCAGACGGTCTGTTTCGTTAGCTATTAGAAACTTACTGTGACATGACGACATTAATACATTATCGTAGTATTATTATCTTTCCTATGACATTATGCATAAGTAAAAAGCCAAGATTTTATTTATTACTTAAATTAATCTCAATTTTCATTTTAATTTAGTGTAAGTATTTATACAATGTTAAAATAGGTACTCATTAGCTAAGCTAGCTAGCCTATGGATCGATTTCATTGCCGTATAATTGTAATCAGCTCGGCTATTTAGAGCGTAAAACATAAGTACCTATTTGGTGGTGCCTGTACTGCGTCCCCTTTGCGAACTTTCTCAGTTTGCCATCATTTCATACAATAAGTACTACAACTGCATATTTCCATTTACCGTAAGGAGCTTTTAGTTTGGCATAAAACGTCACCTAGGTACCTACAATCTACATGCCTATATACCTACTCTCCTAGTAGGCAACAAGGTATGCCGACATTCTATACTATGTATTAAACTAAATATACATTAGTATGTGGATCAAGTCGATATGTGTCCTACATGACCCTTGTGTTGTAATTGGTTAGAGAAATATTAGTTACAAATAAGTAGACTAAACTCGTAGAGTAGAGTAAAGTAAACTCGTAGTTTATACATGTTTAAAAAACGAAGATGAAGTAAATAAAGGATAACAGTTTCACTAAATCTAGAATAGTGTGTCCATGTTTCTTGCGATATACCTACAGGATTTTCTAGGGCTGGGACTGGGGCAGACAGAACTTTTTTTTTTATACCGACCTGGGTAGCAATTGATCACTATCTCACCTGATGTTAAGTGATGATGCGATCGATGATGGAGCGCTTACCCAGAAGATACCTATTCACTCGCGATTTGAAGACCCCCATATTGTACTTAACCGGAAACACAGACAGCCTTTTTCGTGTGATAGGTATACAATATACATAATGATGATACGCAATAAAATTGTTAAGGATACTATTTAGGTATTGTATCAACGCGTATCCGATTTTGCAGAATCCTACCATTCTTATTTGAAGCAGTAAAGTCATACTATACATATAATATAACCTACCGGCAATAACGAGTAGTGGTACGTAGTAACTATTAAGTATTTTGTGGTAGTAGCTGTATCGCGCTCGCGGAATCTCACTTTCCTTTAGGATTATACATAAAAATAATTTCGTAGACCTCATCGTAGGCCCCCAGGCTACTACATACACTATTGTTTATATATATATGTAATAGTACAAACTTACTTATATGTATAATAAGTAGTACTTTTTATACTATATAGGTAAGCGCTTCACCACTATCTCACCTGATGTTATGTGATGATGTGGTCGATAATATCCGATAGATAAGCTTTAAGGCGACGCGACTTTCCATAAGGAAGGCAGTTTCCTTATCTATGTATCATTACAATACATGCATAATTTAGCAGATGTAACAGTAGCATTCCAACAAAATCATGCAACATTTGCCTTGACCCATAAAATTCGCTAAACGTTAGGAGGTATGTATCATATACATTATAAGTAGCCAATATCCAATGCATAAAGAATGAGATGTGACCAATACTGAGTTCATTAATTCATTAGCTCACCGATTACGGACTCATCGACCCTGGGCTGTGAATCGAGGTTTATGCGCTGTTGCGTTACATTCATAATAGTGTGTAAGCATGCACCTGTCGCTTAATGAATTTTGCGTGAATCAGAGTATACTCATACAATTTCTAAGATACCTTACTCGCCGAGTACCTAGTGTAACTTTGTAGTTACAGGTTTAGGGTTGTCCAAAGTTAGCAATTTCTAACAACATAAAGCACCTTTCCCTTTTTTTTATTTTTGATGATTTATGATTTTTTCATCTAGACGAAAATATTTAGGGAACTTCCAAAAATCATTTAAACGTACCAAAAGTAAGTATACATATAATTCGTCCCAAGATAGTGAGTTTCGATGATAACATTCACTTCGCCGTTTTCACAGACTAATATTATAAATGCGAAAGTAAGTGTGTGTGTGTGTGTGTGTGTGTGAATGTTTGTTACCACGTATCTCGATAACCACTAAACCAATTTTGATGAAATTTAAAACGTAGATAGTGTAGGTTCTAACTTAAGACATAGGCTAATATTATTTTTGAAAATCATCCCCTAAAGGGGTTAAATAGGGTGATAAAGTTTCTATGGAAAATGTTATTCCTTGGGCCGATTTACTCAAAACTCGGTACAAATAAACCTTAAAACAAATAATGAGACACGTGTTTTTCATTTTTTCAGAACCACCCCTAGGAGGCTTGAAAAATTAAATTTCTTTGTAAAAATTATAAAAAAATCAGTAATATTTGTTCTCACATATTCCTTTGTCCGATTCACTCAAAACTCGGTACAAACAAACCTTAAAACAAATAATGAAACATGTATTTTTTATTTCTTTCAAATTTACCCCTTGGGGGAGCGAATATGTAATTTTATCTGGAGAAATCATAGAAAATACATTAATGTTTGTTTCCACGTATCTGTATAATTACTAAATCGATTTTGATGATAGGGGAGGCCGGGGTTCAAAGTGCCGCGGGCAGGTTGTTCAGATTGAAATAGCTCCGCGAAGAAAAGAGATAGCAATAAGTGTGAAGTGCATCGCGAAACATCATATCATCGCGCCATTGCGTCAGTCATTTTAGTGACGGTCTGCCCGCGTGTTAGCGTGGTAGTCGATTGGTGACACTCAAACATCACTAAGTAAATTTTTTCGTCATCATACTTTTTGGTCTATTTCAATCAATTTTCTAGCTATTTGTGTGTTACTTGCTATTATCTATATATATATATATTATCTGTCGAGCAAACTACAGTGATTAACTTTTTAATTTCATTTTTGGCTTTTTCAAACGTATTCTATCATAATTGGATGTTACTTTAGAAAATGGAATTTGGGATTCCAAGTTCCTCTGGTGGGGGGCTAGTTGTTCCGCGGAACAACCTGCCCCGTAACGAACACGTAAATAATAAATTTATAATATGTTTTTACAGAGTAGGTTATAAGTTTAGATTATTGATCTCAGTAAAGTCATTGCTATAAGACTGAATTAAGAAACTATAACTCGAAATGTTAAAATTTGTTATTTTTTGTGTTTTCATTAAAATAAATAATTTTGTTTTTTTTGACAAGCAAACGTTTGTCAAAGTTGATTGAGTAATATTAAAAATGTTTATTATTCTTAAATCTATTAATTAGGTTGTACTACATTATTAACTGGTAGTTAATGTTTGCAGTTATGTTCATTACATTTTTTAATTTTGTTGAAAAGTTTGTAAAAAACATTAAGATTTTGTACTTTTCTAAATAAAACTCTAATAAATATTCAATTACATATACCTAATTTATTTTATATAATACCTTTCCAACTAATACTACATTATTAGGGACTGGAGTTGATAAGCGGAACAACTTACCTCAGCTGAGGAACAACCAGCCCCTTTGTGGGGCGAGTTGTTCCTTGTCGACTTTTTACAGAAAAAATATCCTGAGCAATAATATATGCTTATTTCAAAGAACTTAAGTTTACAATTTCAAACAAGGATAAATTATGCACCATTTTATATAGGAATCGTTGATTTTAAACATTTATATTACATTTATATTGCCTCCGACTCCAAAATCGGAACGTCGAACCCCGGTCTCCCCTATTGGAAATGTAGATAGTATAGGTCCTGAAATAAAACATAATAAGGTACTTTAATTTTCAAAAATCATCCCTAAAATGGTTAAATAGGGTGATAAAGTTTCTATGGTAAATTTTATTACAAACTTGGTTTGATTCACTCAACATTCGTGTGCAAAATGAAATTTGTAAGTATAGAAAAAAATTATTTCCTGGTTCCATTCACTATGTAGGGAAATACAGTTTAACGTAAATAATGAAATCAACACCAATCAACACCATCAACACCAATATTATAAATGCGAAAGTCAGTTTGTTTATTTGTTTGTTTGTTTGAGACTTCTTCACGGTCAAACGGCTTGACCACTTTGGCTGAAATTTTGTACAAAGATAGTACATAGGGCAGAACAGGATATAGGATACTTTTTTCTGGCGGTCGAGTCAGGGGGTCCAGATATTTTTAATTGAATTTTGTAAATATAGGACCTCTTCTCGAATAAACGGCTTGACCGATTTGCCTGATATGTTGTATAAAGACAGTTCATAGGGCCGAATAGGATATAGAATACTTTTTTTCTGGCTATCGAGTCAGGGGGGCCAAATATGTTTAATTGTATTTTGTAAATATAAGACCTCTTCTCGAATAAACGGCTTGACCAATTTTCCTGACATGTTGTATAAAGACACTTCATAGGGCAGAATAAGATATAGGATACTTTTTTTTGGGTATCGAGTCTGGGTAACCAGATTTTTTTTATTGAATTTTGTGCATGTGTGGCTTCTTATCAGCAAAACGGCTTGACCGATACGGCTGAAATTTTCTACATATACAGCTCATATGGCATAGAAGCACATAGGATACGTTTTTTCTGGCAGTTGAGTCCAAGTGTCCAGATTTTTTTTTATTGAACTTTGTAAATGTGTGACCTCCTCTCAGTCAAACGGGTCAACCATTTCAGCTGAAATTTTGTACACAGACAGTCAATAAGACATAGGATACTTTTTTTTTGGCTGGCAATTTTGGGTGTCCAGATTTTTATTATGGAATAATGTGTGGCCTCTTACCGGCAATCGTTTTAACCTATTCAGCTCAAATTTTGTACAAATACAGTTAATAGGGCATAGAATAACAAAGGATATTTTTCAAACGTGTGACCCTCTTCTCGGTTAAACGAGTTGACCGATTGAGCAAAAATTGTACAGAGACAGTCAATAAGACATAGACCAAGAGTAGAATCTATTATCCGAGCACATAGGTTACTTTTTTACAATCGCGTCCAGTTGTCAGTTTTATATTATTGAATTTTATAAATGTGTGGCCTCTTTTCGGCCAAAAGGCTTGACCGATTCACATGACATTTTGTACAAAGACATTTAATAGGGCATAAAAGGGCAAAGAATACTTTTTTCGACAGTTAAGTGTAGGTGCCTATATTTTTGTAAACTTATATAGAATTAACATAATCATAAAAACTTGACCTTAGGCTCGTCTATAATGACTTAATTAGTGTCTTTATTAGGCCATAAAACTGTCAGGGTCATTAGTAGTCATCAAAATTTACGCGCTGGCTTTGCATGCCCAACGTATTTATCTGCTTTGTGGGAAGTATTTCAGAAACTTTCGCGTTTTAACAGCCACATTTAACCTTAGGGTAATCGGTGTTGACTTAGTAGGTCATAAAAACTGTCAGGGTCATAAAAAGTCGTCAACATTTTTCGCGCTCGCTTCGCTCGCGCAGTAATAACGCTATATAGCGTATAATAGCGTGTTTCAACAGCCTCATACATTAGACTGACTGAAATACTCAAACAGAAAAACTTGGTAAACCTTGGTTAGGTTTACCAAGTAATTATTAGTAACTTTAACAATAGACGATATCCAGTTCGACCTAAGAGTCATCTATAGTGAGTTGATTATTAGGTCGTAAAACTGTCAGGGTCAAAAAAATGTTCGCTCGCGCATTGATAGCACTCGCTGCGCTCGCGCAGCTATTCACCTTATTTTCTTTGTAAGAAATGTTTCAGGAACTTTTGTGTTGAGTCAAACACACAACTTCGTATACCTAACCAAAATGATGAATGACTTTAACAAAAGAGGATATTGAGTTCGACTTTAGGGTCATCTATGCTGACTTAAAGCCTAAGATATCATCGATCTTGACCTCAAAGGTCATAAAGACTCAAATAACGCGGGCGAAGCCGCGGGTAACAGCTAGTATAATATAATATATAAATAATTATAAGTTGTATGTAATCACTGTAACATAATATAAGTAACTACGGATTAAAAATATTGCAAGTAGGTACCTGGATGCCTAGGTCGGCACAAGTCGAATTAGTGTTTTTAGGGTTCCGTAGCCGAATGGCAAAAACCGGAACCCTTATAGATATGGTCTGTCTGTCCGTCCGTCTGTCGCAGCCACTTTATTCCGAAACTATTAAGTTGAACTCAGTTGAAACTTGGTAGGTAGAAGTATATGAACCGCTTTACGATTTTTATACAAAAATAAAAGAAATTACATATTAAGGGGGGCGGCTCCCAATTCACCTGAAATATAAAAAAAAATCTACAAACCTATACGTGCGGGGTTTTTAGATAAGTCTTTAAAAATTACATTGAGATTCCTAAACAATGTTTTCTCAAAGTCAATCATTTGAAAGATAAACACTTTTAAAGTGGTTAAATGTATGTCCCTCTTTTTACTAACCCTCCTTAACTTTTCAAGTAAGGGAGTGAAAAATCTAAAAAAATATATGCTGTAGATCTCAATAAACACTTTTAACCAAAATTGGTTTGAACGAGATATATTCAGCAGTTTTTGAGATATAATATAAATAAAACTGGTCAAGTGCGAGTAAGCGTCTTATCGCACACTTAGGGAGGGTTCTGTACAATACGAAACATAACAGAGTTTCAACCTCATATATTTGATTAATTGATATTACCAAGAATATTTGGTTTGGTCGCGATCTAGAAAGACGGGGCTCGTTTACTAGCGCCATCTATGTCATTTTTCCGAAACTAATTAGATAGATGGCGTTTAAAAACACATTTTTTGCATGGGAACCCCCTTAAAATTTGAACTTTATTTTTTTTCTAGTATTTGTTGTTTTAGCGGCAACAGAAATACACCATCTGTGAAAATTTCAACTGTCTAACTATCACGGTTAATGAGCTATAGCCTGGTGACAGACGGACAGCGGAGTCTTAGTAATAGGGTCCCGTGATAAAATAATTGAGATATAATAAAAAAAAATCATACAAACACTATGGAAAACAAAGTTTTTTTTTGCTGGCAGAACCCTACGAGTTCGAGTCCGACTTGCACATGGCCAGTTTATTTTTATCTACTATCTTAGCGATGAATATCAATCGCAAAAACCGCAAATCAAATAAAGAAAGCGGTCTATCGGCTACCTCCTTCGAGCATTTACCAATGGAGATGTTAACGCAAGGCGTACTCCTCTGCTGGCCATATAGCCATTATTGGCCATATGAGCGTGCGTAACTACGCTGTATTTTTGATACTGTGTGCGTGTTTCAAGCTAGTGTGCGGCATCGTTAAAGTGAGTGATTCGTGTGTGTGCAATGCGTGTTTACCTCGTCCCCCGTAAATATCGGCAGAAAAAAATGTTTGCGGATTAAAACGTTAAGAGGACGCTCCCTGCAGAATGCTATACTTTGCCTAATGACAGTATATCAACCAATAATATTAATGAAGTCAAACTTAAATATTAGATTTTTCAATGTTTTTTCTTTCGTTTCACAGAACAGAAACATAATTGAAAATAATTTGCTCGATAGTTTATTTTTTTGAAAGTTATGCCTTTTTTTTCATTTTTCTTGTTTGTCTCTCAAACAGATTTAGTTATATGTACAATATAAATACTATCAAATGTAAAACATGGTTTATAAGAATCTCCCAATACAATTTTCTTCAAAACCAATTTATTATTCTCATAATTAATTAAATTAGTTTTGCGACTTACGTCCTTTACTTCTGTGCAAGAATACGGTCAATAGGTTGATTGCGATATTGTACCATATTCCCGGCGCGTTACGTATAAAAATATACTTGCAAGTGAGCAGCACTCGAAACATATTGAATCTAGAGCCAGTCGGCCGCGAGCCTCTCCGAGGTGAGAACGCGCGCGCCGACTTCGCGTGTATCTGCGATCTTTCGAGATTTTTTAATAATAGTAAATAAGGCCTTACAAGGATAAGATTCAAGACAGACCTTCAAGATTCGAAAATGTACCTACTAATTTTTTTTGGAGCCAAACAAGCACCTGTCATTTACCTAAATATGTTTACCCATAGTAACTATGAAGTAAGCAAGGCATCGACCTCTGAGGTCACAGATTAGAACATAATTACATGACCGATCGTGTTGATGTTTCGCGCGATTATATGTGGGTATTGTTTTGGTTGTAGGAACCAAACGGCTGGACCGATTTCAATGAATGAGGTATTGAACTACTGAGTTTTATCCTGAGAAATATAATATAATACATATAATGCGAAACCGTAAGGCAGTTTCTTATTTGAATTTAATACAACATAAAGATTGTTTTATAATTACAACTGGATTATAATTGTTCTCTCACAAACACTATAGGTATTTAGACGTTTGTTTTTCATACAAATACTATAAAAACAAAGTTTATTTTTAGGGTTCCGTAGCTAAATGGCAAAAAACGGAACCCTTATAAATTCGCCATGTCTGTCTGTCTGTCCTTCCGTATGTCACAGCCATTTTATTCCAAAACTATTAAGACTACAGAATTGAAACTTGCTAGGTAGATGTATTCTATAAACCGCTTTCCGAATATTGTACAAAAATAAAAAATATAAAAGTTTAAGGGGGGGCGGGGCATCCCATACCTGGAAATGGAACAAAAAAAATTTTTTTTCTTCAAACCTATACGTGTGGATAGGTCTTTAAAAATGACATTGAGGTTCCCAAAATCATTTTTTCTCAAAGTCAATCATTTAAAAGATAGGCCCGTCTAAAGTGGTAAAATGTGTGTCCCCCCCCCCCCCCCTCCCCCTTTAAATTCTAAAGTAAGGGAGTGAAAAATCTAGAAAAAATATATTCTGTAGATCTTAATAAAAACTTTCAACGAAAATTGGTTTGAACGAGATACTGTCAGCAGTTGTTGAGATATAGCGACCGCAAGTATAAGTTTGTTTTTCATACAAACACTATGAAAAACAAAGTTATTTTTGTAGTTGCGAAAAATCATAGTTATAGAACTATAGAACTACTGTGTTACGGAACCCTACGAGTACGAGTCCGACTTGCACTTCGTCAGTTTATTTAGTTTCGAAAAATCATGGTTATAGAATACATTACTGTGTTACGGAACCATTACTGTGTCGTATGTGATGTACCGGCGATTTGAGAACCTCCTCCATTTTTTTCCTCCTCGTTTTTATGGTTCCGTAGCCGAATGGCAAGAAACGGAACTCTTATAGATTGGTCATGTCTGTCTGTCCGTATGTCACTTTTTTCATCTTTAAAAATAACATGAAGGTTTCTAAAACCATTTTTTCTCAAAGTCAATCATTTGAAAGATAGGCACGTCTAAAATGGTAAAATGAATGTCCAACCCCTCCCCCCCTCCCCTACTCTTACTTTTAAAGTATGGGAGTGAAAAATCTAAAAAATACATATGCTGTAGATCTCAATAAAAACTAACAACCAAAATTGAAATTGGTTTGAACAAGATACAGTGAGCAGTTTTGAGATATAGCGACCGCAAAGATAACTTTGTTTTTCATACAAACGCTATAAGAAACAAAGTAAATTTTTTGGTGGCGAAAAATAAGTGTTATAAAATATTCTACTGTTAGGGAACCCTACGAGTGTGAGTCCGACTTGCACTTGGCCTATCTATCTTCTAATACTATAAGAATCTTTGTCCTGACATACTGACTGACTGACTCACTGACAGACAACGCACAGCCTAAACCAGTGGTCGTAGAGACTTAAAATTTGGAGGGTATATTTGTCTTAGTATGTAAGTTTGTACTAAGAAAGGATTTTCAAAAATTCACCCCATAAGGGGATGAAATGGGGGTTCAAAAATTGTATGGAGAAACAAGATTAGATAGTCTTTTCAATCCGAAACTTCACACAAATGCTTCAGTAAAAAAATAAGTAAATACGTGTTTCAGGTTTTTTTGAAATTCTACCCCTAAGAGGGTGAAATGGGGTAATAAACTGTGAAAATCAGTATTGTTTCGGATCGCGCTGAAATTTGGCATGCAAGTAGTTATTACGACGTTAGTTCCCTCTAAGAAAGGATTTTTCAAAATTAACCCTCGGAGAGGATGAAACAGAGCTCAAAGTTTGTATGGGGAAACAAGATTAGATCGTCTTTTCTATCCGAAACTTCACACAAGTGCTTCAGTAAAAAAATAAGTAAATACGTGTTTCAGGTTTTTTTGAAATTCTACCCCTAAGAGGGTGAAATGGGATGGAATGTGATACACACAAAAAAAAACTGGCCAAGTGCAAGTCGGACTAGCACTCGTAGGGTTCCGTAACACAGTAGAGTATTCTATAACTATGATTTTTTGCAAATACAAAAATAACTTTGTTTTTCATAGTGTTTGTATGAAAAACAAAGTTATACTTGCCGTCGCTATATCTCAACAACTACTGACTGTATCTGGTTCAAACCAATTTTCGTTGAAAGTTTTTGTTGAGATCTACAGATATATATAATATACTTTTTCTAGATTTTTCACTCCCTTACTCTAGAAGTTAGGGGGGGGGGAGGGGACACATTTTACCACTTTAGACGCGCCTATCTTTTAAATGATTTACTTTGAGATAAACTGGCCAAGTGCAAGTCGGACTCGCACTCGTAGGGTTCCGTAACTCAGTAGAGTATTCTATAACTTTTATTTTTCGCAACTACAAAAATAACTTTGTTAGGGTTCCGTAGCCAAAACATAAAACGGAACCATTATAGATTTGCCATGTCTGTCTGTCTGCCCCCCTTAAGCTTTTATATTTTTTATTTTTGTACAAACATCGGAAAGCGGTTTATACATCTACCTACCAAGTTTCAATTCTGTAGTCCTAATAGTTTCGGAATAAAATGGCTGTGACATACGGACGGACAGACAGACATGGCGAATCTATAAGGGTTCCGTTTTTTGCTATTTGGCTACGGAACCCTAAAAATGATTTTTGGAACCTCAATGTCATTTTTAAAGACCTATCCATAGACACGTATAGTTTTTAAGAAAATTTTTTTTTTGTTCCAGTTTCATGTATCGGATACCCCGTAAGGGTGTACTAAGAAAGGATTTTCCAAAATTCACCCCTTTAGGGGATGAAATGGGGGTTCAAAGTTTGTATGAAGAAACAAGAATAGATAGTCTTTTCTTTTTGAAACTTCACACAAGTGCTCCAGTAAATAAATAAGTAAATATGTGTTTCAGGCTTTTTCGAAATTCGACCCCTGAGAGGTTGAAATGGGGAAACAAACTGTGAAAATCAATATTGTTTCGGATTGCGCTGAAATTTGGCATGTAGTTAGTTATTTTGGCGTAGGTATCCGTTAAAAAATAATTTTTCAAATTTAACTCTTTAAGGGGATGAAACGGGGGTTCAACGTTTGTATGGAGAAACAAGATAAGATAGTCTTTTCTATTCGAAACTTCGCACAAATGATTCAGTAAATAAAAAAGGTAAACACGTGTTTCGCACTTTTTCGAAATGCCACCCCTAAAAGGGTGAAGTCGGGTCACAAAGTCTGAAATCAATATTGTTTCGGATTGCGCTGAAATTTGACAGGCAGATAGTTATTTTGACGTAGGTATACGCTAATATAATATGAGTGTAATATAATTAAGATAGTTTAAAAACTAAAACAACCTAATTCCATGCCCCGCGAGTCAATTTCAGTAGCAAGTTTGAGATATTTATCGTCATATATCTGGAGATACTTATCAGATCTTGATAAAAATACAATGGGACCACCTCAGAAGGTACCCTTCCGATTAAAAAAAGAATCATTCAAATCAGTTCAAAACTGACACAGTAACTATAGTAAAATAAAAGTAAAGTAATCGCGTAACATACACACAAAAAAAAACTGGCCAAGTGCAAGTCGGACTAGCACTCGTAGGGTTCCGTAACACAGTAGAGTATTCTATAACTATGATTTTTTGCAACTACAAAAATAACTTTGTTTTTCATAGTGTTTGTATGAAAGACAAAGTTATACTTGCGGTCGCTATATCTCAACAACTACTGACTGTATCTTGTTCAAACCAATTTTCGTTCAAAGTTTTTGTTGAGATCTACAGATATATATAATATATTTTTTCTAGATTTTTCACTCCCTTACTTTAGAAGTTAGAGGGGGGGGGGGACACACATTTTACCACTTTAGACGCGCCTATCTTTTAAATGATTGACTTTGAGATAAACTGGCCAAGTGCAAGTCGGACTCTCACTCGTAGGGTTCCGTAGAGTAGTAGAGTATTCTATAACTTTTATTTTTCGCAACTACAAAAATAACTTTGTTAGGGTTCCGTAGCCAAATGGCATAAAACGGAACCATTATAGATTCGCCATGTCTGTCTGTCTGTCTGTCTGTCCGTCCGTATGTCACAGCCATTTTATTCCGAAACTATTAGGACTACAGAATTGAAACTTGGTAGGTAGATGTATTCTGTAAACCACTCTCCGATTTTTCTACGAAAATAAAAAATATAAAAGTTTAAGGAACATAAAAATGGAACAAAAAAATTTTTTTTTCATCAAACCTATACGTGTAGGGCGTCTATGGATAGGTCTTTAAAAATGACATTGAGGTTCCTCAAATCATTTTTCTCAAAGTCAAGTGCGTCTAAAGTAGTAAAATGTGTCCCCCCCCCCCCTCTGATTTCTAAAGTAAGGGAGCGAAAAATCTAGAAAAAAATATATTCTGTAGATCTCAATAAAAACTTTTAACGAAAATTGGTTTGAACTAAAGACAGTCAGCAGTTGTTGAGATATAGCAACCGTAAATATAACTTTGTTTTTCATACAAACACTGTGAAAAACAAAGTTATTTTTGTAGTTGCGAAAAATCATAGTTATAGAACTATAGAACTACTGTGTTACGGAACCCTACGAGTGCGAGTCCGACTTGCACTTGGCCAGTTTATTTTTCATAGTGTTTGTATGAAAAATAAAGTTATACTTGCGGTCGCTATATCTCAACAACTGATGACTGTCTCTCGTCTCAAACCAATTTTCGTTGAAAGTTTTTATTGAGATATACAGAATATATGTTTTCAAGATTTTTCACTCCCTTACTTTAGAAGTTAGAGGGAGAGAGGACACACATTTTACCACTTTAGACGCACCTGTCTTTTAAATGATTGACTTTGAGAAAAAATGGTTTTAGAAACCTCAATGTCATTTTTAAAGACCTATCCATAGACACCCCACACGAATAGGTTTGAAGAAAAACATTTTTTTTTGTTCCAGTTCCTTGTATGGGATGCCCCCCTTAAGCTTTTATATTTTTTATTTTTGTACAAAAATCGGAAAGCGGTTTATAGAATATATCTACCTACCAAGTTTCAATTCTGTAGTCCTAATAGTTTTGGAATAAAATGGCTGTGACATAGTCCTAATAGTTTCGGAATAAAATGGCTGTGACATACGGACGGACAGACAGGCAGACAGACAGACAGACATGGTGAATCTATAAGGGTTCTGTTTTTTGCTATTTGGCAACGGAACCCTAAAAAATGATTTTTGGAACCTCAATGTCATTTTTAAAGACCTATCCATACCCCACACGTATAGGTTTTAAGAAAAAAAATTTTTTTTTGTACGTATAGGTTTTAAGAAAAAAATTTTTTTTTTGTTCCAGTTCCATGTATCGGACCCCCCCTTAAACTTTTATATTTTTTATTATTGTATAAAAATCGGAAAGCGGTTCACAGAATACATTTACCTACCAAGTTTCAAGTCTGTAGTCGTAATAGTTTCGGAATAAAATGGCTGTGACATACGGACGGACAGACAGACAGACATGGCGAATCTATAAGGGTTCCGTTTTTTGCCATTCGGCTACGGAACCCTAAAAAAGACGATTTGAGAACCTCCTTTTTTTTGGAAGACGGTTGCAAATAAATTCGTTCGCAAAAGGAATAATACAGACTTCAAATGCCGCGCTAGTCATTTTCAGTACTAGGTTTATGGTGTTTATCTTCATATCTCTGCAGAACTAAACATATCTCGATGAAATTTAAATGGGATCATCTGTTATACCCATTCAAATAAAAAAACGATTTTCCAAATCGGTTCAAGCGTCTTCGAGTAATCGGTCAACATACATAAAACAAACAAAAAATCCGACGAATTGAGAACCTCCTCCTTTTTTGTGAAGTTGGGTTCTCAAATAAATAAAAGTTTACAAAAACAACGCAAGGAATGTTGTACGAAAAATAAGACTTTAAACTATTTTTAACCGACTTCACAAAAATGGAGGAGGTTCTCAATTAGTCAGAATATAAATATATATATATATCTTTTCTATGTATGTTCGATATGGAAAATCCTTTTTAAGCCGTAATACGTAATTTTAAACCTTAAAAGTACGTATTTATGTATAGTATAGCTCTGTAGGTAGTAAGTAACTTCGGCTGCCGCGCCACGGGCCACGCGGTCATTACCGTCCCGCTCGGCTCGGCGTGTCCGCTAGCAAACGAGGTCGCAAGTCGAGTGCGGAGCGCGCATGCGCGAAATTACAGCGCGTTCCCGCGCGCCTGTATCGTTACCGGGGGTGCCGCGGCGTGTGTAGGCGGAGCAAGCGTGGGAAAAAAAATCTCAAGCGGGCTCTTAACATCTCCATTGGTAAATGCTCGAAGGCTACCTCTGATCTTTCATTACCTGTGCCCATACAAAAACAAAAGCAATTAGAAAGGTGTGTCAATGCCAGTGGCCTCACTGTTCTGTGCAGTCGAGTCGAGGCATGCATATTGCATACTGCATTCGTATGTCATTTGTTTGTATCATCGATGTATATTACTACGTAGTTTGTATGTGATAAGTGGGTCCGTATGATTTGATGGTCGTGATTGGAAGGTCGCATACTCGCATGCTCATGTCCCCTCCAGCTATTAGCACTTGAGTGATACATATTATGGTGTTTGTTTTGTAGGTAGTTCTATTATTTTGATTGTATCCTTATTTGGTAGGAGACATTAGACAAGGAAAACATGAAGTTAGATAATATCATTGCTGGTATCTTAAAACAAATACCTAGGTAGATTTTTTATATGTTATAGGCTAGCGTTTGACCACTATCTCACCTGTTGGTAAGTGATGATGCGGTCGAAGATGATAAGCAGGCTAGGCCCAGAATGGAACTGGCTCTCACGGATAGCTGCCCAAACACATTGAATGTTTTGGCGACAATTTTAATTAAGACAATTTTAAACCTAAGAGTGGTAGCTGGCTAGGTGGACACTAGATAGTGTCCTACCACCATGCGGGGGTTGATAGTTTCTTAACGATGTTATTCCTTCACCGGAGGGCCACTGTGAAAAGAGCACATACATTTTACGATAGAAAAACCCATTGGTGCACGGCGGGGTTTGAACTCGGTACCTCTGGCATCAAAGCCGACCGTTCTCCCAATTACGCCACTGGGCCCTCAAGCCGACCGTTCTCCCGATTACGCCACCGGGCCCTCAAACGGGTTCTAATTCTAACTTCCTACCCAAGAAAAACAAATTTATTTGCCTTTTTCCGGTAATGATGTTGGGTGCCGATCCAACAGTTCAGACGACGGGATGTGGATTAGACAAAGTCATAGAATAATAAACAGGCCAATTGCAAGTCGGACTCGCACTCGTAGGGTTCCGTACCACACTACAGAATTTTATAAGGTCGAGCAAAAAATACCACTATCATTTTTCGCCAGCAAATAATAATAATTAATAAACATTTTATTTCTTATAACGCCATCTAACGTCTAACAAAGGTGTTAGGGATCGACATTTCAATATAACGCCATCTATGGGACGTTTACCTAACTAAGCGTTCATAGATGGCGTGAAATGCCGAAAAAACTACGTTACGTCTTGTATGGGGACCCTCTATTATTTTTAACTTTATTCTGTTTTTAGTATTTGTTGTTATAGCGGCAACAGAAATACATCATCTGTGAAAATTTCAACTGTCTAACTATCACGGTTCATGAGATACAGCCTGGTGACAGACGGACAGACAGACGGACAGATAGACAGACAGACAGACAGACGAACAGCGGAGTCTTAGTAATAGGGTCCCGTTTTACCCTTTGGGTACGGAACCCTAAAAAGCAGCATTTATTTGTCTATGTAGCTACCTATCATGTCGGCGACCTCGGGTGACACACAAAACCCCCATTGAAATCATTCACCGCAAAACATGGCTCCATGTAAGTTTAGCCCCTCTGTTAGCTATGGTATTACAAATCACATTGTCTTTTGTTCAAGGTGAGTGAAGGCAAGCCTGTTAGAATACTGTTTCACAGACAGTTTGCTTCAAAGTACATACTACAAGTATGTAAGCAGAAACGTAGTGTACCTAGTACTTATTAAGATTCTACAGTAATGGCTCGTCCAAATTACTTTACCTATTGGTCTTATTGTCCAATTAGCCAATCCATTTTAAATTAGTGGGTGCCGGTACCTCATCCCATCCCATAGACCAGCAATCCGACATCAATCAGCTGAAATAAATAATCATCATGATATAATGTTACCTTTTTAGGGTTCCGTACCCAAAGGGTAAAACGGGACCCCATTACTAAGACTCCGCTGTCCGTCTGTCTGTCTGTCTGTCTGTCCGTCTGTCACCAGGCTATAGCTCATTAACCGTGATAGTTAGACAGTTGAAATTTTCACAGATGGTGTATTTCTGTTGCCGCTAGAACAAGAAATACTAAAAACAAAATAAAGTTAAAAATTAAAGGGGGTCCCCATACAAAAAACCTGTTTTTAAAAGCCATCTATCTAATTAGTTTCGGCAAAATGACATAGATGGCGCTAGTAAACGAGCCCCGTCTTTCTAGATCGCGACCAAACCAAATATTCTTGGTAATATCAATTAATCAAATATATGAGGTTGAAACTCTGTTATGTTTCGTATTGTACGGAACCCTCCCTAAGCGTGCGATAGGAGACGCGATGCTGATTCGCACTTGGCCAGTTTTATTATATTTCCATATCTCTCCATCCACAGATTATAGTTACTTAGTAAGTAAAGGGCCTCTTGATGTTGGCTTCGGCTCCGCCGAGCGTGTTACGTTACGACTCGAGATATGTATATATTTATTATCACAAAAGTCTGAGACTTCTGTGATTATTATAAAACCATTCAAGACTGGTATCTTACTCAGATGTAAATTATTCAACAAACAAATCTAACGAGAAGTATATTCTCGTACGTTACGGTCTAAAAACTTGAAATGACCAAAAAATGATGCCATTTGTCGAAATTAAATACAAATGGAGCTAATATTACAATTACACCTGTAACTTTCACCTAAATCCAGGTTACAGAGGAGATTTAATAGGAAAAATTAACTTATTGAAATTACACACTTTATTAAGATGTAGGTAGGTACCTACGTTTAGGCTGAGACATAATACAATATGAGTGGAGTAGGCAGGCTGACAACTGTATCGGATCGGATCATACATAACTAAGTTATTACTACGCTACCAACCTGGTCCAGACCTAAACACCCTAACATTATAGTAGTAGGTTAAGTACGAGTTTTGTTATGGTATAAGCGTAGACCTCATATAATAATATCGTTTTTCAGATCCACAACCATGACGAATATTTCTTGCATTGTTTTCAAAATTACCAGTCAACTGCTTGGGTCAACTCAGACATACTTAATTTATAAATAGGTATTCTAATGAGCCCGCTACTTTAAATACCTAGTTTCAGTACCATGGAGGTAAATACATTCATATCGATGTTCAGTATAGAATAAATAATAGTACCTACAAGTTTTAGTATAATATTTAGTTACGATTTTGTCTGACTTTGTTAAAGAGACGATAAAGAAATCTATAAAAGTGTAGTTTTTACGTTAAAATAAAACGCATAATAAATTTCCTGTCTAAAGCTTGATCAAGAACAAAACAGCTGTTCATAAATCATAAATCCATAACGTCTCAGTTTATATTAACCGTTTATTTTTACAAACAATAACCTCAAACATTTCTCCTGATTGCACGAAGTGTATGAGCAACTCGTACTCTGCGGGAGTCGGGTTATACGTAGTACCTATGTTTAGTTGCGCCCGCGCACACAATGGCGATTATATCAAATAAAAATAAAACCTCATGTTGACGTTAAAGTCGCGGTGAGTCAAGGGTCGAGCGTAATATTTATAAGGAAATACATTGCATGATGTAAAATAATAATGATATTTTACGTAGGATGAGTACTGAACACTGGCATAAGCAATGGCAATAATGCAGGTACCTACTGTACATAAATGTACAATTTGACTGATTAAGTCTTATCTAAACCCTATTTTTAACCGACTTCAAAAAAAGAGGAGGTTTCTCAATTCGACCGTATATATATTTTTTTTATGTTCGTTCGCGGATAACTTCGTCGTTTATGAACCGATTTTGATTATTCTTTTTTTGTTCGAAAGGAGATATCCCAAGTGTGGTACCATGGTAATTTTATCGAGGTCTGATAAGTATCTCCAGAGATATTGAGATAAACATCTCAAAATTGGTACTGAAAATGAATAGCGCGGCATTGAAGTCGGTTCTTTTTAGGGTTCCGTAGCCGAATGGCAAAAAACGGAACTCTTATAAATTCGTCATGTCTGTCTGTCTGTCTGTCCGTCCGTATGTCACAGCCATTTTATTCCGAAACTGTTAGGACTACAGAATTGAAACTTGGTAGGTAGATGTATTCTGTGAACCGCTTTCCGATTTTTATACAAAAATAAAAAATATAAAAGTTTAAGGGGGGGCATCCCATACATGGAACTGAAACCAAAAAAAAATTTTTTCTTCAAACCTATACGTGTGTGGGGTGGGGTGTCTATAGATAGGTCTTAAAAAATGACATTGAGGTTTCTAAAATCATTTTTTCTCAAAGTCAATCATTTGAAAGATAGGCGTGTCTAAAGTGGTAAAATGTGTGTCCCCCCCCCCCCCCTCTAACTTTTAAAGTATGGGAGTGAAAAATCTAAAAAAAATATATGCTGTAGATCTCAATAAAAACTAACAACGAAAATTGGTTTGAACGAGATACAGTCAGCAGTTTTAGAGATATGGCGACCGCAAAGATAAGTTTGTTTTTCATACAAACACTATGAAAAACAAAGTTAATTCTGTAGTTGCGAAAAATCATAATTATGGAATACTTAACTGTGTTACGGAACCCTACGAGTGCGAGTCCGACTTGCACTTGGTCAGTTTATTTAGTTTTTAAACGATATTATGTATCTTTCTAGCTTGTATAAGTTAGCTTGGCATAACTGAAACGTAAGTCAAAATCTGCCAAAATATGCCAGATTTTGACTTACCTTGGCGAGACCGGAGGCCGCAAGTCGCTGTTTAATTCCTAGCCGTGTATCAATGGATTTTTCTGTGTGCATTCATTACAGCTACAGCCTGCACAGTTAGTAGCAGCATAATTTCAATGTTCCAAATGTAATGTTCAATATTCAAAAGTCTAGGCCTAGCGTGTTCACCATCTTCGACCCCATAATCGCTTACAAGGCGAGATAGAGTAATGAGTGATCAAACGCATTAGTGATATAATAAAATCTCCTTACTTATCATATAGCCACAGAATAATGATAAGACGCTTTTTGATATATATAACAATGAAACTCAAATTAGATATAATAGAACGTGGCAGTACCTACCGCCCACCTATTTTATTTCAGGTAACCAACCCATAACATGCTACAACTAACAAGTACCGAGCCTTTATAGAAACCAAAGGGCAATCTTCGATACAAACGTACGTAGTTTCTTTGTGCGCCGTATCTACCTAATAAAAGGTCTATGTACCTAACTACTTACAAGTTATTATGCTCATATCATTGGCCATGTCATGACCTAGTAAAACGTCAATGTATTCTCGAGATGCTATAAACATCGGCGAAAATGAGGCTAGTGATAATAAAATGGCATTGCTGAGCCTCATTCCAGGACAGTGACCGACCAGCCAGACTGAAATCATGTGCCATTTTTTACAAACTTTTAATATAGGTCATATCTTGGAAAATAAATTTGTAGCTACCAACTTCCTGCCTTTCAATTGGGCTCAAATTTGGTGTAAGTACTTGCGTATCTACGGTGATAATGTAATAATTATAGTATCGAGCTGATCCCTACAACCCGGCTTCATTAATAGGAGCCGGGTTGTAGGGCCTGGAACCACAGATTATATAATAGTTAGGTTACACGTAACTGGAATTCCATAATGGCAAATGGTAGAACAGTCCAATTTGGGCTTTCCGTGTTATTAGTAGGTATATGTATGTTATCTTATCATTTTTTAGTGCGTTTTAACCGACTTCACAAAAAGGAGGAGGTTTTCAACTGGACTGTATTTTTTGTATATATGTTACCTCATAACTCCGTCAAATCTTAACTGATTTGAAAAATATTTTTTTTATTTGAGAGATTATGCCTCCCGTTTGGTCCCATTCAAATTTTATCAAGATCTGATAATCATCTATGAGATATGGAGATAAACAATATAAACAAATTTGATACCTTGATGACATGATTATGACTAGTGGATATTTTCACCATCGCGGCATGTGAAGTCGGTTTTTTTCGTTTTGTTAACGATCTTAAATTATCATTACACATGATAATGTCTTTACAAACAGAAGTTTTTAACTCGTATTTTATTTATGGAACCAGACGGCAAGATCCAATTTTTAACCGACTTCAAAAAGGGAGGTTTCTCAATTCTACCGTATGTATTATATATATTTTATGTTTGTTTGCGGATAACTTCGTCGTTTATAAACCTATTTTGATGATTCTTTTTTTGTTGAAAAAAGATATCCCGAGAATGGTACCATAGTAATTCCATTGAGATCTGATAAGTATGTCTAGAGATATGGAGTAATGGAGATAAACACTTCAAACTTGGTACTGAAAATTAATAGCGCGGCATTTTAAGTCGGTTCTTTTAAACGATGTAATAAATATTTGAAATTGAAAATTTGAAATTGAAATTTGAAATTGAAATTGAAGAATTAATGCTGAGGACTTTAATATAGTAAGCTGTACTGACTATTACTAGCGTCTTTATGAATGTAACTTAAAATTAGTTAAAATGTGAATACCGTATTTTCTACTTATGTGTTTATCATATTCGTGCAAAGTCGAATCAAATCCTTATAAGCGTTGTAAACTAAATTGTATTAGATTTAGAGGTATTAAAGCTTTACGAATGTATATTCAAAGATGACTTAACCAGACATTTCCGATTCCATTGTATTATTTATAAAACATCTTCGTATTAATTATACGAAGTTTGAGTAAACATTTATAATACATGACCCTGAACAATGGGTGACTAAATCAGACATACAGCTAGGTAGTAACTGGAAATTGAAATTCGATTTTATTAAAACATTTGTGTATGTAATTAAAAGTAACCCTTTAAGAGAACCTTTGAGTTTTTTTTTTACCCCTATTTAAATTCCTTGTTAACGTTTCATCATTATTCAAATTGCAAATAGTGAGAGTTAGAGGAAGATTGGGGAAATGTTGTGTCGAGTATCATTGGCGATCGAGGCCCAAGTCAATTTCTCGTTTCAACATTTTATTCTTGAGTTCTTTGTTCTTGTTATCAGGTGTAACTATTATTTATTCTGTGGCCGTATATGAATACTAAAAACAAAATATAATTAAATATTAAAAGAACGAGAACAACAACAACCCCATATAAGAAACTTGTTTTTTCGGCGTTTTTTGCTTGAACGTACCATATATAATATGTACCATAATAATAGATAGAGACTTGTAATCTTCACAAAGTATGTATTACTATGGCCGCTATAAGCAAATACTAAAAACATAATAAAGTTAAAAGGGGGCCTTTACAAGAAACATGTTTTTTCAGGCGTTTTATGCTCGATCTTAACAAACCGTAATAGATCATAAACTTGATATTTGCGTATTGTGTGTATTACAATGGTTGCTATAACATCAAATAATAAAAACTAAATTATATTAAAAAATAAAGGGGTTAACTATACAAAAAACTTATTTTTCCGACAAATTTTGTTCAATTGGAACCCTACGTGTGCGAGTCCAACTTGCACTTGGCCAGTTTATTTAAGTTTCATTATGGCTCCTCGATTAGTGTTTTTAGCCAAGTCATAAAGTCGAGCCAAAGTGACAATCAAGTAAGTTCAAGTCATATCAGGTCTGTGTAATCCTCAGTAAAGATGTGGACTTTACTGAAGGCTTCCAGTTGAACTTTATTGTGGAACGTAAAATAGTATGGTTTTCAACATTTCACATTTACCGGCACTTTGGTTTATTATATTTACACATGAACTCGTGGTAGAACGAAAAGTTTAGGAAAAATAAGTACTGACAATGAGAGCACACACATACTTTCTGACGTTGCCGCCAAATTCCTAATTTAGCTTCTTTCATATTAGATGTTCTGTTCTCATGGCCAAATTACCAATAAGCTAAATTAAACTTATTAAAGTGGTCTTAAGGTCCATTTTTACGAGTGTCACCTCCTAGTTCAAATTTATTAAAACTCATGAAATTGTAACTGATGAAATTCTTCGCTCCCATTCATAACAATTAAATGGTACGTAGAATTATTCTATTTACATCTATATAAATTGTATATTAAGTACCTAGATACTCAAATTTTAAATGTTTTCTCACTTGAGACGGTATAAAATCAAGATTTCTGATGTGAGGATTACGTGAGGTGCTGTTTTACATTTGGCACGTTGCCAGATCCAAAGGTATCTCCAATCCAAAGGTACCAATAGTTTTTTTTTAATGAGCTGAAAAGTATATTACGAACCATATCTTTTTAGTAACAAAAGCCTTATAAAGGTCAGAACTAAGATTATTCGTAGTTTTCAATATGGATACATCTATATAGGTACCTAAGCCATTTAAGTAAATGCGAAATGCGAATGAAGCTCGCAAAATAAAACAGCTGGGTTGGGCAGAATTTAAAACACTTCGTCAAGTCTTTAAATTACCGATGCCACAACGCTTACAGACATAAGTTTACCGACTGTGTCCTCCCTGTATGTTAAATGAGTAAAGTTCTTTACTCATGTGATAATGACATGCGGAGCTGAGATGTTGTCTCTGACGGATCTACTAACTCAAAGTCGATCAGCGAGCTCTCGAAAGGGCTATGCTCGGAGTTCTTATCTCTGAAGGATCGAATTTGAAATGAAGTCATTCGTCAGAGAACCAAAGGTTAAAATTAGCAAGCTGACGTCGCAGTGGTCTGGTCATATAAGTTGTAGAACCGTTAATCGTTTGGCTGGCTGCGGTTGAAAACGAACGAGCAGAAGCAGAGCAGAAGAATGAGCTCATTGACGTTCAACAGAATAAGCCTATGTCTAGCAGTGGAAGGAAATTGGCTGCTAGTGAAGTAAATGCAGTTCCTATGCTTCTCAACTAGTTGAAAGTATTAAAAGAAAGGAAAAAGTTGGTTACTTAAGTTAGTATCCTATTAAATTTTAGCAATAAATAGGTGCCTTAGTAATGTTCTATCACCAGTATTTTATTAGCTCGTAAAGAGATGGTGTAATCTAGTGGTATTGAGCGTAGATAAACACAGCATAATTTTTGTGCCATTAGCCATTACGATGACGATGGTTAATGTATTCAAAGTAAAAGTAGATGCAAACGGCACCTAATGTAAATCTTACGATATTCTTATGAGATGGGAAAATAATTTTCACATTCATTTCAAATTCTACTACAAACATATATTTTAATGCCTAAGTACCTACCTAATGAGATAGAACGTGTCTGACAATATCTACCTATTTCGTTTTCATATCGTGTGAAAGTTTGCTAAATATTGGGCTTTTAAGTTTTCTTGGTCCCTGACACTATCACTAGAATAATTATTTTCGAGATATTCACCATGACGTGTACCGTTTATTGTGAGTTTTCGATATTTCGGTGCTGTCACAAGCGCCATGTTCACGGCATTGACGGCACGGCACGAGCTAGCAGAGTTCGTCCGTGAACATGGCGTTATTTATGAAAATAATTCTAATAATTTGCTATTGGTTGATGCTATGATAGGCAGTAAAATAATATTTGCAGAATTATTCCGAAGTAGTTGCCGTTTCCCGCAAATAGCTAATAAATACTTAATTTTGGAAATGAAATTTTCTATTCCGTTGCTGAGTTTCCCAACTGACTGATGTGAAGTCAGGTAGCACTCGGCGGATAGGAAATAATCATGCTCATGCAGCGTTGCATTACCCTGCGCACCACAGCATAGGAACTGATAGTTATTGCAACATTACAAACACTGAAACAGAACTCTCCCTATTTCCTAACAAATGTAGGTGTTACAATAACTCTGCTCTAGACTGGATGCAGTGAACCACAGTTGCTTCACCGTGAACTCCTGTAATCGTTCATGTACGAGTATGTATAATATCGTGGCTTGGCTATATAGGTATATATTTAGTAATTTTACACAGTTTGTAAAAAATGTACATGTCTACATATTAGGGTTCACAAGATCCAGCAAAAAACGCCAAAAACAACACGTTTCTTGTGAGGATGTACTATTATTTATTCTGTGGCAAGGGGAACTCCTTAAATTTTGAAATTTATTTTGTTTTTATAATTCGTTATTTTAGTGGCCATTATATCCAAGTGTCTACCTATTATGGTTAAGGAGATACATCCGAATACCGAAGTATCTGTCAAAGTGTCTCTCAAAGTCAGCCAATTGTAATAAAATTAAAATTAACAGTCAAAGTTTTCTTATTAATCTTGGTATCCAAGGCAACATTAAATTACCTTTAATAGCAGAACAAAACGAACTCTCGATTGCAAAATTAAATTAATGAAATAGCTCAGTGGTTTCGACAATAGCAGTTTAACTTGTAATATCACGAATTTCGAGTTTTTCGACACTGTATTGTACCAATGTATTGATTGCAAATCATAGTATAGGCTCATGGTAGCGTGATCAAAGCAGTTAAGAAACCAATAAGTATAATTGATTACATTAACCTTAACTAAGCTAACGAAATTTGTAATTAGCTACCTTACGACGTTTAGAAGAATTGGCAGTAAGGTGTACCTAATGAAAAAATCTAATAATCAGGTAATACAATCTTAATATTTTAATTTCTTAGACATGGTTAATAATGATTAGGTATACCACAAAAGCTAAGCCAAGACTAGGCTAGGATCAGCACATTACACAGATGAATAGGAGATATTAATCAATTAATAATTAAGATAGTTTAAAAACTTAAACAACCGACTTCAATGCCCCGCGAGTCAATTTCAGTAGCAAGTTTGAGACGTTTATCGTCATATATCTGGAGATACTTATCAGATCTCGATGAATTGACAATGGGACTACCTCGGGAACGTACCCTACCGATAACAAAAAAAATCATTCGAATCGGTTCAGAATTGACAGAGTAATCGCGTAAAATACACAAAAAAAACATACAGATGAATTTAGAACCTCCTCCTTTTTTGTGAAGTCGGTTAAAAAGAAATGAATTTTCTTCTTCCAATGTTTCTAATTTTTTATGTTAATCTTAATTCGTAACCTCTTCTTCATTTTTGTGGCATTTTTTCTTAATAAATTAATGATTTGCTGAATCTATTCCCATTAGGTAGTATACAATTGTGAAACAACATACACTACCTATCGTTTGTTGTCCAGAAATAGCTTGTTTATCGACAGCTAATTTTATGTAGTAACAGTCATATCAATTACATGTTTGTCATATGACACCATCGCTGGACACCGGATATCATTGATTCATAGTGATTCCAGTATACCACTCACTTTGTTACTCAAGACTGATTCATAAAATCAACATACAACGTATGTTTACAACCTCAATGTTACGACAAAAGTCACCGTTGGGGAAAAAGGGCCAGATCTCGCTTGTGAAGTAATCTTGAGTTGAGATCAATTGTCATGTTTATATTTATAAGATAGATAAGACGTTTAAGATAATATGAATACTAACACCCATATGCATAGTCGGTTCCTCAAGATTTCCTCCACTCGACCTTAGTTGAGGTCACCTCAAGGAATTCTTAAAAACACCCTTGAAATCAGTATGTTCAGTTACGTCTTCACCCTCCAGTGAGGAACCTCCAGTAATGTTGAGTCGAGGTTGAGTGAAGGAATGACGTCATTAATTTATTTATTATATTATTATTATATATATATTAAAACTTGAAATAACCTTAGAAATAACTTTGAAAGCGCTGATAACAAGCTTTGAGGAGACCTTAAGGTAGATCGCAACGTACCTTGAGTTTGACAGTTCATTACTCGACTCGACTGAGGAATTTGCTCAAGTCGAGGATTTTTTTTTCTTTCTGCATACCGATTTTATCCTTGAGGTTGAGTCAAATCACATTCGAGTGGAGGAAATCTTGAGGAACCGACTATGCATATGGGTGTTACTGTTTATTTTTGTCCTTACAATAGAATCATATAAATGATAATGATAGCTGATAGGATTAAAAATGTAATTTGTAATTGTTTTTAATGAACGCGAAAGTAGCAAACTATAGAAAAGAAAGCCTTACTTTAATTGGTTGGAATTGCCTTAGGAATATTCTAGTCTCGGTCGTAGCAAATATTCATTCCAAGATCTCTCTAACAATTAAAATGAGTTACAAAAAAGAAAATATAAAAACTAAACTTAATTTTATTGCTTATATGTATGGCTTATATTTACGGAACTTATGCAGTGTGTGAAAAATATACGTCCACTGCAAACTTCAAGCCAGAAATTGAATCATATTGCAGCAGACGAATTGATTTTGTCGCGTCGACGCATCGCATCTCGTTGATACTGACTTCCGCCCGGACGCTGACCGATTAGCGCGAAATTTACTTTTATCAGGCACTTTGTTGCTTTATGTAAATATTTTTGTTTGAACCGAGAATACAACGAATTTACAAATGTATTTTTAACGGTTCTTCATACAACTTGACTCGTAGTTTTTATAAACGCTTTGAAAAAATAATAAGTGATTTAAGGTATTTGTACATTTTATTTATTTATGTCGCAAAATATGTAAAATTTATTTTGAGAACTTTTCGTAGGTAAGGTTAGGTTATTATATTACAGTACCACTACAGTTCAAGGAACTGTGGGTAGTTAGGTATGTATAACCGTGAGAATGTAAGCTCCCATAGGTAACTGTCCATATAAAAGTGTCCTTATAATGCACCCATATTAGGCAGTTCCTTTCTACTTATTGATATTGAGTCATTGCGTGTGACTAAACTTTTAAAGTTAATGTCATCATATGGGTACATGATTAGCTTAAATTTTGTTTTATTTTTGTTAAATTGTGACGTTGTAACTCGTATTACATACTTATCCTATGATTGTGGAAGCAACTCTTTATAAATCTTTCTTCTAATAGTTTGATCCTTGCTCTGTCATTTAACCTGATACATTTTCAAGAATATTTTTAAAATATCAGAGGCAAGATCTGTTAGTTATTTACAAAAAAAATTGATTTAAAATTTTGGTAAATTATTCTTCATACTGATGATTCATGTCATTGTTTCCATTTTATGAAAAAGCAGCTGTCGAGTCGTTTCCTAAATCCTATGATTCCAATTAACAAAGAGATAACAAATATTTTGAATTAAACTTAATTACTTCAAATTCTTCAATCGTCATACGTATTCAAATTATTTTAATTGAGCATTCTTTATTTGTTTTAGATCCAAATGTTCATTTGTTTTTCTCAACAATAACTATTTACATTTCGCTAGTTCTAGTTAGCATGTTTATAAACAAATTGTTTTAAACGCGAGATGACAATGTCATGAACAAGCCCCGGATGCGGGTTATCGAGGAGTAACAAGTTAGCTGGAGGACTTCCGGTACTCCATTGATTTGATAGCATCTTATTACCCGTCTACTTTGTCTTTTCCATCTATTGTAGAGAGGATGTGGTGTCCTTCATTTATATTTTATGGTTCTATTTTTGAATTGTTCTACTTAGGTACTGTATCTATGTCTTTTAATGACTTAATGTAATTATTGTTCCTAATATTGAAATATAGTTATTTTTCATGTATCCTGATTTATACTTGACTATACCTACTTACTTCATTTGTCACATTGACAATCCCAACAATGCTCATAACCCAATTTTCCCTATAACTAAAAATAACTCTTATGTCTAGCAAATAGCATTTATTATTTACATAAACACGTTTCATATAATTTATTATGTCAAACATAAGACGTATGACAATTATTTATTATTACTTAACTATAGTTGAAAGTTATGTGATGTAAGTAAAATTATAAATTCCCATATACATAGCGTGACTTCTATTCATAATTTGTCTCCCACGATGCTTTATTGTCATTTCACCTAATAAATTACTATTCTTACTAATGTACTGTTGTAATTTCGACTTAATTGCATATTATTACACTTTCACTTTTATTGGCTGGTCTACACTTAACACAAAGTTAAATTAATCAATTATATTGTTTGTATTGGTGCTTCTACATTTCTAGGCCATCAAATTTTGGCTTGATTAAAAGTTGCATTTTTATTTTATAAAATTGTCTTTATAAAGTTATTCGTTAGCTATCGCCTCAAAATATTCTGCTCCTAGCAACCCACCCCGGCTTAGCACGGGTAGAGCATATTGATATATGCCAAAACTATTTGCATCAGCTTGTTACGTTGAGTACCTATGAATTAACATCTTCGACAAATATCGTCATATATCAACCAATTTACACAAAACCTAACGAATTATACTCCTATACCATATACAGGAATCACTGTGTTAATTTATGAAATCGCATGAAATATGTTCAATCGTTTTTGAGATTATTGCGAATATACACAGGCATATGTACATACCTACAGATCGTTTTAATGTAGTGGGAGTTTTTTTTTCCCGCATTTTTTATTTATTCCACTTCCTAAGTTAACTATACAGTCTAAATAAGTACCTACAAAATTACAACTTGTTTACGCCATTTGCATATGAGCAATAATGAAGACAAAAATACGTAAGTTGTGATGAGACATACGAGTGAGTGTATGGAAAATTAACAAACAATAGAAACTGAAATATAAATTATTTACCGGCAACGCGATTTCACATAATTACTACCAACCTACTTTTTACTTTTTACCAAATCTCAATATTAGTTATTTTGCGCCTAAATCGTTATCCCAAAAGCCTCTTTACTCTCTTACCATCCCACATCAAACATAAGATTGTTACTGTGCTAATTGTTTGACTTAGGCATATTTTTATAAATTAAGTTTTGCTCGTTTGATTTGTAAATTTCTCCTTCAAAGTGTGGTTTGGTCACACTTTGAGGGTATAAATAAATTTCGAGTTTTCTTTATTTGATTTAACATTTCTCTAAATGTACAATACAATATTGGCATAAATAAATATGATTCAATCGATGAAACGACTTGGTTTCAAAATTCAAAACTAATAATTTTTTGTATTCTAGTTGGTACGAAGACAGGACATTTTACTTATGATTCAAATGCTGTCAAGGTTTCAAAGGACTTTGATACAAGGTCAAAAGTCGACAAAGGCGTTTATAAACTGAAAGCAGGTACAGAATCCGAACCTATCAAGTTCACCAAAATAAAAGGACTTACTTGTTAAAGGTAGCCTCGTACTGCTTTATTTCTTTCCTGGAGAACTCGTGAAACTCTGTGTAACAATTCACGAATTTATACTTTGGCTTGATTTCAAGGCCTTCCTCCAGCTTGTCATTGATTTCTTGCCGTCTGGAGAGGATCCCGGTGAGTTCGTCGGTTGCGGCCATTGATAATTATTTTGCGCGCCAAAGGCGAGGTTAAGAAAAACGGTGATTATTATTCGACGAAACGAGCGTGCGGTGAAGCGAGAGGCTGCCTTCGGCTGCGACGATAGGAAGACTGCGCGAATTGCGTGCGCCGTGCGCGAGTGCCGGCCGAGCCGAGCTGTAGGCGCTGTAGGTAGCCGAGTCGGGCCGTGGTCACAGATTATATAATAGTTACTAAGTAACCGCGTTCACAGATTAGTTGTACTCCGCAGCCAGGCCAGTCAGTCAGTGCCTCGCACTCGCTCCCTCGCCCTAAGCCGCGTTGCGTTGGTCGCGGGTGAGACAAATCGACGCGGAAGAAAATGTGCCGCGCATACTATTTTTAACCGACTTCAAAAAAAGGAGGAGGTTCTCAATTCGTCGGAATCTCTTTTTATGTATGTTCACCGATTACTCGAAGACGAGTGAACCTATTTGGAAAATAGTTTTTTTGTTTGAAAGGGTATAGGTACCTAGGTACTTCACAGGTGGTCCTATTTAAATATCGTCGAGATATGTTCAGTATCTCAAGAGGTATGGAAATAAACACCTCAAATTTGGTACTGAAAATTAATAGCGCGGCATTTGAGGTCGGTTCTTTCAGTTTTTTAAACGATCTTAAATTATACGAATGTGGCGGAACGCGGTGCGTTTATTTTTTCCGTACTGTAGGGCTATTCTGTGAGCTAGTTAACGCATCTCGCAAGCGGTTAGATTTGCATTGCATACATTTATGTATGCGTTTATTTCACCGCAATGCGCGCACTTCTATAACACTCTGTACTTTACAGAATATGCGTAACAAAAACGTAACGCAGTGTGCGCTAGGCCTTAACCAATATTAGGCCTAGCACGCACTACGTTGCCTTTTGTCAAACATAATACATATCTGCAAATTCTACAATAGGTACCTTACTATTTACTTTCCATTACACAGATAAGCAACTAATTGTTTTTACTAAGTATTTCATGGTAGGCTCCAGCGTCAATAGTAAAATGGGTATATAAGATTATGATTGGGAACCTCCTCCTTTTTTAACCAACTTAAAAAAGGAGGTTCTCAATTCGTCTTAATTTTTTTTTATGTAGTTACTTATGATTTGGAAAATTCTTCAATTGTTTGAAAGGGTATACTTCCCAGGTGGTCCAATTTAAATTTCATCGAGATTTGATAATTAAGTACTTATCTCCAGAGATAATGCCCATAATGGAGATAACATCTCAAACTTGGAACTGAAAATGACTAACGCAGCATTTGAATTCGTTTCTTTTAGTTTTAAAGGACCTTAAAATATTTTCAAGTCGGTTAAAACAACGTATTAATCCAAAGATAGAATAGAATAGAAAAATCCTGAAAAAATAAAAAACACAAAAATTAAGTTGCACTTTACTTAGAGTAGTACTAAACGGTCTTATCGCTCTAAGATGTCAATAATAAATTTCTGATATAATGATTTTTATCAATAAAATATCATAGATATGTGGATGTCATTGTAAAAAAGATACGTTTCGGTCTGTATACAATAATGTTTTAGGCTAGAAATAATAAGCTATAGTTAGGATTTTCCACCAATTGTTCCTGTTTTTCTGTTTCTCTAAAGCAATGAAGTAATTTAAAAACAAAGCATTTTGTACCCTTAAATTGTGACTTAGCACTTGCAAAACAGATAATATTAGTTCACTCATATCGCAAACTGAACTCAAACCTATTTATTTCAACCGTAGGTTATCTAAATATGTATTATTTTAAAGTTAACATTTATTTAGTAAGCGTTTAACACTCAGTGTAGTTGTGTGTGAATTTATCAAGTGATGGCATCTTCAAAAAATAATCAAAATTATAGAAATCGACAGCCATCGTTGAATTCTATAAGGTTTGTATTTCAGAATGTCAGAACTCAGAAGTTGTTTTCTGGTCCTGTGTCCTGAAAAATCACTTGATGTTTTTGTTCCTAACTACGGGAAATTGCTCATGTGTTTGTTTGTTTTTGGGGTTCCGTACCTCAAAAGTAAAAAGGAACCCTTATAGGATGACTTTGTTGTCAGTCGGTCTGTCCGTCTGTCAAGACCCTTTTTCTCAGAATAGCGTAGAGCTATCAGGTTGAAACATATATATATATATAGATAATCAAATACTCGGATTTGAGGTATCTTTCAGCTATGAAAAAATTACCTTGTAAGTCACCGCGATTAAAAGATATGACCGTTTACATCGCATATTTTGCGATTTTACATGGGAATCAAAACATGTTTTTACGAGTATATATAAAAATTGTCTGAAGTAATGAAACACACAGTTACGTGTATGGTTGGCATCCCTACTTTAATATTTTTTTGATAGTCTGACGTCAACGATTGGATGACAGCTGAATGGTTCATTACTTTTGTTTTTTTTTTTAAATCATAGCGCTAAATTCTGCTTTTGCTATGTTTACTTGATAATTGACATATATATGATATTATTAAAATATATATTATTATATATATTTTATGATTTTGACGTGTATATGTGCGTATATTAATACTGCCTACAGACTGAATAAATGCTTTGATTCTATAGGGCACTTTTCGGTTCTTATTGTGCATTGACCATGTCTAGGTATCTGTCTCGGGATCTTGTCTTTTAACCTATGTAGTCAGACAAGTTGGTAGGTACGTAACCCCTCGGTGCGCGAGTGGAACTCGTATCGTGGAACAGCCCATACTTATAGCTTAAATACTTGAATGTGAAAATGTAGTTACGTTGCACCAATTTTAATATAAGTAATTTTGCTGTGCAGCTTGTTTAGGTTTCATATGTTGTCTAATTTTGTACTTTACGGCAGCACGAAATGGAAAGTAGATTCTTATAGCACGAAACGCAGGGTCGAGGTAGACAGACGAGCAGTTATTACAGTATGTCGACAAATACATCTACTGGGGCCAGATAGTTTCCTTGCAAAATCGGAAAGATAAGGAGATCGGTTGCCGAATTGTAAATGCCTGGAGGAGCTACTGGTCCACGATGACACTGATAAAGGGCAAACTTCCTTTGTTACTAAACCGCACCCTAGTCGATATGTGTATACTGCCTGTTCCTACGGTGCTCAAACCTGGTCATTGACAGAACACAGAAGTCCAAGCTCAGGGTTTGTCGGAGAGCAATGGAACGGAGCATTCTTCGAGTTCGAAACACTACACTCCGTTCCAAAACAGGCATCACAGACGCAGGTTTCAAATGTTCGAAGCTCAAATGAGACTGGGCAGGGAATGTGGTCCGTGTTCATTATAAGCAAGGTGGGCCAAAATCGTTACTGATTGGATGGTCGACGCCGTGGTTGATCACAAAAGAGGTGAGGACATAGTGGCCCACCAGTCTGGTTAGAGTTTAAACAAACAGCCATATAGAGAGATTCGTGAAAGGCTATGGGGAAGACCTTTGCCCAGCTGTGGGACACAACAGGTAAAAAAATATAATTCGAAGTAGGTACCTAACTACTTTCTAATTAATGAACGAAACGAATTCCCAAAGTTGTCCATTATAATTATAAATAACGTGCCTAAATTCAATGTCCCAATAGAATAGATATGAGCTCAGTGTGTTTACCATAAATTATTAAAAGTTAAAACATTCATTGGAACAACAAAGAAATACTTGCTTGCATATAAATAGTAAACATATTAATTAGTATTCATAATAATGAATTCCTTACACATTAGCAGATAGATATAAAAGAAGAGTCTAGCTGCAGCTGCTAGATAATTGGCAGACAAATTTTGAATATATCTTCTTAACAATCAGTTCGTCATAATCTGGCGCGGTGTAGTCATTTCGCAGACACAATTAAAATAGGGTCGTAATTAAAGTCAGTTGAATGGTAGGTAGTTACTCTCTGAATACAACACATCTAGTTGTTATCAATTTGTGGTCAAGTGATTGTCTGACCTAAAATAAAAATGCATGACATGCGATGCTGAAAATCAATAAGAAGAAACATTTCAACCTCGATACATATCGTGTACTTTGCCCACAAATTATACCTTATCTAATATCTAAGCATGTATGATCAAAATAATTTTTAGCTGAATGTCAATAACATTTAGATTTCTATCTAGGTACCTACCTACTTTGGAAAAAGATAAAAGGTTTCACGACAGCACAGAAGTGCTTTTATTATCGACACGCAATATTTGCATGTACATATTTGCATAAACTATAAACACTACCTATGACAAAATAAGCCATTACAAGGTATATTTGTGGCTATGATGTTTCTAGAAATTTAATTCCATAATTGATAAGAGTCCCACGGGATCGCGGGACACAAATTAGCGATTTTCGCCATGAAACTAAAATTTAATTAATTTTTGTTTGCCTTATTCGCTTTAGTCATCCTTTGGCACCATGAGGCGACACTCGAGGTTGTGCTAAACCTATTTATTTTTCTTTATTTAGAAGTGTGTGCAATGGTGCATCTTTTATTCATCATATCTCAGTTACTTGGTTATATTGATAATATTCGGCATTTTCCGCTCAGTGCTGAATTACTGTTGTTTTCAAATTGTGTTCATAATTTTATTAAATTTCTTTTTTTTCTGTAATCTAAATATTGTATCGATATTTGGTAAATTTTATGTTTTTTATATATTTCATATATAATTAGGTATATTACATATTAAAAGTAATTTCAATAGTTATGTGTTAATCCACAGAGCCGATGAAGTTAATTCTAAGTAGTATTAAAACAACAGCTTACGATGCTTCGGTCCCCTAAAATGTCAAAGATCTTTCAACTGCACCCTACAAACTTCAGCTTATGTAGGTATAAGATTGTTTGTAATATTGAAAGAGCAATACTCGTATACTTTTGTTTTAGATCTGCAAGTGTTGGCAGAGAACCAGAAGATGACTTGGAGAAGAATAAAGATCAGGATGTGCCTCCTCGAAAATTATCCAAATATATGCGGAGACGTAATTTCATTCACGAGTATCTTATAGATTACACTGCCAATTCTAATCTTCATGGTCTGAAGTATATCGGTGAGAAAGAGCGGACTTTCATTGAAAAGTAAGTTCATAAAGTTTTTCTGAGTCTAATTTAGTAGGTTTTAGCACATGTTTTAATAAGTATATGTCTAAAACTAAAATTGCTCTAATTGTCTGCATGGGCCACAGAAATATTAATAATATTGATATATTTCTGTGGCATGAGCACATTAAACTAAATGTCCATATCTACATAATTTTCAACTCCTTCTCGGTCTGTTTCGCAAAAATTTTTAAAAATTACTATTTAGTATCTGAGTGACAAATATGATTTCACAAATGTTAAGTGAAAATGTTCTTTGTTTTTTCCAGTAGTTTCCAATATTCTCATTATCTGTTAGTACCTATAAAATACATTTAGATTTTCTCAATCTTAATTTTAGGAATGAGATGACTTTGTAGGTATAGTACGATGACATGATTTCTTCCGTAAAACACTCGTACATTCATTTAATTTTAATTTGCTGCAGAATATTTTGGCTCTTCATATTCATATGCTGTGTGGTCCTCTGTGCTGGTCTGATAAGGAAGGTCTGGATAAAATGGAATGAAAGTCCAGTGATCGTGAGCTTCGCAGAGAACCCAACACCGGTTTGGCAGGTACCGATATACCTACTGTCACTCTTTCCTTTCTAATCAATGAATTTTCATTGCAATACGACGAAAGATAAAACATGAGAGAAATTGCCTTCATATTTAAAGCTTACTGTCGAGTTTCAATTGATAATAATGAACGTAAATTATGTAGCTTTAAATAAGTTACTGATGTTATTTTATGCTTTCACACTCTGTTGGGTTTTCTATAATCCTATGTATGTATTATATATCTTATGATATTATATCGCGCGAAATTATGGGCTTAGTTGTATCCCGAAATCCCAATCGTTGTTTGTTCATTAAGAAGCAAATTACAAGTTCTACTATTTCAGAAAAAAATATTGCGAACCCTACTAATTCCGAAAACTTACGTTGGAAACAAACAACTAAGTAGTTAGATGCCTTTCAAAAGCTACGTAAACTTTACAAAACGTGTCCAATTCTACTTCTCAGCTATTATGTTCCTTGATCTAACTTCACACTACTCACCTACCTTTACGTTCGTGCAAGTTTGTCCAATAAAAATAAATGAATGACGGCTCAACAGCCTCGATCCTCGGGACCATTCTATACATATCCGACCGGCTGGGATCAAAAAACTTACCCTACTATTTGCAGATACCGTACCCGGCGGTGACTGTCTGCTTCGAAACTAAGGCCATGCAGACGAAATTCAATTATACAGAATACTACCACCTGTATCACAATAACGAGACGTATAATCAATTGACTGAGGAGCAGTAAGTAGTATATTTTGTTAGAAATTGAAATTAGAAATTCGTAAGCGGAATAACATGTCGGGCTACAACCAATTCATGTAGTATAGCGACCGAAATTGTTTTTAAACATTTTGCTTGTATCTTAAAACGAGTCGCCTGAATTTGATGATTCTGCTGCTGTGGGACGGTCAAGGGGGTTTGTCTTGATCCTCTCAAATAGATTTTAGCTGCCGGAGTTAAGTCAAAATATTTTAAATTGATATTTTTCTATTTGTAAATTAGCGTGAAAAACTTGCAAATGCGTGAAATGGAACGTAAATATTAGGTTACTGACACTAAGGCAACACACTATAGAGAACAGCGACCACGCGTCACCAGAACCGACTATTGCGTTTAAATTAGTTACAGAAAACGTTATCTGTATATATCCGTGATTTTGATTTAATGAAAAGTCAATTAGTTAATTTTCATTAAAAAATTCTTAATTTTTTCTCGTCAACTATGTTCCGCGTTTCTCCGCGCACGCACAATTTTTTAGTACCTAACCTGAATATATTAAAATATTCATATCTCCTAAAGGGGGGGGGGGGGTTCACAACTTTACGTTTAAGAAGGGGGTTCTACCTCTCTCCCTTCCCCCCCCCCCACTCCCCTCCCTAAATCAATGGTGTTTCAACAGAGTAGCGTCAATGAACTTAGATATTAATTTTTTTAAAACTATGCATTTCCAACGCCGAAAATGGCGCGGGGGGGGGGGTTCCTCACGTCTCCCCCTCCCCCCTTCCCCTCCACTTCCCTAAATTTAGGCGACTCGATTTAAGGTTTTACCCAAACATTTCCTTCACTTCATTCTTTACTCTTTTGTGGGAAATACGAAGTCAGTATAAAATTATGATTCAGATTTCAGAATAAATGTGGTTAGTGTTTTGCGTCACTATATAGCTGAGTATAGAGTATATACACGTATAAGCTTGAGTGTCTAATTGACTCACGGCCGGCCGTATTCATGAAATTTTGACGAAAGCATAGATAGCGGTGGATTTGACACCAGTAAAATGTTTTACTTTGAATACACACGATGCGTTCGCGAGCATTGTTAGACCTCATACTTCATAGTGTTGTCTATACTAATATTATAAAGAGAGAACATTTGTATTTTTGTATTTTTGTATTTTTGTATTTTTGTATTTTTGTATTTTTGTATTTTTGTATTTTTGTATTTTTATATTTTTGTATTTTTGTATTTTTGTATTTTTGTATTTATGTATTTTTGTATTTTTGTATTTTTGTGTGTTTGTATGTTTGTAATGATTTGGCTCAAAAACTACTGAACCGATTTAAAAATTTCTTTCACTAATACATAGAATGGACTTTCAGAATGAAATAGGCTATATATTATCCCGTTTAAATCAAAGGTACATTCGTGGAGACCTAATTTGCAACCTAAGTCGGCAAAAAAAACGGTCGAAAAAACACGTTTATTACGAACGCTGCTCAATTGAAAATAGATAGAAGAATATTTTCTATGGAAGAGTTATACAACTTAATAAGACCTACAAAAAAGTCCGCGGAAGCATATGTCTATCTCTTAAGGTTGACTCACAGTAACCATTTTAATCTTAAAATTTTTGTTAAAAAATATTACATAACTTCCAAGGCTATTTTCAAGTATATAGTATTAATCCTTATCCAAATAATTACGTTAATTAGCTTGGCCACATATTATAGATTAAAATTGTCCCTCACAGTATATTATTCAAATGAAAACTCTAGAAGATATCACAAATTTCACATACACGCATCGCAAAATTAATAAAATATTTGCAGTAAAACCACAGATTAGGTCATAGTTACTACGAAAATATTATTATAAGCTTAACTATGCTGTAGATCCCCATCGATCACAATCAATTTGAAGTCAATATAGTATAATAATATGATCTATTGTATAAAATAATATTGATCTATATATACATAATAATATAATATTTTAAACCACCCCGACTGATCTATGTATAATCTTTTCTTTAAAAGCATTCCAATGACTCTAAACACGACATTTAAAATCTGAGCTGTAAGTTGGTGAGGATTTGAGTATTCTTTAGAGTCTAGGAGTTGTCCCAGCATCCGGTCAATGTTCCATGTTCTTACAATATCGTTGAAGAAGAAGATTTTCGAATTGATCAGACCTATGAAAGTTGATTTCATAGCGCAATTAACTAGAAAATAGCTCATAGTTTTATAACGATTGAACGAATTTTCATGAATCATATCTAAGAACACTCTCGATGAAGACATCTATCAAAGAAATAATAAAACTTTCCAAGTGCGAGTCAGACTTTGTCCCGCACACGGAGGGTTCCGAACGCCATCTATCGAGTTTCTAACGAACTTCTAACACCAACTAAGTAAACGTTAACACAAAGGTAGAATAGTATTATATAGTAGTAATAGTAATAGTAGTAATAGTAATTGTAGTAATTAATATTATTAAACATCTGGTTGACCGAGCTTTGCTCGGTATTTTTTGCCGCTTAAACAGACAAATATGACTCTTCCCGACATCTATTGACGAATAATAATACTATTTTTTTTAATTGAGAGCAACTAACTGCTTTACTGATACAGTACTTCTACTCGCCAATAGATGTCGGGAAGAGTCATATTTTAAGTTGATTATCAATAAAGTTGATTATTGAAAACACGAATAAAACAACATTTTCTGAAAATGACTCCTAGCTAGATCGATTTATCGCCCCCGAAATCCCCTGTAGGTATACTAAATTTTATTTAATCGTTGGAGCCGCTTCCGAGATTCAGATTAAGGTAAAGACGATAGCGCCATCTTAGCAACTAGATAGGTGGCGCTGCGCTATCGTAAAAAACTTTTTTTAAACTTTTCTTTAATTTTTAACTTTGTTCTGTTCTTAGTATTTGTTGTTATAGCGGCAACAGAAATACATCATCTGTGAAAATTTCAACCGTCTAACTATCACGGTTCATGAGATACAGCCTGGTGACAGACGGACAGACAGACAGACAGACAGACAGACAGACAGACAGACAGACAGACAGACGGACAGCGGAGTCTTAGTAATAGGGTTCCGTTGGTACCCTTTGGGTTCGGAACCCTAAAAACTATCAATAATAAAAACAAAATCGGTTCATCCGGTTAGGTGCTAAGATGCTACAGACAGACACACAGATACACACTTAAAGCGTATATTACCTCTACTTTTTGCGTCGGGGAACGCCGTAAGGTTAAGGCGGCAGATGTTCTCTTTGGTGGTAAGCTACTTTTTGGTAGATTTAATGATCCCACTACGACTGTACGAAAACTCATGATTCATGAATGCACATCAAACTTTCATTGGTAGGTATATAGCTAGGATTAGAACCAACGACCGTCGGGTCAGAATCAGGTTAACTATCCTTTACGCCAAAGGGCCGTCCAATATCACTACGTAAGTATTATAAAACAAAGTCCATCACTGCGTCTGTCTGTCTGTTCGCAATAATCTCAATAGCTACTGAACGGATTATCCTGCGGTTTTCACCAATAGCCAGAGTGTTTATGAGGAAGGTTTAGGTGCATAATTCGTTAAGGTTTTGTGTAAATTGGTTGAAATATGACGATGATTGTTAAATATGTTCATATTTTATATTCGATGCAACAAACTGCAAATGCAAATTTTATATTTGTTCTACCCGTGCGAAGCCGGGGCGGGCTGCTAGTTTGTGAATAAAGGTACGAACACACCGCAGCGTCCTGCGTGCGTGATCTAGGCGGCGATCAGATAGCGCAGTAGTATGTGTAGCGACTGGTTCACACTAAACGCGATCAGAAAACAATTGAAAACTAAGTTTCGTCTAACAAATGAAATGTATCAAAGAAAACCAGAAAACTTCAACCATACCTATGTGATTGGTTGAAACGACAAAACACGATAGTATAGTGTAGCCAAGAAGCTTACCTTTGCGTAGTATTATTATATTATTATTCTATGCCTTTGCCCTAGCAAAAAGGACGAGTGTAATTAATAATTTATTATAACCGAAATGTGAATTTGTACGTGTTCCATAGACGTAACCTTTACGAAGACGTGTCGATGGTGTGCGATGATCACTTGGCTCCACCAAACGGCCGCAAATTCTCCTCTGGATATGACACCGTCCAGAATATAAAAGAGGTAAAGTTATTTATTGGTAACATCGACCTTTTCCTTCCATTTATTAAAAATTAAAATACATATATGACATATTTATTTTATTATAATAGATAGATATTATTCGCCAAGCGGTGGATTAATTAGCCATTGAAATTCCCAAATATCCGTATGTATTTAAAGGTTTCTCCAAACATGACCGATGTGTTCTTCGGATGCAAATGGAAGGACATTCCAAGTGAGAACTGCTCTGAACTCTTCTCCCCCATACTGACTGAGGAAGGTCTCTGCTACACTTTCAATACTTTGGGATCTGATGAACTGTTTAGAATTGAAAAGTGAGTAATTTTTTAATTTTATTTATTTTGCCTCTTTTCAATAACAAATAATTCAATTAACTGCTGTGTGTGACATACCTGAAGATAATTTAAATATTTTACTATACTAAGTACTACTATACTATACATCTCGGGATATTAATGTAACTAGCATATAAAAAAAGTTACTGGATAATATTTATTTCATACGCAAGTTTACACAACGAGTACCCGTATCTGGAACACCAAAACAAAGCGAAGGCCTGGAGCTTAGAAGAGGGCTATGGGAAGTCGGAGCCAATCGAAACATATCCTCATAGAGGATCTGTAAGTAAATTTTTTGCTAGAACCTTTTCTTATATAATTAAGTTAGTTCAAGTTTAAAAACTAAAATAACCGACTTCCATGCCCCGTCAGTTTCAGTAGCAAGTTTGAGACGTTTATATCTCTAGATATATCTCTAGAGATACTTATCAGATCTCAATGAAATTACAATGGGACCACCTTGGGAATATTCCTTAGCGATTAAAAAAAGAATCATTCGAATTGGTTCACAATTGACGGAGTAATCGCGTAATATACATACAAGAAAAGGTCGAATTGAGAACTTCCTCCTTTTTGGATGTCGGTTGAAAACGTTAAGTCTTTCGCTTGGCTTGTAGACTTTCACTGTTTTCTTTACTATAATAAAAGACAAAATTCCACAATTATAAATAAACTGGTCAAGTGCAAAATTTACCGAAATTAATTAAAAGTAAAAAATATTCCCCAAAACGGAAACTTTGTCTGATTTGTTTCCCTTTCAGTACAGAAGTACTTGACTACTGTATCTACTTGTGATGTGGGTGGAATCGTGTTAGTATGGAAGTGGAAGACGTGGCAGAACAATGCCGACCTACCCGTCTGCCGAGTTGACTGGCATCGAACATATTCAAGGATTTATCCGAACCGAACGTCCTTATTTTCAATTGCATACTCAAATATCAATCTTGTCCAATCTATTTATATTGGAGGGTCATTATTAAAAGTTGGAAGTAAGGAACTTTTTTTAAACATTACCAGACAAGCACTTGACCGCTTTCTCACCTATTGTTATGTGAAGATGCGGTCCAAGATAGAATCATTCTTATCTGGAATTGGAAGAGGGCAGTGAGACGAAGCGCTGAACAACTGTCTTTAGTCCAATCCAAACAGCGCAACTATCCCAACCAGTCTTCCATTCTGGCTGGCACTGAACATCTTGCCAGAACTCGTTGTACCGATTGGCGACATGTCTGTGTCCAATGGGTGGTGAACCACGGCCGAAGCCTACCACAAGTGGTCACTGGTCACACAATTAGCACAAACCCAATAACATGTGGGGTAGTTAAAGGTGTATGCCTACGGATGCAGGTAGGAAGGCTACCATCAATAACCACCATGCTCATATTACATCTACTTACTAAGTAAGTTGGTACTTAGTTCACTAGGTGCAGCTGCTTCTTATCTACGAATAAGTTTGGCAAGTTTTCACGCACTTGCCAAGCGCTGTGAGATCGCTTGCATCGATCGATTGTTATATTTATATAAGTTTCGTCGCTGTTCAAAATGTAGCTGTAAATATGTCATATTTCTCCACTAACCTAAAAATATATTCCTGGACATAACCATAACATGTTTCACAGGGCTACGGCGTTAAATCGGGGTTAACGTTTCTATTAAAAGCTTACGGAGTTGACTTGGACTACTTGTGCAAGGGACCGGTGCAAGGTTTTAAGGTAGGACTATTTGTATTGATTTAGTCTAAAACAAAGATACTCTTATCTATCTTATGATTACATATATCTGTCTTAGCTATCAAAGTCCGAAATCCGCTCGAAGCGTTAAGGTCGAGTAAATTCGAGTCAAGGTATACGTGAATTAGAACTAGTATAATAACATAGTCTACTCAAATTAAACAGATGGTGAGGCATATCGAAGTTCAGTCTAAATTACTATCAAAAAGTACGTCCCACCATCAAGGAGAAATTCTGCCGCCATAAACTTACGGTGTTCCGGCAGGACACAGCCCATGAGAGTCAGACTATTCTAGGCCCAGCGTGTTCATCTTCTTCGACCACATCATCGCTTACCACCAAGATAGTGGTCAAATTGTAGTCTATCAGACAAAAAATCTGGCCAAGTGCGAGTTGGACTCGCCCACCGAGGCTTCCGTACCAACTTCTCAAACTAGGTGAAATAAAAGAAACTTACCTATCTTTTCAATTCAATCCCTAGACCAATGCCTAGACACTGCTAATTCACCAACCGCAACTAATAAGTTTGTAATAGTAAATTCGCATTTTTTGGTAATTTAACCACATATTTACGGTTTTCAGATTTTTCCTTTTCCTTTAAGGGTTCCTTTTTAGGGTTCCGTGCCTTAAAAGAAAAAAAATAAACCTGTAAGTCAACGTGATCAAAAGATATGACGGTTTATGTTGCATATTTTCGCATATTTTGCTATTTCAAGAGAATAAAAACCTATAGGGTACTTCCCGTTGCCCTTGGAATAAATCTGTCTACCGTAAATATGTAGTGTAATAACTAAAAAAAGGTTAATTTACTATTACAAACTTATTATTTGTAGTTGGTTCAATACGTTTTCTATATATCGAACTGCAAAGTTAAGTTTGTCCTTTAACCTAATATGCAACGTTGGTACGGAAGCCTCGGTGGGCGAGTCCAACTCGACTTGGCCGGTTTTTTTCCTTTTAATGTACGGCACCATAAATAGAAAAAAAAAAGATGCCGTACCTACCTGATTGTACGAATTCAGTTTATGCAACCTGTAACGCAAGAAACATTATATTGATGATACCTTAGTTACCCTTTAAACAATTATTTATCTTATCTTATTTGACAGGAATGATGTTAGGTAAATGGTTATTATTCCACAGATTCTTTTACACAACGCGGCGGAGTTGCCAAGGCTTTCGCAGCAGTACTTCAGATCGCCACTAGACCAAGAAGTTGTAGTCGCTGTGAAGCCAAAAATGATGACCACTTCAGGTGGACTTAAACCTTACGACCCTACGAGGTAAGGACCTACAGATATTATATAAATCACGTTATAGGTACTAAGCTAACTATGCTCACTTTGTAATATACTCCTGTATCAGTAGTTCCTGTTGTAAAAGAACAATTTAGGCAAATGTATTTCAGAATATCTAATGTAGGTATATATACTTTTTTTTTAATATATCTTATAGGCTAGCGTTTGACCACTATCTCACCTGTTAGTAAGTGATGATGCGGTCGAAGATGGTAAGCACGCTAGGCCTAGAATGGGAACTGGTTCTCAAGGATAGCTGCCGGAACACAGATATGTTTGGCGACAGATTTTCTAACTTGAGGGTGGTAGCTGGCCAGGCGGACATTAGATAGTGTCCTACCACTATGCGAAAAAATAAGCTAACTAAATTAACTTAACTTATATGTAATTAATGTATTTAACTTCCTCTGCAACTTTTTAGCGATTGCACGCTTTGAAGGTTTGTGTTGTGTTGTTGTCACGATGTTTTAATAATGTCAGATACCTGATACCTATTTCATGAGGCGATTCCCTGGGACTGTCCAGTGCTTAGCCACGATATAACAAACTAATATGTAATAAACAAATAACACGAAAAAGTTTATTTTCTAGAAATTTTCGTGCATTTAGACGACGCAATATCGTTCCGGGAAGCATATCCAAAGCATCACGCAATAAATAAAACGTCATAAATAATAATACGTCAGGAAATAATAAAATTTTATTCCCAGACGACAATGCTACTTCCCAAGTGAGCGGTATCTGCGATACTTCAAAGTGTACACGCAAGCTAACTGCGAGATGGAGTGTTTGTCTAACTTCACGTACACTAGATGTGAATGTGTGCATTTTGGGATGCCTCGTAAGTGTTACTTACTCATTACTTTGACACTATGGTAGTTGCATACAATTTTTCGAAAACGTTATCGAGTGACGCCGACCTCTGCCCCGACCTGTGGCCCTGTTAGTCCTCTAAACCGGGGAATCCTGGAAGGATGGCAGCCTTATATACCTACCGGAAGGACGGTATCTACAGTTTAGTTATGACGGCATTAGTGGTTATTGTATTGGCATCACAAATGATGGGTGCATCCGGGACGGGGAAATGCGCGCTAAGCGCCGCTCGCTGAAATACCGCCTCAATGGAGCAAATAACGAGTTCACACGAGGCAAATTAAGTTGTTCAACTGGCTTGGGATGAACAATACGATACTTTTATTTCTTCAAAAAAACTTCTATTCCAAGTACTTTTAGTATCAATACTTTGGAACGGTTACCGAGTAGGTAATAGTTTAAATTACCCGTATCGTTATTTATTACCCGACTGCAAAAGAATAAGGGTTATGTTTTTCGAGTGTATGTATGTATATTTCTTTAGAACGCCCTATAGGCCGGCAATCTCGTGCGCGACCGTCCCGCGGGGTGACAGACGGTGGCAGGGACGAGGTAGCGGTCATTCTAGCACACGGCTACACACGCTTCCCTTCCCCGCTACACCACCCGCTACCCGCTGACATCTTGGGTACCTCGTCCCCGCCACCGTCCGTCACCCCGCGGGACGGTCGCGCACGATATTGCCGGGCTATAGAGCCTAAACGGCTTGTCGTATTTTTATGTGAGTGGTGTCAATAGATTCGTCTTAGTCGTGAAGGTGACACTGGATACATCAAAATTGAAAAAAAAACTAAATTAAAGATTTTTGGCGCCACAACGTAATCTCAAAATAACGTAATGAACATTGCGGTTCGACTATTCGAAAGGAAAAACGAGTCACCCGTTAAAGTCTTTTGTATCGCAAACTTGCAAATTGGGATTAGCAAAGGTTGGATTAGTCGGAAGGAAAAACAAGTCACGCGTTGAAGTTTTTTGTATCGAAAACTTGCAAAATGCAAATTGGGATGAGTAAAACAAAAAAATAATGTTTTTAAAATACATTGAGTGTGGTATCAAAATTGAATTTGATGATAAAAAAAAGATTTTTAACGGTGATTACGAATATATTTATATATACTTATAACATATAATTGGAGTTAGAAATAGTTTAATCACTTAATTGTTATCACACAGTCGGGTTTTTGTTCCTAAAATAATTCACTTGCTACTTAATGATTTGTCTCACATTTTTGTTGGCTGGCATTATAGAGCTGAATAAAGTTTAGAATTAAGCTATTTCATTGGTTAATCAAGCACGATCTCATCGATGGAAAAACATCGAATAAATACTTTTATGTGTTTATTCGTATCGTTCATCTCTAGACAGTTGAGCAACTAAATTCTTCTCGTGTAAACTTAACATTACAAACACAGACTACTATGTACTATACTACGTACAAAGAAAAAATTCTGACGACGGCGACGACCCACTATCTGAAGGAGAGGATATAATAAAATATAAAACTGGCCAAGTGCGAGTCAGCATCGCGTCTCTTATCGCACACTTAGGGAGGGTTCCGTACAATACGAAACATAACTGAGTTTCAACCTCATATATTTGATTAATTTATATTACCAGGAATATTTGGTTTGGTCGCGATCTAGAAAGACGGGGCTCGTTTACTAGCGCCATCTATGTCATTTTGCCGAAACTAATTAGATAGATGGCGTTTAAAAACACGTTTTTTGTATGGGGACCCCCTTTAATTTTTAACTTTATTTTCTTTTTAGTATTTGTTGTTCTAGCGGCAACAGAAATACACCATCTGTGAAAATTTCAACTGTCTAACTATCACGGTTAATGAGCTATAGCCTGGTGACAGACGGACAGACAGACAGACAGACAGACAGACAGACAGACAGACAGACAGACAGACAGACAGACAGACAGACAGACGGACAGCGGAGTCTTAGTAATAGGGTCCCGTATTACCCTTTGGGTACGGAACCCTAAAAAAGTTTGTCCGTCGTCATCACTCTGACTCCTGCGGTTCAACATTATATTACGCTCGTTGCGAGATTATCTATACCAGTCTATACTAATATTATAAAGAGAGAACATTTGTATTTTTGTATGTTTGTAATAGTAAGCACAAAAACTACTGAACCGATTTAAAAAATTATTTCACTAATACATAGAATGGACTTTCGGAATGAAAATAGGCTATATATTATCCCGTTTAAATCAAAGGTACATTCGTGGAGACCTAATTTGCAACCTAAGTCGGCAAATAAACGGTCGAAAAAACACGTTTCTTACGAACGCTGCTTAATTGAAAATAGATAGAAGAATATTTTCTATGCAAGAGTTGTACAACTTAATAAGACCTACAAAAAAGTCCGCGACAGCATATGTCTATCTCTTAAGGTTGACTCACAGTAACCATTTTAATCTTAAAATTTTTGTTAAAAAATATTACATAACTTCCAAGGCTATTTTCAAGTATATAGTATTAATCCTTATCCAAATAATTAATTAGCTTGGCCACATATTATAGATTAAAATTGTCCTTTACAGTATATAATTCAAATGAAAACTCTAGAAGATATCACGAATTTCACATACACGCATCGCAAAATTAATAAAATATTTGCAGTGAAACCACAGATTAGGTCATAGTTAGTACGAAAATATTATTATAAGCTTAGCTATGCTCTAGATCCCCACCGATCACAACCAATTTGAAGTCAATATAGTATAATAATATGATCTATTGTATAAAATAATATTCATCTATATATATATAATAATATAATATAATATTTTAAACCACCCCGACTGAGATCAGTCGGGGTGTATAAGCTTTTCATTAAAAGCATTCCAATGACTCTAAACACGACATTCAAAATCTGAGCTGTAAGTTGGTGAGGATTTGAGTATTCTGTAGAGTCCAGGAGGCTTCCATGTTCTTACAATATCGTTGAAGAAGAAGATTTTCGAATTGATCAGACCTATGAAAGTTGATTTCATAGCGCAATTAACTAGAAAAAAGCTCATAATTTTATAACGATTGAACGAATTTTCATGAATCAAAGCTAAGAAAACTCTCGATGAAGACATCTATCAAACAAAAAAAAACTATCAATAATAAAAACAAAATCGGTTCATCCGGTTAGGTGCTAAGATGCTACAGACAGACACACAGATACACACGTTAAACGTATATTACCCCTACATTTTGCATCGGGGAACGCCGTAAGGTTACGGCGGCAGATGTACTCCTTGGTGGTAAGCTACTTTTTGGTAGATTTAATGATTCCACTACCACTCATGATTACGAAAACTCATGATTCATGAATGCACATAAAACTTTCATTGGTAGGTATATAGCTAGGATTAGAACCAACGACCGTCGGGTCAGAATCAGGGTAACTATCCTTTACGCCAAAGGGCCGTCCAATATCAATACGTAAGTATTATAAAACAAAGTTCATCACTGCGTCTGTCTGTCTGTTCGCAATAATCTCAATAGCTACTGAACGGATTATCATGCGGTTTTCACCAATAGCCAGGATATGACGATGGTTGTTAAATATGTTCATATTTTATATTCGATGCAACCAACTGATGCAAATTTTGTAGGCATATATGTTCTACCCGTGCGAAGCCGGGGCGGGCTGCTAGTATTTTATAAGAAACGGTCAATGGGCTTAAAAACTACCTTTTGCTCAACTTTTGCTTTACTGTAAAGTGTTCTTTAAATCTGACAGCTATCTCTCATTTTCTATAGTAATTTTATAAACAAAACAATTCGCATTGGAATATTTACTTATTATAACGCTATTTGCAGCTATGCATTACAAAAGCACCGTTATTAATGTGTTCCCGAATGAAATGAAAAGGAACGTTATATATTTTTAACCAACTTCACAAAAAAGGAGGAGGTTCTCAATTCGTCTGTATGTTTTTTTTTTTTTGTGTGTATGTTACGCGATTTCTCCGTCAATAGTGAACGGATCCAAATGATTATTTTTTTAATAGGTAGGATACGTTTCCGAGGTGGTCCCATTTTAATTTTATCGAGATCTGATAAGTATCTCCAGAGATATGGAGATAAATACCTCAAACATAGGAGAATGTACTGGTTTTAGTAGAAGAGTCCCAAGAAGATTATACACAGTGGAGGTGCTATTGGATATAGGTAGGCATCTAAGTAGAAAAATTAAGCATGCCGATGACAAAATAAAATCAACATGGAAAGTCATTAATACAGAAACTGGAAAAATTAAGCAGAGGGACGGTAAAATTATGTTAAAAGTTAATAATAAATTAATCATAGATAATAATGATGTCGCTAACACATTTGTTGAGTACTTCTCACAAGTACCTATTATTACTACTCAGCCTTTAAACTCTTCCCCTAAGGATGCTTTTGTTTTACTATCGAAGTGTGTGAATGTATGTGACTCTATGTTTGAGTTCAGACACATAACTTCAATATCAATTATCAAAACTTTTAAAATGCTCAATCAAAAGAAAACCGAGGATCTGTGGGGTATGTCAACCAAAGTACTTAGTTATATTATTAATGCAATTAGCCCTCACTTAGCGTTTATTTTTAACAGATGCGTCGATGAAGGTGTCTTTCCTGATGTAATGAAAAAAAGTAAATTAATTCCCCTATACAAATCAGTGAACAAAAATGACCCTTCAAACTATAGACCAATCTCTATATTACCGGCGCTCAGTAAAGTTTTTGAAAAAGTTATATTAGACCAGCTTTTGGCACATTTTAATATTAATCATCTTTTAAATCACAAACAATATGGTTTCACTAAGGGGCGTTCTACTACTGATGCTGGAGTAGATCTTCTTAAACATATATTTGATGCCTGGGAGAAAGCACAAGATGCTATCGGCGTTTTCTGTGACTTATCTAAAGCGTTTGATTGCCACAAAACGCTAATTTGCAAATTAAAACACTACGGCGTTAACGGAAAAGCACTTGATCTGGTCTCATCCTACCTCAGTAATAGAATACAGACGGTTGAGGTCAATGGCGTCAGGTCATCTGGATCCCTCATAAAAATGGGAGTTCCGCAGGGATCGATCTTAGGACCATTTTTATTTCTAGTTTATATTAATGACTTGCCGTCTTTCGTGCAAAACTTATGTGACATTGTTTTGTTCGCGGATGATACATCCTTAATATTCAAAATAGATAGGATTGCGCCTGGATTTGACGATGTTAACAAATCAATCGCACAGGTTTTGAATTGGTTTACAACCAATAACTTATACTTTGAACGCCAAAAAAACTAAATGTATTAAATTCTCGCTGCCAAATGTAAGAAAGGGTGTCATTAATAGCAGGATATTAATAAACGATGTACCGATAGAATTTGTTGAATCCGCTACATTCTTGGGCATCACCCTGGATTCAAAACTACAATGGGGTTCTCAAATATCGGCTCTGGCAGGTAGATTGAGCTCCGCTGCATACGCAGTACGTAAAATCAGAAACTTGACTGACGAATCCACTGCTAGATTGGTTTACTTTAGCTACTTCCATAGTATAATGTCCTATGGCATTTTATTGTGGGGGAAAGCCGCCGAAATCCAATCTATATTTGTTTTACAAAAAAGAGCTATTCGATCTATATATACCATGAAGTCGCGAGACTCACTTCGTGAAAAATTTAAGGAGATTAAAATTCTCACAGTGGCATGTCAATATATATATGAAAATATTATGTATGTACGCAAAAATTTGAATGAGTATGATAAGAGGTCCGATGTACATAATTTCAATACAAGACACAAAAATAGATTAATTCTACCTCAATTCAGGTTGAGGAAAGTTAGTGGTTCTTTTCTGGGGAACTGTATACGATTTTATAATAAACTTCCTAAAGATATTGATCAACTGTCTATAAGCAGATTTAAAACCTTTGTAAAATCCAATTTAATGAAGAAATCGTACTATACAATAAATGACTATATGAATGACAAAAATGCTTGGCCTGAATGCCCCAAGCTCCAAGATATAATATAAATTGTATGATAATAGAATTACTTATTGTACATTAAACATTTATTTAATATGAATTAAAAAAAATGAATTAAAATAAGTGACAAGCCCCATAGAGTTTCTTGGTGTTTCTTCTCTGATGGGAGTACTTCCGAAACACCAGTAGATTCAACAGTCAATCAGTTTTCATCTTTTGTTTGGAGATCTAGGGTTGCCTGTTACGACGGTATTATGCGGCTGATAGTCGGACAATCAGTTCCATTCGGAACATGATTTGTACTGCAATTAGTCTGCGTTTTATTTATCTATTATGTTTCATTATTTCACAATTTTTTGGATAAAAATTGTCTGAAGTACTGAAACATGCACTGGGTTGCGGGTGCACGTAATGGTACGGTTGGCAACCCTACATTAATAAGGGGAATTAAACATGTGTTTTAAGTGTGACGTTCGACGTCTAGATGAAAGCTGAATGGCTCAATACCTTTGTTTTTTTTTTGTAAATTCAAAGCGTTATGTTTCTGTTATATCTATATTTTTTGTTGAATATGATCTATTTAATGTTATTTGACGTGTGTAAGTGCTAATTTTTAATTTGCCCATATACTGAATAAATGCTTTGACTTTGACTTTGACTTTATACTTTTGAATACTAAAAAATATGACCTTGAATAATGTTTTTACATCTTTCTTCTCGTTGATTTTGGTTTTTGACAGATATTCTTACGGTAACCGTGAGCGAGATAGAAATAAAGGTGGGGATAATACATTATTTTTTTTAAAATATCTTATAGGCTAGCGTTTGACCACTATCTCACCTGTTGCTAAGTGATGATGCGGTCGAAGATAGAGAAGTGGACTAGAATGGGAACTGGCTCTCAAGGATAGCTGCCTGAACACATATGATGTTTGGCGACAGATTTTCTAACTTGAGGGTGTTAGCTGGCCAGGCGGACACTAGATATGTCCTACCACCATGCGGGGGTTGTTGGTTTCTTAACGATGTTTTCCTTCACCGGAGGGCAACTGTGAGAAGCGCACATATATTTTTCGATCGAAAAATTCATTGGTGCACGGCGGTTTGAACTCGGTACCACGGCATCAAAGCCGACTGTTCTCCCAATTACGCCACCGGGCCCTCAATAAATAATTATATATTATTAATTATAATAAAAAATTATATATAATATAAATAGTTTGTCTTCACAGGAATGTTCTACCTGGCAAAGTCTTGTTAGGGTGCAAACTTTTTTAAACATACCTAAGATTTTTTGACATGACATGACGTTTGCCGAAGATGGCGGCCATTTCAGTCCCGCGACACTGCATACATTAAATTACATACATTAAATAACTCAGAATTATGAACGTACTTTGTACCAACCAACACTGCAAAAAAAAATTATAAGCATAATACCACAGATTATATAATAGTTACTACGTAAAAAATACTTTCCGTTGTTAGGTTGGCTACACAGTGCTCTCATAATTCGGGTTTCAACAATATAGGGAAGTGCCTCTTATAACGTAGTAGAGTGATTCAGTACTCTGTTGGCCATATGGCGGCAATTAATGTTAATAATCGCAAATAATACTTTTTTATATTCATTTTGGAATACAACTAGTCCGTGTTATAAAAGTATTTGGAATTATTGTAATAAAAAAAAAAACATACAGACGAATTGAGAACCTCCTCCTTTTTTGTGAAGTCGGTTAAAAATAGACAATTAATTATCGTGTGTGTCAGATGCTTTAATTGCACAGGGCCATTTTGGACATTGTCCTTTGATACCTTGATGACATAATTATTACTAGTGAATATTATCACTTTAGCAAGGCATTTAAAGTAAATTTTTTTAGGGTTCCGAACCCAAAGGGTACCAAATGAACACTTTCTGAGACTTTGTTGTCCGTTCGTCCGTGCGTCCGTCCGTCCGTCCGTGTGTCTATACATATGTGCGCACTTTACAGATCTGTATCTTCTTAACCGTTATAGGTACATACTTGAAATTTTCAAAAAGTATATATCCGTCAGTGTATAACGGCCCAGACACCAAATGTAATAGATGCATGTAATTTAATTACCACTTGTTATGCACTAAAAAGGGTAAAATAAGTTATTTTTCAAAAAAAATAAAACCGACTTCAGAATCACAAACAGGCACTCAAAAGCGAAAAATAAATTACTTAAAATTATTATAAGCGCTACCCACTTATCTATTTGAAGTCGGTGCCAGCCAAGTCTATTGGATAGTAGATAGATATTATGTATGTAGTAGTAGTAAGTAGGTACATGTAGGTTAGTAAGTAGGTAGATATTAGACTTGGCTGGCACCGACTTCAAATAGATAAGTGGGTAGCGCTTATAATAATTTTAAGTAATTTATTTTTCGCTTTTGAGTGCCTGTTTGTGATTCTGAAGTCGGTTTTATTTTTTTTGAAAAATAACTTATTTTCTACAAAAATGAATTAAAAATGTCACTTTGCCTTATTTCTTATTATAATTCGCTGAAAGTCTAGTTCGAATACATTATTATATCTCTTTTAGGGTTCCGTACCCCAAGGGTAAAAGGGGACCCTATTACTAAGACTCCGCTGTCCGTCTGTCTGTCTGTCTGTCTGTCCGTCTGTCACCAGGCTGTATCTCATGAACCGTGATAGTTAGACAGTTGAAATTTTTACAGATGATGTATTTCTGTTGCCGCTATAACAACAAATACTAAAAGCAGAATAAAGTTAAAAATAATAGAGGGTCCCCATACAAGAAACGTGTTTTTTTCGGCATTTCACGCCATCTATGAACGCTTAGTTAGGTAAACGTCCCATATATGGCGTTATATTTAAATGTCGATTCCTAACACCTTTGTTAGTCGTTAGATGGCGTTATAAGAAATAAAATGTTTAATAATCATTATTTTTTGCTGGCGAAAAATGATAGTGGTATTTTTTGCTCGATCTTATAAAATACTGTAGTGTGGTACGGAACCCTACGAGTGCGAGTCCGACTTGCACTTGGCCAGTTTTTTATTAGGAAATAAGTTTGTGAAAAATCCATACAAAATTTGCAATGGCGGTTTTTAGGAACACTCAACTGTAGCGCCACCTACTAAGAGCTTTCTGTTTTTTACCCCATTAAAAATATTGTTTACGTTACAGGTGGACCTAACATGACGGTCTGTAACTCTGGCAGCATGCAGTGCATTAAACAGTCGCAGAGTGAGTAATCATATTTTTACTTTCAATGTTAAGACAATGAATAAACTTACCTTGAACCCAAGGTCTGACTATTGATTTAGGCCCAAGACAGAAATATAAAACCTAACGAATGTCGGTGCCAGACGCCAGTGTCTAGGTTACCTACGTAGTACCTATTATTTACGTATGCACATAATTTGTCTATCGGCATGAATGCGCCATCAAACGACATTCACGATTTATGTACCTATGTATTTATATTTTTATTTAAATAAATTTCAGTGGAGCTCGTAACAATAGAGATACAAAGCGGCATAGACGGTCAAAGCAGCAACGAAACTGTGTCAGATTCCCTCAACCAAGCCCGGGAGGTATCGTCGAGGTGTCAGTGTTTACCCGCATGCACCTCCATAGAATATGAGGCCGAGACTTCACAGGCGGACTACGACTGGCGAGCGATCTATCGGGCTTATAGACTGAATATATCTGATGACATGGAGGAGTAAGTACCCTAAATTATATAAGTTTATATAAGTTTAAATCAAAGGTACATTCGTGGAGACCTAATTTGCAACCTAAGTCGACAAAAAAACGGTCGAAAAAACACGTTTCTTACGAACGCTGTTTAATTGAAAATAGATAAAAGAATATTTTCTATGCAAGAGTTGTACAACTTAATAAGACCTACAAAAAAGTCCGCGACAGCATATGTCTATCTCTTAAGGTTGACTCACAGTAACCATTTTAATCTTAAAATTTTTGTAAAAAAATATTACATAACTTCCAAGGCTATTTTCAAGTGTATAGTATTAATCCTTATACAAATAATTACGTTAATTAGCTTGGCCACATATTATAGATTAAAATTGTCCTTTACAGTATATAATTCAAATGAAAACTCTAGAAGATATCACGAATTTCACATACACGCATCGCAAAATTAATAAAATATTTGCAGTGAAACCACAGATTAGATCATAGTTACTATGAAAATATTATTATAAGCTTAGCTATGCTGTAGATCCCCATCGATCACAATCAATTTGAAGTCAATATAGTATAATAATATGATCTATTGTATAAAATAATATTCATCTATATATATAATAATATAATATTTTAAACCACCCCGACTGATCTATGTATGAGCTTTTCATTAAAAGCATTCCAATGACTCTAAACACGACTTTTAAAATCTGAGCTGTAAGTTGGTGAGGATTTGAGTATTCTGTAGAGTCCAGGAGATGTCCCAGCATCAGGTCAATGTTCCATGTTCTTACAATATCGTTGAAGAAGAAGATTTACGAATTGATCAGAACTATGAAAGTTGATTTCATAGCGCAATTAACTAGAAAAAAGCTCATAGTTTTATAACGATTTAACGAATTTTCATGAAACAAAGCTAAGAACACTCGATGAAGACATCTATCAAACAAAAAAAACTATCAATAATAAAAACAAAATCGGTTCATCCGGTTAGGTGCTAAGATGCTACAGACAGACACACAGATACACACGTTAAGCGTATATTACCTCTACTTTTTGCGTCGGGGAACGCCGTAAGGTTAAGGCGGCAGATGTTCTCCTTGGGCGTAAGCTACTTTTTGGTAGATTTAATGATCCCACTACCTCTGTACGAAAACTCATGATTCATGAATGCACATACAACTTTCATTGGTAGGTATATAGCTAGGATTAGAACCAACGACCGTCGGGTCAGAATCAGGGTAACTATCCTTTATGCCAAAGGGCCGTCCAATATCACTACGTAAGTATTATAAAACAAAGTCCATCACTGCGCCTGTCTGTTCGCAATAATCTCAATAGCTACTGAACGGATTATCATGCGGTTTTCACCAATAGCCAGAGTGTTTATGAGGAAGGTTTAGGTGCATAATTCGTTAAGGTTTTGTGTAAATTGGATGAAATATGACGATGATTGTTAAATATTTTCATATTTTATATTCGATGCAACAAACTGATGCAAATTTTGTAGGCATATATGTTCTACCCGTGCGAAGCCGGGGCGGACTGCTAGTCATATAATAATAAGTGAATTATATTATTAGATTAAAGTCAATGCAAATTAATGTAATAAACTAGCTGTACCCGCGACTTCGTCCGCGTGGAATAGTGTCTTTGGGTACCATTTTTAATTATTTAGGCTGATTATTTTACAAATAAGACACATTCGTACGGTGCGGTGTAGGTAGGATACCTACACCGCACCGTACCACGCCGCGCTAATCCCCCCTCCCTCTCTCCCCTTCCCCCTCCCCTCCCCTTTCCCTCACTTCACTCTCCCCCTCCCCTTCCACCTCACCTCCCCTCCCCCTCTCTTCCCTCTCCTCCCTTTTCCCCCTCCCCTCCCCTTTCCCTCCCCTTCCCCTTCCCCTCACCTCCCCTTCCCCTCCGCTCCCTCCTCCTTCCCCTTCTCTCTCCTTCTATCCCCTCACAAACTTTGAATGTCATATTTATTTATATCGAATCAACAGCCTAAAAAATAAGTTTCAAGCTTCTAGCTCTAAAAATAACGATACTTCCATACAACTTTTCATCCCCCTTTTCAATCCCATACAACCCTTTTTTCGGATTAAAAAGTAGCCTATGTCCTTTCTCAGGCTCTAGGCTATCTGTGTACCAAATTTCATTTAAATCGGTTCTGTGGTTTTGGCGTGAAAGTGATACAGACAGACAGACAGACAGACAGAGTTACTTTCGCATTTATAATATTAGTTAGGATTAGGATTAATTATGCATTTATAATAAATAAATTATTATTGTATGTGTAATTAATTAAAAAATAAAACAAAAAATACTTAGTAGACATCGACGTTTTGGCACAGAATAAATAATAGTACAAGGTTTTGGTGAGGGGTCTCTCCTTTGGTCTCGCAGTCCAAGTCTTAATATATTTGATGGAATACGTATAATAGGTACGTTAAGCTTTGAAATGTATTTTGTGATGTGTCTTCATACTACGTAAGAGTGTGTTCGACACAGATCTGAACTTCAGGAAACAGTGAATTAATTCTCAATTTTGAAATAGTACCTAACTCGTAAGGACTAACGTTATATTTTTCAGCACAGTTGCTCAAAAAATGCGTTTACGAAGCCTATATTATACATCGACGTCCTAGAAAAGAAGTAAGGTAAGTGGTAGTCCTTTGCTAGGACGTCGATGCCTGTATACATTGTTCGAAAGTTAAAAATTACGCACCACCGTGCGTATCCTTTAACGTTTTTTTTTTAATTACCGTAAAACCTACATAGGAATTCCACCAAAGAGTTCCATATTGCGAAAATAAATAAGCTGGATGTTAGAACCGCTTTCAAGGATGAAAGTTGCCAAAATCCCACGATTGGGGCAAAAGGGATGAAAGTGCTTTTGCTTAATTAATACAAAAGAGTATCATAATAGTTATTTATGATACTAATGCCACAGAACAGATAATAATACTACGTACTAGTGCGGTAAGTTGTTTTTACAAACCAAAGAGAATATAACCACTACGTTAAGAAGAGTCGGGACTCCCATAGAGCAAACTGACCAAATAGCGAAATGTCAAAACGAGAAGTAACGACGTCAAAGTAAGAAATAGTGAGTGAGACGAATATAGACTTCCATCGGACGCGCCCCCCTTTTCATTAGTTTTCATAGATCTTTTTTTTTGTACTGCAGTTTCGGTAGACTGTTACAAACTTAACGAGTAGATTAATGTAACCCCGAGACGAAATCGAGGGGTTACCATAGTCACTAGTTTATTAAAACCAATATCCGCACGTGTACTATACAACATTATTCAGTAAATTTGCGAGAAAACACTACAATCGTAATAAAATAACATAAATGAAATAATCAAAAAGTCGAAACAACCTTTGACGTTTCTAAAATGAAAATGGCGCGAATTTGCAAATGGCGCCACGTGTATTAAAAACTAGCAGCCCGCCCCGGCTTCGCACGGGTAGAACATATGCCTACAAAATTTGCATCAGTTTGTTGCATCGAATATAAAATATGAACATATTTAACAACCATCGTCATATCCTGGCTATTGGTGAAAACCGCATGATAATCCGTTCAGTAGCTATTGAGATTATTGCGAACAGACAGACAGACGCAGTGATGAACTTTGTTTTATAATACTTACGTATTGATATTGGACGGCCCTTTGGCGTAAAGGATAGTTACCCTGATTCTGACCCGACGGTCGTTGGTTCTAATCCTAGCTATATACCTACCAATGAAAGTTTTATGTGCATTCATGAATCATGAGTTTTCGTAATCATGAGTGGTAGTGGAATCATTAAATCTACCAAAAAGTAGCTTACCACCAAGGAGTACATCTGCCGCCGTAACCTTACGGCGTTCCCCGACGCAAAATGTAGGGGTAATATACGTTTAACGTGTGTATCTGTGTGTCTGTCTGTAGCATCTTAGCACCTAACCGGATGAACCGATTTTGTTTTTATTATTGATAGTTTTTTTTTGTTTGATAGATGTCTTAATCGAGAGTTTTCTTAGCTTTGATTCATGAAAATTCGTTCAATAGTTATAAAATTATGAGCTTTTTTCTAGTTAATTGCGCTATGAAATCAACTTTCATAGGTCTGATCAATTCGGAAATCTTCTTCTTCAACGATATTGTAAGAACATGGAAGCCTCCTGGACTCTACAGAATACTCAAATCCTCACCAACTTACAGCTCAGATTTTGAATGTCGTGTTTAGAGTCATTGGAATGCTTTTAATGAAAAGCTTATACATAGATCAGTCGGGGTGGTTTAAAATATTATATTATATTATTATATATATAGATGAATATTTTTTTTTTTTTTTTTTACATTATTATTTTTAATATAATCTATCATCGTATAATTTATTACATCAAATATTTACAGCAAATATACAACTTAAAAATAAATATTATTACATGATGAATATTATTTTATACAATAGATCATATTATTATACTGTATTGACTTCAAATTGGTTGTGATCGGTGGGGATCTACAGCATAGCTAAGCTTATAATAATATTTTCGTAGTAACTATGACCTAATCTGTGGTTTCACTGCAAATATTTTATTCATTTTGCGATGCGTGTTTTGTGAAATTCGTGATATCTTCTAGAGTTTTCATTTGAATTATATACTGTGAAGGACAATTTTAATCTATAATACGTGGCCAAGCTAATTAACGTAATTATTTGGATAAGGATTAATACTATATACTTGAAAATAGCCTTGGAAGTTATGTACTATTTTTTAACAAAAATTTTAAGATTAAAATGGTTACTGTGAGTCAACCTTAAGAGATAGACATATGCTGTCGCGGACTTTTTTGTAGGTCTTTAAGTTGTACAACTCTTGCATAGAAAATATTCTTCTATCTATTTTCAATTAAGCAGCGTTCGTAAGAAACGTGTTTTTTCGACCGTTTATTTGCCGTCTTAGGTTGCAAATTAGGTCTCCACGAATGTACCTTTGATTTAAACGGGATAATGTATAGCCTATTTTTAACCGACTTCAAAAAAAGGAGGAGGTTTCTCAATTCGACCGTATATTTTTTTTTTTTTTTTTTTTTTTATTTTTGTTCGCGGATAACTTCGTCGTTTATGAACCGATTTCGATTATTCTTTTTTTGTTCGAAAGAAGATATCCCAAGTGTGGTACCATAGTAATTTTATCGAGGTATGATAAGTATCTCCAGAGATATTGAGATAATCATCTCAAAATTGGTACTGAAAATGAATAGCGCGGCATTGAAGTCGGTTGTTTTTTAGTTTTTAAACGATATTATCATTCCGAAAGTCCATTCTATGTATTAGTGAAAGAATTTTATAAATCGGTTCAGTAGTTTTTGAGCTTACTCATTACAAACATACCAAAATACAAAAATACAAATGTTCTCTCTTTATAATATTAGTATAGATATAGATTACGAAAAATTAGAACCACATCTTTCGTCTCATTAGTATTAAAATGAGACAAACGTATGAAGCAAAAGCGCTTTCAAGGAGGTTCTAATATTCTTATTTGTTCTTGCAATATGAAACTCTTTGGTGGAATTCTGATGTAGGTTTACGGAAATAAAAAAAAACCGTACCTAAATGATACGCGCGGCGAGAGGCGCGTTTTAACTTTCGAACAATGTATACAGACATTACAGACTTCGTAGTTTTTAAATGCATTAATTGAGCAAATGAGCCGAAAATAACTATTACCTCGTTTAAATTTCTAAAATTTTCAGCCTTAGCTACGCGCGCGTGATGATTTTCTTCAAGGAGGCCCAGTTCATCACCTCGCGAAGGTCTGAGTTGTACGGACAAACGGACTTCTTAGCCAACTGCGGCGGTCTACTCGGCTTGTTCATGGGCTTCTCCATACTGAGCGTCGTTGAGATCGTTTATTTCTTAACTTTAAGGTAAAAATAATCCTCATAGACTTTTGGTACCTACTTGGAGAATCTTACCTCTTTTTTGGTATGTGGAGAGTAGAAGACCGCATTGAGATCTCATTATTTTTCTGAGATTGAGATAAAGCTCTGAACGCCTGACATTCTATCTCACTCTTTCACAACTGCGACGTAGGTATCTTTAAATGCCATGATTATGGGCTCATTGTGACTATTATACCATAGAAAATGTAATTTTTTTATGATAAGTAGGTATAGGTAAGGTAACAGGACAAGCACGTCGCCCTCCTGACGGTAAGCGATGACTTCTACCTATTACAGATACAGTAGCATACAAAGTTCTGGACTGCCAGAATTTTGGATGTCACTGCACTGCGCCTGTTATGTTACCTTATGACTTTAGATGTTGAGTCTTGAGTCTCACATGCCCTGTAATTTTATTGGAGACCTTGCCATTTCAACCGAAAAACATTCCTATTTCACGACTGAAAATTAATTGGCAAAGTGGTGGTACCGCGCCAGGCGCACTAGCAGAAGTCCTACCACTAAAGGAAATAGAGAGTAGGTATTCTGTGCTATTTACCTTGAGTAACAGAGTCATTGTGAGATATGAATCTCAATTGCTCTATGATCTTCACAATAAACTTTCACCCACCTTCTATTATATTATATTCAGTTGCAATTTTACTTTGTTTTACAGACTTTGCTGCAAGTACTGGCGAAGGAGAAGCCAAAAGCAAAAAATGGAAACAAATTTGAAAGAAAACGTTGTTAGCGCTATACCAAATATTATAAAACAAGCCTATGACTAAATAAATCTTGAGTGTTTCTTACAAATTAACAACAAATGTAATTGTTAAACAATGTTTCTGTAATCTTTTATTATATCGCAACATGTCTGCTTCCTTCGTTATTATCGTTCTACTCCAATCTGCTTTAATATTCGTATAATACCATAGACTTAATATAAACAGATGGTGCACTGCAGATGTTTTGACAAATTCAATTTAATCCATATGCCCTATACATAAGGTTGTAATTGCTATGTACAGCAACACGGCCCAAACGAAAGGCACCTAGGTGGGAGTGTGTCTTTGTCTAACAACCAGCCAGTGCTATAGACCGTACATGTAGTATAACTATATGTATATATTGTATATTATATATATGTGGCCTATACAACAGAAGGGGATAAACTCCTTTCAAGGTCGTCTCATGTGGGCCAGTTTTGCGGTTCAGTTCGCAATCAAGTTTAACATAGTAGAAAGTCTTTGTATGTTACTTAACTAAATTCTAAATTTAAAACCACCCCCGACTGATCTCTATGTACCTATATAATCTGTTCATTGAAACCATTCCAAAGAACCTAAACACGACATCTCTGCTGTTAGGCGTTAAGCATCCTCAGAGATCCAGGAGATGCCACAACATCAGGTCAAACCTTGACCTGATGTTGTGGATATATTCATACAATATAATTGAAGTAACAGAATACCGAATTTGGTATTGATCAAAACTGTGAAAGTTTCTCTCTTACCGTCAGCTGGAACAAAAGCTCATATATTTAGAACGGCTAAACAGTTTTTCATGAATCAAATCTAAACACACTCGAAGTCACCAATTAACAAAAAAAGATCGTTTAAAAAACTAAAATAACCGACTGCAAATGCCGCGCTATTAATTTTCAGTACTTGTTGAGGGGTTTATCTCCATATCTCTAGAGATACCAATCAGATCTTAATGAAATTACTATGGTACCACCGGTCCACCCCTGGGATATCTTCTTTCCAACAAAATAATAATTATCAAAATCGGTTTATAAACGAAGAAAGTATCCGCGAACAAACATAAAAAATATGTATTATATATATACATATTTTTTATGTACGGTCGAATTGAGTAAGCTTCTTTTTTGGAAGTCTGTTAAAAAAGCTAAAACAAAATCGATTCATCCGTTTCCAGGCGCCACGATTAGGCTTGGGCTTACTATATCCGACAGAGTGGATATATCGTATATCATTCCATATAAAGATATATATCCGCTTAGTATAACTGCTTCGTATGTCCGGTATACCCATGTGAGTTGTGTTTCAGACTTTGCAGAGAAACTTTTACCCATTAGTATATCCCATATCCAAAATTAAGCATATCTGCGTTTCATAACCGATATTATCTAACATTAGACCGTATCTGTTGTGTTATGAACTTGCATTGTTTTTGTACCTGTTGTTAGTGACGATGTGATCTAAAATAACACTATTATAACATGGCCCGCCTCTCCAAATTACTGTTTTAATGTGTGTAGTCACATCCGAAAGAGTTTGTATGTAGTTGTAATTATTTGTCTTCAGTAGCAGGCCGGCATGCAGTATCAGTACGCAAACATGCGTGGTGGTGCGTTGTAAATACTTCACAAATACTTTCAAACGTTTTGAATTTTGGAGGGGCGGGTCATGTTGTCGTAGTAAATCTCTACCTACTTAATTTTGAATAAAAATTTCGAATTATGTATGATTGTTTTATTGTTACACCATTATTGAATTGTTTTAAACAGTACTTGGGCCATTGGGTTTCTTTTTTGGGGCATATCCAATTCGATTGTGAATTTCTTCAGCGGTTTTTGTGCCCGCACCCAGCGATTTTGGAGTGTCTTCTTGCATTTCTGAGGCTAAACTGGAATGATTGGTCTGATCACGGCGAAATGCTTCGTATTCTTGTAGATCATCAAGCTTAAGGGTAATTTCAGTCAAGGGCCTTCGAATCATTATAGAATTCGTAGAATCTAAAATCAAAATAAATAAATAGTGAGTGAACGAAACAACAGAATTAGGAGTTTTGGCGGGAACGTGGAAAACAGTGTTGCTGTTCTACAAAATTAAAAGTCCCTAGTAATATGAAAAAATCCGCTAGATATTGGTAAATATATATTTTTTTAATCCGCTAGAAGTCGCTCAATCGTATCGCTGACGCTCAAGTCTAATCTTGAAGTCCACGCCTCATATCTTGGGGTTTTTAGAGGGCGCCGATCGTTTAATTTCGGCATAAATTTTCATTTATCAGGTATATTATTTGTTTAGAAAAAGATTGTGAACGAGACACATTTTGGTGTTGAGGCTATTTAAGGATATTTTGTGCCAGAACGGATGTTTATGGTTGTTCAGGTGTAGTGGTGGACTTAAAAAACACATTATTCTTCAAATATTTTCGAAATAAAGTCGCATATCGTCGTCATATGCGACTTTTTTTTCAAAATCCGCTAGAAGTCTAAATATGTTTTTGTCGCTAACTCAATTTTTAGGGTTCCGTACCCAAAGGGTAATAGGGTCCCCTATTACTATGATTCCGCTGTCCGTCTGTCTGTATGTCTGTCTGTCTGTCACCAGGCTGTATCTCATGAACCGTGATAGTTCGACGGTCGAAATTTTCACAGATGATGTATTTCTGTTGCCGCTATAACAACAAATACTAAAAACAGATTAAAGTTTAAAATAATAGAGGGTCCCCATACAAGGAACGTGTTTTTTTCAGCATTTCACGCCATCTATGTACGATTAGTTAGGTAAACGTCCCATAGATGGCGTTATATTAAAATGTCGATCCCTAACACCTATGTTAGACGTTAGATGGCGTTATAAGAAATAAAATGTTTATTAATTATTATTTTTTGCTGGCGAAATATGATTGTGGTATTTTTTGCTCGATCTTATAATATACTGTAGTGTGGTACGGAACCCTACGAGTGTGAGTCCGACTTGCACTTGGCAAGTTAATTTTTACCGCTAACCACTCATACATTCTGCTAGATCAAGCGACAAAGTCTCTAGAACGGCAGCACTGTTGGAAAAGTGTGTGTGCTCTCATTGTATTTTTTTCTAAAACTTGTTCTTCCGCGAGCTAATGTGTAATACGTGTGGATTAATAACCATTAAGTGCCGGTGAATGCGTGTGAGTGAAGGGAAACAGCACAATGTTGAAAAACATGCTATATGCGTCACCAAAATTCCACTAAAAATCTGCAGTAAAATCCACATTTATACTGAGAGTATGACTTGGACTAGACTTTGACTTCAACTTGACCTGAAATGTGACTTTGACCCATCTTTATGACTTGAATTCTCAAAAACTTGAAGAATTTTAATATTTGACACTGGCTTAATGCACTAATCGTGCGGAGCTATAATGGAAAAAAAAGTAGTATATGTATGAACACGAGAGTTTTGGCGGGAACGTGAAAAAATGTGTGTGCTTTTTTATTTTTTATTTTTACCTTGTTTTACCGACTTCAAAAAAAGGAGGAGGTTTCTCAATTCGACCGTATATATATATATATATTTTTATGTTAGTTCACGGATAACTTCGTCGTTTATGAACCGATTTTGATTTTTTTTTGTTCGAAAGGAGATATCCCAAGTGTGGTACCATGGTAATTTTATCGAGGTATGATAAGTATCTCCAGAGATATTGAGATAAACATCTCAAAATTGGTACTGAAAATGAATAGCGCGGCATTGAAGTCGGTTCTTTTTTAGTTTTTAAACGATATTATTCAGTGAGTTAATATGTAATAAATGTGGATTATTCACAATGTTGATAAACATGCTATTTGCGTTCTCACCAAAATTCCACTAAAAATCTTTACTAAAGGTATGACTTGGACTAGACTATGATTCGAACTTGACCATATATGTGACTTTAACCCATCTTGCTAACTTGAATTCTTAAAAACTTAAATAATTTTAATATTTGACACCGGCTAAATACACTAATCGTGAGGAGCCATAATAAACTTTAAAAAAAATATGAACAGCAGTCTTTTCGTATGTTGTCACTACTGGTTCCGCTTGAGGGAGGCTACCACTACCATGTCGAATATTCGTAGAGGTACAATTCTTTAGTCGATTATTATCAACGTGCTCACAGCTGGCTGGACATCAATTAGATAATGTACTAAATATAGCACAAGTACAGCTATCGAAAGCGAAAAGTCTTTTTGTAAGATTATGCATATAGTCTCTGCAACGCCATAAATAATAGGCAATACGTAATAATACATTGATCTATTACTGTTAAAATATTAAATTAATACAAAGCACATTAATAAAATCTTAATGTAACTATTGTGAACAAAGAGCAACTTTAGTAATTATTGCTCTTTGATTGTGAAACTTTTTTCAAGGCAATATTTATAATTTATATAGTTATATTATTTAAAGAAATATTTTATAATTATATATTAATATAATTTATAACACAAGGAAAATAGTAATTTAATAATTATATCCTAAAGTCACCCTAAAACAGACTTGTGAGTCGTGTAACCTAAAAGATACCGGTTGGAGTTAAAATAACCAAAGTTACAAAAGTAACCCTCTGGCATAACTGTATATGATATTTATGACTCCACACGATTAGTGTATTTAGTCAGTATCATCAAACGGCATGTTATGTTTCCCGACTTCACAAAAAAGACGAGGTTCTCAATTCGTCAGATTTTTTTTTTAATGTATGTTCACCGATTACTCGAGGTCGAAGACGCCTGTAACCTGTAACGCCTGTACGAACCGATTTAGAAAATTATTTTCTTTATATACTTCCCAGGTGGTCCTATTTAAATTTCTTCGAGATATGATCAGTATCTCCAGAGATATGGAAATAAACACCTCAAACTTGGTACTAAAAATTACTAGCGCTACGTTTGAAGTCGGTTCTTTGAGTATTTTAAACGATCTTAAATTATTTAGGAATTGTGCTATTTCCCTACACTGGTACACAAACATCATCCACATTCATTAGACATTACCTCGCGGTAACATAAGTTTTAAGAAATATACAGTGAGACCACATATATACATTTTAAAGTTCTTGTCAAAATAATCCAAGAGATTGTGGTCACGTAAGGAAGTAATGTTGTGACGTCATTGTTTTATTTGACCGATTGTCTTGGATTTTAATTTATTATTATAGGCAATTTCAAATGAAGAATATATGACAATTTGTTTTTACTTATAACTCTTGGACAACAGAGATTTAAAAAATAAAAATTTAAAAAACCTTAAGCCACCTGCATATTTTGTACTACCTATATAGTTGAACTAAACGATTCAACAGTAAGAGAAGGAGCTAGTTTGCTTAAGGAAAACGTAGTTTACTCGCGCCCATAAAGTCAAAAGCGCCATGAAATTCGCGGTGCTTACCCGTTTTTCTAGAGTTATGTACCTCAAAAGGAAAAAAGAACGGTTACAGGATCAATTGGCTTGACTTTAGTTTACCACCAATCGAGTTCAATGTTCACAATTTTTTCACAGACAAGATCTTAGTGCACAAAGGCTTCGTGTGAAGTTTTAACTTGCGGAAACAAATACTTTCCGAGAAATATCTAATCTAATAGCTAAAATCGGTAAATTCGCCTTACATTTTTACATTTTGACAGATTATATCACAACATTCACAACCACAGATTACTATAATGCGTATAGCTAATCACAAAAACGCAAATTCAACGTTCCGTCACAGAATAATGAATAGTACAAGTACAGAAATTGCACTCCCTGAGAGCAAAAATGCGAGATTAAACCTAGTTACAACGCTGGTAACGTTCAAAATGCGCTTCACGCCTCGGGTGCGACCTTGAATTTGTGTCACAGTATCAACTAATAGTAACTATGAACCGCGTGTTGCGCACAGTAAAATGCACCGTAAGTCCGCACACAGAGTCTGAATAACTCGGTCAACTCGCGGCCTCTCCTATAGGGTTGAATGTTATGAGAAAACTTGTTGAAGCCTTTATTTGTTAGAAGAATACTCTAAGGTAGAACAATGTAATAAGTACATTACTGATAATAAGTGCTACATTAATGTTTAATGTCGAGGTAGGATAATAGTACTACAGTTATACTAAAATACGTGACGTTCAATTAAAATTGAGTAAAGTTTTAGATTGCGTAAGTTAAATAACGCGAAAACATAGTACTCACTTACTAAGAAGCGTAGGTTATTTGACTTGTAACATTATAATAGTCTAGGAGCTGACTCACTTTTTCGACCAAAATTAATGATGTATTTTATTAATTGTAGGAAAACTTTATTTTGTAATAGTTGAAGATCTATATAATAATATCGTTTAAAAACTAAAAAAGAACCGACTTCAATGCCACGCTATTCATTTTCAGTACCAATTTTGAGATGTTTATCTCAATATCTCTGGAGATACTTATCAGACCTCGATAAAATTATCATGGTACCACACTTGGGATATCTACTCTCGAACAAAAAAGAATAATCAAAATCGGTTTATAAACGACGAAGTTATCCGCGAACAAACATAAAAAATATATATACGGTCGAATTGAGAAACCTCCTTCTTTTTTGAAGTCGGTTAAAAAAACAGATAATTCGAATTAAAAAAAAAACATTAATTAATTTACTTTCGATTTAAAAATACTTTTTATAATCTTAATAATTAATTTTAGTCACTTTTAAGGATTTATTCTATGGATTTTGTATTTGGTACAAAATTATCCAACACCCAATTTCAACGACTATTACTAAATGAATAAAGTTATCTTAACAGCTATAATTTTCCTTTAACGTTTATGAAATGCACTATCATCATGATTTTTTTCTGATTTTTCAAGCCAGCAGCTTTTAGAGGTTGGATGGGGAGGGGGGGGGGGGAGATAAGGGTTCCTTATCAGGACTACGGAACCCTAAATAAACTGGCCAGTAGTAATCTATATACTGCTAAAAAATAATAAAATAAAACCCCAAGTAAACATTGGTAACCGTACTTATTTATCTGACTACAAATCTTGCATCAGCTATACAACTCTCGGACTATACAACTCGTTTGTCTCGACAAAATCGTATTGTAAGGTTCGTTAGTCACAGAAAAGGCTAAGTCAATTCAAATGAGTAGGTAGGTAGGTAGGTATAACTTTGTTGGTTTCAGCTGTGCACTGATATGTCAGTCAATCAGTCAGTCAGATTTATCTTTTTTAGGTAGGTACCTATAGGATCTACGTAACATACCTACAGGAAATAATAAAATAACCTACCAATTTCAAGTAGGTTACAATTAATGTTTTGCAAGATGTAATGTCGATAGAAATTCCCTAAAGATCATAACGTGACTTCTCTTGAAACATGAAACTCAGCTGATTTATACCTACCTACCATTTTATGTGTGACATTATTTGCTTTTTACATAGTTACTCTTTACAGTTACTATATGTTAATATCGAAAGCAAGGAATATAATATTGAGGTAGGTACAGGTAAGGCGCGCGGCCGATCGAGAGCGCGCGTGACACTTTACTGACTCAACTTGCACCCTAGTGGGTGCGCGGAGGTACTTGTAGTTTCATAGCTACAGCGCGGAGTGCGACAGGCCACGTTCCGTTAAGCGCCGCACACACTGCTGCGGTTTGCGGTCAGCCTGCGGTCTGGAGTGTGGACAATCTACTTGTTTTCCATACATCATAACAATGACCGCGACATGACCAGAGACCGCGGCAGTATGTTCGACGCCTAATACATACTGTAAAGTTGCAAAATTGTCGTAAGTGGGAAAATAAATAAAATAAGGTATTTTATGCAATTATGGCACAGCAAATAGATCCTACCTAGATAATATCAACTCTAAAATGTATTTTCGCTGTTTATTTATTAAAATTTAAATAATAAGATATCTTGTTTTGGAATACTGTTTTATTTTATTATAATCAAGATTAAAGAACCTGTCTTTCCTCTTTCCTCTCTTTCTCTATCGATTGCTAGTTATGGTGCGGCTTAGAAAATGGTCGAAGACCTAGAATAATGAAATTTGGCAAGAACCAAAAGCACAATATAGGAAAAAATCCTTAAAATTGAAAACCGTAAATATTTAAGGAACATTATACTATAAGGCGTATAACATATATAATATAAGGCGTATAACATATATTATATAAGCGTTTTGTGACTAATAAAGTTTTAAATATATATGAAAAAAAAGAGTGTGTGTACTTATGTACACGCGGTAGAAGTTATACTTCTGTGAAGTATGGAAAAAAAATAACTAAAATGCAGTAGTGATTAACGATAACTATTAAAATTAATCAAAAAGATTTTATTTGAATAAAAAAAGGTTTTATTAACGTAAAAATATGACGTTAAATATGACATATACAACTTGAACATAGTCATGCCACCTAGAACTAACTTCACGGTGTAGAATTTAGGTGTCGGTGTGCGCGCGCATCGTACCACCTAGAACTAACTTCACGATGTTAAATTTAGGTGTCGGTGTGCGCGCGCATCTTAAAAATTCACTCTCATCATTTTTCTCTATCGCGCCAAAAGAAGTATAACTTCAAAAGACATATTGATACTGATAGTGTGAGTTCTTCTACGAGCAACACTAAAATCTAAAATTTGTCTATGGCATTAATTTTCATTGACGTACGTGTCACGTGACGTTTTGAAAAAAATACACACTTCATTACTGCATTTCAGCAGAATTGTGTGACAATTTTATTGTTTTACGCTAATTTCTGCTCATACTGTGTGATTAGTTCATAATATAAGTTACTAAAACTCACCAAAATGCTGTACCTCGAAGATTATTTGGAAAGTAAGCCTTCTTTGTTGAATTTACGATGACGTAATTTTCGTGCTATGCGGTTGGCAATACTGTGGCGTTAGTGTACGCGACGCGCGAAATTTTAAAATAAAAATGGTTAATTGGTTACTTGATATGCTGAGCTGAAAAAAATATTATTTATCATTTATCTGTGTTTTAGTGATTGAACATCTTCCTCAAGAGCTGAGGGATAGATTTACGGAAATGCGTGAAATGGATTTATCAGTACAAAGTAAGTTTTGCGATTTGAAATTTAAAGTTCAAGAAAGTGTTTCTGCTGTTTGGATATTTTTCTAAGGAACACATTAAATTGCGGAATATTATAAATACTATGCAATTACAGATAACATGGATACTCTGGAGAAAAGAGTTCGCACACTATTTGGTGGTTGTCGAAGAGGGGAGATAAACACAGATCAAGCAAATACTGAGTTTTCTGATATAAAGCGTGGCTACAATAAGACCTTGGAGGAAGCTGATGAGAAAATGGCTCTGGCTAACCAGATGTATGATCTTGTTGACAGATACTTGAGAAGACTGGGTTTGTATATAATATTTTCAGTATAAACCATAGTAATTTATTATTATTGATTGCATAGTACATAAATAGAATCCATAATTTTTTTATTTGAAAATCTGTCTCTAAACAAATGTGATCAGCTGTCCTTGAGAACCGGTTCCCATTCTACGCCTAATGTGCTGCCATCTTTGGCTGCATTGGATTTTTTTGGATCTTTGGCTACATTGCATCAATAACAGGTGAGATAGTGGTCAAGCGCTAGCCTGTATGATATATAAAATAGTGTGTGCTTTAAGATCATATTACAGAAGTGAAAACTTCAACAAGGTCAGGTTAATAATATGAAATAGTTGACTTGAGCCAACTTTACCTGAACAAGTGTTACATAGCTCAGCGTGATGGGCGATAGCTCAGCCTCATACAATACTCACAAAATAAAGTACAAGGCACCTAAAGAAGTTTTCACTTACTAAAATAAAACTGGTCAAGAGAGAGTTGACTCATGCTTTGGTACAAACTCGTCAAAACAAACTTTAGACCAATGTCTAGACCCTGTTATTGCATCAACTTTTCTACTTCAACTTATTTCATACGGTCTTAACTGGGATCATACATTATATGGTCCTTCAAACTTTGTGTTTAGTGTGTGTTTTGTGACTTTAACTGCAAATGCAAATCAGTACCTGGCCTCCCACAAGCGGGTCTCACCAGGCTATTGAGATGGTGCATAATTTTATGTATGGGTCGCAGGCTGCACTAGATACACAACAGACCTTCAAGTGTCAATTTCTATCGTCGACTTACATACTTACGGTTTTCAGATTTTTTCTTTATAAGTGCTTCAAGACCTTGCTTCATGCCAAATTTCATGATTCTAAATCAACAGGAAGTAACCTATAGGCTTTGATTCCCATGTGAAATTGCAAATTATATGAAAAATACAACTTAAACAGTTATATCTTTGATCACGTTGACTTGCAAGTTAATTATTTCAGAACTGAAAGATACGTTGACTCGAGTATTCGAATAAAGTTTCAACTTCATACCTTTTACACATTCCTGAGAAAAAGGGTCTTGACAGACGGTCTGACAGACAGACAGACAAAAAATGATCCTATAAAGGTTCTTTTTGAGGTACAGAACCCTAAAAAAGTGTTAAAAAATTAGGTAACAGAACAAAGCAGATTATCTGATGTAAAATGGTGATGTCTGCCAAATAATAGAATGTGCAAAACTGGCTTAATAGGTACTAAAGGTAGGGTCATTGTTCCATTCCTGCATCTGCAAGCTTGGATGTTAACTGAAATGTTGTGAATTTAAATATTTTCTCTATAAAAATTTTGCAAGAAATGAGCTGTTTGCCTTAATCTTAAAAACTTAGCTGAAGATTGACCGGCCAATCGCAAGTACACCTGTCACTGAAATACACAACCCCTGCACCAACTACAATGCGCCAAAGATACCTTTATAGTTCTTTAGCTCAAGTAGTTTGCTGGCTACTTTACCTCTCATTACACTATACTAGGACAGACAATGTAGTACTTGGGAACTTGTGAAAGCCGCAGAGTGCAACTGTTACTAAGTTACTTAAGTTTTATTCATTCTGTGGTACGTAGTATTATTATCTTTTCTATGCTGTGGTCTTACTTATTAGTATTACTACATCTAATACTATAAGAATCTTTGTCCTGACATACTGACTGACTCACTGACTCACTGACTCACTGACAGACAACGCACAGCCTAAACCGCTGGTCGTAGAGACTTGAAATTTGGAGGGTATATTTGTCTTAGTACGTAAGGGTGTACTAAGAAAGGATTTTCCAAAATTCACCCCTTAAGGGGATGAAATGGGGGTTCAAAGTTTGTATGGAGAAACAAGATTAGATCGTCTTTTCTATCCGAAACTTCACATAAGTGCTTCAATAAAAAAATAAGTAAAGACGTGTTTCAGCTTTTTTTGGAATTCCACCCCTAAGAGGGTGAAATGGGGTAATAAAGTGTAAAATCAATATTGTTTCGGATTGCGCTGAAATTTGGCATGCAAATAGTTATTACGACGTTAGTTCCCACTGAGAAAGGATTTTCCAAAATTAACCCTCGAAGGGGATGAAACGGGGGTTCAAAGTTTGTATGGAGAAACAAGATTAGATAGTCTTTCTATCTGAAACTCCACACAAGTGCTTCAGTAAAAAAATAAGTAAACACGTGTTTCAGGTTTTTTTTAATTCCACCCCTAAGAGGGTGAAATTGGGTAATAAAGTGTGAAAATCAATATTGTTTCGGATTGCGCTGAAATTTGGCATGCAGATAGTTATTACGACGTTAGTTCCCTTTGAGAAAGGATTTTCCAAAATTGACCCTCGAAGGGGATGAAACGGGGGTTCAAAGTTTGTATGGAGAAACAAGATTAGATAGCCTTTCTATCTGAAACTCCACACAAGTGCTTCAGTAAAAAAATAAGTAAACACGTGTTTCAGGTTTTTTTTAATTCCACCCCTAAGAGGGTGAAATTGGGTAATAAAGTGTGAAAATCAATATTGTTTCGGATTGCGCTGAAATTTGGCATGCAGATAGTTATTACGACGTTAGTTCCCTTTGAGAAAGGATTTTCCAAAATTGACCCTCGAAGGGGATGAAACGGGGGTTCAAAGTTTGTATGGAGAAACAAGATTAGATAGTCTTTTCTATCCGAAACTTCACACAAGTGCTTCAGTAAAAAAATAAGTAAACACGTGTTTCAGGTTTTTTTGTAATTCCACCCCTAAGAGGGTGAAATGGGGTAATAAAGTGTAAAATCAATATTGTTTCAGATTGCGCTGAAATTTGGCATGCAGATAGTTATTACGACGTTAGATCCCTCTTTGAAAGGATTTCCCAAAATTAACCCTCGAAGGGGATGAAACGGGGGTTGAAAGTTTGTATGGAGAAACAAGATTAGATCGTCTTTTCTATCCGAAACTTCACATAAGTGCTTCAGTAAAAAAATAAGTAAAGACGTGTTTCAGGTTTTTTTGTAATTCCACCCCTAAGAGGGTGAAATTGGGTAATAAAGTGTGAAAATCAATATTGTTTCGGATTGCGCTGAAATTTGGCATGCAGATAGTTATTACGACGTTAGTTCCCTTTGAGAAAGGATTTTCCAAAATTGACCCTCGAAGGGGATGAAACGGGGGTTCAAAGTTTGTATGGAGAAACAAGATTAGATAGCCTTTCTATCTGAAACTCCACACAAGTGCTTCAGTAAAAAAATAAGTAAACACGTGTTTCAGGTTTTTTTTAATTCCACCCCTAAGAGGGTGAAATTGGGTAATAAAGTGTGAAAATCAATATTGTTTCGGATTGCGCTGAAATTTGGCATGCAGATAGTTATTACGACGTTAGTTCCCTTTGAGAAAGGATTTTCCAAAATTGACCCTCGAAGGGGATGAAACGGGGGTTCAAAGTTTGTATGGAGAAACAAGATTAGATAGTCTTTTCTATCCGAAACTTCACACAAGTGCTTCAATAAAAAAATAAGTAAACACGTGTTTCAGGTTTTTTTGTAATTCCACCCCTAAGAGGGTGAAATGGGGTAATAAAGTGTAAAATCAATATTGTTTCAGATTGCGCTGAAATTTGGCATGCAGATAGTTATTACGACGTTAGATCCCTCTTTGAAAGGATTTCCCAAAATTAACCCTCGAAGGGGATGAAACGGGGGTTGAAAGTTTGTATGGAGAAACAAGATTAGATCGTCTTTTCTATCCGAAACTTCACATAAGTGCTTCAGTAAAAAAATAAGTAAAGACGTGTTTCAGGTTTTTTTGTAATTCCACCCCTAAGAGGGTGAAATGGGGTAATAAAGTGTAAAAATCAATATTGTTTCGGATTGCGCTGAAATTTGGCATGCAGATAGTTATTAATTACGACGTTAGTTCCCTCTGAGAAAGGTTTACCAAAATTCATCCCTGAAGAGGATGAAGCGAGGGTTCAAAGTTTGTATGGAGAAACAAGAATTGATTGTCTCTTATATTCGAAACTTCACACAAGTAGTTTAGTAAATAAATGAGTAAATACGTGTTTCAGGCTTTTTGAAATTCTATTCCTAAAAGGGTGAAGTGGAGTAACAATGTCTGAAATCAATATTGTTTCGGATTGCGCTGATATTTTGCATCCAGATAGAAATTTTGACGTAGGTATCCGCTGAGAAAGGATTTTTCAAAATTCACTCTTCAAGGGATGAAGCGGGGGCTCAAATTTTGGATAGTCATTTTATTCGACATTTCACACAAGTACTTCTGTAAATAAATAAGTAAATACGAGTTTCAGACTTTTTCAAAATGCCACCCTAAAAGAGTGAACTGGGGTAAAAAAGTCTGAAAATCAATATAGTTTCGGATTGCGCTTTATTGGGTTTTCGGGTTTTAAAAATATGAATCCTGATTTGTCTTAGTCACGCGATAACATGAAAACAGGTGAACCAATTTGGCTAATTTTTATTTGATGTCTTTAATGATAGAATCGTTTTTACAAAAGAAAAGTTTTAAGTAAATAAAAGGAGTTTTTAACGCGGGCGTAGCCGCGGGGGACTTCTAGTATTACATATTTAAACAAAGTCTGACTGTCTGTTTGCGATAAACTCAAAACTACTGAACGGATTTTCTTGTGGTTTTCACCAATAGATAGAATGATTCATGAGGAAAGTGTAGGTATATAATTTGTTAAGCTTTTTCATAAATTGGTTGAAATATGACAATTATTTTTGAAGACGTTAATTTCTTTCTTTTTTTTATATATCTTATAGGCTAGTGTTTGCCCACTATCGCACCTGTTGGTAAGTGATGATGCGGTCGACGATGGTAAGCACGCTAGGCCTAGAATGAGAATTCATACTCGGCGCAAGATGAAGATATACATACACAAAAAAAAACTAACATCAATACATGATAATTCCAGACACTGAGTTGCACAAGTTCAAGTGTGAGCTAGAAGCTGACAACAAGGGCATCACGGAGCTGCTGGAGAAACGTTCCTTGGAGCTGGATTCCAATACCAACCATACCACGGCACCCAACAACAACCATTATAAGGAAAACCGGTTGGTCTATTTACTGGGCTAGTGAATTCATAGTGTGACACGTCTAGCATTTGAGGCTGGTATTCTTAAATTATATTTGACCACCTATCCTAGAGAGCCTAGTGCGAATTTCTTTAGATTTATTTACTCACTCAATCACATTATAAGATCGTTTAAAAAATTAAAAAAGAACCGACTTCAATGCCGCGCTATTAATTTTCAGTACCGATTTTGAGATGTTTATCTCCATATATCTGGAGATACTTATCAGACCTCGATAAAATGACCATGGTACCACGCTTGGGATATCTCCTTTCCAACAAAAAAAGAATAATCAAAATCGGTTCATAAACGACGAAGTTATCCGCAAACAACTCCTTTTTTTAAAGTCGGTTAAAAATAAACGGATATTTGTATGGAAATTAAAAATGTCTCCTCTTATGCACATTAAATGGCGCTTTTTAATTCCATACAAATCTGTGTTTACTGTAACGTGATCGAGTAGATAAACCAATCTATTAAACCTCACACTAGGCACTCTGCTCTTTGCATGGAGTGGAATAATTTAGTTGGTAAACAAAGCGCAATTTAATCGATCAAATGCTCTCTTTCTGTGCTTAGAGCAGATGCTCGCTAGATCATGGTTCTATTAATACTGGCATTTTTTAAATTATTTTTATTTTTATATCTGGTAGGCTATGTTTGGCCACTATCTTGCCTGGTGGTAAAGGATGATATTGGCCGAATATGGTAAACTCGCTAGAACTAGAATGGTTGAATTAGCTCAGAGCTGTGGAATTGAGCAATAATCAGGCACTGTAGATTGGCCTGGGGATGTAAGGGAGCACAAATACCACCTCAGTGCTCCCAGCCAACCTCACCTGCCCATGGTGCATCCTGCGGACCAACCAACGAGGCTCTGGCGACCGAAAAATGGCGGTATAACCATTTCGAAATTATGGCGTAGCTAAATACAACAGGCCGGTGACGGGCAGCAGCGTTACCGGTGCGAGAAGCTACGTCCTGCGATTGCCAACCCGCCTGCCCAGCGTGGCGATTAGGGCATATCCCTCGCAAGGGATGCATGGAAGAATGGAAAGCCACATTAAGCCGCGGCCCCCAGTTCCCGGCCGCCCTGCTATTCCTGACCACGGCGACGGTCACGGTAACGGCAGAGCAGGGGGTGCTAAGAATCCCCGGGCTACGGTAGGCCGCCAAAACAAACTGAACCTCGCAACGTCCAAAGGTGCGCATGATTTGGCTGGATGATCATCTGGCGCAGCTGGAGGTGGAGCTGAATCACATAAGATGGCACATCCTGGGGTTATGTGAAGTCCGAAAACAGGGAGAGGACACCATAACCTTAAAATCGGGCCATCTTATGTACTACATAGAAGGAGATCAGCCATCCCAAGGCGGCGTCGGGTTTCTGGTCAACAAGGTTCTCAGTGACAACGTTGTAGAAATCTCCAGTGTGTCGACCAGGGTAGCGTACCTCAATTAAGTTAACCGAGAGGTACAGCCTCAAGGTTATCCAGGTTTACGCACCGAACTCGGCACACTTGGATGATGAGGAGGAGAGCATGTATGAAGATATCTCCATAGCTTTACACACCACCTCCAAGGCTTACTATAACGTTGTCATGGGAGACTTTAACGCCAAAGTGGGCGTACAGACTTATAGTGAATCGACAATAGGACCACACGGATTTGGGAGCAGGAATCACAGAGGGCAAATGCTCGTCAATTTCCTTGAGAAAGAGGGGCTTTTCTTGATGAACTTGTTCTTCAAGAAACAGCCCCGAAGGAAGTGGACGTGGCAAAGCCCCGACACTGACAAAAAACGAGATTGACTTCATCATTAAGGACAAGGATCATTAAGGCGCATATTTAGTTACGTCTCAGTTATCACTAGGCTTAATACCGAACGTGATCACCGACTTGTAAGAGGCGCTCTCGGTATTGACTTCAAAGCCGAGAGATTCCGACTGATGAAGTGCACGCTCCGACCGAACCTACTCCAAACCGTTGTTGGGTCCGAAACATTCCAATTAAAATTGGAAAATCGATTCGCTGCCTTGGAAACCACAGATGACGTAGACCAGAAACTCGAAGAAGTGGTGGAAATCCTCAGGGATGAAGGGACGCAGTTTTGCGAGAGCAAGCGTACTGGCAAAAAGTCCTTTCGACAGACACACTTCGGCTAATGGAAGAGAGACGAACAGACCCTTTGTCAGCTTTGTCAATTAACCAGGTGCGCAACAAAACCATAAAGAAGCTGGTTCGACGCGACCTCCGATCCTCTAACACGCTCTTGGTTAAAAAATCAATCGAGCAGAATCGGGGGTCGAAGTTGTTCACCCAGTCTCTGGGTAAAAGCCATCTTATAAAGTTGACAAAATCAACGGGACTAGTCGTCGCATCCAAGTCGGAGATTCTGTTGGAAGTTGAAGACTTCTACGGCAAGCTCTACGCATCGCATGCATCAAGGCCCGTACCCGATACTGAGGATTCTAGAGCCACCTTAACTCGCCACTTCACAGAAGATCTGCCCGAAATTAACCGAGACGAGATCGTGACGGCCCTTAAACAGCTCAAAAATTGAAAAACAGGAGAAGACGGAATCACAACAGAGCTTTTAAAGGCCGGGGGACCTGGAGCTCCAGCAGTTCAGCTTCAACAGCTGTTTAATTCCGTTCTTTTCACTGGTAGAACTCCACAGGCATGGAACAGAAGCATGGTGGATCTGTTTTTCAAAAAAGGAGACAAAACCCTCTTGAAAAACTACCGCCCGATTTCGCTTCTGAGCCATGTCTACAAGCTGTTTTCAAGGGTCATCACAAACCGTCTTACGCGAAGACTCGACGAGTTTCAACCTCCGGAACAGGCCGGGTTTCGAAGCGGTTACGGCACCATAGACCACATCCACACGGTGCGGCAGATTATACAGAAGACCGAAGGATACAATCGGCCCCTGTGCTTAGCATTTGTGGACTATGAGAAGGCCTTTGACTCAATCGAAACCTAGTCCGTTCTGGAGTCCTTGCAGCGTTGCCAAGTCGACTCGCGATACATTGAAGTGTTGATATGTCTGTATAATTCCGCAACGATGACTGTACAAGTACAGAACCAGCGATCTAAACATGTCCACCTGCGTCGAGGAGTGAGACAGGGGGACGTCATATCCCCGAAACTGTTCACTAACGACTTGGAGGATATGTTTAAGACGCTAGATTGGAAAGATTGTGGCATTAACATCAACGGCAAGTACATCTCTCACTTACGATTTGCAGATGACATCGTCATTATGGCAGAGACGCTGCAGGACCTACAAAGGATGTTGAATGGCCTAGCTGATTCTTCTCGTCGCATCGGTCTCCGGATGAATTTGGATAAAACCAAAGTCATGTACAACGAGCACGTTGTTCCGGAACCGATTGCCGTAGATGTAATCCCACTCGAAGGTGTTACGCAGTATGTTTACCTAGAGCAGACGCTCCAATTAGGCAAACACAACTTCGAGAAGGAAAGCCAGAGAAGAATTCAGCTAGGCTGGGCAGCATTCGGAAAACTCCGTCGAGTCTTCTCGTCGCCTATACCGCAGTGTCTAAAGACAATGGTCTTTAACCAGTACGTTCTATATGTGATGACATACGGAGCCGAGACGTGGACACTCACAATTCGACTGGTCCACCAATTTAAAGTCGCTCAGCGAGCTATGGAGAGAGCTATGCTCGGTATTTCTCTGCGGGATCGAATCCGGAACGAAGTAATTCGCCAGAGAACTAAAGTTATCGACATAGCTCAACGGATTAGTAAACTGAAGTGGCAGTGGGCTGGTCATATCTGCCGCAGGACTGATAACCGTTGGGGTAGACTTGTCCTAGAGTGGAGACCGCGAATCGCCGAACGTAGCGTAGGGCGTCCTGTGACCAGGTAGAGGGATGACATACGCAAAGCGGTAAGCAGTGACTGGAAAAGAAGAGCCGAAGATCTGGCTCGGTGGCGCATCTTGGGAGAGGCCTACGTCCAGCAGTGGACTGACACCGGCTAATGATGATGATGGATTGACCTATATTATGCCATAATGAGTTTTATGTGGCACATTATTGAAATGCAGAAACCATTACTTAAATACAAAGATATTAAAGTTTCCAATTTCTTGTCTGTCTTCCAATAAAAGACAGAAAGAAATTTGTAAAAAATCTATTATTGAAGCTTTTCTTTCGTATATTGTTCATAAAACGTTTAGGATATGACTACTCATATCCCAATACATATATAAACATATAGGTACTTATATTTTTACAGTATCACTCTACCTTGTGTTTTACTGAACTGTAGAAATCGAAAATGTAGTGGTTAATTTTCAAACATTTTTTAGATATAGAATCCGTGCAGAGAAGCGCCGGGAAAGTTGGGGCCCGCGGGAATCTCGAGCGCATTCTTCGTCGAGCAACATCTCTAGAACTGATTCCGCTATACAGGTATATTCAGTAGAATATAATAAAATACTTACAAAATAATCTAGAATACAAATAGCTACTTTAAATAATATACAATCGGCGGACTTATCATTAACCAGCGATCTCTGCCAAGCAATAGGGGTTTTTTGTATGGTAAAAGGTAACAGGACAAACACGATGCTCGCCTGACGGTAAGCGATGACGACTGCCTATAACAGATACAGCGGCATTCTGAACTGCCAGAATTGAGCATGTCACTGCACTGCGCCTGTTACCTTGAGACATTAAGATGTTGAGTCTCACATGCCCTGTAATTTCACTGGACACCTTGCCATTTCAACCGAAAAACATTTCTATTTCACGGCTGAAAATTAATTGGCAAAGTGGTGATACCGCCCCAGGCGGACTAGCAGAAGTCCTACCACTACAATTCAACTGTTGATGCACAATACTAAATGAGATGGTAGAAGTGCTTACGCGCACTTTATTATAAATACCCTAAATATATAGGGATAAAGGTAAGATAATGATGGTTGTATAAATACTAAGGTTATATATTTTAAAGAGGTTAAAATTTCTTTTGTTTATATTCTCACTAACTGTGCCCGCGACTTCGTCCGCGTGGAATAGTGTCTTTGGGTAGCATTAACTAATAAGGCACAAACTTATCCCAGCTACACTGCACCCTACCACGCCACGCTACTCTCCCCTTCCCCTCTCCCCTCACTTACCCTACCCTCCCCTCTTTCTTCCCCTCACTTCCACATCACCTTCCCTTCCCCCACCACTCCCCCCTCCCCCTCCCCCACCACTCCCCTTCCCCTTCCCCTCCACTCCCCCTACCCTCCCCTTCCACTCCCCCTACCCTCCCCCTCCACGCACTCTTTCCCTTACACATTTTGAAAGTCATACTTATTTATATCTAATCAACAGCCTAAAAAATAAGTTTCAAGCTTCTAGCTCTACAAATGACGAAAGTTCCATACAACTTTTCATCCCCCCTTTTAACCCTTTACAACCCTTTTTTCACATTAAAAAATAGACTATGTCCTTCCTCAGGCTCTAGACTATCTGTGTACCAAAGTTTTGGCGTGAAAGTGACACAGACAGAGTTACTTACGCATTTATAATATTATAAGTAAGGATGGCAAAATCCGTAAACTTCTCTCACTATTTAATAAAAGCTTTTTGATCTTTTCGATTCAGCAGCAAGACTTCGCCACACCCCGGACGCTCGCTAAATCTCCATACAAACTAGCGTTTTAACGACCGACACTGTGACACCGACACAGACACTACACACGGGTCGTTTTTCTATACGTGCATTTGTGTGCGTGATGTCTAAAGGTGACATTCGGATCACGGCAGTCGCGACCTGGCAGTGGCGGCTACTGCCGCGGCCCATTGTCGCTGCTGTGCGGCGCTGCCATCCGAAAGCTTCTGGCAGCGCTAAAGCGCTAATCACCGTATCACAGATTATATAATAGTTACTTCGTACATATGTACTACGTACTGACCGTATGAATATTTTTTTGTACACTTACCCAAAAAGCTTTTGACACTAAAAATATGAGTCGCTATTTCGTAAACCATCATCTCCAGGTCCAGTTGACTTGCATAGAAAAAACTGCACCACAGTAACTATTTTTTATTCTGTGTTGGGCGGCCAGCCAGAGCTGTACGAAACAATGTCGTGTGTCTTGCTCGCACGTTAGAGCGACATCAAGTAAAGAGAATATAAATACTACGTACCTACATCAAGTTCCCAATTGCTGTGTTATAAAAATGTTTAAACGTGAAAGTTTTTTTAAATATTTTACAAATTAAGCGTTATTTACGCACGAGTATATATATCGTTATTTCATTTATGAAAATGAATTCTAAAATACGAATATGTAGGTAGGTATACTAATATAATTGAGTGTTTATTATATACCTACGTAATAAGAACCTACGTAAATTTGAACCTCCAGTGTCTACTGGTCCCAACATAAATGTATGAAGTTGATGTTCTTCTCTCCGTGAGTAGTAATTGTTCTATAGTCGTACGCGTGTGGCGTCCTTGCTCAGCGCAGCTCCTCGACAGCTCCAGAGCGGTGGCGGGGTGAGGAAGCCCGGAATTGGTGGGGGGAACAGAGTGTCCATTCTATACGTAGTATTATTATCTTTTCTATGACTTCGCTAAGCCTATATTTTTGATTAAACCAGTTATGTTCAACTACTGTGCAAAGGTCTGCCTCAACTTCTTCCATTCTTCCCTGTCCTTTTAATGTTGACTCCAATTACAGTCAAAAGCATCTAGGTTATTCTGCCATCGCAACCGTGAACGGGAATATTTAATATATATTATATTTTGTCAATATTATTGTAAATTTCCGGAAAATGTTTAAGGTGTGTTACATAAGTTTATAAAACTATGATCTATGTGTAACTCTCACGACAATTTCATTAATCAAACTAGCTGTGCCCCGCGGATACATTGTTCCCGTGAGACACACCCTATTTTTATTCCAGGGTCTAAGCTATCTACATACCAAATTTCAGCTCAATCGGTTGAGTAGTATTAGCGTGAAGAAGTAACAAACTTTCGCTTTTTTTAACCGACTGACCGACGAGGAGGAGGCTCTCAATTTGTCGGAATCTTTTTTTAATATATATATATATGTATGTTCACCGATTACTCGAAGATGTCTGAACTGATTTGAAAAATTCTTATTTTTGTTTCAAAGGGTAACCACCCCATTTAAATTTTAACGAAATCGGTCAAACGGTTTTCGATATATCAACATTTCAGTTACGATGCACTTATACACCTCGGTGACATGATACCGGCTTTGATTGACTACTTTGACTAGCGCGACGTTTGAAGTCGGTTCTTTTAGTTTTTTAAATGGGGATGTTGCCTGGGTCATAAAAAATTTATTCTAATTAGTCCGTCCCATTGGATTATAATAAAATATTGGTCACGTATTTTTTATTTTACAAATCAATAGAAATTGACAAAGATAAAGAGCGTCAAAGTTCGGGAGTGGGTGCTCGTGACTTCTCTAACCGCTAGAAAGTAACTGTACACTTTTTAGCGGTTTGTGACGTCACGCGGAATTTCAACGCTCTATATCTTCGTCATATTTTGATTAATTGAAAAAATAAGAAATATAATCAAAATATATTGGATTCGCCAATATTTTTTGATAATGTAAATGACGGACTAAAAAATTTTTTTAGCGAACTAGCCTATCATATAATATTAGTAGGGCTAATTGTACCTATTATATTTTGTAATTCGCAGGCTGCGCTGGGCCGTGATTCGTATTCTCTGGGTCACGCGGGCAGCGCCATTGCGGCCGCTGCGAGCCAGGCCATCGCAGCAACGCAGCAGGTTTGTTATATTTTTTAACCGACTTCACAAAAAAGGAAATTCTCAATAGGACTGTTTTTTTTTTATTTTTGTTACCTCAGAACTCCGTCAAATCGATTGTAATTCCGATTTGAAAAATTATTTTTTTGTTTTAGAGATTATGCCTCGCCTCCCGTTTGTTTCCATTCAAATTTTAACGATATCTGTTAATAATCTCCGGAGATATGGAGATAAATATCTTAAACTTGAAATCGATGCATTTGTATACTACGTACCTTGATGACATGATACTGGCTACTGTCTAATTTAACTATCGCGGCATGGCAGTCGGTGTTTTCTTTTTATACGATCATACATTATATATGTTACATTTATTACATTACCAATTGTGTCAGGCAATGTTAAATCAGGTGAAGCCGAATAAAAAAAGAGGGTGCGTATAAAGCTTCTAATTAGAAGTGAAACTTCCAAGTTAATTAAATTTATTTTTGAACATCACTAATTATTTTTTGTACTACTCATATCTGTTGGACTTATCGGGACGAATGCCCGAATGATAGCGAATTTGTCTTCGTAGTTACGCCGTTTGATAATAGAGGGCGTTATATACATAAAATATAACAAGACCCTTACGGCACTTCCGTTGATTTGGATCGTGACGCTACGTCACTTCCGTTAAATTTTACCCTAGTGCGCCTAAAGAAGTTTAACTTTAGGTTAAGTGTGTACAGTAAGTTAGTGCAGTGCACTAAAAGAGTAATATAATTTAAATAATCGCGCTCTGAATTTTCCGTTTGATAAAGATACACAAAGTTCACACAGTGCCCATTCTAGGCCTAGCGTGCTTACCATTTTCGACCGCATCATCACTTACCAAGAATCAAGAATCAAAGCATTTATTCAGTATGTAGGCAGTATTAATATACGCACATATACACGTCAAAATCATAAATCATAAAATAAATCATAACCAATTATCAAGTAAACATAGCAAAAGCAGAATTTAACGCTTTGAATTAGAAAAAAAAAGTAATGAACCATTCAGCTGTCATCCAATCGTTTACGACAAAATATTTAAAAAAAAAAAACAACAGTTGAGATAGTGGTCAAACTCTAGCATATAAAATATTTAAAAAAATGCAGTCTGGCCCGCTAATATTACCCACTATACGACACGCACTTGCATTTAGTTTACCGGTCCCTGTGTCTTTTTTTCAACCGACTTCAAAAAAGAAGGAGGCTCTCAATTCGTCTGTATGTTTTTTTTGTGTGTATGTTACGCGGTTACTCCGTCAATTGTGAACCAATTCGAATGATTCTTTTTGTAATCGGTAGGGTACGTTTCCGAGGTGGTCCCATTGTAATTTCATCGAGATCTGATAGTATCTCCAGAGATATGACGATAAACGTCTCAAACTTGCTACTGAAACTGACTGGCAGGGCATGGAAGTCGGTTGTTTTAGTTTTTAAACTATCTTAATTATTAATTGGGTAATTTCGGTGGTTTCGTGCCCTAATAATAGGTTGTAATTTATAGATGCAACACGGGCGCCGTACAGCGTCGCTCAAGGCATCCTACGAAGCGGTGACCGGCGGAGAACTAGCACATCACACTTTGCAGGCACATCACACGCACCACGATCACGGTAAATATATACCTATTTGTGTAATTTATTATCATATATTATCATGTATTGCTTCAAAATAATTTATAGTAAACTAGAAGTGCCCCGCGGCTTCACCCGCGTTAAAGACTTCTTTTATTTACTTAAAACTTTTATTTTGTAAAATCCCTATCTTTTCTATCATAAAAGACATCAAAGAAGTAAAAGCCAAATCGGTTCACCCGTTTTCAAGTTATTGCGTGACTAAGGGAAATAGGGATTCATATTTATAAAGCCCGAAAAATCATATTGATTTTCAGACTTTTTTACCAACCCCTTGTAAAAATCCTGCAACACGTATTTACTTATTTATTTACAGTAGGACTTAAGTAAATCTATACGTTTATATATATAATTAAAAATAATAAGTTTCTAAGCGGATACCTACTACGTCGTAACAACTATCTGCATTGTAAATTTCAGCGCAATCCAAAACAATATTGATTTTCAGACTTTGTTACCCCACTTTACCCTCTTAGGGTGGCATTTTGAATAACTGGCCAAGTGCTAGTCTGACTCGCACTCGTAGGGTTCCGTAACACAGTTAAGTATTCCATAACTATGATTTTTCGCAACTACAAAATTAACTTTGTTTTTCATAGTATTGGTATGAAAAACAAAGTTATCTTTGCGGTCGCCATATCTCTTAAACTGCTGACTGTATCTCGTTCAAACCAATTTTCGTTGTTAGTTTTTATTGAGATCTACAGCATATATTTTTTTTAGATTTTTCAGTTCCATACTTTAAAAGTTAGAGTGGGGGGGGGGGACACACATTTTACCACTTTATACGCGCCTATCTTACAAATGATTAACTTTGAGAAAAAATAATTTTTGGAACCTCAATGTCATTTTTGAAGACTTATCCATAGACACCTCACACGTATAGTTGTGATGAAAAAATTTTTTTTTTGTTTCAGTTCCATGTATGGGATGCCCCCCCTTAAACTTTTATATTTTTTATTTTCGTATAAAAATCGGAAAGCGGTTCACAGAATACCTACCAAGTATCAATTCTGTAGTACTAACAGTTTCGGAATAAAATGGCTGTGACATACGGACGGACAGACAGACATGACAAATCTATAAGGGTTCCGTTTTTTGCCATTCGGCTACGGAACCCTAAAAAGCCTGAAACTCGTATTTACTTATTTATTTACTGAAGTAATTGTGTAAAGTTTCGAATAGAAAAGACTATATAATCTTATTTCTCCATGAACCCCCGTTTGAACCCCTACGGGGTGAATTTTAGTAAATCATATCCCTAAAAGAAGTAACGTAATAACTATCTGCATGTCAAATTTCAGCACAATCCGAAACAATATTGATTTTCAGACTTTGTTACCCCATTTCACCCCCTCTTCAGGGGTGAATTTTGGAAAATTCTTTCTTAATACACCTTTACGTACTAAGACAAATATACCCTCCAAATTTCAAGTCTCTATGACCAGTTGTTTAGGCTGTGCGTTGTCTGTCAGTCAGTCAGTCAGTATGTCAAGACAAAGATTCTTATAGTATTAGATGTTCCGAAAACTAACACCCGTTAAGACGTTTTAAAATGCGTTGCGTATCTTTTGATCGCAATGATTACAGGACAATCCTTAATAAATAACCCATTTAGAAATAATAGTATACTTATTACGATACGTGTGACTTAAGTAGTCTATATATGTATATAGATATATATAGATATATATATGTCTATATAGTAGAGTATCGTCTATTATTTTATAGCTGGAAGTGTGACATAAATCCGCAATTTACGGTTTCTACGCTTTTCCGGCAAATAGAAGATTATTGCACGACGTTTAGCACCCTCGCTGCGCTTGGGTGCCACCTTCACGCCGTGCAATAACCGACTATTTAAGTCACGGAAAAGCGTGCGTAAAGTGCTGGTTTAGGTCACACTATGCTATAATAGTACATTATGGTACAAGTGTGTAATGTTGGTGATTACCGCTGAGGCGCCATTGAGACCCGAGCCGTTAGGTGAGGGTCTTAAGAGAGCCGAGGACGGCAATCATCAATACACCCGTGTATCATACGACGTTTTTTAACACACTTGTGAAGAAAATAATACTAAACAATTATTTTATATAGTAGACAATAGATATTTTACCTTGGAGTTTTCAGGTACCTAGTAAACTTTCCATAACGTTCAAAGGCTTCACAACTTATATCGATTCGGGCGGTGTACAAAATAAATCATTTTCTTCATAACTAGTACTTGTAGACATTTTAATTTATTAAATAACTATAAATTCATCAGTTCACGAGTTGTGAAAAAATTTTCGCAACGGCGGGAAAATTTCATTAGTTTTCCTATGCGCGCGCATCTTACAATGACGATCGGTTTGTCGCGGATAGCTTTTTAGCCACGTACAGAATGGGGAATTTATAGTTTTTACAGAGAAAACAAAAGTTACATTTGAGTGAATATGTTGTTTATTAAACACGTACAAGTTAAATTATCTATTTAAATATGAAGTTGCATGAAATTAGCAAGCAATAGGTATATTAATTTATTTGTACTATTGAACACAATCTTTTTTTGTATCGAAACTTTTTTAAGAACAAAGCAACTCAACCAATAAAATTTAAAAAAAAATCAATAAATCACTTGTGAATAATAGTAATGAAAAAGTCACATTTTGATATCAGGCACAGAATAATGAATAGTACAAGTAACAGGTCATTATGTCGCTAAATGCTGAGAATTAACGGCCACTTTATGAGTAAGTGTGTTAAGAAAACCTTAAAATCTGCTGACAATTATCGAGTAACATATACATTTTAAAAAAAGTGTGGTGTGGTGTTATAAAACCACGATGCAAGTGAAACTTGTTTATGTGTAGCTATGGTAGCTAGCTATTATGACAGGAGTTCACATGACATTAGCATTTATACAAATATAAGCGTTCGCCAATCACAGCTACATCTAAATGTCATACATCAATCAAGCTAAAGCACCGGCTGTAATGCGACATGCATGTCGGCGACATGCCATAGATGGACGAAAAGTTTGAGGCGATGTAATAAAAGTGTCACTTTAATACAGACGAATTGAGAATTTACGGCACCATAGACCACAACCACACGGTGCGGCAGATTATACAGAAAACCGAAGGATACAATCGGCCCCTGTGCTTAGCATTTGTGGAATATGAGAAGGCCTTTGACTCAATCGAAACCTAGTGCGTTCTGGAGTCCTTGCAGCTATGCCAAGTCGACTGGCGATATATCGAAGTGATGATATGTCTGTATAATCCCGCAACGATGACTGTACAAGTACAGAACCAGCGAACTAAACATGTCCACCTGCGTCGAGGAGTGAGACAGGGGGACGTCATATCCCCGAAACTGTTCACTAACGCCTTGGAGGATATGTTTAGGACGCTGGACTGGAAAGATTGTGGCATTAACATCAACGGCAAGTACATCTCTCACTTACGATTCGCAGATGACATCGTCATTATGGCAGAGACACTGCAGGACCTACAAAGGATGTTGAATGGCCTAGCTGATTCTTCTCGTCGCATCGGTCTCCGGATGAATTTGGATAAAACCAAAGTCATGTACAACGAGCACGTTGTTCCGGAACCGATTGCCGTAGATGGAATCCCACTCGAGGTTGCCACTAAGTATGTTTACCTAGGGCAGACGCTCCAACTAGGCAAACATAACTTCGAGAAGGAAATCCAGAGAAGAATTCAGCTAGGCTGGGCAGCATTCGGAAAACTCCGTCGAGTCTTCTCGTTGCCTATACCGCAGTGTCTAAAGACAAAGGTCTTTAACCAGTGCGTCTTACCTGTGATGACATACGGAGCCGAGACGTGGACACTCACAATTCGACTGGTCCACCAATTTAAAGTCGCTCAGCGAGCTATGGAGAGAGCTATGCTCGGTATTTCTCTGCGGGCTCGAATCCGGAACGACGTAATTCGCCAGAGAACTAAAGTGATCGACATAGCCAGTGCCAGATTAAGCAAGCGCGGGGCCCGTAGCAAAATCTTTCAAAGAGCCCCTGATCTACTATGGGTTCTTAAGTATAAAGTGTTAAAAAAACAATTCAATACTCAACGTTTATTTGCCATCTATAGGTTCCAATTTTCTTCTTCTTCTTCTTTATCCGGCCTGCTCCCATTTTTGTTTGGGGTCGGCTCTGCTACTCATCTGTCTCCAGTGATTTCTGTTCTGGACCGTCATTGGGTCTATATTTGCATTTTCTAAATCTTTACATAATAAAGCCATCCATGTAAATCGGGGTCGCCCACGTTTCCTTGGTGCTGTTTTTTTGTTCTAGGACTCTTCTGGGCATATGCTCTGCCGGTCTTCTCATGACACGGTCATACCATCGCAGTCGCGATTCTGCTAGTTTGTCTTGTATAGATCTGACTTTAAAGGTTCCTCTAACTCGTTCGCTGCTGAAAACACACACCGTTGCGTTTTTTCGATTTTTGGTTTAAGAAGTAAAATTTAAAAAAAAAAAAATGTTTATTTTAATTTAATTTTTTCACAAGGGGTGTATGTGACCTTCTGCTGTTGGATTTTAGTTTTTATTTGATGCCACACCTACGAAAAAAAATAATAAAAAAATAATTTAAAAAATGAAAAAAGATGCGAAAAAGTGCCGCAGTCAAAGTAAGATTGTTGGGCACTTTGTCTAGTAAGGTCACTCCGGCTGACCATCTAAGCATTCTCATTTCGGCTGCGTGTAGTCTATCGGCTTGTTGCTTCTTGAGTGGCCAGCATTCTGCTCCGTAAGTCATTGCGGGTCTTACTGCAGTTTTATAAATTTTGCCCTTAGTGCGTATCGGCATTCTAGCATCGCAGAGGACCCCTGTGAGTTCTCTCCACCTTTGCCATGCTGCGTTTTTACGGTGCGTAATAACTGCATCAATGGTTCCGTCACTAGCTATGACGCTGCCCAGGTACTTGAAACTCGAAACAGATTTGAGTGCGATAGTTTGGAGGTACATGGTGTGTTGGGTGTTGTTACTCTGTTTTTGCTCTTCTAATTCTTAATCCTGCTGTTTCGAGAGATGCCCTCCAGTTCTCTAGAGTTATTTGTAGGGCCATTGGATCTTCATCAACAAGTACCACGTCATCCGCGTAAAGGATACACCACGGGGCGGGTCGCTGGACTTTTGATGTTATATAGTCCATCACCAGGTTAAACAGTAAAGGGCTAAGTGCCGAACCCTGATGAACTTCTACTTCTACTTGGAATTTGTCGCCTATTTCCGCTGGCCATCGTACCTTCGTCGTAGCTCCTTTGTACATGTTCATTACGATGTGTATGTAGCACTCGGGGACGTTTTGTGATCGCAGAGCCTGCCAGATTAGTGGCCTCGGAATGCGGTCAAATGCCTTTTCGAGATCTATGAACGCCATGTGAAGGTCTTTCTTAGTGTCTCTGTGAGATTCCATTAGGACGCGAAGGGTATGTATTGCATCAGTCGTTGACTTGCCATTGACAAATCCACACTGATTTTCTGTTACGGCTGTTAGTTGACGCAATCTTTGGTTGACCACTCGTTCCCAAATTTTAAAACTGTGTGATATTAACTTTATGGCCCGGTAGTTTTCACAGAATCTAACATCGCCTTTATTTTTATAAAATGGTACAAGAGAGCTCTTCCTCCACGCATCGGGAATGCCTTCGACAGGAAATTTATTGAACAAAGTGGTTAAGAAGTACACTCCAGCGTGTCCTAACTTTTTCCATATTTCTGCTGGTAGGTCACCAGGTCCAGTAGCCTTGTTATTCGCCATATTGCTTATCGCCAATTTAACTTCGTCGGGCATTATAACTGGCCATGGGCCGCATATCGGTGGTAGCTCATCTATGGGTTCGCAGGGGAATGTCTCATTCAGTAAAGTGGAATAGTATTCTCGCTATTGTTCGTTTATCTCACTGTCGGATGTTAAAAGTTGTCCCTGCTGATCCTTGATGTACTTGACCGCTTTTGTTTTGTATGTATGGGAGTCTCGATGTCTCTGTTTGACAATTTTGAGTACCTGTTTATCGTTGGTTGCATTTTCCAGTTTTGTGTAGAACTCGTCCCTATTCGCAGCTCTTGTCTGTGCCACAAAACGTCTTGCATCTTTTTTGGCGTCTTGATATGACTTTAGGTCACTTTCACTGTTTGTATGTTGCCAGATCTTGAAGAGTTCTTTTTTTTGCATGGATTTTTTCTTTGACGGCTTGGTTCCTTATCTCTGGTCTTTCCATTAGAGACTCCAAGGTGTAGGAAGGCCTTGTTGATACTAAATTCGTGGAATTCGTTCCACATTGTATTTACATCACATTCTGGTGTGACCTCTTGGATGTACTCTGTTAGGTCAGCACATAGTTTACGTCCTTCCTCTTGCTCCAGCTTATACCAGCGAATTTTTGGTTCTCTAAGTACTTTAACTTTTGAAGGTGCTTGTGTTACAAAATCGGCTACTAAGAGACGATGTTGCGATGTTAGGGGTTCGCCAGGTATCATCATATATACAATTTCTGAAAGATTTTAGGAGTCTTCGGTCGGCAAGGATATAGTCCACTTGTGTATTGTGGCCTCCACTTTTATAAGTTATTAGGTGTTCTTGAGGTTTTGAGAAAAATGTATTAATTACTGCCATGTTGAATATGGTAGCAAAGTTTAATATTTCAATTCCTTGAGGATTGAGAGTTCCACATCCGAAGTTGCCATGGACTTCTCTAAGAGTTGTTGTTGTTTGTCCGACGTGTCTGTTAAAATCAGCACAAATATATCTCTAGATTCGTCACTTGGTATGGATTGCATCACTTCACATAGATCATCCCAGAAAGCCTGTTTATCAGTTTGTGACAACCCTGACTGCGGTGGCGTATGCTGATATGACATTCATTCATACATGGCTGATTATCAAGAGCAAATTTTATAGCTAAAATCCGATTATTGACTCTCTTCACGTCCACTATTCGAGCCTGAAAGTTCTCATTTACTGCTACACCTACGCCGTTTTGGTTATTTTTTGTTTCATCTAATACTATAAGAATCTTTGTCCTGACATACTGACTCACTGACAGACAACGCACAGCCTAAACCGCTGGTCGTAGATATTCGAAATTTGGAGGGTATATTTTTCTTAGTACGTAAGGGTGTACTAAGAAAGGATTTTTCAAAATTCACCCCTTAAGGGGATGAAATGGGGGTTCAAAGTTTGTATGGAGAAACAAGTTGATAGTCTTTTCTGTCCGAAACATAAATGCTTCAGTAAAAAAATAAGTAAATACGTGTTTCAGGTTTTTTTGATATTCCACCCCTAAGAGGGTGAAATGGGGTAACAAAGTGTGAAAATCAATATTGTTTCGGATTGCGCTGAAATTTGGCACGCAGATAGTTATTACGACGTTATTTACCTCTGAGAAAGGATTTTGAAATTCACCCCTGAAGGGGATGAAACGGGGGTTCAAACTTTGTATGGAAAAACAAGATTAGATAGTCTTTTCTATTTTTTTTATATCTTATAGGCTAGCGTTTGACCACTATCTCACCTGTTGGTAAGTGATGATGCGGTCGAAGATGGTAAGCACGCTAGGCCTAGAATGGGAACTGGCTCTCAAGGATAGCTGCCGGAACACATTAGATGTTTTGGCGACAGATTTTCTAACTTGAAGGTGGTAGCTGGTCAGGCGGACACTAGATTGTGTCCTACCACCATGCGGGGGTTGTTGGTTTCTTAACGATGTTTTCCTTCACCGGAGGGCCACTGTGAGAAGCGCACATAAATTTTTCTATAGAAAAATCCATTGGTGCACGGCGGTTTGAACTCGGTACCACGGCATCAAAGCCGACCGTTCTCCCGATTACGCCACCGGGCCCTCAATATCTATCCGAAACTTCACATAAGTGCTTCAGTAAAAAAATAAGTAAACACGTGTTTCAGGCTTTTTTTAAATTCCACCCCTAAGAGGGTGAAATGGGGTAACAAAGTGTGAAAATCAATATTGTTTCGGATTCCGCTGAAATGTAGCATGCAGATAATTATTACGACGTTAGTTCCCTCTGAGAAAGGATTTTCCAAAATTCACCCCTGAAGGGGATGAAACGGGGGTTCAAAGTTTGTATAGACAAACAATATTAGATAGTCTTTTATATTCGAAATTTAACACAAGTACTTAAGTAAGTAAAGACGTGTTTCAGGCTTTTTCAAAATTCCACCCCTAAAAGGGTGAAGTGGGGTAACAAAGTCTAAAATCAATATTGTTTCGGATTGCGCTGAAATTTGGCATGCAGATAGTTATTTTGACTTAGGTATCCGCTAAGAAAGAATTTTTCAAAATACACTCTTTAAGGGGATGAAGCGGGGCTTCAAAGTTTGGATAGTCGTTTTATTCGACATTTCACACAAGTACTTCTGTAAATAAATAAGTAAATACGAGTTTCAGACTTTTTCAAAATGCCACCCTAAGAGGATAAACTGGGGTAATAAAGTCTAAAAATCAATATTGTTTCGGATTGCACTGAAATTCAGAATGCAGATATAACTATCTGCATTATGACGTAGGTATCCTCTCAGAAATGATTTTCTGAAAATTCCTCCCGGATACGGAACGGGAATTCAAAGTTTGTATGGCGAAACAAGATGGGATAAAGTGCGTGTTGTAGGATTTTTCGAAATAGGGTAGGTAACAAAGTCTGTAAATTTAGGTTTTTAGGGTTTTATAAATATGAATCCCGAATAACCTTAATCACGCGATAACATGAAAACGGGTGAACCGATTTGGGTAATTCTTATTTGATGTCTTTAATGATAGAATCGTTTTAGAAAAGAAAAGTTTTAAGTAAATAAAAGAAGTTTTTAACGCGGGCGAAGCCGCGGGGCACTTCTAGTTGTATATAAATGTATAGCCATTTCCAATGTTTCGCGCTTTTGACCAAGGGGTCAGCATTTGTTGCATACAAGAGACGAAATGGAAGGCCATTTCGTCTCTTGTATGCAACAAATGCTGACGCGTCTTCTGAGCAACACTTCGCTTAACTCCGAGCTGCGTCCGGTCATTGAGCCCACGTTCCAGCTGGCGATGCGGCCTTTTAGCACGTGGGTTCCATGATTCTTTGCGTCGCTTCGGGGGTACGCCTTAATATTAATTGCATTTCCTAGCTTTTTACCGTGTGCGTCGCTTAAGGGGTACGCCCTAGTATTAGACAATATGTTATTTCTGTTGTACTTCATGATTAGGAGATAGTGGATTGGCATAGTTTTTTTTTACGGCCGGTTGCCACCTTACGCCAAGACAGTAACCTCTCTTGCTAACTGGGGCTTTGGATGCCACCCTTGGCGCTCTGTAGCGCTCCTCCGCCGCCATCCTCCACACAACGTCCTGCCGAACGACGTTGCCCTCCGTGGCCCGGTATCAGAATATGTCCGAGCGGCCCAACGGAAGGGCCTGTTGGTCCGCGGGAGGTATTTTATTTCCCTCCTACCCTCTAGTGCTAGAAAGAGATAGAATGCTCTTTCTAGCACTAGCGAGCATTCCCCGATCCGCCACCTGGGGACGCGTCCTCTAGGGGTGAGGCTCCCCCGAGAACTATAGGTTCCAATTTTGTGGGTAATTAATAGTCTAGCTTTAAATATGCGGGGCCGGGCGCAAGGGGCACGGGGCCCGTAGCAATTGCTACTCTTGCTACGTGGTTAATCCGGCACTGGACATAGCTCAACGAATTAGTAAACTGAAGTGGCAGTGGGCTGGTCATATCTGCCGTAGGACTGGGGTAGACTTGTCCTAGAGTGGAGACCGCGAATCGGCAAACATAGCGTAGGACGTCCTGTGACTAGGTGAAGCGACGACATAAGCAAAGCGGTGGGCAGTGACTGGAAAAGAAGAGCCGAAAATCGGGCTCAGTGGCGCATCTTGGGAGAGGCCTACGTCCAGCAGTGGACTGACACCGGCTAATGATGATGATTATGATGATTAATTGAGACTGTGAAGTTGTTTAATGTACCTATGTTTGTGCAGGACACGGGATACCGAGTCACAGTCAGAGCACGGCGTTGCCCGGACACCACACGGCGGCGCATTCCCAGATCACCTCCAACAAACGGAACAAACAGAAGTTTGTATTTACATTCTCATGAGCATTTTCACTAAGCTTGTTATTCTAGAACAATACTTAGCAAATACACAAATAGCACAAATTTGACAACTCAAGTGCAATAGTTTGACCGAAACCGTTGTACCGCGGCGAGATGAAGGTGTCAATCTCTCTGTCAGTCCGCCAACGCTCACGCTTTGCTTCCCCCGCCTCGCCGCGCCCTTCCTTCGCCTGGGATAACTGTCAATATTTGGTTCTTTTACCCTGCTCATACTATCTATGTATTATGTTTCTTTGAAGTGTTTCACACTTTATATTTTTTGTAAATTGTTAAACACAATCCAAAATTTCATCGTACCGACGGAACTTGAACCCGCAACCTCCGGAATAACATGTTCCGGTGCTTTGCCAATTAAGCCACGGTGCGAAGTATCGTTACGACGAAATTAGTGGATTTCATTTGTTAACCCAATTATGCATTGGTGGCGCCATCTATGACTACTTATTACGTAAGTTAATCATTCGGAAGAAATCATTACAGTTTTCAAATCCGACGAGAGATGTTGCGCTGCGTAAATCAAATATTATGTTTCTTTGAAGTGTTTCACACTTTATATTTTTTGTTAATTGTTAAACACAATCCAAAATTTAATCGTACCGACGGGACTTGAACCCGCAACCTCCGGATCCACTCCACTAATTTCGTCGTAACGATACTTCGCACCGTGGCTTAATTGGCAAAGCACCGGAACATGTTATTCCGGAGGTTGCGGGTTCAAGTCCCGTCGGTACGATGAAATATTGGATTGTGTTTAACTATCTATGTATGTTGTATATCTATATCCATCTATGTTATGTTTTGTCAGGAAAAGCAGTTACAGTACAACAACTGCCGTGGCGTCACATTCGCAGCAAGCCGTCGCCGCTGCAGCCAGCCGTTCGTCTTCTCCCACTGTTGTGTTAGTATATTTACTTTACTTTTTTTTCAACGCCGAGCTGAAAAAATGAATTAGAATGCTCCCGAAATAATATCGTTTAAAAACTAAAAAAGAACCGACTTCAATGTTCATTTTCAGTACCAATTTTGAGATGTTTATCTCAATATCTCTGGAGATACTTATCAGACCTCGATATTTTACCATGGTACCACACTTGGGATATCTCCTTTCGAACAAAAAAAGAATAATCAAAATCGGTGCATAAATGACGAAGTTATCCATGAACAAACATAAAAAAAAAAAAAAATACGGACGAATTGAGAAACCTCCTTTTTTTGAAGTCGGTTAAAAATGAACTTTCGCGATTGAGTCATATGACTCACTTCCGCATTACAGTTTTATTTTATAATTGAGCCGTATGACTAATTTTGGCATCTATGAAGGACATTTTAGTATTATGCTAGTAATTTAACAGGTATAACATTTATCTGTATCTGCTAAAGTACTTAATATGGATCATTACTTGATACAGGTACAGCATTTGTTTGTACCCTCTGAATTACTAGGATGGCTTCACACAAACAAAAACAACTTCACATCAGCTCTAGTCATCTTTAACTCCCGACACAAAAAAAGGTGAGTTATAAGTTTGACGTGTGTCTGTGGCATCGTAGCGCCCAAACGGATAAATCGATTCTGAGTTGTTTTTTTTTATACGTGTATTAAATCGAGAGTGTTCTTAGCTTTTATTCATGGAAGGAGATTTAAGAAGATCCTCATCAGATTTTGGTGAATTCTACAATTAGACCAAACGGGAAGTGCACCCACGCGCTCAAACAAATAGGGATTTCCAATATCGGCTTATAAATGACAGAGTTCTAGAGTAACCTCCTCCTTTATTAAAGTTGGTTAAATATAGTTAGTGATTGAATTGTTTTAATATCCACAGTGGCATGAACACAGTAGTGAACACGGTGCCGATAGAAGAGCCAATGGAAGAAGAATGGACGTACGACCCCAACGAACCGCGATACTGTATCTGCAACCAGGTCTCTTACGGAGATATGGTCGCCTGCGATAACCAAGACGTAAGGATATATTTATATAAGTTAAATTACTTATTTATTTATTCAACCTTAAGATAGCATTACAGTGTAACCCAATGCGCTTACCCAGTATTATAAATACATTAAACTTAATTAATACATGACAAAGACATAAGTAAAATTAATAAGAATAGTTCAATAGACTTAATTACTGACTGCATCCATATGTGACAAATTCCACCACAGCCTTGTGAAGTTCACTTGGCGTGCAATGGAATATATCCAAATTCTCATTGGTATTACAGAGCTCAGATAAAGTTACAGATAGTGACCTGTTATATGTTATGTTAGAATAAGTGTCTACTTGACGTTCATTAAGTGTACAATGTACCTATTTGAAGAAAATAAATGAATATGAATCTGAATACATCGCGCATCGCCATCAATGCTGTAGTTTGTTTAATCTGGCAGATCATAGCAGTGAAACTCGCCTTTAACATCTTTATGTTTGAAAGTAACAGGTGTACCATATGGAAATCATACAAAAATCAAATTATGATAATAATGTGTTTTTTTTTTATTATTAATTTTCTTATTATTTTTATTTGGATTATTATAAAAAACCTAAATTTAAGACAATGAAATATATACATGAATAAGATGTGTTATAATAATATTAGATTATAGTAGTGTAGTGGATGGAAAAGCCGACGGAAGAAAGAGAATAGGTGTTCACGATCTTCGAGAACATATCACTTAGCACCAGGCGAGATAGAGGTTAAACGCTAGCCTGCACACAAGGTATAAATAAAAATCAATTCCGATTAATTAGAGTTTAGTTCAGCCCCGGATCTTAGAGTTTAGTTCAGCCCCGGATCTAGGGGTGGGCAAACCGGGGCACCTGCCCCGGGTGGCATTTTCACGGGGCGCCAAAATCATAATACAGTGTAGTTAAAAATAAAAATATGCTTCACAAAGCACCTAGCATACGGAAGCCTGGTTGGCCCACTGTCGACTTGTAAGAAACAGTCGCCACACAGGTCAACTTAAGTGAACTTGTGGACTTATCAACGGATTCTTATTGTTCCATTCACAAAAATTGCCAACCATTATATATTTGTAAGTTTTTGTTAAGAAATTTATATTAAACGCCGGAGAGAGGGCGCCACCACTATCAAGTTTCTGCCCCGGTTCGAAAAATCGTAGATCCGGGGCTGGTTTAGCTGAACACATACAGCAGAAATCCAAAAAAATATTTGAAGTTGAGATAATTATAAGCCACTGGTGTTTTCTTTGTTGCAGTGTCCATACGAATGGTTCCACTACCCATGTGTTGGCATCACAGCACCACCGAAGGGCAAATGGTATTGCCCACAATGCCAGACTAACATGCGTCGCAACCGTGCCCATCGCAAGAATTAACTACCACTGAAACATCTTGTTTATAATGTCTCGATATTTGAACATTTATATATACATTTTAGGTGATATTGTCATTATAGACCAAGAATGCATCCTAAAAATGCTCATGCCCAGTCCTGCTTCTAATATATTTACATACATTAAATGCTTTTTGCCATAACGATTAATATCAACTATGGACTACGCACTACGTTCTGAATGACAATGTCTCTGCAATTGAACTGTTGTGTGTACATTATCTATATATGTACCTATTACCTATTATATATTATTTTAATCAGAGAGAGAGAGATAGAGAGAATTAAAAATGTTTATGTAATATTAGTATCGATTGTGTATTCACTTTTTATAAAAATGTATGTCGAGATGTTATAACAGTCTGTATTCGTGCAATCAAAATGTAATGTTGTTCGTATTATAAGAATTTTCTTTAGGGCGCTATATGCTATCGGTGTTGTTTTTAGACGATTACTCCTCATTCCTAATTAAATAAAGTATTCCAAACAATTGTTGAGGATATTTTTCTTTCTTTTCAACCTCTATCCAGACACGGCGACAATCGCGCGGGCATTATTGACTGAATATCGTATAGTGTAATAACAGTTAAGCCGCGAATAGACATGCTGGACTCACAGTGCCGAGCCAATTAGTCAATGAGTAACACAACAATATGTCAATTATTCGCCGACAGTGTGACCAGATTAAATTTTACGAAAATACCGAGGCACCTCAAAAAAATACTGAAATATACCGACTTACATAGGACAGATATACCAATAAAAATACTGATTTTTTTAACACGTTTTATTTATTCATTTTCACAATAAATGTTAGAGTTATATTTTAACATCCTTTTCGAAGGATTAAAATTTACACAACCTCCTTCATCCTTAACACCTTGCTTTGTTTTTAGAATAGCTGACACATTTTTGTTTATAAATCTGTTTCTTTGGTCCGTTTTTATTAAATTTATCTGTGAAAATATGCGCTCGCATGCAGCATTCGATACCGGTATACATAGAAGAGATTTACTAAAACTAGTTATATTTTTGTTTTTTAACATGCCATCACTGTTAGAAATTTTCCCAACTTTCACCCAAAATTGTTCACACGAGATGGGTGAGCCAGTGCTGGAAGATTGTAACAAATCACTTACTTCCGCAAACATTGGCGCAAAGACGATCACTCACTACAGTGTTGCCATAACTTCAACCAAAATATACCCAAAAATACTGACTGCCAGCAATATACCTGAAAATATACTGATGTTCGGAAAAATCGATGAAATATACTCAAAAAGTATTAAAATACTGAATCTGGTCACACTGTTCGCCGATTAGCAAACTCCCCCTCCCCCTTTTGAGTTTTGGCGGGAACGTGAACTAGTGTGTGTGCTCTTATTGCGTTCTTTCCTAAAACTTGTGTTCTTTCGCGAGTTAATGTGTAATGAATGTAGATGATTAATCAAGTGCCGCCGAATGTGTTCGAGTGTAGGGAAGGGAAACATGCTATTTGCGTTCTCACCAAACTTCACAGAAACTCTTCAGTAAGTCCACATCTTTACCGAGGGTATGACTGTATTTACTGGAGTATGACTTGGACTATACTTTGACTTGAAATATGACTGACCCATCTTTACGACTTGAATTCACAAAATGTTTAGAAATTCACAACATTCTTTTTTCAAGAATTTTAATACTTGACACTGGCTAAATACACTAATCGTGTGGAGCTATAATAAAACTTAAAAAAAAAACATTTGTTTTGTTAGTGATCAAGTCAGTGTCAGATCAAACTGACATTTTGATTCTTTTCTCTCATCTTCTTTCTTTCAAATTTTCTTGAAATTTCGGTGAGGTAGTATTTATTTAACTCGTGCTTTTTACGTATTATATTCTCTTTGGTTTTCGTGTAATTTTTAATTTGAAGCAATTCCCGCATTTAATTCATACATCTAATAGTTTATTGGTTTAATATTACTGAAATCTTAGAAACTACCGTAATGTCTGAAGCCAAGATTATAGAGGTGAGTGTAAAATAAAATGTATCATCATGTCGATTGTTTACGGGCTTATGCTTGAAATTTGTTTTTACAACTTTGGTAAGCATATTATAATTTCTAGTACCGGAGCGATATTCAAGAACTGAACGAGCTCATGCAGCTGGCTAAGAGAAAGAAGGTTCAGGATGTACTCTCCTTAGAAGTCCGCAAGTTGGAGACTGAAATTACTAAAATAAGGGAAGCTGAGCAAAAAGCGGCCGCTGAAGCATCTCCGTCTACTAGTACTTCGATTCCGTCACAAAACAGGCGGTACCAGATCAAACTAAATGGATATGGTAAGCTCTCAAAACTTTTTTTACAATGACAGAATTTTCTAGAGTGTTCCTTACAAACGACCGATATGTTTCCTAAACTTGAAATATCTTGAGTATTTTTATTAGTGTGTCAATAAATAGATATTTTTAATAATACTAAAAACATACATTTGCCTAAACCTCTTTTTTATAAAATTTACATCAAAACATATTCTAATTAAATTTAAAATGAAACATTTGTATGTTTGATACTAAATCATGCAAAAACGGCTGAATGGATTTGGAAGAAGAGATGATTCACAGACAGTAAACTGTAGACCTGGATTAACACTACATTTTACTTGTACTTGCCATGCCATGTACTTGCGTACACCTAGTACGGAGGACATTTATTGCAATAAATATCCTTCCTTAAGATTCTTGAGTGTGAGATAGTGATTCTTTCCAAAAACAGTTTCCTATATTCAGAATTTAATTTTAACACTTTGCCTGCAGCGCCATTTTCGCAACTCTCCAGTTATGCGAATCTACACACAACGTCTGTGTTTTGTAGCACTGGTGTCGGATCGTAACTAAAAATGAACAGCAGTGCGGGCGCACACACCAGTTGTGAGAAAATTGCCGGTTCAGCTGTGCGGATTACACACCAGGCGTGTTTTACTAATTTTATTACTGCTGGGAAATAAGCAGGTGGTGTGTGAGCCGCACCGTAGTAGCGCCGCGCCACACACATCGTCTGTGTGGCGCCACATTGCCGTAACGTAAATTTTGCTCTCACACCATGTGTGAGCGCCCACACTTGCACAACGTTACGAAAAACAAGGTGTGTGTTATCAGCAGGCAACGTGTTAAATATAAGTTTTCTGAAATGCATGTAATATTTTTTTATTGTCAATAGGCGTAAGATAAAATGTAATTGTAACATTCACAGGGTGGGATCAATCAGACAAATACATCAAAGTCTTTGTAACATTAAAGAATGTCCAAAATTTGCCAAAAGAACAAGTTTACTGCAAACTGACTGAGAAATCTATGGAGCTACATGTTGAGAACCTTGAGAACAAAGACTACCTCCTGGTTATCAACAAACTTCTGGAACCTATCAGTGTTGAAGACAGTCACTGGAAACAAAAGACAGGTAATAACAACAATGAAGATAATTTAAAAACTAAAACTATCGACTACCATGCCGCCAAGTTAGTTTCAGTTGCAAGTTTGAGACATTTATCTTAATATCTCTGGAGATACTTATCCGATCACGATGAAATTACAATGCGACCACCTCGGAAATGTACCCTACCGATTAAAAAAAGAATCATTCGAATCGGTTCACAATTTACGGAGTAATGGCATCACAACCATCAAAAAAAAAATGGACGAATTGAGAACCTCCTCTTTTTTGGAAGTCTGTTGAATAATATGATTCAAATCAGCCTATGGGGCTGGAGGTTTTAGTTAACAATCAATTATCCAAACTATACAATCTTTGGTCATCGCTCTATTAACAACTCTTTTGTCGTTGCTTGCTAACTTGCTTCTAGTCTCTAGCTACACTTGTTTCTCACTAATAAACCGACTTATTACCGACCGGTTATTACCGACCGGTTATTACCGACTTTGCTTTACTATTGTTATGAGTTAATTAATATACAGAAATAAGTAATACTTACCTTAAAAGTTATTCCAGACGGTTGCAATCCAGCGATCCAACCAAGGTGACCTTGCCTGTTTCAATCCGTCTAGACTGCAGATGTAATCCAAAGTTTGGTTTGACCTTCAACGTCCTTGGTGTACCGGCGAGAGTTCCCATCCGCACGGATTAAATCCGTGTCGGCGGATTACATCCATCCTAAGACAGTCTCGCTGTGACAGGTAGCGGCTGCGCATATATGCTTCTTCAACGTTTCATCCACTTTTTCTTTTTTTTGTTTTTCATAAAGCAAGGCCCACTTTTTGAAATTTGGACAAATTAGGAGCATTTCTAGAGTACGAATATTGTCCATGCACGATACGAGTATGTGATGTCATGCCAGAAGACGACTCGCGACTGATTCGCTAGCGTGTTGCCGAGTGGATTAGATCCATGTAGCCAAAACACAATCTGCGAATTGAAACTTAGTACTCACCAAGGTCACTTTGGCTGGTTCACTGGATTGCATCCGTCTGGAATAGCTTTAACCATTTTATCATACCCAGTACTGAACACACCATAGGCAAGATTACCAACAACAGAAAATTCAATTTTCCTTGTATTCCATCTTCATGCTGTCTGCACATATCCATTCTGATAATCTGTTTTATTTTTATCCACGAGGAACCAAATAAACAGTGTATAACTACAGTGGAAATCATTTTGTATCTACTTGCCTGCCCATACTAATAGGTGTAAAAAAACCATAACTTAAGGTAAAGTTAAGGTTTTTTAAGGCCCAAGTAGCGTTTGTTAATGTTTTTAGGGTTCCGTACCTCAAAAGGTAAAAAAAGGAACCCTTATAACGACGGCAAGACCTTCGTCTCATAGTAGGCCTTATCACAGGACACTGCAATTTAAACTATCATCTACATAAAATAGGGGCCACGGACAGTCCTCTATGTGGATAATGTTTGCAAGAGAACGAGACTGTGGAACATGTCATGTTCCAATGCACAGTCCTAGAAGATATAAGGGTCACGGTTGGGTTGCACGACCATGGCATGGATGCCGGACACCAGCACCTGCCACAACAACAACAATTACTACCACCCTCATTGTCAACATCATCACTTCCTGTCGCTCTTGGCACAGCTACACATACACACTTACCATTTTCCATTATGTCATCTGCTTCGACATCATCAACAAAATCATCAACACCGTCACCATCTACTTCACTAGGAGTGCTATGCCAGCAACCCCCGGCCTACCTTCGCTTCATAAAAGAGCTGGGTTGGCTTGGTTAGTCGCTGTCAGGGGGGAATGAACAATACAAATACACCCCAAGCGAGACGTCGGTGCAGGACGCATCGCCCTCTCAAATTAGAATTAGAACCCTTATAACATCACTTTCTTGTGCGTCTGTCTGTCTGTCTGTCTGTCTGTCTGTCCGTCCGTCCGTGTGTCACCACCAATTTTCTCAAGAAGGGGTGGACCTAGCAAGTTGAAATTTATATCAGATACTGAGGTCTATAGTCCCTATTAGGTGTATAAAAATCAAGGCCAGCACGATAAAAAGATATGGGCAAATTTAGACTTTTGCGAAAACTTGTAAGTACCAAAATATACCTTAAGTTTCAACTTTTTTTATTTTTCGGAATTTTTCCCTTGCTTGTGACCAAAATTGACAATTCTAGGTCGACCGGAATCATAAAATTTGGCAAGAAGCAAGGTCTTATAGCACAAATAATGGAAAAATTCCAAAAATTAAAAAAGTTGAAATTAAGGGGTGTCCCCATACATACATAGTTTCAGCCAATTAAGATAGGCCTCTGATTTATATGAGCGCTCATACAATTTAGAGCTATACCTTAATTGGTACCTACCAATGTTGGTACGGAAGCCTCGGTGGGCGAGTCCAACTCGACTTTGCCAGTTTTTTTTCATTTTGATAATAATAAATCTGTTTATTGTTATTGCAGACATGGTTGTAATATTCCTCGCCAAGTCCCAACCAACTGTCAAATGGTCTCACATGACAGAACTTGAGAAGAAGTCCCAAGATCAGCGCACCAACCGCTTCAAAGGTCCATCAGATGACATCGGAAATAAGGATCCTCAGGAATCTATTATGAGCCTTATGAAGAACATGTAAGTTTCAAATTACAGTGTTGGCATTTTATATTCCTAAGTTGTGAAAATGTGTAAATGTGTAGAAAAAAGATTCAGTAAAATTGCGTAGGATTCCGCGTTTCTCCCATTAACTGTAGAAATGGGAAGTATTTAAATAAGTTACAAAAAATTCCATGTTCCAGGTGATAATTAGACCAGTAGGAATTTAATTTGAAAAAATAGTATAATTTAAAAATATAATGTAAAATAATAATAATATGTTTAACATCTCCAACTACATCAACGCTTACATCTTACAATTAATGGTCGAACGCTGGCCAATCATAAATATAAAAAAAAATTATAAACTCACAAAAACTAAAAATCAATATTAAGCAAAGTTTATAAGTAAGGCCTGTTAGTTCTATTTGTAAACCTTTTTATTCTTTTACGTTGAATTCTTCATACTCTTCTTCTGATCTTCATAATCAGTATTTAACTGCCAAACAAAACCGGGGGTTTTGTAAGTTTAATGTGTGTACCTCTCTGACATTGTAGCTCCCAATGGGTTGAACAAGTTTTGTTTGAAGCATATTCGGCTAGTATCAGGATATCCTCAGGTCTGATAGAGCAATGATTTGGGAAAGCCATTGGATGCGGCAAGCCAAAGATATTGAGCTAGTGGTGTTCCATAGGAGAGGCCTAATTCTAATTCTAATTGGTAATGGGGGCGATAAGACCTGCACTGACGTCCCGCTCAGGGTGTATTGTGCATTTCCCCCTGCCAGCGTCTACCCTAGCCATCCTAGCTCCTTGACGAAGCGGAGCACGGCTTTAGGTTGCTGACATAACGCTTCCAATGGTGAAGGTGGTGAATTGTGCCTGCTCATTTGTAAACTAGGATGTAATGATAAATCTAAAGCAGATGGTGATGATGATGATTGCAAATGTTGTTGCTGCTGCTGCGACTGGTACTCTGCATCTGGGTTCTGCTTATACAACCCAGCTGTGGTTCTCATTTCGTTTAAGACGGGACAGTGTAAGATCACATATTCCACGGTCTCATCTTCTGACATGCATCCTCGACAAAGAGGACTGTCTGTGGCTCCAATTTTATGAAGATGATAGTTAAGATTACAATGTCCCGTGATGAGGCCTACTATTAGGCGAAGGTCCTGCCTTTGCAATTTTAGCAGATTGTTGGTAATTTCCTTGTCTAGAGTTGGCAGAGCAACTTCAGTGTGTTACAACTTGTCGTGTTGTACAATAACCTTTGTTGTTCACTTTCTGTGTGACGGCGTAACAGGTCTCTGACTTCCATCGATGACGGTCTGCATAGGTCCATTACGTCGTCGCTTACCTGCAGTTTCGCACCTTCCTTGGCGAGTTTGTCTGCTGAGATGTTGCCGGTACAGGCTGCATGGCTTCTCGTCCACTTTACCTTTACGTTTAAATTGCACTCGGTTGCCAGAGTTTGTAAGATAGCGTGGCATTTAGCCAGCACTTTCGATCTAGTTGTAGGTCTTCTTAGCGCATATATACTGGCAGCACTGTCGGTGACAAATTCTAGAGTTGCGCCTTGGTCGCCTACTATTGAGGTGGGGTTTAGTGATAAGACTGCTTGCGCAGCCAATAACAGTCCCATCGTCTCTGCCTGTAAGACGCTAATTGTCTTGTTCAGCCTTATCGACGCTGAAACACCCAGTTCTGACGAGTAATAACCGCAACCTGCTCCCGAGTCATTTTTTGCAGCGTCAGTGTAGATTTTGTACGTAGGAAGCTCCGACTCAGACATCTTGTCTTCCGTTAAAAGTTCGTATTTCTTGCCATAGAAGTGAGTACTCGCAATTCTGTCCGTGCCTTTGATGGCTTCTGGAACTACGTTCGTCGCCAAAGATATGATTTTGCAGTGGTTTGTGGTAGATCCTGTGCCTTTCCACTGGTTCGTAGATTTTATTCTGAGAGCCGAGGCCATCGTTTCTTGCTGTATGTGCAAATGTAGCGGTGTTAGGCCCAAGATGACATTTAAAGCGTCCGACGGAGTCTTCTTCGTGCAGCCACTGATAAGTGTGCATGCTAGTCTTTGTACCTGTTGTAGTTTGGTAATTGTAGTAACTTGATTTGTGCGCGTCCACCATACCACTCATCCATATGTGAGTACTGGACGCACGATTACAGTGTATAACCACTTACAGTGCTTGGGTTTTAAACCCCAGTCTTTGCCGACTGCTCTCGTGCCCTGCCATAAGATGTTAGTTGCTTTTTTAGTAATGTGGTCTAGATGTTTGTTCCACAGAAGTTTGCTGTCCAACCATATTCCAAGATATTTTACATCTTTGCTTAGGGACAGCTCGCTGGAACCGAATAACGTCGGTAGTTTAAGTTTAGCTACCTTGGTTTTGCGCGTGAATAAGACAGTTCCATTTTATGTGGGTTTACTGATAGTCTGTGTTTATTGCACCAGTTTTCAACTTTACGTAGCGCCCTCTGCATTTTTTTACAGAGCGTCGTTTCGAAGAGGCCGGAGACCATAATAACAAGGTCATCCGCATACCCAATCGTCGTTATACCATCCCGGTTTAAGAGTTCGATCAGCTCGTTCACTACCAATACCCAGAGCAGTGGCGAAAGAACTCCACCTTGTGGGCAACCTCGTGTTACGAGGCAGCGTGCTTCGTTTGTTCCTTTTATGCAAGCAACTCTGCTTGACAGCATATTTGTAACCCATTTGTTTATTCTTTCGTCAACACCTCGTGCTGTTAATCCATTTCCGATACTAGAAAAGGTCGTCTTATCAAATGCCCAATATCTATAAAGGTCGCGAGACATGACTGTTTACTTTCCAGTGTCGATTCGATCTTATGCACCACATGGTGTAGGGCAGTCTCCGTCGATTTGCCAGATTGATAGGCGTGTTGATTGTTGTGAACCGGATATTCTGCTAGCGGTCCACTCTTTATGTATTTGTCGCATAAACGCTCCATGGTTTTTAACAGAAATGAGCTTAAGCTTATAGGTCTGAATGATTTAGGATTTGTGTAATCTGTTTTGCCCGGCTTTGGGAGGAACACAATCTTTACTTGCCTCCAAGATTTAGGTATATATTTCCACGTAAGGCATGATCTAAATATACCCATTAAATGGTGTTTTATTTTGGTCAAGCTCCACTGTAGCATGGCGGGCAATATTTCGTCTGTCCCTGCTGCCTTATAGGGTTTGAAAGTACTTACAGCCCAGATAAGTGCCTCTTCAGTGACGATTCTGTCTGCAAAGGCCCAGTCTTCAGGATCTGGCTCATGAAGAGTTTGCGTGTCCCATTCGGTAACATCGTTGTCTGTGCGACATTCCGGAAAATGCGTTTGAAGCAGAAGCTCTAATTGCTCTTGCTCAGACACGGTGTAGGTGCTGTCAGCCTTTTTTAGTGAACCTAATTTCACATTTGCGTCGTTTGACAGAATTTTCCTTAGTCTTGCAGTCTCACTCTCTGATTGTATGGAGTTGCTGTAGGTTTTCCAAGAGCATTTCCGACTCTTGTTAATTTCTACTTTTAACCTGTGTCTGGTTTTTCTGTAGTCTTTCCAGTCAGTGTCCCGATCTGTGTTCATTGCTCTGTTGAAACAGTGTCTTGTTTTCTTTCTCAACTTAGTGAGTTTTTTGTTCCACCACTTGTCTTTCTTGTGTGCAATGCCGTGTTTCTCTGTTCTGAGTGGGCATGCTTTTTGATAGCTATTCTTCATAGCATTTGTTAAGTCATTGAGTGTTACCTCTATTTCTCGTTGTTTAAGTTGTGCGTTTATGTCTAATTTGGTCGTATTCTGTAGTTCCTTTTCCAAAGATTCTCTGTATATTGTCCCATCAGTATTTTTTGGGTTTCTGTATGTTCGTGGTTCGTGTTCTCCCACTGTCAATTTAAACCTGATTCGCCTGTGGTCTGAGCAAGAAATTTCGTCAGTCGCCACATGCCAGTCTTTAATCAAGTCAGATATCGCATTGGTTGCTAGGGTGACGTCAATGACTGTCCGTGCCCGAGAGGTTACAAATGTAGGTTCAGATCCTCGATTTAACACATTTAAGTTGTGCCTTAGAATGAAGTCCAGGAGGTCTTTACCTCTTTCGTTTGTGTTTGAGCAGCCCCAAATAGTACAATGGGCGTTTGCATCGCAACCAAGCACGCACTCAAGTTTGTTTGCTAGGCAGTATTGCATTAGGTCGTCAAGTGCAGACGGCGGTGCTTCGGTCGCTATGTCCATATAGACATAAGCCAGTATTATTGTTTTAAGGCTGCCTTGCAGACCTGTGTCTAATTTTACTACAGTTAAATCATCGGTACATAAATGTGTCACCAAGGACGCTTTGTATAGATTTGGTACATATATAAAGGTACGCGTTTTAGCTTGTAAAGGGGGAGAGAATACGTTACCTCGTAAAGCGTTGAATCCACTCACCTTTCCTCGACTTAAGTATGGTTCCTGGACCAGTGCTATTGTGTTCGGATGTTCTTCCAGGTTTCTACGCAAAGCGGCGAAACCCGTGACGCTGTGTTGGATATTGGATTGTACCATGTTAATGGAGCCCCTATTTGCTAGACTTCTGTTACTTACCTTCACCGACACGGTGGGATCGTTTTGATTATTAGTTAGCACATTTGATTGTGGATCCATTTTTATTATAGACTTAAGACTAAGTTGTGTTAATATTTGGCAAGATAATTAATCCTACCCATTCATCATCTTGGTTGATCGAGGGAGGAGCGGTTCTTTCCGTCTCCATGGACGACGCTGGCGAGAATATATTTAGGCCCATGATGTCACCCGTAATATCATCCTCGCCAACGCCGCGCTCATGAAGAAGGCTCTCCAATTCCTCCGCCGTCCAACCCAGAGTAACGGTGGACGCCACGTCGTCGTCGATGACGGGGACCACCGGCCCGGACTCACTGCTCGGTGCAGCGTGGCTCGTGCCCGCAATCCCCGACATCGACGACATGGCGCCCCCGGGTTTGTAATTCCTCACCTTCACGAAGACCGACCCCGCACCGTAGTGCAGGCGAAAGTTTTCGCGTTCTATGTATTGTATATCTTCCGGGGGGATACCTACCACGAGTAGGTGGTTAAATGTACCGCCCGTTGGCCTTACGTCGTGGGTGAAGAGCTGCCACCTCTCAACACCTTCCTCTTGGTTCAGCAAGATGAGGAACTTCATTAGAAGGTCCGGCCTCCTAGCAAGCTCCTCCTCATGGTCTCGGCCGAAGTCCGGGATGAAAATGACTCCAGTGTAGAACCGGGGTACCATGCTTTCAGGGACGACCATTAGCCCGCCCGAGCCTTCCCACTGCGGCGGCAACTGCCCTAAGAAATTGGTGAGCCAGGCGAGCGAATAGTCGTCCCTGGGTTCATATCTGACTCCACCTCGAAAAAGCTTCGCGATGTGGTGGAAACGCGGCATTGTCATGTTCGTGCTATACCCACTTCTAATGAAGATATTAAGTATCTCCTTTTCTACCATCAACCTGACCTGGATCATTTGGTCCTCATTAATGGGTATGCGGTTGCGGTCGAGCACTACGACGTTGTGTCCCGTCTTGACCACTTCCGCATATGAAGGACCTGGTTTGACATTTGTGGGGCCGGAGGGCTTCACAACCCTCGCCGCAAAGCCAGTGGCGGTGGCACCATCTTCCACGCACACTTTTTTATCCGCCGCCACGCAGCCGGTCGGAGACACAAAGTCCGAACTACGCTGCCGCTTTGCGCCTCGGGTTGCTCCGTCTTCCTTCCCTACCTCCTGACAGCCTACGGAATTTCGAGGAGTAGTTGGTTCGGGTGCTTTGCACTCGGGGTTCGCACCTCCCTTCTTTCCCTTACCTTTCCCTTTTTTTTTGATGAAGCCGGTTTGGGTGCGGTATTAGACGGGTAGTCCGTGTGTTGAAAGCGCGCATGGTCGTGGGTCGTGGTGTTAGATGATCCCTGGGGATGCCTCGTAGCCGGAGCTCGCGTTCCATCCCTATTAGGGGCAGGGACCACACCCAGCGGGACGGCGCGGTCCATGCATGCCACGACCGACGGCGCCAGGGCCGACGGACCGGGCAGCTGGAGCACGCCCTCCCGCTGTCGCTAGGCCTCTATCAGCGCAACCTCCAACCAGGCCTTACAATTGACGGCAAGGTGCTAGCCGCCATTGTGGTCGTAGTAGTGGTCGCAGCTTCTGGTCCATCAGTAGCTTCTGAAACCGGCGGAGCCTGGGACGCCGCTCCGCCGTCACCTTCGGTAGCCAACTTCCCACCCTTCGGTCCGGAAACCGAAAGGCGCCGGGTGCTAGCCGGGTCGCATGGCAGACTGAAATCGTTATTAGACTTTTCCATTATAGCTTTTTTTTAGAAAGAGGGTTTAGGAAGAAAGAAAATTGTGTCTTGTCACCTGTGGAGCAGAGTTGATTAGTGGGCGCACAAGCAATAGTGAGAACAGTTGCCCAACCTGTTCCCCTCGTCTTTTGTGTGTTGGGCGGATGGAAATGATTAAAATTCCTTCCCATCCCTCCAACACAACACAACTGAGTAGCCTAGGGGGGGAGGAGTGAAGGGTAGGCATACCAACGAATTAATTGAAATGCCAGACCCTTTACCCCCCCCCCCCCCCCCCTCCCTCTTTATCCGGGCTTGGGACCGGCTCCATATCTAGATGTGATGCAGAAAGTGAAAGCAAAAGCAGTGCAAAGGGTGAAATGAACTATCTAATTATGGGGGCGAGGTTCTATAATTATCCAGAAGTGGAAAAAATGTAGACTAAAAATTATGTTGATGTTTGAAAGTTGACTTTATTGTGCATGAGTTCTCTTCACCACATATGTCACATGATAAGGGGGAGGAAAGGGGTCGATGAAGTGTGACATTATGTGACAAGGGATGGGATGTCGACTTGGGAATGTCACATTTCAAAATTTACTACCAATGCCAAATTTGAACTATTCAAGAAAACGTGACGTCACACAGGGGAAAGGGGGGTCTCACAAATGTAATCAACTGTGACAAGGATGGGGGAGGGGTAAAAAAATCACGAAATTAGTGTGATGTTGGTAGGTACTTAATGGATGACCCTCTTTGATTATTTTTTGTCATCAGAGGTTTTTTTTTTATTCAAATGAATGCATAATAATTTCCAATTTTGTTTCAGGTATGAAACTGGTGATGATGAGACAAAAAGAATGATTTCCAAGGCTTGGTATGAAGGACAACAGAAGAAGAAAACTGACATAGATTTGTGATTCATCTGTGTCTGATTTATTATTCTGTTGTGTTATGTGTAAGTGTGAATTTTTGTTAGTGTAATATAATAAATCACATTTCTTGTAAAAAAAGTTATATAATCTTTTCATTAGAAATGGCTGTTCTTATCACCAGGATCACTATCACTAATTTTATCAAGTAGGTACAAAGGCTAAGGACCAGTTTTACCTGTAGGAAGTTATCTAAGCACCAGATAAACTATAACTTTAATACTATTGTGGCGTTATGTCTTAGATAAGTATCTGAAATTTTAATCAGATCCTCGAGAGTGTTATTCACCTTCCAATGAAGCCTTTATTCGTAGCTGACACTACATTTTATTGAAAAATGTAGTGTCAGCTACGAATAAAGGCCCTAGGGGTATAAGCTAAGAAAATCTGCCCCTGGGAGATATTTGATTGATATTTATACGATATGTAGGTACTTATAAAATATGTCTATACTAATATTATAAAGAGAGAACATTTGTATTTTTGTATGTTTGTAATGATTTGGCTCAAAAACTACTGGACCGATTTGAAAAATTCTTTCACTAATATATAGAATGGACTTTCGAAATGAAAATAGGCTATATTTTATCCCGTTTAAATCAAAGGTACATTCGTGGAGACCTAATTTGCAACTTAAGTCGACAAAAAAACGGTCGAAAAAACACGTTTCTTACGAACGTTGCTCAATTGAAAACAGATGGAAGAATATTTTCTATAGAAGAGTTGTACAACTTAATAAGACCTCGAATTCGGGATTCCTCGAATCGCGGAGATTTGAATTTCGTAGTACGTAATTCAAATCTCACCGCGGATTCCGCTTGCGAGATGCGTAAACTAGCTTACAGAATAAGCCTTACTGTAGTATGTAAAGACAGATGGTAGAAGCATATTATATCGATGTTCCGCGTGACTTGCTACCAAAAAGTAGCTTGCCACCATCAAGGAGAAAATCTGCCGCCATAACCTTATGGTGTTCCAACAACACAGCCCATGAGAATCCGAGTAATCTAGGCCTAGCGTGTTCACCATTTTTGACCACATCACCGCTTACCATCATAGACAAGTCACTATGTCACCTGATTTTAGGTGGCGATGTGGTCTAAGATGTTGCACGCTTGCCCATATACCTTTTTATTTGCGGCTTGAAGACCCTCAGGTGGTAGTTTAGCTCTCGGGAAACACAGACTCGGGCAAGGAATTTCATTCCTTGGCGGTGCGTATGAGGAATGTAGAAGCAAATCACTTCGTGCGTATTGATTGCAGTGTTCATCTTGCAACGATGTCGCATATCTAGGGGCACGGTAGTGCCCCTGCGAAGATGAGCCAATCAGTATGCCTGGTTGTCCGATAGATAAGTGGGAATGAACCTACCGTCATGTAATGAACGTATTAGTTCGTAAAAGAAGATAGTAATAAAACATAGAATCTATGGTATGGACGAAACATGCCATGCATTCTAGTCAAAGTTAACAATAAGGATTTTTTTTAATAGGTATTAAGTATACATATATTTTGGAAAAGAAACTACTTAAAATATAACCCACAACTACATTTATTTCTCTACATAATAATTTGAGATCATAATAACATTGAATCTAATTCGTCTACAAGTTTACATTTCTACTAATCCGTTCTAATCTTAGTCGACTTTCACGAGATTCTTGGAAGAGCGATCCCACCATGTGAAGTTCCTGCAAAAAATAATACAATAACAACATAAATATAATATATTATAAATGCGAAAGTTATTTTGTATATTTTTTTGTTTGGGACTTCTTCACGGTCCAAACGGCTGGACCGATTTAGCTGAAATTCAGCACAGCGATAGCCAGTATTATAGATTAGGCTATAGGATATTTTTTTACGCTGGCGAAGCCGTAGGGCGCATTACCTAATTAATATTCCTAGTATGTGGTAGTATGTATTCCCAGTGACTGGAAGCAAAGAGCCGAAGACCGGGCTCAGTGGCGTGTCTTGGGGGAGGCCTATGTCCAGCAGTGGACTGATACCGGCTGATAATGATGATGATGATGATTCCTAGTATATAATTTTTTTTACATATATTTATTATTTAATAACCACTTATCAGTCTAAGGATACTAAGTGATTCTTACCTAGATTTGCCAGTTTTTGATTTTTCGTTCAGCATTTGCATCAACAACCCGCATAGGTAGGCTCCTTGAAGAGTGTAGAAAATCATTTGCCAGTTGGTAGCTTTGTGACTTTCATGTGTGTCCTCAACAACTTCTTCCCGAACCTTCGACGCAAGGTTACGGAAACGGGTATCGATTGTATTTCGCCTGTTATCCTTAGCAAGAACGTTATCAGTAGACTTTTTAGTTTCATATCTTATATCACGGTTTGCAGGAAGACTGTTTCGGTCAATGCGCTCCATAGCTATGCGGTTACGATTCAGCTGGATTTCTCCTTCCATCACTCGTCTCGATTCCGAGTGATCTGAACTTCTGAAGTCTCTCTTGTCTCGTAATGCTCTGTCTATGATAGCTCTATCTTCACGACTTCTCGATAGTCGTTCAGATCGAATTTTCATATAATCCCTTGGTGCATCTTCTCTTGATATTCGTTCAATATTTGGAGTAGCAAGAATATCTCGAGTTTGGCGTCGAGAAGAGACGCGATCTCTTGAAAGCCTCTCGTCTCGCTGGCGACGAATTTCAAACCTCTCGCCCAAACGAACTTCTTCGCGGTTTCGAGTGATTTCATTTCGAGCTTGTGTGTCCCTATTTTCCAAAACTTCACGCCTCTGGTCTTCAGTTCTTTCTCTAGAAATTGTATTCATAGAGAATCTACTGGGAGTCGCTCTACTTTCGTCACGTCGATGTGCTACACGCCGGGCGTCTCTATTTTCCTTAAAAGTTCGGGTTGATTGAATTCCGGCGCTTGTTTCAGTACGTGATGTTATGCGAGAGTCATAATTCCGTCGTTGAGATGCTGTATCATCACGAGTTAGAATTCGTGTTCGGCGTTCGTTGGTAGTTCGATCAGCGGATTGCGGGCTCCGGGATAATTCGCTTGCATGCCTGCGCTCAGTTTCGATAGGATTCTGTGTTTCTCGTGTTCGATCAGCGTTGTCCCTTGAGTCACGGAACCTGAAGATTGTTCGATCCCTTGAGAGTCGCCTTACATCGCGTTGCTGCCTGCGCTCGTCCAATTTTTGCACCTGTCCTACTTCTCTGCGGTACCTTGCAGCACGCAAGTCACGAACATTCCTTTCTGGCAAGCTGAGAGAATCGCGTGTATTTTGTTCACGTTCCGAAGACTTACTGTCACGAGAGAATCGTAATACATAATTTCGTTCTAAAGATCTAGTTGATGGTTCGCGGCGCTTTAGCCTCTCATTGCTTCTCATAAGCCTTTCGCTGCGAACAGTAGAATCAATTTCCGGGGCAACTCGGGCATTCACTCTGTCTCTAGCTGCTTCTCTGCGGTGATCGATATGATCATTGTTCCCGACAATTCTTTCAGATGGTACGTTATTATTTAGGATTCGATACTCTAGACTTGCTCTTCGCTCAGCATCAGTGTTGATTCTGGATTCACGAAGCACCGACGAATCTTCACGGAATCGTCGGCTTTTATCACGTTGCTCCCTGGTTTCCCTCCTGCTAATGTCTACCCTGTTGAAATTATCACGAGACTCTTGCCTACGGTCTGCCGACATCCTCTCGACTGCTGAGTAGCGACGGACTAAGTTAATTCTTTCATTACGCTCATGCATTCGGTCAGAGGTAACACGGAAGCTTTGGCGATTCTCTCGTGACTCAATTTGAGTTCTAAGATAATTTCGTTGCAAAACGCGATTTACTCTTGCATCTAGGGATCGGGATAGTATTTCATCAATATCCTTATCGTGCCGTTCTAAGGTACGACGACCGTTATTATCATTTAGCAATCTAGTTTCAGATTTGAAAGTATTAATCCTGGAATCGCGACGAACATCACGGGTTACGTCATCCCATTTTCGGCTAAGTACGGCCATCGTTTGTCTGTTAGCGGATATTCGGCGATTTTCGGAATTTCGTGCATATTGAGATGCAAGGCGATCTTGGTGTCTTTCGTCAACATGACGCAAAATTCTGGAGTTACCCCGAGTCGTCCTGATACGCCGAGATTCCGAATCATCACGATCGTATTGTCCTACGCGGATTCGACGATTAAAATCCTCTCGAGTTTTTCTAGGTTCTCTAGCATCGACTGTAATACGGTAACGACGTTCTTGATCCCTCTCAAATCTTGTGTCACGAAATTTGACTATGGGCTCGAGAGTGGTCCTGCTTTCCGCTCTTTCCACGACGAACCTCTCTCTAGACCGAGTTATTGGATCATTGCGAGCTCCATAGCGTTCTTCTTTGCGAACGTCTTCTCGAATGCTTATACGACTTTCTTCGTTAGATTTACGGTAATTTCCATAAAGCCTGGTGTCCTGGGTGATGATAGGGTTCGAGCGGTGATCGCAGCACCCTGGGTGTCCATCAATGAGGTTCCGCTCAGTAAAAGACGGGATCGGTTGGAGAACCGCGACAACCGCAAGTAGCAGTAAACGCCAGTTATTCATAGTAACTGTCGACACTTCTTTGGTATTTTTCCTCGCTGTTGTAGAAGTGAACCTTCGAAGGCTGCTTCCAAACTGAATGTTTCAGCGGAGCGTCCAGCTTTTATACGAATTTAAAGCCTTCTTGGATCGAACAGCTATTAGACGCCAGAACGCATTCAATTTACACGTCCCACGCGACCACTTTTTGTAACAGCGACTGAATAGTTTAGATCCTCGGAGAGGTTTAACTTGTGCTGTTATTTTCCAAAAAATAACCGAAACGTGGACAGGAGGACAGGACTCTATTAACTACATAATATAGTTCATAGAAATAGAGTAAATAAGAATTCTTTACACTTAATTTATTGATTTAATAACATGGATAATGCTCGTGAGTCTTGTAACGACTACAAACATAAAGATGCATGTACTTATATTGTGGCATGTTCTCTGGTACCTGCCTGCTAGTTTTTTTATGCTATAGGTAATAAATAACCAAACGGTCCACCTGATTGTGAGTGGTTACTATCCCCTATGAACATTTGCAATAAGTGCACTCGTTGTGAGACGTGGTGTCAACACTAAGGCGTGCGAGTGATGCGACCTGTCAAAATTATTTTAACGCCTTTGAAAAACTTTGGAAGAGTTCCACATTTTGCAGGTGTAGCGAAGAAATGAGTGCTGTACATATGTAAGTGTAATCATATTTAGGTATATTTAGGTAGTTCATCATCATCATTAACATTAACAGCCAGTATTCGTCCACTACTTGGGCATAGGCCTAGGTAGGTATAGTTATAAATATTAAAATGCGGGACTTATCGCGTAGCTGTAAAAAACCTTCAGAGCAGTAAAAGTCAAAAAGTCAAAAGTAAAAGCATTTATTCAGTATATGGGAAAATTAAAAATTTGCACTTACACACGTCAAATAACATTAAACAGATCATATTCAATAAAACATATTATAGATATAACAGAAACGTAACTTATTGCTTTGAATTTACAAAAAAAAAACAAAGCCATTCAGCTTTCATCTAGACGTCGAACGTCACACTTAAAACACATGTTTAATTCCCCTGATAAATGTAGGGTTGCCTACCGTACTATTACGTGCACCCGCAACCCAGTGCATGTTTCAGTACTACAGACAATTTTTTTTTCCAAAAAATTGTGAAATAATGAAACATAATAAATAAATACAACGCAGACTAATTGCAGTACAAATCATATTCCGAATGGAACCGATTGTCCGTCTATCAGCTGCATAATACCGTCTCTACAGGCAACCCTAGATCTGCAAACAAAAGATGAAAACTGATTGACTGTTGAATCTACTGGTGTTTCGGAAGTACTCCCATCAGAGAAGAAACACCAAGAAACTCTATGGGGCTTGTCACTTATTTTAATTATTTTTTTAAAATTCATATTAAATATTTTTTTTAATTTACAACAAATAATTATGTTATCATACAATTTATATTATATCTTGGAGCTTGGGGCATTCTGTAGTAAATCTGCTATTGCCGAGCACTTACTGGAATCCGAGCCTAATCATTGGATCGAACTTCATGACCCTAAACCTCTCTACCGACCGCTACTATTACTCCCGTATTGTCCGTGAAGCACTAGAAATTAAAAAAACATCCCAATGGATCCATTTAGGATTTCAATGGCTCCTGAACCAGGAGGATGGATTTAGGGTGGCCGTAACTAAGAAGTAGGAACCCAGTGATTAGCAAGTGTTCGAATCAAAATTCAAAACAACAACAATTTGCTGATATCGTCAGCATTGTGTGTGGCAATGGTAACTCTGATAAACACCAATTGACGGTAGTTCCAACAAACTCAATAAATATGCCGATACCCAACAAGTTCCAGTCTTCTCGTGACCGAAACGTCAAAGTAAATAAAATTCATGTTTTAGCGCGATAAGTATTATAAGTATAATATATAGTAATAGTATTATAATATTTATAACTATTTTCAAATAGCGACAGGTTAAAGTTTACAAATACTTAGATATATGATACGCAACCACCTACTTACACAAAGGAAAGGACTCAATCTCTCAATTGTCAATATGTAATTTCCCAAGTATCAAGACATAACGTTTGTATATCCTAACTTGCATTATCAGCGGTCGCAGCTGTACAGCAAATCTGTCCCCGTTCATAAAATAATTATCTGATGGAACCCATTGAGCCAACAAATGGGTATCTATAAATTGATTTCGTATGACGTCAATGAAGAGTTTCATACTTCGACGAATTGGGATTAGAAAATAGGTGAAATGGAAACTGTAGGATAGGTAATCTTTATTTTTAGAAATATATTAGGATTTCGTTACTTAATGCGATATCAAACGAAAAATGGGTCACCCATAATAATATATGTAGGTTATTGTACTACTATTTATTCTGTGTCCATGTCTATAGGCACAGAATAATGAATAGTACTATAGGTAGGTATTTGTTAAACTGGATATACCTAAAAGTATTGTTTTCTATAATTGTAAATATTGCTATTCCATATAAATTAAGGATACAGCAATATCTTCTAGTCCGCCTGGGGCGGTACCACCACTACTTTGCCAATTAATTCATCCGTGAAATAGGAATGTGTTTCGGTTTAAATGGCAAAGTGTCCAGTGAAATTACAGGACATGTGAGACTACTTGTAGCCAGAATTTTGCATGCCGCTGTATCTGTAATAGGTAGACGGCATTGCTTACTATCAGGCGTGCGGTGGGTTTGTCCTATTACCTTATATAATAAAAGGAACTAAAATAAACTGGCCAAGTGCAAGTCGGACTCGCACTAGTAGCGCTCCGTACCACACTACAGTATTTTATAAGATCGAGCAAAAAATACCACTATCATTTTTCGCCAGCAATAAATTTAATTAATAAACATTTTATTTTTTATAACGCCATCTAACGTCTAACAAAGGAGTTTGGGATCGACTTTTCAATATAACGCCATCTATGGGACGTTTACCTAACTAAGCGTTCATATGATGGCGTGAAATGCCGAAAAAACACGTTTCTTGTATAGGGACCCTCTATTATTTTTAACTTTATTCTGTTTTTAGTATTTTTTGTTATAGCGGCAACAGAAATACATCATTTGTGAAAATTTCAACTGTCTAACTATCACGGTTCATGAGATACAGCCTGGTGACAGACGGACAGACAGACAGACAGACAGACAGACGGACAGTGGAGTCTTAGTAATAGGGTCCCGTTTTACCCTTTGGGTACGGAACCCTAAAAACGTTAATTAACTATATGGAATAGTAAAAAATTCTCAAAGGAGTCGTGAGAACCATGTAAAAATAAGATCGTTTCAGCCCGAACCTAGTCGGGTTCAAACCAGGGCACCTGCCCGGGCGGTAGTTTCAGGTGGCGCCAAAATCATAATAAAGAATAGAATAGAATAACTCTTTATTGAACACCATAAAGAACTTATTATCTAAAATAACAAAAACATAACTCGGTGATACAATCGGCGGTCTTATCACATAAAGCGATCTCTTCCAGACAACCTATTTGTGGACTGGTTAAAATACACAGGGTGTTTGGCGATGGCGTATAATTTATTTTTATTATCTAGTATACAGCATATACAACAGTAAAATATATACTATATATATATATGTATATGTATATACATACCATATACATATATTCATACATAACATACATACCACATTTACAATATATTTAGTTATACAATACATATACTTAAAATATACATAAATATAATATAATTATATAAACATATTCTATACACAAAAACAAAAGCAAAACAGTATTTAGCAGGTATATATAGTATAGTTAAAAAATAACCTGCCAAGTGCGTGTCGGGCCACGCGCAGTGTAGGGTTCCGTAGTAGCCCGTTATTCAATGCAAGTCTTTACCCGTTATAAACAAGCAACTGGGATTTATTCTAAGGATTTTGTATTTGGTACAAAATTATCCAACACCCAAGTTCAACGACGATTACTGCTAAACTAAATAAACTGGCCAAGTGCAAGTCGGACTCGCACTCGTAGGGTTCCGTAACACAGGTAAGTATTCCATAACTATGATTTTTCGCAATTACAAAATTAACTTTGTTTTTCATAGTGTTTGTATGAAAAACAAAGTTATCTTTGCGGTCGCCATATCTCTAAAACTGCTGACTGTATCTCGTTCAAACCAATTTTCGTTGTTAGTTTTTATTGAGATCTACAGCATATATTTTTTTTAGATTTTTCACTCCCATACTTTAAAAGTTAGAGATTAAGGGGGGGGACACACATTTTACCACTTTAGACGCGCCTATCTTTCAAATTATTGACTTTGAGAAAAAATGATTTTAGGAACCTCAATGTCATTTTTGAAGTGTTGTATTGCTCAATGTCATTTTTGAAGTGTGTTGTCTATGTATGGGATGCCCCCCCTTAAACTTTTATATTTTTTATTTTTGTATAAAAATCAGAAAGCGGTTCACAGAATACATCTACCTACCAAGTTTCAATTCTGTAGTCCTAACAGTTTCGGAATAAAATGGCTGTGACATACGGACGGACAGACAGACAGACATGGCGAATCTATAAGGGTTCCGTTTTTTGCCATTCGGCTACGGAACCCTAAAAAGGTATCTTAACTGCTATAACTTATGGCGTGGTGTGTGTGGCCAACGTGTGATGGGGTGCGCAGGCGCGCACCTCTTGGCTTCGCCAGTTATTCCGTTGATCTAAAGGTATTGGAAGGTGTATGGGTACGAGGAAAACTTCACACTTCACTCGTACACTTGTATTGAGTCATATACAGCGATGATTACAATAACTTGCTAATATTAGGCGAATAAATAAGTGCGGTTCCTTAAATCGGCGCGAGCGCGTGGTTATTATTCCGGTCTGAAGCTAACTCTCAACTGCTGGGCTCCCGTGCCTAGCCTTATCACCGAACTTCATACAATATAAAGTTGCCTACTAACTAGTACGCTATCTGTGACAGTGGCTTGACGGGGATGACTACTATTTCTTAATCTGCGGCGCGCCTGGACAAAAGCGTCCGCACCGATAGATAAGAAAGGCTCGTTTCCAATGCATGGCACTCGAGTGTTTGTGTACGAAATATTTTATGTAGAATGTACGTACCATGTACCAATGTACATACGCGTACCATTTGCAGAGATGTGGTAGCCTAAAAAAGATACCTCTGCAACGCCGAAGACGCATTTCGCCGTGTTGACGAGAATGCCATATTCCTTCATGCGAGTGAAAAGCTGCTGAAGGTGGGTCACGTGATCTGCCTCTGTTTTCGAGAAGACCAAAAAGTCATCTATGTAACAGTAGCAGAAATCAAGACCTCTGGTATCCGTGTCCACAAACCTTGGAAAGGTTTGGCCTGCGTTCCGTAACCCGAACGTCATGTACGGAAATTCAAATAGGCCGAACGAGGTTGAAATGGCGGTCTTCGGAATGTCTTCCTCATTTATTGGTACCTGTTGGTACGCTTTCACGAGATCGATTTTAGAAAAGACGGCACAACCAGATATACTATGAGCGAAGTCATGTATGTGTCTTATAGGGTAGCGGTCTGGGATAGTGCGTGCGTTTAGCATTCGATAGTCGCCGCAGGGACGCCAACCATTGTCCTTCTTTGGCGCGAGGTGTAATGGTGATGTCAAAGTCAAAGTCAAAGTCAAAGCATTTATTCAGTATATGGGCAAATTAAAAATTAGCACTTACACACGTCAAATAACATTAAATAGATCATATTCAACAAAAAATATAGATATAACAGAAACATAACGCTTTGAATTTACAAAAAAAAAAACAAAGGTATTGAGCCATTCAGCTTTCATCTAGACGTCGAACGTCACACTTAAAACACATGTTTAATTCCCCTTATTAATGTAGGGTTGCCAACCGTACCATTACGTGCACCCGCAGCCGATGCCCATGGACTATCCGAAGAACGCGCTGTACCTAACTTAAGCATGACGTCAAATTCTTTTTCGCGATTGAAAGTTTGTCGGGTGTGAGTCTGCGCGGTGTGCATGAAATGGGTGGCCCGGGTGTAGTGCGGATGAAGTGTTTTGTGCTGTGCATTGGAACTGATGGTTTGCCTGAAGGGCGAGTAATCTCAGGAAAATTATTTAAAATTGAATGATATTTAGTGTCGCCCGTCCAAGCCTTGACAGAAAAAATATCAGTATTCGCGGAAACAGCGTTTGAGCACAAGGTAGTCGTATTATCTATGAGGCGTTGTTTGCGACAATCTACGGCCAAATTATAGAAACTCAAAAAGTCTACACCAATTATTGCTTTAGTCACATCGGCAACCACGAAACGCCACGGAAAATCGCGCCTTAAACCTTAATTGAGATTAAGCTCCAGGTATCCGTAGGTTCCGATGCTGGTCCCATTAGCTGCGCATAACTCGTAGTCCATCCTGTTACGACGCTCTCGTAGTGCAGCTCGTGGGTACACGCAGAGGTCACTGCCAGTGTCCACCAGGAACTGGGTGTTGGAGATGCGGTCGGTAACGAAGAGGCGACCCTTGGAAACTGGGCAATCGTCAGCCGCCATTAGCGACTGCCCTTGAAGTTTTCCGCCTTCCCGAAGTCGCAGGGCTTGATGCACCGAGTCGCGCTGTCCCCGTGCTTCTCAGGGTCGTCAGCAGAGAACGGTGGCACCTTCAGGTTCAACTTCCGAAAATCGGACGACGACAAATCGTGCCGTACGGAGTCAGTGGAAACGCGCATTTTCGCCGGTTTCGACGATCGCGTGGTGACGAAAGGTTCACTTTCGCGATGTGATTTAGCACTTCCTAATTCACTAGCACTAGCTTCATCACCGCCTTCACTCATCTTCACTGTGTTCGGAGAGGGTCACCAGTATGGCGTGGTGTGTGTGGCCAACGTGTGATGGGGTGCGCGGGCGCGCACCTCTTGGCTTCGCCAGTTATTCCGTTGATCTAAAGGTATTGGAAGGTGTATGGGTACGAGGAAAACTCCACACTTCACTCGTACACTTGTATTGAGTCATATACAGCGATGATTACAATAACTTGCTAATATTAGGCGAATAAATAAGTGCGGTTCCTTAAATCGGCGCGAGCGCGTGGTTATTATTCCGGTCTGAAGCTAACTCTCAACTGCTGGGCTCCCGTGCCTAGCCTTATCACCGAACTTCATACAATATAAAGTTGCATACTAACTAGTACGCTATCTGTGACAGTGGCTTGTCGGGGACGACTACTATTTCTTAATCTGCGGCGCGCCTGGACAAAAGCGTCCGCACCGATAGATAAGAAAGGCTCGTTTCCAATGCATGGCACTCGAGTGTTTGTGTACGAAATATTTTATGTAGAATGTAGTAGTAATTTATCTTTTAGTATGCATTAAGTGTAAATTATTATTATTAATTAAAGGTTTATTAAGTTAAGTTTAAGTTGTAAATATAATTTTGAATTTAGTAAGTTGATAGCATTTCCTACATATTGTTTTATATATTTGTATTTTTAAGTTTACTATTTTAATATTTAAATGTTTTTATTTAAATACATTTTATTGATTATATTATGTGGGAGCGGCCCACAAACTTTCCTTTAAAGTTCCTGAAATGTACTATTATCACGAATTTTTCCAGATTTTTCAAGCCAGCAGTTTAGCGTTTAGAGGGGGGGGGGGGGGGACGGCCTACTGAAACAAAAATTTGCACTTTAAAGTTCAATATTTCGTAAATGGAGCATTCCATTGAAAAATTGTATTAGCAACCCTTAAGTCATTTTAAAAGACCTATTCAACGATACCCTACACGATGGGGTAGACGACGAAAACAAAATTCATCCCCACTTCTCATATAGGGGAGATACCCTAAAGAAAATATTTTTCAAAATTTTATTTCACCACTTTGTCGGCGTAATTTATATACATACCCCTACAAAATTACAGCTTTCTAGTATAAGCGGTCTCTTAGCAAAACCTCGGACAGACAGACAGACGGACATGACGAAACTATAAGGGTTCCTTTTCAGGACTACGGAACCCTAAAAACTTGCTTCACAAAGCACCTAGCATACAGAAGCCTGGTTGGCCTGTTGGCCTGGTTGTAAGAAACAGTTGCCACACTGGCCCACAACTTAACTGAATTATTAATGGTTGTTATTGTCCCATTCACAAAAACTTCCAACTTTTTTATTATATGTGCGATTTTTAAGTAATTTATCTCAAACGCTGGAGGGAGGGGCGCCAAATGGAACAAAAAATTGCACTTTAAAGTTTAATATGTCGTAAATGGAGCATTCAATCGAAAAATGGTATTAGCAACCCTTAAGTCATTTTTTTAAAAGACCTATTCAACGATACCCCACACGATGTGGTAGACGATGAAAAAAAAATCATCCCCACCTCTCATATAGGGGAGATACCCTAAAAAAATATATTTTTCACAATTTTATTTCAGCACTTTGTCGGCGTAATATACAGTGTGGAAATTAAACTCAGGCCCTGGAGGGAAACTACTTTAAATCCTTAAGCTAGCTCATTTTACTTAAAGGAGACATTCCTTTATATTTGAAAAGAAACAAATCTGCATTAAAATATTTTTTTAAACTCGCTTGCTTCGCCCGGGACTCGAACCAACTAAAATTTAAAAAAATAAACACTTTATTTTATTATACTAATCGGTAGTATTAATATTCAGGATAAAGTTTCTCTAAAAAATGTTTGGTTACTGTTCACTTTTAACAAGTAAAAGACACGTAACAGTTCTGTTATCTCTCCAACACTCAAAGACTTCGTATGAAGTACACGCTTGCTAATTTATCGTTAAATACCTTGTTGAAATCTTCGATAAGAAAATTGTTCAATGGTGGTAATACCTCTATGCACATTTCCTTCTTACATGATCCGAGGCGTTCAGTGGAGAAGATTAAAAATGGAACGTTTGACTTTGTTTGCAATGCGGGACAATAATTTTAAAATTCGAACGATTTTTATCAACAGATTTTATTTAAGTAGTGTTGCTTTCCTTACGTAATTAAATTATCTCATAATGGCGTATCAAGAACAATTCGAGTTATTAGAAGCTTACTTTGTTTGCAACAAGAGCTTCGATTTAGCTCTGCAGTGGTATCGCGAGAAGTATCCAGACAGAGAACTACCGTCTAGAAAAGTTTTGTCTCGAATTGTGAATAATTTACTGACCGTTGGAAGTTTTAAAAAGAAGACTGGACGCCCGACCCTGGACGGTCGACTATAGCGATGTTGAGTTAAACATTTTGACATACTTCGAGTGTTACCCGAAGGCTTCAAGCAGGGAAGCTGCTCAAGAGATAGGCATAAACCATACTAGTATACTTAAAGTTCTGAAAAAATACAAATACAAATGTTATCGTGATGGGCGATTGGTGCAGAAACTACATCCCGGAGATGGTGACAGGAGATTACAGTTTTGTGAAAATATTCAAACAGAAATAGCCCGCAACCCAAATTTCTTGGACTGTATTGTATGGTCTGACGAAACAAATGTTAGTAATCATGGAATGTATAACAGACATAACAATCATTATTGGTCTCGTCAAAATCCATTCCGTGTCCGTGAAACGAACAATCAGGTCAGATTTTCGTTTAATGTTTGGTGTGGAATCAAAAGTAACATGGTTGTTTTGATGCACATTTACGAAGGACATCTGAATGCAGCAAAATACATTGAAATATTGGAGCTTTTACAAAATCAATTAAACCTTCTGCCAGAAGAGGAACGAAATAATATCATTTTTCAACAAGATGGTGCACCTGCCCACAACAGCAGAATTGCCAGGGCATACCTTAATGAAAATTTCAATGCCTGGATAGGTACAAACGGGAAGATTAGATGGCCTGCAAGAAGTCCAGACCTGACGCCCATGGACTTCTTTTTATGGGGTCATGTAAAAAATGTTGTTTATGAAACTTGCTATGAAACCGTTCAAGAGCTAAGGATTGCGATAGAAAATGTTATTAGGGGCATACACCACAACACTTTGCTGAAGGCTACAAGAAATGAATTTCAACGGCGACTAATGTTGTGTAGCCGGAACGACGGGGCTCATTTCGAACAATTTATCAGTTAAATAATTTAAGTGTTACAAAATTGATAGTAAAATAAAGTTGATGTTAGATTTAACGATTATTTTTATTTTTAAGACCTAATTTTTGTTAGAGAAACTTTATCCTGAATATTAATACTACCGATTAGTATATTAAAATAAAGTGTGTTTATTTTTTTTTATTTTAGTTGGTTCGAGTCCCGGGCGAAGCAAGCGAGTTTTAAAAAATCTTTTAATGCAGATTTGTTTCTTTTCAAAAATAAAGGAATGTCTCCTTTAAGTAAAATGAGCTAGCTTAAGGATTTAAAGTAGTTTCCCTCCAGGGCCTGAGTTTAATTTCCACACTGTATATACATACCTCCACAAAATTACAGCTTTCTAGAATTAAACATGACGAAACTGTAAGGATACACTCAGTATATATTGTTACTATTTTTACTATCCTGCCATGGATGGAGTATTAAATGGATTCGGCATTTAAATAACAATAATAATATGAGAAGGATAAAACTATACAATCACTAGAATGAGAGAGCGAGATGAACAATATTTTTTTATCCTTCTCTGCGTATGCGATTTTACAAACTGGCTCCAGCACTGGCATCAAGTTCTAGTGCACCCATTGGCTCTTACTCGCTGTATCATATCATGTATGACCCGACCAAATTACGTTGTTCATTTTATTTTATAGCTGGCAGATGTATCACGTTCATCATTTTAGCCGGGTTATATTTATTTCATTCGCATACGCTAAAGTTCCCTCGTATATACTTTCTCTATGTATCCTGCAGTCTCTAGATGCTTCAGCCTCAGCTCAAGTTTAGTTACCACTCTATCTTTAATTGAAAACTGTTCATTGAGACATATGCAAGCCTAAAAATTACACCTCTACTTGTACCATTCATTATTCTGTGCCTCTACTACAGACTGTAGGTACGGTCGAGGATGGTAGCACGCCAAACCTAGAATAGGATCTGGCTCTCAAGGATAGCTGCCGGAACACATTAGGCTGAGCGCAGACTATAGACAAAACAGTCTTAACGGTCTGTCTCAAGACAGTTTTGTCTATCACCCTGCGCACACTGCGAACAAAACTTTTTTGTCTGCGAGGATGCGACACAGAACAAAATATAGAATGGACACTTTGATCACTCCACCAATACATGTATTGTGTACCTACCTACAATTTGTCTTCTTCAGTTATACAGTAACTAGATATCTACTTTATCATTTCTAGGGTTCCGTTTCTCAAAAGGTAAAAAAAGGAACTGAGCGCTCATACAATTTAGAGGTCTAACTTAATTGGAACCAACCTTAAAATATGTTAATAAATAAAATAGTGCTATTGAGTGATTTATTTACGTCGCGTCGTTCGCGTGTGGCGCGTCCTTGCTCAAGTTAGTTCCTCGACAGCTCAAAATCGGTAGGGAGGTGAGTAAACCTCGATTGTTGGGGCGAACAGAGTGTCCATTCTATACGTAGTATCTGTTCTGTGTTGCATCGTTTTTCTTTGTCGGCACCGAGAACAAATAATAATACTACGTATAGAATAGACACTCTGTCCCACCCACCAATCGAGGCTTCCTCAACTCGCCTCTGATTCTGGAGCTGCTGAGGAGCTACTTTAAGCAAGGCACCACACGCGGACGACAACAGAATAATAATACTACTCACGTGAAAATTAACGTCAACTTCATATATATATGTTGGGACCAGTACACACAAGAGGTTTAAATTTACGTAGGTATAATATAGAATTATATATAAAAACCAGCAAAATCGAGTTGAACTCGCCCACCGAGGCTTCCGTACCAACTTCTCAGACTAGTTTAAGGGACAAACTTAACTTTGTAGTTCGATCCATATAGGAAATGTATTGCAACAACTACAATTAATCATAAGTTAAATATTGTTTCTTTGAAGTGTTTCACACTTTATATTTTTGTAAATTGTTAAACAATTATTTGTTTAACAATTAATCATAAGTTTATAAAAGTAAATTAATCGTTTTTAGGGTTCCGTATCTCAAACGGTAAAAAAGGAATCCTTATAAGATCACTTTCTTATCCGTCTGTCCGTCTGTATGTCCGTGTGTCACCACCAATTTTCTCATGAACGGGTGGACCTAGTAAGTTAAAATTTATACCAGATACTGATGTTTATGGTCCTAATTAGATATATAAAAATCAAGATCCAGAGTCAACACGATAATAAGATATAGACATATTTAGATTTTCGCCGAAATTTGTAAGTACCTAAATTTACCTTAATTTTCGACTTTTTTATTTTTCGGAATTTTTCCTTTACTTGTGCTGTAATATCTTGATTTTGACCATAGTTGACAATTCTAGGTCTACCGGAAGTACCATATAGGTTTTGGGTCGAAAACCTGTAGGGTACTTCCCGTTGACCTAGAACCATGAAATTCGACAAAGAGCAAGGTCTTACAGCACAAAAAAAGGGGAAATTTCAAAAACGAAAAAATTATTAAAGTAAATGGTGTCCCATACATACATAATTAACGCCAGTTAAGATATGCCTCTGAGTTATATGAGCGCTCATACAATTTAGGGGTCTAGCTCAATTGGCACCAAACTTAAGTTTGGTGCCAATTGATTGAGCCAAATACATAAGGTAAATATGTAACTAAAATTGTGCCTCTGTGTAATTTATTTTATTCATAGTTGACGCTAATTAAGATAGGCCTCTGAGTTATATGAGCGCTCATACAATTTAGATGTCTAGCTAACCAACCTTAAAATATGTAAATAAATAAAATAGTGCTATTGAGTGATTTATTTTCGTCGCGTCGTTCGCGTGTGGCGCGTCCTTGCTCAAGTTAGTTCCTCGACAGCTCAAAGTCGGTAGGGAGGTGAGTAAGCCTCGATTGTTGGGGCGAACAGAGTGTCCATTCTATACGTAGTATCTGTTCTGTGTTGCATCGGTTTTCTTTGTCGGCACCGAGAACAAATAATATAATATACAAAAATACGTATAGAATAGACACTCTGTCCCACCCACCAATCGAGGCTTCCTCACCTCGCCTCTGATTCTGGAGCTGCTGAGGAGCTAGTTTAAGCAAGGTACCACACGCGGACGAATACAGAACAACAATACTACTCACGTGAAGATTAACGTCAACTTCATACATATATGTTGGGACCAGTACACACAGGAGGTTCAAATTTACGTAGGTTCTATATTATATATAAAAACCAGCTAAATCGAGTTGAACTCGCCCGCCAAGGCTTCCGTACCAACTGCTCAGACTAGTTTAAGGGACAAACTTAACTTTGTAGTTCGATCCATAGGAAATGTATAGCAACAACTACAAATCATAAGTTTGTAAAAGTAAATTAACCGTTTTTAGGGTTCCGTGTCTCAAAAGGTAGAAAAGGAATCCTTATAAGATCACATTCTTGTCCGTCTGTCTCTCTGTCTGTGTGTCTGTCTGTCCGTCTGTCTGTCCGTCTGTCCGTTTGTCACCACTGATTTTCTCAGGAACGGGTGGACCTAGCAATTTGAAATTTATACCTGATACTGAAGTCTATAGTCCCTATTGGGTGTATAAAAATCAAGGTCTTGAATCAACACAATAAAAAGATATGGGCAAATTTAGATTTTCGCGAAAACTTGTTAGTACCAAAATGTACCTTAATTTTCAACATTTTTTATTTTTCGGAATTTTTCCTATACTTGTGCTCTAAGACTTTGCTTATAACCAAAATTGACAATGCTAGGTAAACCGGAAGTACCCTATAGGTTTTGGGTCGAAAACCTATAGGGTACTTCCCGTTGACCTAGAATCATGAAATTTGGCAAGCAGCAAGGTACAGCACAAATTATGGAAAAATTCCAAAAAATAAAAAAGTTGAAAATTAAAAGGTGTACATACATACATAGGTTACGCCAATTAATGTAGACCTCTGAGTTATATGAGCGCTGATACAATTTAGAGATCTAGCTGAATTGGTTCGTACGGAAGCCTCGGTGGGCGAGTTCAACTCGACTTAGCCAGTTTTATTTTTAACTTTATTTTAGTTTTTAGTATTTGTTTTTAAATCCCCATAATAATACATACTTAGTGAAAATGTCAAGTATCTACCTATTACTGTAAAGGAAATACAGCTTTGAGAAAGACGGATAGACAGACGGACGGATGGACAGCGAAGTCTCAGTAGTCCCTAGGGTCCCTTTGGTTTCGGAACCCTAAAAAAGTCTGATTTGATAAAGGTGCGTACAGACTATGTAACATGTTATTTAACTTCTGTTATATAAATATATTATAGTAAATATATAACACGTCCACACCATGTAACCTTGTTATTCAACATTGCAACCCAAAACATTACTGTACACATTAGAATAACAATGTTATTTAACAATTATCGTTTGTCGTTCTCGGTTAGTAGGCTTGGGTAACTCCGGACACATCTATATCTTCGGATTTATATCCCTAAGCGAATATATACCCATCATTCCACTTCCCGAAACCTTAATACTAGTATATCCCATATATCCGGTATACCTTTATGAAGCACAAAAAAAAATGAGAAATCGGTTAAAAAGTAAAGCCGTAAGTGAATAGGTATTTTCTAGGCAACCTTGCCATATTATTTTGGATCACGTCATCATCACTAACAACGGGTACAAAAACAATGCAAAAACACAACAGGTACGGTCTTATAATGTTACATAATATCGGTTATGAAATGCGGATATTTTTTATTTTGGATATGGGATATACTAATCATTGAAGTATTATTTATCTATTTATCTGCAAAGTCTGAAACACATTTCACATGGATATACCGAACATACTAAGCAGTTATACTAAGCGGATAATATATTAAGCGGACATACTAAGCGGATATATATCCTTACATGGAATTATATACGATGTACTCACTCCTCTGTTGGATATAGTTAGCCCAAGCCTATTCAGTAGTGTACACGTGTTCCGTCGATGGACGCGGCCTCTTTGAACTTTGCCGCAAAAGGCGAAGCGGCGCTTTGACGACTGTTTCGCAAATATTAGGCGCGGTTTATACAGAAGAGACTTGGCGAGGGCTTGTGGCGTGGCGCCAACTTTTATCACGTAGTTTCGTAAATTATACTGAAGTGGCGGAGACACTTGGCGCGATACGGCTAGTGTTACCATATGTGGCAGGTTCCTACCTACCATTTTGGCAGTATTGGCTTCTTATTTTAGCCTCTGACACGATCGGCTAACGTTTTAAAGAACCGGGCGCAATTCTCTTTAAGCCAAAAATTACTCTATATTACGCACTATAAAGTTTATATTGTGTTACTTTGACTATCTACCTCCGCCATCCGTCCGCGCCCTCCAGCTAACGACTCAATACCACGAGGCGCCCCCACAGTGCACCGTAGGGGAGGAATAGGAGGGAGAAGAAGGAAGAGAACGCGAAGGGAGGGTAGACCAGAAAGCGCCGCGCCCACGGCAGCATCCACCTCGGTACCCCCGTCAATGCGACTGGCCAACTTCACACCATTCCTGCCCAAGATGCAACCACCACAAGACCCAAGGCTACTTGCACCCACAGTAACCTATGGGCCGTCTAGAGCCTCCATGGCGCACTACCCTCCACTACCCGAGCCAGCAACAACCAGACCTCGCTCAAGGTGGAGAGCCCCAAGAAGACGGCAAGCACCTGCTAGTACGCCAGCAGGAGAATCGGACACTGCGACAGAAGGGGCACCCCTGCAACACCAACCGCAACAGCCCACCACTAATACAACAGAAGTACCAAGACCAGCACAAGCACTAACAGAGACCAGACCGAGACCAGAGTCACGAGTCCACTTCGTGCCAGTAACTCAGGTTGTCACGGGTACCACCACCACAGCATCGGCAGTGACTAGACCCACACCGAGACTGGCCAGAGGGACCACCAGGAGCACCATACTATATGCAAGCAGGTGCGAGTGCTTTTGCCCAGCCACGCCCACGCTCTGCAGCAAGGTTTCCTACAAGACCCATGCCAACAGGTCCATACCCATGGGCCCCACCATACCAGCCACAAATGACAGCCGTCTTTACTCAAGCCGGATACCCCTGCTACCAAGCAGGTCAACAGCAGAGTACCTTCCCGGAACCCATCTCAGCATTGGTGGGAGCCCTGGTGGGCCTACTTGCAGCCATAGCAGCCGGACGATCTTCGGACGGCAGCTATGCGAGGACTGTCCGCACTATCCCGGTTCCAGTATGCATAGATAAGACCTCCGCATACTGTACTGGTACCCGGGCGGCATCAAGACCAAGACCGACAACTTACGCATTCTCACCCATTCGCAGGATGTTCATATCATCCTCCTGGGTGAGACCAAGCTGAAGAAGACGGAACAATTTAAATTCGCCAACTACTTCGTGTACCGGCACGACGATGTCTCACCCCAGGGCCGACCATATCGTGGCACGGCTGCCTTAGTGCGGAGGGACATAGTGCACGACGTAGTTGGTGACCTAACCAATCAAATCACCAAAACCACTGCCGTCGTGGTCCAACTTGGAGGACACGATGTGAAGATATTTGGCGGATTTCGGCCACCGAACTCCAACTTCGACCCTAGTGATATGAGGCGTATCTTTATGGACGCCACTCCAACCCTGCTGGCAGCGGACCTCAACGCCAAACATTTGGTGTGGGGGTCCAGAGTCATTAATACCATCGGAAGAAAACTCCAAGAGGATACGGAGAGGAATGGTTACGAAGTAATCGGCCTAGACTCTCCTACCCACATACCATCCAATCCACGCCACAACCCGGACGTCATCGATGTAGTAGCCCACAAGAACCTGCCAGCCCCAATTCATCTGGAGGTCCTCTACGATCTGGATGAGCAGCACCTACCACTGCTCATCACGGTTGGAGCTTCGGCAGAAGCAACTCTTTGTCGGGGTACTTACACGAAGACCAATTGGCACCAGTTCCAACAACGACTGATGACGATGATAGTAGGCCGATTAACCACATCGGAGGACGTGGAGAGATGCACGGCTGAAATAACTGCCTCCATCAAAGAAGCAAAAGAAGCAGCATCTACTACTGAACCTCGAACAAGCTGGCGCGAAGAACTCCCAGGCCGCTTAAGGGCAAAGAAACGTGCGATGCGTGAACTATGGGCCCGCACCCGCTGCCCAACAACAAAAGCACGACTAAATGCTATAACTGCAACGCTCGCCAATGAAGTCAAGAAGTGGAGAGGTGACGCATGGGATTCTCGTATCGCCCAAGCCACTGAAGACGAAACCAACCTCCATGCCCTGAATAGGAGTTTGTTAAGGGCTAAGATACCAGTCTACCCACTAACGGACTCATCAGGAAGCCGGAAATTTGCCCCAGCGGAAAGAGAACTGTTGGTTGATCATTTAGAATCACAGTTTCAGCTGCATCCCGTTCCTCTCAATGCTGAACCTGTTGTCGTGCCCCACTACAACGCAGTATCCGCGGAAGTAGTCCAACTGCTGCAGACTTCGGCGCCCCCGCTGGGAGGGGATGATTTCATCTCCCCAATGGAAGTGGCACGAGCTGTACGCTATTTACAGACGAAAAAGGCACCCGGTCTAGATGGTGTCGAACGCGGAACTCAAGCAGATGCCGCGGAGAAGTCTGGTGTGTATAGACAGACTCTTTAACGGTATCTTAAGAACAGGATACTTTCCCGCAACGTGGAAGACAGGGAAAGTCATAGTACTACCCAAACCCAGCAAGGTCCGTCGTCTACCCTCCAGCTACCGCCCTATTACCCTGCTGTCACACCTCGCCAAGCTGTTCGAGCAATTACTGCTGCGGAGACTGCGCCCTCACTTCACCCCACGTGAGGAGCAGTTTGGTTTCCGCACGCGTCACTCCACAACGCTCCAGCTGACGAGGGTGATCCACCAGCTCACCAGTGAACTGAACCGAAATAGTAGAAGCGTCGCCGTGTTCCTGGACATCGAGAAGGCCTTCGATAGAGTGTGGCACGAAGGCCTAATCTACAAGTTATCCAGGACACCGACTCCAGCGGCGCTAATCCACATCGTCTCATCGTTCCTGAGAAACCGACAGTTCTGCGTGTCCGTCGAGGGCGCCACTTCCGGCAACCGGCAGATCGCAGCGGGAGTCTCTCAGGGGAGTTGTCTCTCACCGTACATGTACGCGGTTTACACAGACGACATACCGGTTCTGGCGGACGAACACCTTGCACCAGGAGAACGAGGAGTAACACTAGCACTTTTTGCCGACGACAGTGCGTATATAACGTCCTCTGTCAAAGCTACTATAGCCGCCAACAGAATGCAGAAGGTTCTGGACATCCTGCCAGTCTGGCTGGACAAGTGGCGCATGGCCGTCAACGAGAGGAAGACGGCCACGCTGCTGACCAGAGCCCAAACCCATCCTGCCACCTCCACTGCAGCTTCGAGAACAAGACGTCAAGTGGGAAACGAGTACAAAGTACCTGGGCTTCTACATCGACCGGACGTTGAGGATGCGCCCGCACGTGGATCACGCAGTCCACCAAGCAAAAGCCGCTAAGGCCCTCCTCCATCCGGTCCTCCGATCGAAGCTGCCACTCTACACCAAAGTCGGCATATACAAGACGTATATACGCACGAAGATGACGTATGCTGCTCCTGCGTGGTATGCCCTATGCTCGGAAACCCAGCGCAAGCGTCTTCAGATCATTCAGAACGTCACCCTGCGGATATGCACGGGAGCCGGTCGATACGTACGCAATGACGCCAACGCCCGGGACGTGAACATTGAGACGGTGAGGGAGTTCGTGGTCCGGTTGGCGCGCTGTCAATATGACCGTGCAGACAACGGACCACACCCTCACCTCCAGAACATTGCACCGCACCACGCCCGGCCGCCTGATGGCGCTGTATCGACCTGGCGTGCACTCCCACGCGACTTAGTCCCGGTGGATGAAAGCAGCAAAGAGGAGGAGTAGCGGTTACCACAGCAGCACAAGACCACCATGCCAAGATGGCCAACATGACCACCACGCCCAGATCTGGCCAACGACCATATCGGACCACTATAGGGCTGATTAAAACCCGCGCGTACCCCGAGGGTAGTTGCCCCAGAGCCCAACCAGGGTAAGGAGGCTCGCCTCGAAACCCTCACACGAACCCAGAATGGGAACGAACGTCCACACTGACATCCGTCCGCGCCACGTTTCTTCTGTATAAACCGCGCCTTACCGTGTACACGTGATTCGCCGATGGAAGCGGCCCGCTTTGAATACTGCCGAAAAGCGAAGCGGCGCTTCGACGACTGGCGATGTTATTTGAACATGTTTTATGAGTGTCCAAATCATCTGAAACATGTTATCTCACCATGTTATACAATACATTATGTTACATAGTCTGTACGCACCTTAACAAATGAAATAAACGCATCCTGTTTGACGGGTACGAACAACTTGTATGGAAAAAGAAAAACTATTTATTTTATTTTAATCGACTTCAGATTAGATCGTTTAAAAACTAAATAATTTAAGATCGTTTAAAAAAACTAAAAGAAACGACTTCAAACGTCGCGCTAGTCAAAGTAGCCAGTAGACGTAGTAACTATTATATAATCAGTGCCAGTAGGTAAAGTGCCAGCCAAGTAGTAAGTTGTCGAGATAAGTAAATGCGTCATAATACAAATGTTGATATATTAAAAAGGTTCGGCCGATTTCGTTAAAATTTAAATGGAACCACCTGGGAAGGGTATGTTTTGAAACAAAAAAATAATTTTCCAAATCGGTTCAGGCATCTTCGAGTAATCGGTGAACTAAAATAAAAAAGAAAAAAGATTCTTACGAATTGAGAACCTCCTCCTTTTTTGTGAAGTCGGTTAAAAAGAACCGACTTCAATGCCGCGCTATTAATTTTCAGTCCCAATTTTTAGGTGTTTATCTTCATATCTCTAGAGATACTTATCAGACCTTTTTATATATATCTCCTTTCCAACAAAAAAAAAAATAATCAAAGTCGGTTCATAAACGACGCGGTTATCTGCTAACAAACCTTAAAAATGTATATATATATATATAATAAATACTAGCTGTGCCCGCGACTTCGTTCGCGTGGAATAGTGTCTTTGGGTAGCATTAACAAATAAGACACATACGTATCCCAACTACACCACGCCGTACCACGCCACGCTACTCCCCCTTTCCCTCCGTCCCTCACATGCTCTCCCCTTCCCCTACCCCCTCACTTCCACCTAAACCCTCCAACCTCCCCCTCGCTTACCTACCCTCCCCCTTTGCTCCCCTACCCTCCCCCTTCCCCTCACTTCCACATCCAATCCCCTCCAGCTATCCTTCCCTCCATGTATCTCCAGAGATATGGAGATAAACACCTCAAACTTTGTACTGAAAATATAGCGCGGCATTTGAAGTCGAATGTTTTAGTTTTTTAAACGATGTTATTCGTTTATTTTGTCTTCTCTACAAACTTTGTCTTGGCAATAACAAGTGACTACGACTCACCACTAGGCTATAATATCGTTTAAAAACTAAATAAGATCTTTTAAAAAACTAAAAAAGAACCGACTTCAATGCCGCGCTATTAATTTTCAGTGCCAATTACGAGGTGTTTATCTCCATATCTCTGGAGATACTAATCAGACCTCGATAAAATTACCATGGTACCACACTTGAGATATCTCCTATCCAACAAAAAAAGAATAATCAAAATCAGTTCATAAACGACGAAGTTATCCGCGAACAAACATTAAAAAAAAACATATATACGGTCGAATTGAGAAACCTTTGAAGTCGGTTAAAAATGAAGAGACAAAACGAAAATAATAACACAAACATGTTTCACCGGTCGCCGCCGACGGACGCGGCCCCTTTGATTTTTGCCGAAAGGCAATGCGGCGCCTGTGGCGGCGGTATGACTGAGTGCGTGTAGTTCGCCAAGAGCGAGTCGATTTAAGAAGGTTTGATTTCAAGTACCTAGTTAATTATATATATTTTTTTAATATATATTTTTTTACTGATTTCTTTACATGGAGTATACATACCCCTGCAAATATGGTGGGAATTCAAAACTTTGTATATACAGATCTGATAGTATTCTCGTCTGCAATTGACGAAGCTTTTTGAATTATCTTTTTAATACTTGCTGTTGACACCACTAACATAAAAATACGATAAGCCATTCAGGCTCTAGGGCGTGCCAAAGAAATATACATACATTCATACATTTATATGTATATACAAATGTATATATAATATATATACGGTTAATATATATATAATATGTATGTATATATATATATATATATTATATATATATATATATATATATATATATATATATTAACCCTCCTTTCGCAGTCACCGGACTGCGGAAGAAGGAGAGTTATGTTTTAAAAACAATCTTCTCGTAGCGTCGTCCGCGTGTTGCACGTTCTTGCTCAAGTTAGCTCCTCGACAGCTCAGAATTGATAGGGAGGTGAGAAAGCCCCGATTGGTGGGTGGTACAGGGTGTCTATTCTATACGTAGTATTATTATCTGTTCTCGGTGCCGACAAAGAAAACCGATGCAACACAGAACAGATACTACGTATAGAATGGACACTCTGTTCGCTCCAACAATCGAGGCTTCCTCACCTCCTTACCGATTCTGAGCTGTCGAGGAACAAACTTGAGCAAGGACGCGCCACACGCGAACGACGCGACGAAAATAAATCACTCAATAGCACTATTTTATTTATTTACATTTTTTAAGGTTGGTTAGCTAGACATCAAAATTGTATGAGCGCTCATATAACTCAGAGGCCTATCTTAATTAGCGTCAACTATGAATAAAATAAATTACACAGAGGCACAATTTTAGTTACATATTTACCTTTTGGCACCAAACTTAAGTTTGGTGAGCTAGACCCCTAAATTGTATGAGCGCTCATATAACTCAGAGGCATATCTTAACTGGCGTTAATTATGTATGTATGGGACACCATTTACTTTAATATTTGTTTCGTTTTTGAAATGTCCCCTTTTTTTGTGCTGTATAACCTTGCTCTTTATCGAATTTCATGGTTCTAGGTCAACGGGAAGTACCCTACAGGTTTTCGACCAAAAACCTATATGGTATTTCCGGTTGACCTAGAATTGTCAACTATGGTCAAAATCAAGGTATTACAGCACAAGTAAAGGAAAAATTCCGAAAAATAAAAAAGTTGAAAATAAAGGTAAATTTAGGTACTTACAAATTTCGGCGAAAATCTAAATATGTTTATATCTTATTATCGTGTTGACTCTGGATCTTGATTTTTATATATCTAATTAGGACCATAAACATCAGTATCTGGTATAAATTTTAACTTGCTAGGTCCACCCGTTCCTGAGAAAATTGGTGGTGACACACGAACATAAAGACGGACAGACGGATAAGAAAGTGATCTTATAAGGATTCCTTTTTTACCTTTTGAGATACGGAACCCTAAAAACGATTAATTCACTTTTAAAAACTTATGATTAATTGTTAAACAAATAATTGTACCAAATGTTAAACAAATGTTGTAATTTACAAAAATATACATTTCCTATATGGATCGAACTACAAAGATAAATTTGTCCCTTAAACTGTCTGAGAAGTTGGTACGGAAGCCTCGGTGGGCGAGTTCAACTCGATTTTGCTGGTTTTTATATATAATTCTATATTATACCTACGTAAATTTAAACCTCTTGTGTGTACTGGTCCCAACATATATGTATGAAGTTGACGTTAATTTTCACGTGAGTAGTATTATTGTTCTGTTGTCGTCCGCGTGTGGTGCCTTGCTTAAAGTAGCTCCTCAGCAGCTCCAGAATCAGAGGCGAGTTGAGGAAGCCTCGATTGGTGGGTGGGACAGAGTGTCTATTCTATACGTAGTATTATTATTTGTTCTCGGTGCCGACAAAGAAAAACGATGCAACACAGAACAGATACTACGTATAGAATGGACACTCTGTTCGCCCCAACAATCGAGGCTTACTCACCTCCCTACCGATTTTGAGCTATCGAGGAACTAACTTGAGCAAGGACGCGCCACACGCGAACGACGCGACGTAAATAAATCACTCAATAGCACTATTTTATTTATTAACATATTTTATGGTTGGTTCCAATTAAGCTAGACCTCTAAATTGTATGAGCGCTCAGTTCCTTTTTTTACCTTTTGAGAAACGGAACCCTAAAAATGATAAAGTAGATATCTAGTTACTGTATAACTGAAGAAGACAAATTGTAGGTAGGTACATAATACATGTATTGGTGGAGTGATCAAAGTGTCCATTCTATATATTGTTCTGTGTCGCATCCTCGCAGACAAAAAAGTTTTGTTCGCAGTGTGCGCAGGGTGATAGACAAAACTGTCTTGAGACAGTCTTGAGACAGTCTTAAGACTGTTTTGTCTGTAGTCTGCGCTCAGCCTTAGATGTTATTGATTCTAGATCTCATTTTACGGTGTTCCATTAAGGCTGAGCGCAGCAGTCTTAAGACTGTCTCAAGACTGTCTCAAGACAGTTTTGTCTATCACCCTGCGCACACTGCGAACAAAACTTTTTTGTCTGCGAGGATGCGACACAGAACAAAATATAGAATGGACACTTTGATCACTCCACCAATACATGTATTATGTACCTACCTACAATTTGTCTTCTTCAGTTATACAGTAACTAGATATCTACTTTATCATTTTTAGGGTTCCGTTTCTCAAAAGGTAAAAAAAGGAACTGAGCGCTCATACAATTAAGAGGTCTAGCTTAATTGGAACCAACCATAAAATATGTTAATAAATAAAATAGTGCTATTGAGTGATTTATTTACGTCGCGTCGTTCGCGTGTGAAGCGTCCTTGCTCAAGTTAGTTCCTCGACAGCTCAAAATCGGTAGGGAGGTGAGTAAGCCTCGATTGTTGGGGCGAACAGAGTGTCCATTCTATACGTAGTATCTGTTCTGTGTTGCAACGGTTTTCTTTGTCGGCACCGAGAACAAATAATAATACTACGTATAGAATAGACACTCTGTCCCACCCACCAATCGAGGCTTCCTCACCTCGCCTCTGATTCTGGAGCTGCTGAGGAGCTAGTTTAAGCAAGGCACCACACGCGGACGACAACAAAACAATAATACTACTCACGTAAAAATTTACGTCAACTTCATACATATATGTTGGGACCAGTACACACAAGAGGTTTAAATTTACGTAGGTATAATATAGAATTATATATAAAAACCAGCAAAATCGAGTTGAACTCGCCCACCGAGGCTTCCGTACCAACTTCTCAGACTAGTTTAAGGGACAAATTTATCTTTGTAGTTCGATCCATATAGGAAATGTATTGCAACAACTACAATTAATCATAAGTTAAATATTATGTTTCTTTGAAGTGTTTCACACTTTATATTTTTGTAAATTGTTAAACAATTATTTGTTTAACAATTAATCATAAGTTTGTAAAAGTAAATTAATCGTTTTTAGGGTTCCGTATCTCAAAAGTTAAAAAAGGAATCCTTATAAGATCACTTTCTTATCCGTCTGTCCGTCTGTATGTCCGTGTTTCACCACCGATTTTCTCAAGAACGGGTGGACCTAGCAAGTTAAAATTTATACCAGATACTGATGTTTATGGTCCTAATTAGATATATAAAAATCAAGATCCAGAGTCAACACGATAATAAGATATAGACATATTTAGATTTTCGCCGAAATTTGTAAGTACCTATTTTACCTTAATTTTCGACTTTTTTATTTTTCGGATTTTTTCCATTACTTTTGCTGTAATACCTTGATTTTGACCATAGTTGACAATTCTAGGTCAACCGGAAGTACCATATAGGTTTTGGGTCGAAAACCTGTAGGGTACTTCCCGTTGACCTAGAACCATGAAATTCGACAAAGAGCAAGGTCTTACAGCACAAAAAAAGGGGAAATTTCAAAAACGAAAAAATTATTAAAGTAAATGGTGTCCCATACATACATAATTAACGCCAGTTAAGATATGCCTCTGAGTTATATGAGCGGTCATACGATTTAGGGGTCTAGCTCAATTGGCACCAAACTTAAGTTTGGTGCCAATTGATTGAGCCAAATACATAAGGTAAATATGTAACTAAAATTGTGCCTCTGTGTAATTTATTTTATTCATAGTTGACGCTAATTAAGATAGGCCTCTGAGTTATATGAGCGATCATACAATTTAGATGTCTAGCTAACCAACCTTAAAAAATGTAAATAAATAAAATAGTGCTATTGAGTGATTTATTTTCGTCGCGTCGTTCGCGTGTGGCGCGTCCTTGCTCAAGTTAGTTCCTCGACAGCTCAAAATCGGTAGGGAGGTGAGGAAGCCTCGATTGTTGGGGCGAACAGAGTGTCCATTCTATACGTAGTATCTGTTCTGTGTTGCATCGGTTTTCTTTGTCGGCACCGAGAACAGATAATAATACTACGTATAGAATAGACACCCTGTACCACCCACCAATCGGGGCTTTCTCACCTCCCTATCAATTCTGAGCTGTCGAGGAGCTAACTTGAGCAAGAACGTGCAACACGCGGACGACGCCACGGGAAGGTTGTTTTTAATTTTGTTTCGAGTGTATGTATATATATATTATATATATATGTATATATATATATATATATATATATATATATATACATACATATTATATATATATTCACCGTATATATATTATATATACATATGTATATACATATAAATGTATGAATGTATGTATATTTCTTTGGCACGCCCCAGAGCCTGTATGGCTTATCGTATTTTTATGTTAGTGGTGTCAACATTCAAGTATTAGAAAGATAATTCTTGTTTTCAAAAAGCTTCGTCAATTGTAGACGAGAATACTATCAGATCTGAATATACAAAGTTTTGAATTCCCACCATATTTGCAGGGGTATGTATACTCCATGTAAAGAAATCAGTAAAAAAATACATATTAAAAAAATATATATAATTAACTAGGTACTTGAAATCAAACCTTCTTAAATCGACTCGCTCTTGGCGATCTTATTGACGATCTTATCTTATCTTATTGACGATCTATTGACGATCTTATTTAGTTTTTAAACGATATTATAGCCTAGTGGTGAGTCGTAGTCACTTGTTATTGCCAAGACAAAGTTTGTAGAGAAGACAAAATAAAGGAATAACATCGTTTAAAAAACTAAAACATTCGACTTCAAATGCCGCGCTATATTTTCAGTACAAAGTTTGAGGTGTTTATTTCCATATCTCTGGAGATACATGGGAAGGATAGCTGGAGGGGATTGGATGTGGAAGTGAGGGGCAGGGGGATGGTAGGGGAGCAAAGGGGGAGGGTAGGTAAGCGAGGGGGAGGTTGGGGGGTTTAGGTGGAAGTGAGGGGGTAGGGGGAGGGGAGAGCATGTGAGGGACGGAGGGAAAAGGGGAGTAGCGTGGCGTGGTACGTCGTGCTGTAGTTGGGATACGTATGTGTCTTATTTGTTAATGCTACCCAAAGACACTATTCCACGCGAACGAAGTCGCGGGCACAGCTAGTATTTATTATATATAAATATATACATATATATATATATATATATATGTATATATTTTTAAGGTTTGTCAGCGGAGAACCGCGTCGTTTATGAACCGATTTTGATTTTTTTTTTTGTTGGAAAGGAGATATATATAAAGAGGTCTGATAAGTATCTCTAGAGATATGAAGATAAACACCTAAAAATTGGGACTGAAAATTAATTGCGCGGCATTGAAGTCGGTTCTTTTTAACCGACTTCACAAAAAGGAGGAGGTTCTCAATTCGTAAGAATCTGTTTTCTTTTTTATTTTAGTTCACCGATTACTCGAAGATGCCTGAACCGATTTGGAAAATTATTTTTTTGTTTCAAAACATACCCTTCCCAGGTGGTTCCATTTAAATTTTAACGAAATCGGCTGAACCGTTTTTAATATATCAACATTTGTATTATGACGCATTTACTTATCTCGACGACTTACTACTTGGCTGGCACTTTACCTACTGGCACAGATTATATAATAGTTACTACGTCTACTGGCTACTTTGACTAGCGCGACGTTTGAAGTCGTTTCTTTTAGTTTTTTTAAACGATCTTAAATTATTTAGTTTTTAAACGATCTTATCTGAAGTCGATTAAAATAAAATAAATAGTTTTTCTTTTTCCATACACGTTGTTCGTACCCGTCAAACAGGATGCGTTTATTTCATTTGTTAAGGTGCGTACAGAGTATGTAACATAACGTATTGTATAACATGTTGAGATAACATGTTTCAGATGATGTGGACACTCATAAAACATGTTCAAATAACATCGCCAGTCGTCAAAGCGCCGCTTCGCTTTTCGGCAGAATTCAAAGCGGGCCGCTTCCATCGACGAATCACGTGTACACGGTAAGGCGCGGTTTATACAGAAGAAACGTGGCGCGGACGGATGTCAGTGTGGACGTTCGTTCCCATTCTGGGTTCGAGTGAGGGTTTCGAGGCGAGCCTCCTTACCCTGGTTGGGCTCTGGGGCAACTACCCTCGGGGTACGCGCGGGCTTTAATCAGCCCTATAGTGGTCCGATATGGTCGTTGGCCAGATCTGGGCGTGGTGGTCATGTTGGCCATCTTGGCATGGTGGTCTTGTGCTGCTGTGGTAACCGCTACTCCTCCTCTTTGCTGTCTTCATCCACCGGGACTAAGTCGCGTGGGAGTGCACGCCAGGTCGATACAGCGCCATCAGGCGGCCGGGCGTGGTGCGGTGCAATGTTCTGGAGGTGAGGGTGTGGTCCGTTGTCTGCACGGTCATATTGACAGTGCGCCAACCGGACCACGAACTCCCTCACCGTCTCAATTTTCACGTCCCGGGCGTTGGCGTCATTGCGTACGTATCGACCGGCTCCCGTGCATATCCGCAGGGTGACGTTCTGAATGATCTGAAGACGCTTGCGCTGGGTTTCCGAGCATAGGGCATACCACGCAGGAGCAGCATACGTCATCTTCATGCGTATATACGTCTTGTATATGCCGACTTTGGTGTAGAGTGGCAGCTTCGATCGGAGGACCGGATGGAGGAGGGCCTAAGCGGCTTTCGCTTGGTGGACTGCGTGATCCACGTGCGGGCGCATCCTCAACGTCCGGTCGATGTAGAAGCCCAGGTACTTTGTACTCGTTTCCCACTTGACGTCTTGTTCTCGAAGCTGCAGTGGAGGTGGCAGGATGGGTTTGGGCTCTGGTCAGCAGCGTGGCCGTCTTCCTCACGTTGACGGCCATGCGCCACTTGTCCAGCCAGACTGGCAGGATGTCCAGAACCTTCTGCATTCTGTTGGCGGCTATAGTAGCTTTGACAGAGGACGTTATATACGCACTGTCGTCGGCAAAAAGTGCTAGTGTTACTCCTCGTTCTCCTGGTGCAAGGTGTTCGTCCGCCAGAACCGGTATGTCGTCTGTGTAAACCGCGTACATGTACGGTGAGAGACAAATCCCCTGGGAGACTCCCGCTGCGATCTGCCGGTTGCCGGAAGTGGCGCCCTCGACGGACACGCAGAACTGTCGGTTTCTCAGGAACGATGAGAGGATGTGGATTAGCGCCGCTGGAGTCGGTGTCCTGGATAACTTGTAGATTAGGCCTTCGTGCCACACTCTATCGAAGGCCTTCTCGATGTCCAGGAACACGGCGACGCTTCTACTATTTCGGTTCAGTTCACTGGTGAGCTGGTGGATCACCCTCGTCAGCTGGAGCGTTGTGGAGTGACGCGTGCGGAAACCAAACTGCTCCTCACGTGGGGTGAAGTGAGGGCGCAGTCTCCGCAGCAGTAATCGCTCGAACAGCTTGGCGAGGTGTGACAGCAGGGTAATAGGGCGGTAGCTGGAGGGTAGACGACGGACCTTGCCGGGTTTGGGTAGTACTATGACTTTCCCTGTCTTCCACGTTGCGGGAAAGTATCCTGTTCTTAAGATACCGTTGAAGAGTCTGTCTATACACACCAGACTTCTCCGCGGCATCTGCTTGAGTTCCGCTTTCGACACCTCATCTAGACCGGGTGCCTTTTTCGTCTGTAAATAGCGTACAGCTCGTGCCACTTCCATCGGGGAGATGAAATCATCCCCTCCCAGCGGGGGCGCCGAAGTCTGCAGCAGTTGGACTACTTCCGCGGATACTGCGTTGTAGTGGGGCACGACAACAGGGTCAGCATTGAGAGGAACGGGATGCAGCTGAAACTGTGATTCTAAATGATCAACCAACAGTTCTCTTTCCGCTGGGGCAAATTTCCGGCTTCCTGATGAGTCCGTTAGTGGGTAGACTGGTATCTTAGCCCTTAACAAACTCCTATTCAGGGCATGGAGGTTGGTTTCGTCTTCAGTGGCTTGGGCGATACGAGAATCCCATGCGTCACCTCTCCACTTCTTGACTTCATTGGCGAGCGTTGCAGTTATAGCATTTAGTCGTGCTTTTGTTGTTGGGCAGCGGGTGCGGGCCCATAGTTCACGCATCGCACGTTTCTTTGCCCTTAAACGTGTTAAGCGGCCTGGGAGTTCTTCGCGCCAGCTTGTTCGAGGTTTAGTAGTAGATGCTGCTTCTTTTGCTTCTTTGATGGAGGCAGTTATTTCAGCCGTGCATCTCTCCACGTCCTCCGATGTGGTTAATCGGCCTACTATCATCGTCATCAGTCTTCGTGTAAGTACCCCTACAAAGAGTTGCTTCTGCCGAAGCTACAACCGTGATGAGCAGTGGTAGGTGCTGCTCATCCAGATCGTAGAGGACCTCCAGATGAATTGGGGCTGGCAGGTTCTTGTGGGCTACTACATCGATGACGTCCGGGTTGTGGCGTGGATTGGATGTGGGTAGGAGAGTCTGGGCCGATTACTTCGTAACCATTCCTCTCCGTATCCTCTTGGAGTTTTCTTCCAATGGGATTAATGACTCTGGACCCCCACACCAAATGTTTGGCGTTGAGGTCCGCTGCCAGCAGGGTTGGAGTGGCGTCCATAAAGATACGCCTCATATCACAATGTCGAAGTTGGAGTTCGGTGGCCGATATCCGCCAAATATCTTCACATCGTGTCCTCCAAGTTGGACCACGACGGCAGTGGTTTTGGTGATTTGATTGGGTAGGTCACCAACTACGTCGTGCACTATGTCCCTCCGCACTAAGGCAGCCGTGCCACGATATGGTCGGCCCTGGGGTGAGACATCGTCGTGCCGGTACACGAAGTAGTTGGCGAATTTAAATTGTTCCGTCTTCTTCAGCTTGGTCTCACCCAGGAGGATGATATGAACATCCTGCGAGTGGGTGAGAATGCGTAAGTTGTCGGTCTTGGTCTTGATGCCGCCCGGGTACCAGTACAGTATGCGGAGGTCTTATCTATGCATACTGGAACCGGGATAGTGCGGACAGTCCTCGCATAGCTGCCGTCCGAAGATCGTCCGGCTGCTATGGCTGCAAGTAGGCCCACCAGGGCTCCCACCAATGCTGAGATGGGTTCCAGGAAGGTACTCTGCTGTTGACCTGCTTGGTAGCAGGGGTATCCGACTTGAGTAAAGACGGCTGTCATTTGTGGCTGGTATGGTGGGGCCCATGGGTATGGACCTGTTGGCATGGGTCTTGTAGGAAACCTTGCTGCAGAGCGTGGGCGTGCCTGGGCAAAAGCACTCGCACCTGCTTGCATATAGTATGGTGCTCCTGGTGGTCCCTCTGGCCAGTCTCGGTGTGGGTCTAGTCACTGCCGATGCTGTGGTGGTGGTACCCGTGACAACCTGAGTTACTGGCACGAAGTAGACTCGTGGCTCTGGTCTCGGTCTGGTCTCTGTTAGTGCTTGTGCTGGTCTTGATACTTCTGTTGTATTAGTGGTGGGCTGTTGCGGTTGGTGTTACAGGGGTGCCCCTTCTGTCGCAGTGTCCGATTCTCCTGCTGGAGTACTAGCAGGTGCTTGCCGTCTTCTTGGGGCTCTCCACCTTGAGCGAGGTCTGGTTGTTGCTGGCTCGGGTAGTGGAGGGTAGTGCTCCATGGAGGCTCTAGACGGCCCATAGGTTACTGTGGGTGCAAGTAGCCTTGGGTCTTGTGGTGGTTGCATCTTGGGCAGGAATGGTGTGAAGTTGGCCGGTCGCATTGAGGGGGGTACCGAGGTGGATGCTGCCGTGGGCGCGACGCTTTCTGGTCTACCCTCCCTTCGCGTTCTCTTCCTTCTTCTCCCTCCTCTTCCTCCCCTACGGTGCACTGTGGGGGCGCCTCGTGGTATTGGGTCGTTAGCTGGAGGGCGCGGACGGATGGCGGAGGTAGATAGTCAAAGTAACGCAATATAAACCTTATAGTGCGTAATATAGAGTAATTTTTGGCCTAAAGAGAATTGCGCCCGGTTCTTTAAAACGTTACCCGATCGTGTCAGAGGCTAAAATAAGAAGCCAATACTGCCAAAATGGTAGGAACCTGCCACATAAGGTCACACTAGCCGTATCGCGCCACGTGTCTCCGCCAATTCAGTATAATTTACGAAACTACGTGACAAAAGTTGGCGCCACACCACAAGCCCTCGCCACGTCTCTTCTGTATAAACCGCGCCTAATATTTGCAAAACAGTCGTCAAAGCGCCGCTTCGCCTTTTGCGGCAAAGTTCAAAGAGGCCGCGTCCATCGACGGAACACGTGTACACTACTAAATAGGCTTGGGCTAACTATATCCAACAGAGGAGTGAGTACATCGTATATCATTCCATGTAAGGATATATATCCGCTTAGTATGTCCGCTTAATATATTATCCGCTTAGTATAACTGCTTAGTATGTTCGGTATATCCATGTGAAATGTGTTTCAGACTTCGCAGATAAATAGATAAATAATACTTCAATGATTAGTATATCCCATATCCAAAATAAAGTATATCCGCATTTCATAACCGATATTATGAAACATTATTAGACCGTATCTGTTGTGTTTTTGCATTGTTTTTGTACTCGTTGTTAGTGATGATGTGATCCAAAATAATATGGCAATGTTGCCTAGAAAATACCTATTCACTTACAGCTTTACTTTTTAACCGATTTCACATTTTTTTTTGTGTATCATAAAGGTATACCGGATATATGGGATATACTAGTATTAAGGTTTCGGGAAGTGGAATGATGGGTATATATTCGCTTAGGGATATATATCCGAAGATATAGATGTGTCCGGAGTTACCCAAGCCAACTAACCGAGAACTACAAACGATAATTGTTAAATAACATTGTTATTCTAATGTGCACAGTAATGTTTTGGGTTGCAATGTTGAATAACAAGGTTACATTGTGTGGACGTGTTATATAACACAAGTTAAATAACATGTTACATAGTCTGTATGCACCTTTATCAAATCAGACATTTTTTAGGGTCCCGAAACCAAAGGGACCCTAGGGACTACTGAGACTTCGCTGTCCATCCGTCCGTCTGTCTATCCGCCTTTCTCAAAGCTGTATCTCCTTTACAGTAATAGGTAGATACTTGACATTTTCACTAAGTATGTATTATTATGGGGATTTAAGAACAAATACTAAAAACTAAAATAAAGTTAAAAATAAAACTGGCTAAGTCGAGTTGAACTCGCCCACCGAGGCTTCCGTACGAACCAATTCAGCTAGATCTCTAAATTGTATCAGCGCTCATATAACTCAGAGGTCTACATTAATTGGCGTAAACTATGTATGTATGTACACCTTTTAATTTTCAACTTTTTTATTTTTTGGAATTTTTCCATAATTTGTGCTGTACCTTGCTGCTTGCCAAATTTCATGATTCTAGGTCAACGGGATAGGTTTTCGACCCAAAACCTATAGGGTACTTCCGGTTTACCTAGCATTGTCAATTTTGGTTATAAGCAAAGTCTTAGAGCACAAGTATAGGAAAAATTCCGAAAAATAAAAAATGTTGAAAATTAAGGTACATTTTGGTACTAACAAGTTTCCGCGAAAATCTAAATTTGCCCATATCTTTTTATTGTGTTGATTCAAGACCTTGATTTTTATGCACCCAATAGGGACTATCGATTTCAGTATCAGATATAAATTTCAATTTGCTAGGTCCACCCGTTCCTGAGAAAATCAGTGGTGACACACGGACAGACGGACAGACAGACGGACAGGCAGACACACAGACAGAGAGACAGACGGACAAGAATGTGATCTTATAAGGATTCCTTTTCTACCTTTTGAGACACAGAACCCTAAAAACGGTTAATTTACTTTTACAAACTTATGATTTGTAGTTGTTGCTATACATTTCCTAAGGATCGAACTACAAAGTTAAGTTTGTCCCTTAAACTAGTCTGAGAAGTTGGAACGGAAGCCTCGGTGGGCGAGTTCAACTCGATTTAGCTGGTTTTTATATATAATATAGAACCTACGTAAATTTGAACCTCCTGTGTGTACTGGTCCCAACATATATGTGTGAAGTTGACGTTAATCTTCACGTGAGTAGTATTATTGTTCTGTTTTCGTCCGCGTGTGGTACCTTGCTTAAACTAGCTCCTCAGCAGCTCCAGAATCAGAGGTGAGGTGAGGAACCTCGAATGGTGGGTGGGACAGAGTGTCTATTCTATACGTAGTATTATTATTTGTTCTCGGTGCCGACAAAGAAAACCGATGCAACACAGAACAGATACTACGTATACAATGGACACTCTGTTCGCCCCAACAATCGAGGCTTCCTCACCTCCCTACCGATTTTGAGCTGTCGAGGAACTAACTTGAGCAAGGACGCGCCACACGCGAACGACGCGACGAAAATAAATCACTCAATAGCACTATTTTATTTATTTACATTTTTTAAGGTTGGTAATATAGACATCTAAATTGTATGAGCGCTCATATAACTCAGAGGCCTATCTTCATTAGCGTCAACTATGAATAAAATAAATTACACAGAGGCACAATTTTAGTTACATATTTACCTTATGGCACCAAACTTAAGTTTGGTGCAATTGAGCTAGACCCCTAAATTGTATGAGCGCTGATATAACTCAGAGGCATATCTTAACTGGCGTTAATTATGTATGTATGGGACACGATTTACTTTAATAATTTTTTCGTTTTTGAAATTTCCCCTTTTTTTGTGCTGTAAGACCTTGCTCTTTGTCGAATTTCATGGTTCTAGGTCAATGGGAAGTACCCTACAGGTTTTCGACCCAAAACCTATACGGTACTTCCGGTTGACCTAGAATTGTCAACTATGGTCAAAATCAAGGTATTACAGCACAAGTAATGGAAAAAATCCGAAAAATAAAAAAGTCGAAAATTAAGGTAAATTTAGGTACTTACAAATTTCGGCGAAAATCTAAATATGTCTATATCTTATTATCGTGTTGACTCTGGATCTTGATTTTTATATATCTAATTAGGACCATAAACATCAGTATCTGGTATAAATTTTAACTTGCTAGGTCCACCCGTTCCTGAGAAAATCGGTGGTGACACACGGACATACAGACGGACAGACGGATAAGAAAGTGATCTTATAAGGATTCCTTTTTTAACTTTTGAGATACGGAACCCTAAAAACGATTAATTTACTTTTACAAACTTATGATTAATTGTTAAACAAATAATTGTTTAACAATTTACGAAAATATAAAGTGTGAAACACTTCAAAGAAACATAATATTTAACTTATGATTAATTTGTAGTTGGTGCAATACATTTCCTATATGGATCGAACTACAAAGTTAAGTTTGTCCCTTAAACAAGTCTGAGAAGTTGGTACGGAAGCCTCGGTGGGCGAGTTCAACTCGATTTTGCTGGTTTTTATATATAATATAGAACTTACGTAAATTTGAACCTCCTGTGTGTACTGGTCCCAACATATATGTATGAAGTTGACGTTAATCTTCATGTGAGTAGTATTATTGTTTTGTTGTCGTCCGCGTGTGGTGCCTTGCTTAAACTAGCTCCTCAGCAGCTCCAGAATCAGTGGCGAGGTGAGGAAGCCTCGATTGGTGGGTGGGACAGAGTGTCTATTCTATACGTAGTATTATTATTTGTTCTCGGTGCCGACAAAGAAAACCGATGCAACACAGAACAGATACTACGTATAGAATGGACACTCTGTTCGCCCCAACAATCGAGGCTTACTCACCTCCCTACCGATTTTGAGCTGTCAAGGAACTAACTTGAGCAAGGACGCGCCACACGCGAACGACGTGACGTAAATAAATCACTCAATAGCACTATTTTATTTATTAACATATTTTAAGGTTGGTTCCAATTAAGTTAGACCTCTAAATTGTATGAGCGCTCAGTTCCTTTTTTTACCTTTTGAGAAACGGAACCCTAAAAATGATAAAGTAGATACTGAAATTACTGACGCAAACTGTATGACCGTCAAAATTTCTAATCATATTGCAGTGGTCGGCATATATCGCTCGCCATCCTATCGCAACATAACTCCTTTCCTGGACTCTCTTGGTTCGATTCTATCGTCTCTTTCTTCATATAAAAATGTCATTATAGTAGGTGATATTAATATAAACATTGAGACAGGACATCACTCGGATGCGAATGTTTCAGATTACCTAAACCTCATCTACTACAGCGGGTTTCAACCAAGTCACCTATTACCAGCCAGAAATAATAACTGCCTTGATCACGTGCTAGTTAAGTCCAAACTGCCCCATTAAACCCTGGTGCTAAATACCACAGTTACAGACCACTACGCGGTATTGCACAGCCTCAAAACTAAAATACCCTACACGCATATTGCAAAAACAAAATTAAAAATCAACGAAAAGACACTTAGCGATGACATGCAGCATGTAAACTTTACTGAACTGTTTAATAGCATAGATGCAAACTCGGCCGCCGCTTTACTTGTTGGAATGTTAACAAAAATTATAAGCAAAAACTCTGTGTTGATTACAATTGCGCGTCGAAAGAGAACTCTAAAGCCTTGGTTAACACCGGGACTTCTCCGATGTATTAGACATAGAGACCGTCTTCATAGCAAACTTAAGACAGCTCCCTCAAATGAAATTCTTAAAATAAGCTATAGCAGATACCGCAACTTCTGTAACAAACTATTGAAAAAAGTTAAGCGAAATTTCGAGAGGAATAAACTGGAGAAAGCTGGTCGCAATAGTAAACTAATCTGGAATACCGTTAAAGATATAACACAAACGAACACTACCAAAGATACCGCAACTGAATTGCTATACACTCAACCCACACCAGAACTTTCTGTTAACTCGGTTAACGCATTTTTTGCTGATGTGGGCCAGTCAATGGCTAATAAAATAAAAACGAAATCAAACCCTAAATCTGCAGACTCAGTATCATATAACAGCTCGTTTGTGTTGCTTGAAACGGATGAAGAAGAAGTTGAGAGAATGATTGTATCATTACGCTCAGACTGTGCCACCGGCTGGGACAATATTTCTAGTGCATTCCTCAAAAAATTTAGAATGGTTGTTGTACCCCCACTAACCTTCATTATTAATCTCTCGATCAAAAATGGTATCTTCCCCAAAGTCTTCAAAAATGCATTAGTACATCCAATATTCAAGGGTGGACACGGAGACTGTGTCAATAACTATAGGCCAATATCGGTGCTTTCTGCTTTGTCTAAGGTTTTCGAACGTATACTTAACACCAGGATCGTTCGATTCCTTGAAGATAAAAAAGTACTCTCCGATAGTCAATTAGGATTTCGATGTAATAAGTCGACCTGTGATGCAGTTCTTACACTCAATGACTATATCGTTCGGAACTTAGACCAAAGGCAGAAATGTCTTGCTATATTCATTGATTTGGCCAAAGCGTTCGACACGGTCTCCGTCCCACTTCTTGTAAATAAATTAGAGTCCATAGGTTTTAGAGGAAACCAGTTAAATCTTCTTCACAGCTACCTAACTGACAGAACTCAACGAGTGAAACTTGGTGAATATATTAGCGATAATGTTCCAATAACTTATGGTGTTCCCCAAGGCAGTATCCTCGGTCCTACGCTGTTTTTAGTCTACATTAACAACTTATGTAATCTGGAACTGGATAGGGGGAGGATAGTTTCATTTGCAGACGACACTGCACTGCTTTTCTCTGCTAAAACCTGGGATGAGGTTACTGCTGCAGCTCAATTAGGCTTAAATAAGGTAACGGATTGGTTGAGCACTAACTGTTTGACACTTAATACAAATAAAACCAACGTTATACCATTTGCCATGAGAGACAACACACTACCATCGGATTATTCTCTTAGAATCCAAGCCCATGAATGCCAGGACCCCCAACGTGATACATGCAAATGTATGACGTTGTCCTGTGTCAGAAGTTTCAAATATTTAGGTGTAACGGTCAATAGCTGTCTAAATTACAAAGACCATATAGCTGTACTGACGGGCAGAGTTCGCAAACTCATGTACGTCTTCAAAAATCTGCGCCATGTGGCGGACACCAGATTGTTGAAGACGATATATTATGCTCTCTGTCAGTCACTACTTACCTATTGCATCACGGTATGGGGTGGAGCTCCAAAGACCTTTTTACTGATGCTTGAAAGAGCCCAAAGAGCGTTATTAAAGGTCATGTTCTTCCGTCCTCTCAGATTTCCCACCAGTGAACTATACCAGATCACAGAATTACTCTCCGTTCGAAAGTTATTTATTTACAGAACTGTTCTATACATGCACTCGATTAAACCCATTACTTACGTGGAGACTAAAAGACGAAAGGACAGGGTGCACGTATTAAAATCATTCTCGACTACTTTTGCTCAAAGATTTCTCTGTTTCCTTGGCGAGTATGTATATAATCAGGCAAACCGTAAACTTTCAATTTATCATATAAGTAAACATGAATGTAAGAAAAAAACTACTAATTGGTTATTAATGATCACGTTTGAAGAGGCTGAAAGCCTTATTTCAATTGTTAAATAAAATAAAAATACTCTAATTCCGATATAAACTAAATTTAAAAAAAGATACAAAAAAAACAGGTAGCATATCACACACACACATACACTCACACTCACACACACACACACACACACACACATACACACGCACGCGCAGATTTAATTTTTATTCTTTTAATAACCTTTACTTGTATAAGCTTGAGCATAAACGCTACTACATTAATTATTTTATCTAATTACTGAAGCCAACGATCGTGCTGGCGGAGGATCACTGTCCTACAAGATACAGTTTTAATACTAGTTTGTGGGGCAGGGAACCAACCCCCTGTATTAATAAAATATAGCCTTAATTCAATTCAATTAATACCATGTATACGTTCAATCTCAATGTATTTAGCTCTAAGGCTCATGTTCAATAAATATTTTTATTATTATTCACGATATTTATTTTCTTTCTTAGTTTTAGGTTTTTTTACAATAAAGATATCCAAACAAAAATAGAAAAAAATCATTACAAATAAACAATATTATAAAAAAACCTAAACCTAGAGTGCCGCCAGCAGCGGGGCAGGGCCCAAGCTACCGGTGGTTAGGGCTGCAGAGAGAGGAACCTCCTGACGATGCGTGCCGTGTCAAGAAGTACCGCCTTCTGTATCTGGCCCTTGATCCAGCCGTCTAGCGAGAGTCTCTTGAGATGTTGGTCGAGACTCTTCGCTATTAGGCCGTTCGCAGAAACGACTATTGGGACAATGCTAGTCGAATCAACATCCCACATGGCGGTAACCTCGAAAGACAAGTCAAGGTACTTGCTGATCTTGTCCTTTTCAGCCTTCACGAGGTTCTCGTCATGTGGGATGGTGATGTCAACTAACACTGCCCGCCGCTGGGACCGATCGACTATCACGATATCAGGTTTATTGGCGACAATAGTCCTGTCCGTGATAACCGATCGGTCCCAATAGAGCAAAGCATGACCATTTTCAAGAACTGGCGCAGGTGCGTACTTATAGTACGGCACCTCAGACTCGACAAGGCCGTATTGAAGAGCAAGTTGCTGGTGGATGATCCTGGCTACGAGGTTATGTCTGTGCAAGTACTCGGAGTTAGCAAGATGAGAACAACCGGAAATGATATGTCTGAGTGACTCTCCGGGACGGCGGCATGCCCGACATATGTCGACCGTACCGTCCTTCATGATATATTTCCGGTAGTTGTTCGTCTTGATAACTTCGTCCGCAATTGCACAAGCAAAACCTTCGGTTTCCCCAAAGAGGTCCCCGAATCGTAGCCAGTTCACCGACGCGAGCAGGTCCACATCGGGTCCCGTTAAGACTCGATAGAACCGGCCATGCAGCTCCTTGCTCTTCCATACGTCCTTGCGGTCCTCGGTGCTCAGCACCTGAGGTTTGCGCCAGTTCTCTTTGCCTAAGGATAGAGGGGTGAAAGTCTTGTCAACTGACACCACATCGCAATGCATCCCACACTCGTTGTTTAGGAAATATTCCCGGAGACTGCATACCTCACGGTTGTGGAGTGTCTTGGCATTTAAAAAGCCTCGACCACCCCATTTCCGTGGGATATACAGTCTCATAACAGACGAGCGTGGGTGAAGCATGCGATGTGATGTCAATTGCTTTCGAACTTTTCTATCCAGGGCGTCTAGTTCAGTCTGAGTCCACCTTAGTATGCCAAAGGTGTATATAAGTAGAGGCATAACCCAGCCGTTAAAGGCGCGCACCTTGTTGCCTCCTGACAAAAGACTGTTAAGTTCCTTTGTCAGGCGACCAAAGAAACGCTCCTTCACCGACTGTTTTATCCCCCCACTCTCGATACCTAATGACTCTGACATACCAAGGTATTTGTAGGTGTCGGCTTCGGAGAGAGATCTGAAAGTCATTGTATCAGAGAGTTGTAAATTCATGGAATTCACAACTTTCCCCCGCTGCACGTGCATGACCGCACACTTATCTACACCGAACTCCATGTTGATGGCGTTGCTGAAAGTCTCAGTGACTTTCAGTAATTCCATCAAATCATGGCGCTTCGGTGCAAAAAGTTTGAGGTCATCCATGTACAGCAAGTGAGAAATGACTTCACCCTCTCTCCTAAGCCGATAGCCTAGCCCTGAATCCTCTAATAATATGCTTAGAGGATTTAGGGCTAGACAGAACCACAACGGACTCAGACTGTCACCCTGGAAGATGCCTCGCTCAATCCTTATAAAGTCCTGCTGACCAGAGAGGCTGTCTCCATCACCCGGTTGACGAAGGACTGTGGTCCACTGCCTCATACAAGAACCTAGAAAAGATCTCAGAGTTGTATCAATTTTATACAACTCCAAGATCCTCTCCAGCCAGGTATGAGGCACTGAATCATAGGCCTTCTTGTAGTCAATCCAGGCGGTGGAGAGAGCCCCTTTGTTCCGCCGGACTTGTTGGCAAATGGCCGTGTCGATGAGGAGGAGCTCCTTAGTACCACGAGACCCAACCTTACATCCATTCTGAGAGGGGGCCAAAATGTTGTGCGCAACAATGTGCGAATTAATTTTGAATCTCAGAATAGATGTAAGTAGCTTGTAAAGCGTCGGCAAGCATGTGATGGGTCTGTAGTTTTTCGGTTCCGTGGTACTACCGGACTTGTGGAGCAGGAAGGTGACACCGGTTGTCATCAATGTTGGCAAAGAACCAACCTCGAGAGCTTGTTGGAATTGCGCCGCTAAGCAGTCGTGTGAGCATCGAATCCACTTTATCCAAAAGTTGTGTAATCCGTCCGGTCCTGGACTTTTCCAGTTCTGGGCCGTACGGATCGCACAACTAACGTCTTCGGGGCTAATACTAATAGCCCCCATGGATTCGATAGGCTCACACGCACGCTCAACGACGCTCATCCAATCACCCTCCGTGTGTTCGACGGGCACCGACCAGATACTTATTCATGGTAGAAGAAGTTATTCATGGTAGTAGCATCCGGACACTGCTCGTCATTCACACGTTGATTGGTTCCTTCCCAACCTCGGTATACCTTCCTTTGGTCACTTTGGAAGAGGCGATTTTGATAATAGCGATCTACACGCGCTCTATAGCGACGAATACGGTTTGCCAATGCATAAACTTTCTGCTTCAGAAAGTCAATGCGTTCCGTGACACAGGTCATGTAGTCCCGGGGACTAATCCCGGTCCCAGCAAAGGCCTGGTTAACGAAACGCATGACTCGGGGGCGATTATTACCCCCTCTGAAGCAGATCAACTTCGAAATGAGAGTCCTAAACATATTGATGCGACACTCGATTCGTTCTTGCCACGCAGGGATAGCGGGGCGTCGCGGTATTCGGCCAGTATCCGGAAACTTGACGCGAACAATACGACACGCCGCTATAGCCGCGCAGTAAAGAATCGAGTGTGTATCAACTAATGTTTCGCTAGCCTGCATATATGGGACTAGCAAAACGTTTAGGGCTCCCATTAACGCCAGGTTACGTTTATTCATTGGCAAACGTGGTAGTCGCGGCCTAGAGTCAGGAGTAGTGCGAAACTCCAAAATCGCGTCTTCCAAAGCCCTCCTCAAATGCTCATTAGTCTGGGTACTTACGTTTGTATTCGTACAATCGTCTGCGTCTAGCGCGGCATCCGCCGGGGCAGACGTCGAAGCCGAGCCTGTCGGCACCTGCGTCGACGACACACAAGGCGGGTCCCGCGCTAAAGCAGAAGTAGCACGAATAACAGGTAACACCTCCAGACGCAGCCGATCAAGCGCTGATTCGTCCAACAGTTTAAGCCGCTGGATGGCGCGCACCTGATCTGACAGTCGTTGTGCGGTAACGGCAACAGCTGGTTCAAGGGTCTGAAACAGAGGTAGCATCCTATCACGGTACGCGGACAGGTTAGTTCCTCCCTCTGTAGCCCTGTAGTAGGCGCGCATGCAATTCTCGTTTATAGACTGAGTCCATCGCATGCGACGCGCTACACCACCGGTAGCGGGGGCCGGGCGCGGAGCAGGATGCCCCGCAGGCCCCAAGCGTGCCGGCAGCGGTGGTCGTCCACGTCGCACAGGTGGTAGCGGCGGTCGTGGCGACGGAGGCCCGTCCTCGTTGCTCGACGAGCTAGATCCCTCGGGGGGAGTGGCAAACTCGTCTCCCGATGATGAGCTGGGAGACGTGGGAACGGGCGAGGGTGTAGGTTGCGCGTTAATTTCCGCTTCTTGTCTTCTTTTCGATCTGGTGATCATATTTCTTATTTTCTTTTACAATATTTTTGTGTTATGTTGACTGACATGTGTCATGTCATGTGTAAAACTATTACATTTCTTCTTCGGAATTCTTGATAAACTTATTTCCATTTTGATTATATATTTCATTGCATGTGTGTTTATTACATTTATTTATTGTAGGATATCACTTATTTGCACTTAATAAAATGTTCAGGGCTGAAAATATTGATAAAAAGAAAATTATTTATTATTATTATTATTATCTAGTTACTGTATAACTGAAGAAGACAAATTGTAGGTAGGTACATAATACATGTATTGGTGGAGTGATCAAAGTGTCCATTCTATATTTTGTTCTGTGTCGCATCCTCGCAGACAAAAAAGTTTTGTTCGCAGTGTGCGCAGGGTGATAGACAAAACTGTCTTGAGACAGACCGTTAAGGCTGAGCGCAGACTATAGACAAAACAGTCTTAACGGTCTGTCTCAAGACAGTTTTGTCTATCACCCTGCGCACACTGCGAACAAAACTTTTTTGTCTGCGAGGATGCGACACAGAACAAAATATAGAATGGACACTTTGATCACTCCACCAATACTTGTATTGTGTACCTACCTACAATTTGTCTTCTTCAGTTATACAGTAACTAGATATCTACTTTATCATTTCTAGGGTTCCGTTTCTCAAAAGGTAAAAAAAGGAACTGAGCGCTCATACAATTTAGAGGTCTAACTTAATTGGAACCAACCTTAAAATATGTTAATAAATAAAATAGTGCTATTGAGTGATTTATTTACGTCGCGTCGTTCGCGTGTGGCGCGTCCTTGCTCAAGTTAGTTCCTCGACAGCTCAAAATCGGTAGGGAGGTGAGTAAACCTCGATTGTTGGGGCGAACAGAGTGTCCATTCTATACGTAGTATCTGTTCTGTGTTGCATCGTTTTTCTTTGTCGGCACCGAGAACAAATAATAATACTACGTATAGAATAGACACTCTGTCCCACCCACCAATCGAGGCTTCCTCAACTCGCCTCTGATTCTGGAGCTGCTGAGGAGCTACTTTAAGCAAGGCACCACACGCGGACGACAACAGAACAATAATACTACTCACGTGAAAATTAACGTCAACTTCATACATATATGTTGGGACCAGTACACACAAGAGGTTTAAATTTACGTAGGTATAATATAGAATTATATATAAAACCCAGCAAAATCGAGTTGAACTCGCCCACCGAGGCTTCCGTACCAACTTCTCAGACTAGTTTAAGGGACAAACTTAACTTTGTAGTTCGATCCATATAGGAAATGTATTGCAACAACTACAATTAATCATAAGTTAAATATTGTTTCTTTGAAGTGTTTCACACTTTATATTTTTGTAAATATATATATATATCACAAATAATTGTTTAACAATTAATCATAAGTTTATAAAAGTAAATTAATCGTTTTTAGGGTTCCGTATCTCAAACGGTAAAAAAGGAATCCTTATAAGATCACTTTCTTATCCGTCTGTCCGTCTGTATGTCCGTGTGTCACCACGAATTTTCTCAGGAACGGGTGGACCTAGCAAGTTAAAATTTATACCAGATACTGATGTTTATGGTCCTAATTAGATATATAAAAATCAAGATCCAGAGTCAACACGATAATAAGATATAGACATATTTAGATTTTCGCCGAAATTTGTAAGTACCTAAATTTACCTTAATTTTCGACTTTTTTATTTTTCGGAATTTTTCCTTTACTTGTGCTGTAATATCTTGATTTTGACCATAGTTGACAATTCTAGGTCTACCGGAAGTACCATATAGGTTTTGGGTCGAAAACCTGTAGGGTACTTCCCGTTGACCTAGAACCATAAAATTCGACAAAGAGCAAGGTCTTACAGCACAAAAAAAGGGGAAATTTCAAAAACGAAAAAATTATTAAAGTAAATGGTGTCCCATACATACATAATTAACGCCAGTTAAGATATGCCTCTGAGTTATATGAGCGCTCATACAATTTAGGGGTCTAGCTCAATTGGCACCAAACTTAAGTTTGGTGCCAATTGATTGAGCCAAATACATAAGGTAAATATGTAACTAAAATTGTGCCTCTGTGTAATTTATTTTATTCATAGTTGACGCTAATTAAGATAGGCCTCTGAGTTATATGAGCGCTCATACAATTTAGATGTCTAGCTAACCAACCTTAAAAAATGTAAATAAATAAAATAGTGCTATTGAGTGATTTATTTTCGTCGCGTCGTTCGCGTGTGGCGCGTCCTTGCTCAAGTTAGTTCCTCGACAGCTCAAAGTCGGTAGGGAGGTGAGTAAGCCTCGATTGTTGGGGCAAACAGAGTGTCCATTCTATACGTAGTATCTGTTCTGTGTTGCATCGGTTTTCTTTGTCGGCACCGAGAACAAATAATATAATATATAAAATACGTATAGAATAGACACTCTGTCCCACCCACCAATCGAGGCTTCCTCACCTCGCCTCTGATTCTGGAGTTGCTGAGGAGCTAGTTTAAGCAAGGTACCACACGCGGACGAAAACAGAACAACAATACTACTCACGTGAAGATTAACGTCAACTTCATACATATATGTTGGGGCCAGTACACACAGGAGGTTCAAATTTACGTAGGTTCTATATTATATATAAAAACCAGCTAAATCGAGTTGAACTCGCCCGCCGAGGCTTCCGTACCAACTGCTCAGACTAGTTTAAGGGACAAACTTAACTTTGTAGTTCGAGCCATAGGAAATGTATAGCAACAACTACAAATCATAAGTTTGTAAAAGTAAATTAACCGTTTTTAGGGTTCCGTGTCTCAAAAGGTAGAAAAGGAATCCTTATAAGATCACATTCTTGTCCGTCTGTCTCTCTGTCTGTGTGTCTGTCTGTCCGTCTGTCTGTCCGTCTGTCCGTGTGTCACCACTGATTTTCTCAGGAACGGGTGGACCTAGCAATTTGAAATTTATACCTGATACTGAAGTCTATAGTCCCTATTGGGTGTATTAAAATCAAGGTCTTGAATCAACACAATAAAAAGATATGGGCAAATTTAGATTTTCGCGAAAACTTGTTAGTACCAAAATGTACCTTAATTTTCAACATTTTTTATTTTTCGGAATTTTTCCTATACTTGTGCTCTAAGACTTTGCTTATATCCAAAATTGACAATGCTAGGTAAACCGGAAGTACCCTAGGTACAAAGGCGGATAGACAGACGGACGGATGGACAGCGAAGTCTCAGTAGTCCCTAGGGTCCCTTTGGTTTCGGAACCCTAAAAAATGTCTGATTTGATAAAGGTGCGTACAGACTATGTAACATGTTATTTAACTTGTGTTATATAAATATATTATAGTAAATATATAACACGTACACACCATGTAACCTTATTATTCAACATTGCAACCCAAAACATTACTGTACACATTAGAATAACAATGTTATTTAACAATTATCGTTTGTCGTTCTCGGTTAGTAGGCTTTGGTAACTCCGGACACATCTATATCTTCGGATTTATATCCCTAAGCGAATATATACCCATCATTCCACTTCCCGAAACCTTAATACTAGTATATCCCATATATCCGGTATACCTTTATGATACACAAAAAAAAATGTGAAATCGGTTAAAAAGTAAAGCCGTAAGTGAATAGGTATTTTCTAGGCAACCTTGCCATATTATTTTGGATCACGTCATCATCACTAACAACGGGTACAAAAACAATGCAAAAACACAACAGGTACGGTCTTATAATGTTACATAAACTGACTGGTTTCATAGCTATCTCTACGGTCGCCGGCAACAAATCCGTCCCGAAGATCGGTTGTCTACGTGGTGCGATACGTCTGCTGGTGTACCGCAAGGTGGCGTCTTATCTCCTCTTCTCTTTGCAATTTTTATAAACTCTATCTCAAATAATCTCACTTCTTCCTACCATCTCTACGCGGATAACCTTCAGCTATACTCCCAAGCATCGATGGATGAGCTGTCTGACGCGATAGCAGCCACAAACAATGACCTGAGCCGCATATCTGATTAGAGCAAGTCCTATGGCTTAAAAATAAATGCCCTGAAAACTCAGGTCATAATCGTGGGTAGCTCCCGTTATATCAGCCGAATCGACTGGAAGAGTCTTCCTAGTGTTGTATTCGAAGGTGTCAACATACCATTTAGCGAGACTGTAAGAAATCTGGGAATAACTATAGATCGCTCTCTATCATGGAGTCCTCAATTGATGGAAACCAGTCGCAAGATGTTCGCATCTGCAGGATCCTTGCGCAAATTGCGCAATTTCTTACCTATTACCACTAAGATTGCGCTTGCCCAGTCTCTCCTTCTCCCTATTTTAGATTACGCTGACGTCTGCTATCTCGATCTTACTCAAGAGCAGCTGGATAAACTCGAACGCCTGCAAAATTTTTGCATCAGGTTTATTTTCGGTCTGCGTAAATATGACCACATTTCTGAGTTTCGTGCTAGGCTCGAGTGGCTACCCATTCGTCGTCGTCGGGATGCACATATACTGTCACTCCTTTACTCAACACTCTTTAATCCTTCATCTCCCCGATACCTTTTAGAACGTTTCCAATATCTCTACCTATCCCATCCACTACGCCCTTCACTTAGGTCATCAGAGAACTTGAGACTAAAGATCCCTTCACACAGCACTATTTTCTATCAGCGCTCCTTCAACGTTGAAGCTGTAATATTATGGAATTCCTTGCCCGTTGAAATCAGACGGTCCCAAACATTAGATATATTCAAACGCCGTGTCAAAGCCCATTATCTTTCATCTTAGCTACTTTTCACTGTCTATTTTTGCTCTGCTATTATTGTATTTATTCATTTATATAACATGTATTGGAATTGTATGTATATATGTGTAAGTAGGTATATGTATATTTTAATATTATTTATATATAGGAAATTATATAAGTAAATCATGATTATCATTTCATATATATTTTATATTATTTCATATAGTTATTAGTATTAATAAGTCCATTAATTTGTTATTCTTTTTGCATTGTCACATTTTTATAAGCCACCGCCTTCCATATAATTGTTATCCTTTTCGTACATGGTTGTCTGGAAGAGATCGCTTTAAGCGATAAGACCGCCCATTGAGCCTATTAGTTTTATTTATCTAGTTCCTAAGTATTTTTCTGTTTCGTAAGTGGTGTTTCAATAAAGTGTATATCTATCTATCTATCTATCATAATATCGGTTATGAAATGCGGATATTTTTTATTTTGGATATGGGATATACTAATCATTGAAGTATTATTTATCTATTTATCTGCAAAGTCTGAAACACATTTCACATGGATATACCGAACATACTAAGCAGTTATACTAAGCGGATAATATATTAAGCGGACATACTAAGCGGATATATATCCTTACATGGAATTATATACGATGTACTCACTCCTCTGTTGGATATAGTTAGCCCAAGCCTATTCAGTAGTGTACACGTGTTCCGTCCATGGACGCGGCCTCTTTGAACTTTGCCGCAAAAGGCGAAGCGGCGCTTTGACGACTGTTTCGCGAATATTAGGCGCGGTTTATACAGAAGAGACTTGGCGAGGGCTTGTGGCGTGGCGCCAACTTTTATCACGTAGTTTCGTATAATCGGTGAACTAAAATAAAAAAGAAAAAAGATTCTTACGAATTGAGAACTTCCTCCTTTTTTGTGAAGTCGGTTAAAAAGAACCGACTTCAATGCCGCGCTATTAATTTTCAGTCCCAATTTTTAGGTGTTTATCTTCATATCTCTAGAGATACTTATCAGACCTCTTTATATATATCTCCTTTCCAACAAAAAAAAAAATAATCAAAATCGGTTCATAAACGACGCGGTTATCTGCTAACAAACCTTAAAAATGTATATATATATATATAATAAATACTAGCTGTGCCCGCGACTTCGTTCGCGTGGAATAGTGTCTTTGGGTAGCATTAATAAATAAGACACATACGTATCCCAACTACACCACGCCGTACCACGCCACGCTACTCCCCCTTTCCCTCCGTCCCTCACATGCTCTCCCCTCCCCCTACCCCCTCACTTCCACCTAAACTCCCCAACCTCCCCCTCGCTTACCTACCCTCCCCCTTTGCTCCCCTACCCTCCCCCTTCCCCTCACTTCCACATCCAATCCCCTCCAGCTATCCTTCCCTCCATGTATCTCCAGAGATATGGAGATAAACACCTCAAACTTTGTACTGAAAATATAGCGCGGCATTTGAAGTCGAATGTTTTAGTTTTTTAAACGATGTTATTCGTTTATTTTGTCTTCTCTACAAACTTTGTCTTGGCAATAACAAGTGACTACGACTTACCACTAGGCTATAATATCGTTTAAAAACTAAATAAGATCTTTTAAAAAACTAAAAAAGAACCGACTTCAATGCCGCGCTATTAATTTTCAGTACCAATTACGAGGTGTTTATCTCCATATCTCTGGAGATACTTATCAGACCTCGATAAAATTACCATGGTACCACACTTGGGATATTTCCTTTCCAACAAAAAAACAATAATGAAAATCGTTCTATAAACGACGAAGTTATCCGCGAACAAACATAAAAAAAAACATACATACGGTCGAATTGAGAAACCTCCTCCTTTTTTTGAAGTCGGTTAAAAAGAACCGACTTCGATGTCGCACTATTAATTTTCAGTACCAATTTTGAGGTGTTTATCTCCATATCTCTGGAGATACTAATCAGACCTCGATAAAATTACCATGGTACCACACTTGAGATATCTCCTATCCAACAAAAAAAGAATAATCAAAATCAGTTCATAAACGACGAAGTTATCCGCGAACAAACATTTAAAAAAAAAACATATATACGGTCGAATTGAGAAACCTTTGAAGTCGGTTAAAAATGAAGCAACAAAACGAAAATAATAACACAAACATGTTTCACCGGTCGCCGCCGACGGACGCGGCCCCTTTGATTTTTGCCGAAAGGCAATGCGGCGCCTGTGGCGGCGGTATGACTGAGTGCGTGTAGTTCGCCAAGAGCGAGTCGATTTAAGAAGGTTTGATTTCAAGTACCTAGTTAATTATATATATTTTTTTAATATATATTTTTTTACTGATTTCTTTACATGGAGTATACATACCCCTGCAAATATGGTGGGAATTCAAAACTTTGTATATACAGATCTGATAGTATTATCGTCTGCAATTGACGAAGCTTTTTGAAAACAAGAATTATCTTTTTAATACTTGCTGTTGACACCACTAACATAAAAATACGATAAGCCATTCAGGCTCTAGGGCGTGCCAAAGAAATATACATACATTCATACATTTATATGTATATACAAATGTATATATAATATATATACGGTTAATATATATATAATATGTATATATATATATATATATATATATATATATATATTAACCCTCCTTTCGCAGTCACCGGACTGCGGAAGAAGGAGGGTTATGTTTTAAAAACAATCGTCTCGTAGCGTCGTCCGCGTGTTGCACGTTCTTGCTCAAGTTAGCTCCTCGACAGCTCAGAATTGATAGGGAGATGAGAAAGCCCCGATTGGTGGGTGGTACAGGGTGTCTATTCTATGCGTTGTATTATTATCTGTTCTCGGTGCCGACAAAGAAAACCGATGCAACACAGAACAGATACTACGTATAGAATGGACACTCTGTTCGCTCCAACAATCGAGGCTCACCTCCTTACCGATTCTGAGCTGTCGAGGAACAAACTTGAGCAAGGACGCGCCACACGCGAACGACGCGACGAAAATAAATCACTCAATAGCACTATTTTATTTATTTACATTTTTTAAGGTTGGTTAGCTAGACATCTAAATTGTATGAGCGCTGATATAACTCAGAGGCCTATCTTAATTAGCGTCAACTATGAATAAAATAAATTACACAGAGGCACAATTTTAGTTACATATTTACCTTTTGGCACCAAACTTAAGTTTGGTGAGCTAGACCCCTAAATTGTATGAGCGCTCATATAACTCAGAGGCATATCTTAACTGGCGTTAATTATGTATGTATGGGACACCATTTACTTTAATATTTGTTTCGTTTTTGAAATTTCCCCTTTTTTTGTGCTGTAAGACCTTGCTCTTTGTCGAATTTCATGGTTCTAGGTCAACGGGAAGTACCCTACAGGTTTTCGACCCAAAACCTATATGGTACTTCCGGTTGACCTAGAATTGTCAACTATGGTCAAAATCAAGGTATTACAGCACAAGTAAAGGAAAAATTCCGAAAAATAAAAAAGTTGAAAATAAAGGTAAATTTAGGTACTTACAAATTTCGGCGAAAATCTAAATATGTTTATATCTTATTATCGTGTTGACTCTGGATCTTGATTTTTATATATCTAATTAGGACCATAAATATCAGTATCTGGTATAAATTTTAACTTGCTAGGTCCACACGTTCCTGAGAAAATCGGTGGTGACACACGGACATACAGACGGACAGACGGATAAGAAAGTGATCTTATAAGGATTCCTTTTTTACCTTTTGAGATACGGAACCCTAAAAACGATTAATTCACTTTTACAAACTTATGATTAATTGTTAAACAAATAATTGTTTAACAATTTACAAAAATATAAAGTGTGAAACACTTCAAAGAAACATAATATTTAACTTATGATTAATTGTAGCTGTTGCAATACATTTCCTATATGGATCGAACTACAAAGATAAATTTGTCCCTTAAACTAGTCTGAGAAGTTGGTACGGAAGCCTCGGTGGGCGAGTTCAATTCGATTTTGCTGGTTTTTATATATAATTCTATATTATACCTACGTAAATTTAAACCTCTTGTGTGTACTGGTCCCAACATATATGTATGAAGTTGACGTTAATTTTCACGTGAGTAGTATTATTGTTCTGTTGTCGTCCGCGTGTGGTGCCTTGCTTAAAGTAGCTCCTCAGCAGCTCCAGAATCAGAGGCGAGTTGAGGAAGCCTCGATTGGTGGGTGGGACAGAGTGTCTATTCTATACGTAGTATTATTATTTGTTCTCGGTGCCGACAAAGAAAAACGATGCAACACAGAACAGATACTACGTATAGAATGGACACTCTGTTCGCCCCAACAATCGAGGCTTACTCACCTCCCTACCGATTTTGAGCTATCGAGGAACTAACTTGAGCAAGGACGCGCCACACGCGAACGACGCGACGTAAATAAATCACTCAATAGCACTATTTTATTTATTAACATATTTTATGGTTGGTTCCAATTAAGCTAGACCTCTAAATTGTATGAGCGCTCAGTTCCTTTTTTTACCTTTTGAGAAACGGAACCCTAAAAATGATAAAGTAGATATCTAGTTACTGTATAACTGAAGAAGACAAATTGTAGGTAGGTACATAATACATGTATTGGTGGAGTGATCAAAGTGTCCATTCTATATCTTGTTCTGTGTCGCATCCTCGCAGACAAAAAAGTTTTGTTCGCAGTGTGCGCAGGGTGATAGACAAAACTGTCTTGAGACAGTCTTGAGACAGTCTTAAGACTGTTTTGTCTGTAGTCTGCGCTCAGCCTAAGACTGTTTTGTCTATAGTCTGCGCTCAGCCTAATTGTATATGTTCCATTATATCAATAATCACCGTCATTATGTGACAAAACAGTAGGTAGGTACTTATTTAAATGAAATCACAGAACTGGGTAACCAAAAGGTTTATTATTTTTTAATGTCTTAATCCTAGTTGTATCCATAGGATTGGATAATCTTGGTGAAGGGCGCTGTCGTCTTTGCTACCTTCGCACCGGAATCCTTGGTGATTTTCTGTAAAGAAAAAGAACTAAATATTAGTAAGTGGTACATTCACAGCACATTTCTTAAAATGTTTAATATAGTAAATCAGTTAGATTGTATTTTCATAACACATCAAATAATGTAGGTAAGTGAATATAATCATCATTTTCTAGATTTGATAATCATAATCATAATCAATCATTTATTCGTCAAACACATATTACATTAATAATTAGTTCCGGATCTTATGAAACAGTTTGTCAATGTGTTCGGCCTGCAAGCAGACGTACAAATATTTATATGTATTATCTATGCTTAGGTATATAGGTATTAACATAATAATTTTTATTTTTATTTATTATCTACATATTACATTACTACATACTTGATTGAGTTGTAGCTTTGTTAACATTTTAGTCAACAATGACAAAGTATTTTATACATAAAAAATTATATTGAGGCCTTTGAAAAAAAAAGTTCAGAGCATTGATGAAGCTTCTACTGAACAACTAGTAATTTTTCCCTCAGGACTAAAAAGTTAAACCTGTAGATTTCTCCCTCAGTTCATACGCACCTTGAGTTTCCTCTCGTACGCCATCTTCTTGACAACCTTGACCTTTCTCTTGTCCTCGAACTTGCGCACCACATCCTGGTACTTCCATCCGACTTCGTGAGACAGGCGACCAACGTGACAGTACTGCAATTAATAGTGTGATTAGACATTTGAACACACCAAAAGAAGGTGGTAGGTGCAGGTGTCCTTACATTACTGAATGAATCGTGAGTATAATTCATTTTTATCATTGTTACGGTTTAAATAGACAGGTGTGGTGCTCACCAGGAACACACGTACTGCTATAAAGTCTGTTACCGACCCATGAAGGTGAAGCATTAATTGCCTTGAAACCGGTCGGACATAATACAGACAGACAATTTCTTCATGTGAGTTTATCCGTAACAATAATAAGTGATATCTTCTTCAAAACTACCAATATAAATTCGAAAGTTCACATGATAAGAAAGGATGTATTTATTTTAAAGGCAAAACAGATGGTGACAGATTTTCAGCATATTGCAAGGAGATACCTTCAATCATAGGAAAAGACAATGTACTTGTGAGAGGAGGTGCAAGACAACTGATTTCAGTTCAATCCACAAATCTGCCTTGACATGCACACACAATCTACTTAATGTCATACATATATTTATCCAATACTGTACCAGGAACACCAGTAGTATAACTTATTAGATATTTGCTCTGGTCTGGTGTCCAGAGCCCATAATATATCTATACAGTGGACTAGTACCAAAATAAGCAGATAATATCTAAGTTCTCCTTTGCCTAAACTCAACATGCACACAGACAACAGACAAAATAGACAAATATTCTTCATGGCATATTTCCTAAAACTTGCGTTACCACATGTTAATGTGGATTATTAACCATTAAGTGTAGGTGAATTATGTACGAGAGTAGGGAAACAACACAGTGTCTAAATAATATGACATTTAATTATCCTGGCTAAAGATTCTGATTGTGTGAAGAAATCTAAAACGTAAAGGGTTCTGTACAAACTTGTCAAACTAGGTTAAACGACAAACTTAACTTTGCAGTTCGATCCCTAGAGGTTAATGCACCAACCAGGGTTTTTTTAGGGTTTCGTACCTTAAAAAGAAAAAGGAACCCATAGGATCACTTTGTTGCCTGTCTGTCAAGACCCTTTATCTCCGGAACGCGTAGAGGTTTCAAGTTGAATCTTATGCTAAATCCTTAGGTCTACATTATCTTTCGGCTGTAAAAAAATCAAACCTGTAAGACAATGCGAACAAAAGATATGCCAGTTTATGTCGCATTCTTTTGCCATTTCATAAGGGAATCAAAACGTATGGGGTACTTCCCGTTGACCTAGAATCAAGAAAAGCAAGGTCTTGAATACCTTATATAGGAATAAATATGAATACCTTAAATATGTAGCTAAATAATTAAAAAAAGTGAATTTACTTATACATACTGAGGGAAGCCTCGGTGGGCGAGTCCAACTCGACTTTACCGGTTTTGTTTATTAAATTACTCATTAATGGTTTTTTTCCTTCATAAGTGCTGTAAGACCTTGCTTCATGCCAAATTTCATGATTCTAGGTTATCAGAATGTAGTAAAGGTTTTGATTCCCTTGTGAAATCACAAAACATGCATAATAATCTGTCATATCTTTTGATCGCATTGACAAGTGTAATATTTCACAGGTGAAAGAGTTTATATCTGAGTATTTGATTTAGGTTTCAACTTGATACCTTAACGGATTCCTGATAAAAAGGGACTTAAATTTTTCAAATTGTCAGTATTAACGATGCTGTCTATGATGTCTGAATTGCCTGATGGTACATAACATGTTATATTAATAAACGGCGTACCGTTTGGTGTAAAGGGCACGGGAGTGTTTGTAGCGTGGTGTTCATAAGGTTAAGCTGCACCATTACTCACCTAGAGAAATATTAGCCAAGTGCTTGTCTACAATAAAGTTACAAACGTATAACATACCTCTGACAGTCTTGCAGAGGATTTTGGAGGAAGCCCTGAAGTGGAATGGTCCACGGGCTGGGTTCACGTTACATCTCTTACGGAGGAATGACATGAACTTCAATTTGTTTCTGAAACAATTGCATCACATCAGTACAAGGAATATGACCAAGTTAAACTTTAATTGATGTGGGTTCATCAGATTACAAATGTTTGCAACATATGTTTGACATTAATTCGCAAATTACCCAAAACAATAACATCGTTTGACATAGAGCATAATAAGTAAATATAATTCTTATTTAGTTTCAAAGTTACCCGTCAGTACTAAATTTACTGAGATTCACTCTAGCAACGACATGGTATTTTATTCAACAACACCAAGAACCAATAAACGTTATAAAGAAATTATATTTGTAATATTATTTTACTTGAAAACATAAAATATTTTTTTCTGCGGCCCTCCCAACTTTGTAGTAAATTTAATTAGCTCGCGAAGGTAAGGCGAAGAAGGCGAAGTTTGGACAGCCCTGGCTTATAACAAGGATTACGAACATTACGTAGTATTATTATCTGTTCTGTGCACACATCATCAATAATCTTATTCTACATATTTTAAAAACTTCCGCAGTAAATTGGTGATGATCCTATCCTAGGATACACTCAGTATATGTTATGTTACTATTTGGGATACACCCTTGTATCCTGCAGACTAGATGTTTCAGCCTTTACCAATCTATCTTTATCTGAAAACTGTTCATTGAGACACATGCAAGCCCAAAAATTACGCCTCTACCATAGAAAAGATTATATGCCTCTACTACAGACTGTAGTTACGATACGACATAAATATGAAGTCAGGGAGGTGAGGGAAGAGTTGACCTTCATCAGGTCAAGTTTTCCATGTTCTAGCATTATCTTTGGTTATAATAGCAAATGAGGATATCTTTCGAATCGATATCAGGACCTATGGCAGTTACTCTCATACCTACATCTCAATTAGAAACTTTTTTTTATATCATGCTGGCGTTTCACCATCTCACCTGTTGGTAAGTGATGATGCGGTCGATGATGGTAGCAGGCTAGATATAGATCATCTAGAATAGGAACTGGCTATGGCTCTCAAGGATAGCTGCCGGAACACATTAGATGTCATCGATTCTAGATCTCATTTTACGGTGTTCTATATACCTAGATAATATACGGTAAGTATATTAATAATTTGTCTCAACACAGTCATTTTGTGACAAAACAGTAGGTTAGGTAGGTACTTATTTCAATGAAATCACGGAACTGGGTAACCAAAAGGTTTATTTTCTTATAATTTCTTAATCCTAGTTGTATCCATAGGATTGGATAATCTTGGTGAAGGGCGCTGTCGTCTTTGCTACCTTCTCACCAGAATCCTTGGTGATTTTCTGTAAAAAAAAAACTAAATATTAGTAAGTAGTACATTTACAGCACATTTCTTAAAATGTTTAATTTACTAAATCAGTTAGATTGTATTTTCATAACACATCAAATAATGTAGGTAAGTGAATATAATCATCATTTTCTAGATTTGATTGAGTTAAGCCAGCTGTTAAAATTTTAGTCAACAATGACAAAGTATTTTATACATAAAAAATTATATTAAGGCCTTTAAACAAAAAGTTCAGAGCATTGATGAAGCTTCTACTGAACAACTAGTAACTTTTCCATCAGGACTAAAAAGTTAAACCTGTAGATTTCTCCCTCAGTTCATACGCACCTTGAGTTTCCTCTCGTACGCCATCTTCTTGACAACCTTGACCTTTCTCTTGTCCTCGAGCTTGCGCACCACATCCTGGTACTTCCATCCGACTTCGTGAGACAGGCGACCAACGTGACAGTACTGCAATTAATAGAGTGATTAGACATTTGAACACACTAAAAGAAGGTGGTAGGTGCAGGTGTCCTTACATTACTGAACGAATCGTGAGTATAATTCATTTTTATCATTGTTACGGTTTAAATAGACAGGTGTGGTGCTCACCAGGAACACACGTACTGCTATAAAGTCTGTTACCGACCCATGAAGGTGAAGCATTGATTGCCTTGAAACTGGTCGGACATATTACAGACAGACAATATCTTCATGTGAGTTTATCCGTAACAATAATAAGTGATATCTTCTTCAAAACTACCAATATAAATTCAAAAGTTCACATGATAAGAAAGGATGTATTTATTTTAAAGGCAAAACAGATGGTGACAGATTTTCAGCATATTGCAAGGAGATACCTTCAATCATAGGAAAAGACAATGTACTTGTGAGAGGAGGTGCAAGACAACTGATTTCAGTTCAATCCACAAATCTGCCTTGACATGCACACACAATCTACTTAATGTCATACATATATTTATCCAATACTGTACCAGGAACACCAGTAGTATAACTTATTAGATATTTGCTCTGGTCTGGTGTCCAGAGCCCATAATATATCTATACAGTGGACTAGTACCAAAATAAATAACTCGACATGCACTGTGTCTCTGACTGATGTCTCTTCATCGAGTTTAATGTAAAAGATGATGTCAGTGTACCTTACGGCCGGGCTTCAAGCAGAATACTCTGAGCGCGGCGGGGACAACCACACGGCGACGGTTGTCGTAGGGCGGTGGGCAGCCGTCGTAAGCACGGAGCCTTCGCAGCGCGTTCTTCCCACGCTCAGTCTTGTGTGGGATCATGCCTGGGTACACACAATACTATGTTGAAAAAAACTTAGGGAGTTATTGCCACTCACGTGAGGGTCACTTTTATCCGCCTCCATAGGTTTAAGATTAGGCCCTACATGTGATCACTGGGTGTTGCTAAATGGGTGACCACTGGAGGTAGGCTTCAGCCGTGTCTCAAATCATCCTACCAAAATAGCATGGTGTTGTATGCTAGGTAGCTTGGAAAACTGGTTGGGACAGTGCACTATGTGTATTGGACTTAGTCAGTTCCAGTCAGTCTTGCACCATGCATCTTTTTTTTTGCGACAGTGTTCTATACAAAATTATTGCACACTAAAATCAATATATTTGGATGAATTTTAGATGAACATGTGCCTGTGTTAATCTAAATTCCATCCACACTACGGAGTGCAGCAAGCTAGTCTGTAAAATTAAATTTAAACTATAAACTAAGTTCTGTTGTGCACTAGCTTCAATTATAGTTGATGCCATTTATGAGTAACAAGTTAGAATATATAAGCAAGAGTAAATTTTAAGCAACCTCTGAAGCATATTTTCAGAGGACACTTCTAGATTGTTACTTACTCTGAAGAGATACAAAATCTAGGCAAAATTATATTTGCCCTGGGCTAATACACTGGGTACACACCAAGCCAACGAAGACAAATACTCCTCATTGCCATATTTCCTAAAACTTGAGTTACCACATGTTAATGTGGATTATTTACCATCAAGTGTAGGTGAATTATGTACGAGAGTAGGGAAACAACACAATGTCTAAATAATAATAATACTTTTAATAACCGTGGCGAGAGACACTGATTGTGTTAAGAAACTTAACAAGAAAATTTTAGAATGCGTCATGCCAGAAGGTTACTAAAGTAAAGGGTTCTGTACAAACTTGTCAAACTAGGTTAAAGGACAAACTTAACTTTGCAGTTCGATCCCTAGAGATGGTTTATGCACCAACCACAAATAATAAGTTTGTAATAGTAAATTCGCTTTTTTAAGAGTTTCGTACCTTAAAACAAAATAACCGGCCAAGTGCGTGTCGGGCCACGCGCAGTGTAGGGTTCCGTAGTAGCCCGTTATTCAATGCAAGTCTTTACCCGTTATAAACAAGCAACTAGGCACATCGTCTTTGTCACTTTTAAGGATTTTGTTTTTGGTACAAAATTATCTAACACCCAAGTTCAACGACTATTACTGCTAAACTAATAAAGTTATCTTAACCGCTATAGTTTTCCTTTTAAGTTCATGAAATGCGAAAATCATCACGAATTTTTCCTGATTTTTCAAGCCAGCAGTTTAGATTTTAGAGGGGGGGGGACTGGAACAAAAATTTGCACTTTAAAGTTTAATATTTCGTAAATGGAGCATTAAATCGAAAATTGGTATTAGCAACCCTTAAGTCATTTTAACAAACCTATTCAACGATACCCCACACGATGGGGTAGACGACGAAAAAAAAATGTATCCCCACTTCTCATGTAGGGGAGCTACCCTAAAAAAAAAAGTTTTCTAAATTTTTAACCGACTTAAAAAAAAGGAGGTTTCTCAATTCGACCGCATTTTTTTTTTTTTGTTTTTTATGTTTGTTCGGGGATAACTTCGTCATTTATGCACCGATTTTGATTATTCTTTTTTTGTTCGAAAGGAGATCTCAAGGGTGGTACCATGGTAATTTTATCGAGGTGTGATAAGTATCTCCAGAGATATATAGATAAACATCTCAAAATTGGTACTGAAAATGAACATTGAAGTCGGTTCTTTTTTAGTTTTTAAACGATATTATACTTCACCACTTTGTCGGCGTAATTTTTATACATACCCCTACAAAATTACAGCTTTCTAGTATTAGCGGTCTCTTAGCAAAACCTCGGACGGACAAACAAACAGACAGACAGACGGACATGACGAAACTATAAGGGTTCCTTGTCAGGACTACGGAACCCTAAAAAGGAACCCTTATAGGATCACTTTGTAGTCTGTCAAGACCTGAAATAAAAACCTATAGGGTACTTCCTGTTGACCTAGAATCATGAAATTTGGAAAAAAGCAAGGTCTTGCACCACTTATATAGGAATAAATCTGAAAACTGTAAATATGTAGACAAATAATTTAAAAAAGTGAATTTACTAATACAATCTGACGGAAGCTTCAGTGGGCGAGTCCAACTTGACTTTACTGTTTATTAAATTACTCATTAATGTTTTTTTTTCTTCATAAGAGCTGTAAGACTTGCTTCATGCCAAAATTCATGATTCTAGGTTTTCAGAAAGTAGTTGAAGGTTTTGATTCCCTTGCGAAATCACAAAACATGCAAAATAATCATTCATATCTTTTGATCCCATTGACTAACAAGTGTAATTTTTCAGAGCTATATCGGAGTATTTGATTTAGGTTTTAACTTGATACCTCAACACGTTCTTGAGAAAAAGGTTCTTGACAGACAGACAACAAAGTGTATTAGTGTCATATTTATTTTAAAACTTTTCAAATAATCAGGATTAACCTTTGAGCGCTAAAGTCACATATACATGACAAGCACTGGCCGGCCCTGTACACCAAATGTCCTCCATAGATGACAAAAACCATACCGCTAGGCGTACAGGGCACAAGAGTGCGTTTGTAGCGTGGCACTCAAAAGGTTAACAATGCTGTCTATGATAATGTATGAATTCCCTGATGGTACATAATATGTTGTTATATTGGTCATTAAAAGTACATATAAAAGCTTTTTCGGTGATTTCCTAGCTTTGCTATTTTATTAAAAAAGTCCTACCTATTAGTTGAAGTATAGGCAGGTAGTTTTGCAGATAGTTTCAAGTAAATATTTAGCCATTATCAATCGTAATTTCACCACAGTATTTATTATTTATATTATTGATTTATATTGAAGTAATCAGTCAAGTAAATATGAGAAATGTGCAATGTGCATTCTTTACTGCTAATAGTAAGCTTAAGCCATGGTTCTGACCACAAGCAACCCACTGAACTATGACAAATCACCATGAATCCATGGTAATTTTTTAATGGTAATTTGGTTGTTCAGTGAATAAGCCCAAATCAACATCAACCTTTAGAGTGCTAAAGTCACATATACGTGACAAGCACTTGCTGGCCTTGTACATCAAGCGTCGTCTATATATGACAATAACCATACAAAACCGTACCGCTTGGCATACAGTGCATGGGAGTGTGTTTGTAGTGTGGCGCTCAAAAGGTTAAGCTGCACCATTACTCATGTGGAGAGATATTAGCCAAGTGCTTGTCTACAATTACAAAAATTAAAATTATAAACGCATAACATACCTCTGACAGTCTTCCAGAGGATTTTGGAGGGAGCCCTGAAGTGGAATGGTCCACGGGCTGGGTTCACGTTACATCTCTTACGGAGGAATGACATGAACTTTAATTTGTTCCTGAAACAAAGGCAATATATCAGTACAAGGAACATGACCAAGTCAAGAATTTAGATGATCATGTGGGTTCATCAGATTACAAATGTTCGCAACATACGTTTGACATTCAGTCGCAAATTACCCAAATAAATAACATCATTTGACATAGAGCATAAATAATAAGTAAATATAATTCTTATTTAGTTTCCAAGTTACCTGACAGTACTAAATTTACTGAGATTCACACTAGCAACATGGTATTTTATTAACCAACACACACAGTAACATTTTTAGCATAATTCGTGCATTTTTGACCGATAATATACTTAAAATAAATAAATAACTTAACACTTGGAAATAGTATAGTTATATATATTTTGCGAGGGACTCACCTGAAGAAGTTGCCAGAGATGTTGAGTTGTTCACAACGAACAACAACAACTTTGTTTCCTTCCAACAGCACCTTAGCAATGACTGCGGCCAAGCGGCCGAGAAGATGGCCACGGCCATCGATAACTATGGCCTGTAACACATGACACACCATATATTTTTATTTTCACGACTAACCGCATAACCTCAAAATGTCGCCAAAATTTTTAACTTTAGATACTACTACAGCATCGTATCACAAATAACTGCGTGGATCACATGGCTTGGGTTAGGGAGATAATCGAAATGGAATCTAGAATACTTGTTCATGAGCTGAACAAGAAGCATGCACGTGTAACAAAATGCATGGTTTTAAACATCGGCCCGCTTTAATTAACTGCTCTAGATCAATTGATAAATGAGTCCTGTGTCTTATTATTTATACTCTAAACACTTGATAGAACGAATTAACTTTGTTTTACTAAATTTTAGGCCTCACCTTATTACTAAAGCCCGTCATTTTTCACGACATCAAAACGGAAAAGGATTACTTTTTAAAACAAGATGGCTACCGGATATGTTATAAATGTTGCCACTTTGTAAGTGTATTTACATCGCATTAAATCGATTTATTATTCTGGTGTGATTTAGTCGATTATTCGTTTTATCGACATTATAATGTCGCATTTACATTCAGCCGTGGTGAGCAGGGAAGTGGGCAGTACGAGTGTGTAAACGCGATACTTCTCATGTCACTGCCATTGCCACTCGCGCTGCCCGGCGCCCCCCAAAATGACGGTTTTTTTGTGCGGAAGTCAAAGGACCGGCAGCGCGAGCGGCAGTGCGTGTTTACATAGGCATAGGCAAACAGAAATTGGATTTTGTCTAGGGGCCTTGCTCCGACGCTCAGTACTCGCCGAGCGCTTGGAGGAGAAAGTTAATTATTTCGACGTCTGCCATTGCCGAAACTTGAAAGCGAAGTGAGTGGTAGGGCAATATGTAAACACACACTCCTCTCGATCCTGCTGCAGCAGTATTTAGGGAATTATCGCCGGCAGCGCGAGGGGCAGCGGCAGGGGCTGAATGTAAATGAGGTATAATCTATTTATATCGATTTATATATAAGAAGTTAAAAATTAAATGGGGTCCCCATACAAAAAACGTTCACTATAGCGCCATCTATGAACGATTGTTTAACTTATTATAAGTAATATTAATTACCTACCTTTGTGTTTACGTTCACTCAGTTGGTGTTAGAAGTACGTTAGATATTCGTTAGATGGCGTTGTAGTACATAAGCATGTTTGGTATTGACACGGTAATATAATATAATATTATACTTATTATATTATTATACTGCGGTTCGGAACCCTCCGTGTGCAAGGCAAAAATCTGACTCGCACTTGGCCAGTTTTTTAAAGAAGGTAAGTAACCTACTACAGAAAACAAATAGAGAAGTAAACCTTCACAGTACGCGCGCTCATCGCACACATACCTAATTAGGTATAAATAGGTATGCACGAGAGATGTCCTATAGAATGTGACTTGACTTCACTTGTGACCAGTTATCACCTTCCGCGACCATTTAGAGACCACCCGAGGAGGTCCCGACCATGCCGATCGAAGTAATGCTTACAAAATGTTCTTATTTATATTTTTACGCTATTATTATGTTAAACAAGGCCTTGATCACTAGTGACTATGCGATCTACGATGTAGCATACTTGCTCTTGTAGGCATCCTGCTCAGTACCTGGCATTTAGAAGGTTTTCAACTATGATCCATTGATTTAAATATGAGGATCTGGCCAAGAGAACATTTATCTGATAAATGAAAGGGGCCTGAGATCGCTACGATCGAGGGGTCCGTATATCTTATAGAGGCTATTTTCAAGTTTATAGTATTAATCCTTATCCAAATAATTACGTTAATTAGCTTGGCCACATATTATAGATTAAAATTGTCCTTTACAGTATATAAATCATATGAAAACTCTAGAAGATATCACGAATTTCACATACACGCATCGCAAAATTAATAAAATATTTGCAGTGAAACCACAGATTAGGTCATAGTTACAGAGAAAATATTATTATAAGCTTAGCTATGCTGTAGATCCCTACCGATCACATATATATAAATAGATAAAGTCCAGGAGATGTCCCAGCATCAGGTTCCATGTTCCATGTGCTTCCATGTTCTTACAATATCGTTGAAGAAGAAGATTTTCGAATTGATCCGACCTATGAAAGTTGATTTAATAGCACAATTAACTAGAAAAAAGCTCATAGTTTTATAACGATTGAAGGAATTTTTATGAATCAAAGCTAAGAAAACTCTCGATGAAGACATCTATCAAACAAAAAAATAAAACTGGCCAAGTGCGAGTCAGACTTTTGTCCCGCACACGGAAAGTTCCGAATTTCCGAACGCCATGAACTTCTAACACCAACTAAGTAAATATTAACACAAAGGTAATTAATTAATATAATTAAATATCTGGAAGACCGAGTGTTCGTACGACTAACTTTCTATTCTGATTCTAGCTAATTGAAGCTCTTTAAGTACTAATATTGAAGATATATTATTCAATACTGTACACTTCATTACTGCCGTACTTCTATGCTATGCTTCACTAAGTAAACAAATCGACCGAGGCCCACAAATTTAACAAATGAAACGTTTGCTCGTGCTAATTTTTCCTGTGCTGCCATCTAGCTGCGTCGAGGTGAATTAATTTCGACCCCCTTTAATTTTTAACTTTGTTCTGTTCTTAGTATTTGTTGTTATAGCGGCAACAGAAATACATCATCTGTGAAAATTTCAACCCTATAACTATCACGGTTCATGAGATACAGCCTGGTGACAGACGGACAGACAGACAGACAGACAGACAGACAGACAGACAGACAGACGGACAGCCGAGTCTCAGTAATAGGGTTTCGTTGGTACCCTTTGGGTTCGGAACCCTAAAAACGATCAATAATAAAAACAAAATCGGTTTACCCGGTTAGGTGCTAAGATGCTACAGACAGACACACAGATACACACGTTAAACGTATAATTACCCCTACATTTTGCGTCGAGGAACGCCGTAAGGTTACGGCGGCAGATGTTCTCCTTGGTGGTAAGCTACTTTTTGGTAGATTTAATGATCCCACTACCACTGTACGAAAACTCATGATTTCAGAATGCACATAAATTTGTAGGTATATAGCTAGGATTAGAACCAACGTCCGTCGGGTCAGAATCAGGGTAACTATCCTTTACGCCAAAGGGCCGTCCAATATATAGTGATATTATAAAACAAAGTCCATCACTGCGTCTGTCTGTCTGTTCGCAATAATCTCAATAGCTACTGAACGGATTATCATGCGGTTTTCACCAATAGCCAGAGTGTTTGTGAGGAAGGTTTAGGTGCATATTTCGTTAAGGTTTTGTGTAAATTGGATGAAATATAACGATGATTGTTAAATATGTTCATATTTTATATTCGATGCAACAAATTGATGCCAATTTTGTAGGCATATATGTTCTACCCGTGCGAAGCCGGGGCGGGCTGCTAGTAAGTGATAATGAAACATACGAGTAAATAGTGAAATATGCGGGTTAAGGACTGCAAAGACTTACTCTACTAAACGTTATTTTATGGTAAGATTTCCACTTTATGAAGCTCAGTTAGTAGAATATCTTAAAATAATAGCTGTTTACTGCTTCTTTAGGCCAAATATCTCAATATTTCATCAATTAACAATCTTTATAAACTCTTTGTGAAAAATAGTGCGGGGCGCATTGCGGTGCTTGACGATATCGATAGTGTATATTATTATATAGTTATGATATGATCAGTGATCGGAATAGAAGTGTAATTTTGCGAGATGTCTTGACGATATTTTAATAGGGATAAACCATCAAAGTGATATTGAGTAATTTTAAGCAACAATGTCCGCAAGCTCATACTCATCATCGGGCAATTATTCGTCCTTCTGGTGATGATTGATGAATACATCAAGACGAACTTCAAGCTACCGAAACTGGCACTATACCTAGACCCTTTCAGGCGTCCACTCATAACAATTTTGCTTCTGCACAGACAACACTATTTTATTATTCTGTTTTCATTAGGTCAATGACGCTGAATAGCTGATTTATGGTTGAATCTGGCTAAGTTTACGTAAAAGTTTAACATGTGATAATATGATAATTGATAACTCGCGATCCCAGTTAGATACTGAGGAAAGGAAGACTTTGCTGGTAGACTATACATCAGGCTAGGTATGGCATGCACAGTTTAAGTATTACTACACCCTTTTGTTACACCTTGTATAATTTACAGCCAGTGCTGGATTTAGAGGTCTGGAGGCCTTGGGGCAACATAGGAGTGGATGCTTCCTGGCCCCAAATTATTTTCATAATAAAATGAAGATAATTTTTCAGTTGAGTTTTCCAATAAATAATTTATTGTGAAACCAAGTAGTATAGATTCTTTTATTTATAACCAAAAATAATATAAATATAATCGGAAATAAGAATGTCGAAATCTGAAATGAAATTTTAGCGTTAACGAACGAAACCTTCCGAGCTTTTTAGGGTTTGGTACCTCAAAAGGTTAAAAAAGGAACCCTTATAAGATCAATTTTTGTCCGTCTGTCCGTGTGTCTGTCTGTCTGTCTGTCCGTGCACAAATAAAGGAAACAAAAAAAAATGTTGTAAATTAAAGGGTGCTCCACATACATAGTTTCGCCAATTAAGATAGGTCTCTGAGTTATATGAGCGCTCATACAATTTAGAGGTCTAGCTTAATTGGTACCCATCAGAAGCCTCGATGAGCGAGTCCAACTCGACTTGGCCGGTTTTTTTAACCGAAATATCGTTGATGATTTAGATATATGAATTTTTTTTATTTGACACGGTACATCACTAGGTTTTTTTTAGGGTTCCGTAGCCAAATGGCAAAAAACGGAACCCTTAGAGATTCGTCATGTCTGTCTGTCTGTCCGTATGTCACAGCCATTTTATTCCGAAACTGTTAGGACTACAGAATTGAAACTTGGTAGGTAGATGTATTCTGTGAACCGCTTTCTGATTTTTATACAAAAATAAAAAATATAAAAGTTTAAGGGGGGGCATCCCATACATAGAACTGAAACAAAAAAAAAATTTTCTTCAAACCTATACGTGTGGGGTTTCTATGGATAGGTCTTTAAAAATGACATTGAAGTTTCTAGAATCATTTTTTCTCAAAGTCAATCATTTGAAAGATAAGCGCGCCTAAAGTGGTAAAATGTGTGTTCCCCCCCCCCCCCCCCCCTCTAACTTTTAAAGTATGGGAGTGAAAAATCTAAAAAAAATATATGCTGTAGATCTCAATAAAAACTAACAACGAAAATTGGTTTGAACGAGATACAGTCAGCAGTTTTAGAGATATGGCGACCGCAAAGATAACTTTGTTTTTCATACAAACACTATGAAAAACAAAGTTAATTTTGTAGTTGCGAAAAATCAAAATTATAGAATCTCTACTGTTACGTAACCCTACGAGTGCGAGTCCGACTTGCAATTGGCCAGTTTTTTTGTTATGGTGGTCAATTAGCAGAAGATTATTTCGCTGGTATTTTGGCTACTATAAAAGCCCTGTGTTTTGACATTTCGCTATTTGGTCAGTTTGCTCTATGGGAGTCCCGACTCTTCTTAACGTACGTAGTGGTTATATTTCCAGTAGGAGTATAGTTATTCTATGGGTTATATTCTCTTCAGTAATCTGTGATTCTCTTTGAGAGCTATAGTCGGTAGGAGTATAGTTATTCTATGGCTATAGTATTTCTCGGACTAATATACAGTTACAAGTCCGGCAAGTATAACTTGGCGTGCCTGTGCGCCACTGTGCTTTTACTTTGTACTTTGATAACAGTTTCTCTTAAACCACATTTAATTACTTTTGGCATTATTGAACTATTTTAATGTAGCAGATTAATCAACAATAATGTCGCGGTAATCTCTCAAACGTCAAACTCACAGTTTCAATTAAAAGAATTAGTTCCAAAAACCACCACCGCCAAGTTATACTTGTGGCACTGTAACTGTTAACGTAGTATTATATTCTCTTTGTTACCTGTGATCAAAGAGAATATAACCACTACGTTAGAGGGTTTTGGCGGGAACGTGGAAAAGTATGTGTGATATCATTGTATTTTTTTCTAAAACTTGTGTTCTTCCGCGTGTTAATGTGTAATAAATGTGGATTATTAACAATTAAGTGCCGGTGATTGTGTGCGAGTGTAGGGAAACTGCACAATGTTGTAAAACATGCTATTTGCGTTCTCACCAAAATTCCACTGAAAATCTTCAGTAAACACCACATCTTTACTGAAGGTATGACTTAGACTAGACTTTTACTTGAAAACTGACCTGAAATGTGACTTTGACCCATCTCTATGACTAAAATTAATAAAAACTTGAAGAATTTCCATACTTGACACTGGTTAAATACACTAATCGTGTGGAGCCGTAATAATAAAAAAAAAAAAAAAAAACCACTACGTTAAGACCTGTGATTGTATTGACCACAGAGTACATTGAATATATAGGGATCCATTATCCTAGGCAGTTAGCAGCATTATCATACGTAGTATCTCCTTAGTAGTCTGTGATATCCTTAGTAGTCTGTGATCCTAGGGGAGGATGGTATTGACGATTGTGCGTGCAGCATGAAGCAATTTTGTATTAAGTAATCATAGTTTGTTCTCGATAAGAATAATATGGAGATTCCTTACAGGAAATTAATTATTTACGTTTTAACATTTGCGGCTTATGCGTACACTGGCATAGGGTCAAGTATGCTCAGGAATTTAAAAGATGCAGTGTTGTCGGCTGAATCAGTATTTGGAGACTGGGTTAAAAATGCTATAACTGTAGCCGAAAAGTTTAAATCACTACATGAAGTGTTTGACGCAGCTGTTGAAGAAAACTGTATATTTACTTGTCCAGAAGGTAATTTATTATTTATACGATTTACCGGTATCACACATCACACACTAGACATAAAGGAAAACGGCACGTAACTGTTGGGGATTTATTAGAATAGAATATATTTATTATCATAAATTGTACATTTTATATTAATCAAAGTAGTATAGTTATAAATAATTAATTTATGTACTTGTCATCTTACAATTTATAATAAATTTACTGATATTTATATGGGTCGATGTTTGCCGTGCAGCTAATCACTTCACAAATCACCTCTCATAGCTGCATCGCCACCCTATATACACAGTTGACTGAAATCACAAGCAATCAGGTAATTTTTCAAAAAATGTTGATAATGAATCCTGTGACTGACCATTTAGATGATCTATTTTAGTCACCAGCCGCAAGCTGGCGGTCGTCAGGCAGCCTAAAGTTGGATACTTGTCTACTTTGAGGCATGCTACTTTAGTTGTATGTGGCCTAGTTGAATTGCCAAATGTACAAAAAAATTACAAAAATTAAGACTAAATTACAATGTCAAGATTAAATCATGAGGTTAAAAATAGTCGTGTTCATAACGGCTCTAAACATAAAACGTGTTGTAATGAAACTTGCAGTAAAAAGCGCAGAATATTTTTTATGCTATAAATAGCATGTCTGATTTTTCGTTTTAAATTGCAGTTGTGTTCGGCATGGCGGCGTTTAGATGAAATGAAATGCTCAATGTTATATTAGTGTGCGATGTCGTTGTTTTGTTGAACACGTGGAGAGATTAAAATTAACTAAGTGCGTTTTACAATTTACTAAATTTTACTTACCTTAAAATCAGACATAAGTATGTAAAAACTTAATGTACACAACACATATTTGGTATTGATAAACAAACTATGATTGTATGAAGCTGTGCCGCAGAAAGTTGTCTGCTGTTAATATAAAAAGTAGACTGCGTCTGCTATATTTTGTAAACTGCGCTTTTTAACTGCTATCTAATATAACGAGCACCTATAGTTAAAATTAATAAAAATGTTGTAATTTGTGTCAAAGCATGTCAATCGTTGTGTAAAACATTTTACTTAAGCCGGCCACACACATAAATGGTATACCAAAGATATCATAGCAAACAAATGAAAAAAAAACTGTATGATTATCTGCAAACTATCGAAAAAGTATTGAAAAGCATAATTAAATTCCCATGTTCGGCTGACCCATCTATATTCTTATACATAAAACATCAAAAAGTAATCAAATGCATCAGATTTCATTATAAAAATACCCACAGATAATTTAGCACCTTAGAAGTAATTCAATAATCCTCTATTATTCATGTCATTGATTACTTCAGTAATGGTAATGTTTTATTTCCATTTTGTACAATTCCAGGACACAGGCCTGTAAGAAACAGGAACCATATCCCCAAATCTGACGGCTGCGGGTCATTAGGATTCCAGCTCGCTTCAGAATATTTGCCATTAGAGGACATGACCAAATGTTGCGACACCCACGATATATGTTATGATACTTGTAATAGTGGGAAAGAGATATGTGATATAGAATTCAAGAGGTGCCTTTATAGCTACTGTGATTCATACAAGTCTGTGAATGTTGCGGGTGATGCAATTACTAAAGGTATGGTGTAACTATGATTTAGGTGCGTATTTATAGTACTGAAAATGTATTGAGTTCTTATTGTTCTCTCAGTATCTACTATTCTGATATAAATCAGCCAAGAGCAAGCATACTTACAAATGAAGGATTCCATTAACTGTATCATTAGGTAAAATATAGAGCAAAAATTTAACTGGCCAAGGTGAGTTGGACTCCCCCACCGAGGCTTACGTACCAACTTCTCAAACTAGGTCAAACTAAAACAACAAACAACTTTGTAGTTCAATCCATAGAAAATGCACCAACCGAAATAATAAGTTGTTCAGTTGTTGTGTAATAGTAAATTAACTTTTTTTATTATTAAACTTCATATTTACGGTTTTTAGATTTATTCCTATATGCTAGTCTATATTCAAAGTCATATTCAAACAGACAGACAACAAAGTGATCCTATAAGGGTTCCTTTTCTTTTTAAGGTACAGAACCCTAAAAAGCTTAAAATACAATGGGACCTCCTTTAATTTATCGGCCCAAGGGTCTTAGGATCAGTCTTTATTAGGGCAAATTTTGAGTAAAGTCTATAACTATTTATAAAGCAACATTAAACACTCTAGCTGTCTTAATTTTTCTACCATAATGTATGTTGTGATAGAGGTCAATATGCTAAAATATGGATCCATTAAAGGCATAATGGACTTTTTATTGTGTCTAGTATGCTCCCACCCTCGACCGCATCATCCAACAACAGTTAGATAGTGGTCAAATCAAACACTATAGTAGAGTCAATTTAATAGACGTGTGTAACTCAGGAGTGATTAACTAAAAAGAGTTATATCTCCTTAAACCAAAGATTATATCTGTATATCTTACATTTCACCACCATCTCTTTAACTCTTTTATATCTTCAACGCAACAACTCATTTCACGGAGTTAGAGTAAGCGGGATGTAACCATATAACATACCATGCGTTAAAAAGAGAGGGTAAATGAGTTAGAGTAAGCGAGATGCATATATCTCTGTAAGCGAGATGCATATATCTCTCTATGCATTAAAAAGAGAGGGTAAAGGAGTTAGAGTAAGCGAGATGCATATAACTCTACATGCGTTAAAAAGAGAGTGTCACGGAGTTAGAATAAGGGAGATGTATACATATAACAATCTATGTAATGGAAAGGGAGCGTAGCGTCACAGAGTTATTAGGGATATAGAGATATATATATATATCTTTTGTTCAAAATGATACGTATCTATCTTTTCTCTTTACGGATATGGTTTGCACATGGCTACAATTTAATAGATCACATTTGACACTTCATCAAAATTCAACAATGTGTCCTTGTAATGAAGGGCACATAAAATTATTAATTATTCCAAAGTCAGCACTGCACAATTACTTAACATTTTTGAGTCACAAATACATATTTATTCTAATAAATACAAAAGAAAGCGTTTTTACGATTTACTTTGACTAATAATTCATTTTAAACATAATAAACAATTTTTGTTCTAAAAAACTAAAAAACGTCAGTACAAGGTTACGTCATTGAACACTTTTTAGGGTTCCGAACCCAAAGGGTACCAACGGAACCCTATTACTGAGACTCCGTTGTCCGTCTGTCTGTCTGTCTGTCCGTCTGTCACCAGGCTGTATCTCATGAACCGTGATAGTTATACAGTTGAAATTTTCACAGATGATGTATTTCTGTTGCCGCTATAACAACAAATACTAAGAACAGAACAAAGTTAAAAATTAAAGGGTTTAAAACAAAAACTTGTTTTTTAATACGCTTTTATTAGCTTTTTATTAGCTTCAGACGTATGTATGTTGGTATGTAACGGAATCTTTGAACATGATTTTAACCCCCTTCAAAACGTCGGATTAACTCGAAATTTGGCATACTTATTAAGGACCGATGACAATTCAATATTTTAAACATTTTGACCCGTTATCCTTACTAGGATTTTTTTATAATAAAATCTTTTTTTCTTACACTATTTTTAATTCAAATTTATTAAAATTTATTTTCTATTTTTTAGTTGGATTTTCTATAAAAGCGTATTTTTTTAGTATTTTTAAACTATTATTTATTACGATACGAAATTAATTCACCTCGACGCAGCTAGATGGCAGCACAGGAAAAATTAGCACGCGCAAGCGTTTCGTTTGTTAAATTTGTGGGCCTCGGTCGATTCGTTTACTTAGTTAAGGTTAATTTGCAGAAATGTAGTGTAAAGTATTGAATAATATATCTGCAGTATTAGTACTTAAAGAGCTTCAATCAATTAGCTAGAATCAGTAGAAAGTAAGTCGTACGAACACTCGGTCTTCCAGATATTTAATTTAGACATGGGCGTTATTAGCTATTCCTGGCAACGGTTTTCTAACCGATATTTGGTGTCAATATCGGTTTTGACAACCGTTGCCGAATATCGGTATCAAAGCCAGTTTTCAGCTAGCTAATTCGCGTTTCGTTTGTGACTTCATTATCATTATTTGAAGGTGGTTGCCTAAGGTCAGTTTGTTGTGCCAAAAAATAGACGTATGAGCCTTTTTAAGGTGAGAGTTTAAATTCCCTGTCGAGGTTTTGTATGACAGAGTCTGTTTGCAATATTTACAAATAGCAAAAATATTATCCTTTTTCTCAAAATGGGTCCAAAATACACCCTTTTTGCCAGACATTTTTATACAACAAAAACGTTTAATATTCCGTACAACACACAAAAACACTAATATCACTTACCTATTTAAAACTTTATTTTTATATATACACTTTAGGTTCTATACAACACAACTTACACAACACACAGCAACACTAATTTCACTTACTCACTAGAACTTTCTTTTTATAATAAGACACTTAACACTTAAATAATTATATGTATGTTGCACACAACTATATTCAAACAATATATACACACAATTATGTACTATTTTTAATTAGTCAATAATCGATAACACACTCAATCCAAAATTAAATCACTTAGGGGCTAAAAAACACAACACAGCAATTAACACAAAAAATATGGAATTCACCGCACGCACAAATCAATCGCTTAAAGCAATCGAACGAAGTAATTAAAAGTTTAAAAGTTTGAAAACAAACACACGCGTCTTGGCGCCACCTGCGCGCGCATTCAAAAACCAATTCTACATTTCTTCTATCATCTTGTTATCGTCAAGTTATTACGACCTTATTTTGAAAGCGGTAAGGTGCTAAGTTGTAACTATAAAAACCTGTCAGAGGTCAACCTTTAATGAACGCTTTTCGGTTTCGCGCCAATTCGCGCATGCGCAAAGCAAAGTGTAACTGCAAAAACCAACTGTCCATTACAGTTCGATCTAACGAACCTCATTTTTTAAGCCTTAGCGTAGTAGAGATAAGGTCGTCTTTGGTTTCATCAATAGTAGTGAAATGTTGCTAGATAATGGTAACTATGGCGATTTTGGCGATAGCCAATATTCGCTCTGTCCCTGTCTTGTACGTGATGAATCAATTAGAATAAAAGAGAAGGCATAATTATTTTGGTTGTTGTTGCCAGTGGTTGGCAGCGTTGCGCGCGCTATCGTAGTTATTAGTTATTGTACCTAACTACTATATGTATAGTTTTAGTTGCCGCCGTAGTTGGTTTGGTTGGTAACCAAAAAACCGTTGCTAGCTATTTCAATATAGATACGGTACGTTAGAGGAGTGGCAACCGATTTAAGTTACGTTTCGCTATAGCTGACCCATGTCTAATTTAATTATATTAATTACCTTTGTGTTAATATTTACTTAGTTGGTGTTAGAAGTTCGTGGCGTTCGGACTTCGGAAATTCGGAACCCTCCGTGTGCGGGACAAAAGTCTGACTCGTACTTGGCCAGTTTTATTCTTTATAAACAATAGGGATGCTACCAAAAAAATCAAAAGATTGATCAGTCGATAGGTTGAATCGAATGCATTGATTACTTGTGAAGGATGTTTAACTATAAAAATAACTAAACTGTGATTGTAATTAACACATAATATTATTATTTGCCTTAAAAAATACAAAAATAATTGAATAGGAACTGAAATCAATAATAATTTGGGTTCAAAAACTAACGATAATCTACTAAACGTTAGATCCATAGGTACATTTGAGTATGTTATTTACTTTTTAACACCGTTGCTCGTAAAGCTGATTAATTCCACCGGTTTTAAATATGTAAAGCGGGTCATAAAAAATGCGTGTGTTACCAAAGCAAATAGTTAGTTATAGTCCATACAAATTCCATAACAGTATTATTTGCCATTTCGCGCGCTGTTGCTATTCAAATTTCGAACTAATCGCCGCGCGGCGCCAGTCAGTAGGCGCTAGCGCGCTGTTAAAATGGCGGGAAAGCAACAGTGTGCATTCACAGATTCAGTTTATTTAAAATAAAAAAATCAGTTTATTCGGTAATTTAAAAACTTGGCTGCATGCTCTAACGTCTTTGCCAACATTTTCACGCAGCTACGGCAGAAAATAATCCTCGCGCCATTTTTCTCAAATTTTTTTTTCTTTGTACTTGTATTATGAAAATTTAAATATGACAACTTTCAATAATGAAGAAGAGCCATATATTACTTCAACTCCACCGGATATACTAACAGAAGCGCGAACCGCATGCGACAGCTTGCTGCCGTCAATATCCAAAGACAGATACATAACCACGTATGAAAACATAATTAAAAAACCAACTACAACTACGTATCATTTTAATAATTGTAATTTCACTAACTGTTTCAATAATTAGAAATGAACAAAATATAAAATGTTTTTTTTTCTGTTTCCTCGCAAATGTGTTAAAAAACGTCGTACGATATACTGCTGCTCGGCTCAATTACGCCCTCGCCTTCGGCTCGGGCTGAAATTCCGCCTCGCATGTTATAACCATCATAACGCACTAATATCGTAATGTACTATTATTGGGCCATTTTCTATGGAGCTACATTCTAATCAATAAATAAATTTAAAATCGTTTAAATATGTACAATTTCCGATTTATATAATTTGTATTAACGTGTCTTATCAATTTCATATTAACGTAAAACAAACAAGTAAATAACACTGAATAATGTCAATACTAATTGTATTTCTCATTTAGAGCTGCCGGAAAATTGGTTATTTCGAATAACATCAAACTAATATCATTCTTGTTTGTGTTGATGATGCGTATCGATTCATCAATTGAATCGATGTTTTTTAGCAAGTCACCTTACTATGAAGCTAAGACTGACAGATGTCAAATGTGATCTATTCTATTAAGTTGACCCTACTATAGTCTTAATGATATAAAAAATTATACGAACATTTAAAGCGCGCTCCACATTCTCCACGAGAGGTTTTTTCTCGGGTCTCGCCAAAACTATTGACGAGACGAGAGCAGCTCTCCACATTCTCGCTCGCGCATTTGTGCGCTCGGTACTCGAACGAGATGGACTTGGAAACAGCTGTCGCTGCAGGATTATGTGCTGTGGCTTATTACAATTATACGTTTATTTGAGAAAAAAAAGTTATCAAGAGACGTTGTAAATAATTTTAAATATGTATAATAAATGTATTTATCTATTTGACTGAGTTTGACCTGCAAGCAGACTGACGCGGCGGGAATGTGGAGGGCGTGTTTTGTGTTTCGGCAAAACTACACGAAAGCCCTTTGATTCGGATACGAAATACCGACACGGGATGGAGACTGTACGAACATAGGCGAGACTTGCCGAATATGTCCTCCACACTCTCGTATTCGCTATGTCTCGTGTAGTTTTGCCGAGAATGTGGAGCGCGCTTTAGTTTACAAATTTTACTCCAATCAGTGTGAATTGACCATAAGATTCATGTGTAAATCACTTTCTAAAGCTCACATTGTCATTTCAGGATGTAAAGGAGCGGCAAAATTACTCTTTACAGGAACACTAACATTGGGCTGCAAATCATATCTAGATGCACAGAAAAATGCTTGTTATTGTCCACCAAATAAACATAAAAAATATCCTGGAGATAGAGAATTATAAATTATAATAGGGTAACTGAACCAATGATTTTACAATTTAAGCAGGATTTTATATTTTATGTTTGATTTTGATTGTCTATACTCAAATGTTGCTAACTTAGTTTATTTTATGTATTAAGGCAGTTTTACACAGTGGCAGTAACTGACTTCGCGTCAGTGCTGGCGCCGAAAACAGTCGTGCTATTTAGTCGCAGTATTCGAGGTACAGTCGTTTCGGTGTACACACGTTTGTAGTCTGTGCGGAAAAATAAATTCTCTAAAACAGCAAAAAATAAAACTAAAACATTTGTAGATAAAATTTACGTTTGTCATGATGCAAAAAGTAACTGGTATGTTAAAAGAAAAATTATCCAAACAGAAAAGTCATTTTGTGATGCGATGCGAGTGGTGCGACGCAGCGTGGTCACCGTACAATACAGTAGCAGCGACTGTTTCGACATTTTACACGGCGTCAGTTGCGCTGGCGCGGGTGGCGGGATGAGCGGACTGACGCCGAAAATATGAAGCGGGAATATTGAAGTCAGTGCTGCCGCGACAGTACTGTACTGACTTGAAAATCAATTTATACGATGGCAGTGCCAGGTCAGCACTGACTCGGCGTTTGACTGACGTCAATTACTGCCACTGTGTAAAACTGCCTCAATCATTAACAAAAACTAGCATATTTGAGTTTCCATAAATTAATACAATATCCATAAAAACAATAAGGTTTTTACCCTAAACATACATTGAAATTCAATGTTATGGAAAAGTACAATAATTGGCACTAAAATACTATTTTTAACCGACTTCACAAAAAAGGAGTAGGTTCTCAATTCGTCTGTATGTTTTTTTTTTTGTGTGTATGTTACGCGATTTCTCCGTCAATAGTGAACGGATCCAAATGATTCTTTTTTTAATAGGTAGGATACGTTTCCGAGGTGGTCCCATTTTAATTTTATCGGGATCTGATAAGTATCTCCAGAGATATGGAGATAATTACCTCAAACATAGGAGAATGTACTGGTTTTAGTAGAAGAGTCCCAAGAAGATTATACACAATGGAGGTTGCTATTGGATATACTTTTGAAGACTAAAAAAAATGACCTTGAATAATGTTTTTACATCTCTCTTCTCGTTGATTTTGGTTTTTGACAGATATTCTTACGGTAACTGTGAGCGAGATAGAAATAAAGGTGGGGATAATACATTTTTTTTAAATATCTTATAGGCTAGCGTTTGACCACTATCTCACCTGTTGCTAAGTGATGATGCGGTCGAAGATAGAGAAGTGGACTAGAATGGGAACTGGCTCTCAAGGATAGCTGCCTGAACACATAAGATGTTTGGCGACAGATTTTCTAACTTGAGGTTGGTAGCTGGCCAGGCGGACACTAGATATGTCCTACCACCATGCGGGGGTTGTTGGTTTCTTAACGATGTTTTCCTTCACCGGAGGGCAACTGTGAGAAGCGCACATATATTTTTCGATCGAAAAATTCATTGGTGCACGGCGGTTTGAACTCGGTACCACGGCATCAAAGCCGACTGTTCTCCCAATTACGCCACCGGGCCCTCAATAAATAATTATATATTAATAATTATAATAAAAAATTATATATAAATATAAATAATTTGTCTTCACAGGAATGTTCTACCTGGCAAAGTCTTTTTAGGGTGCAAACTTTTTTAAACGTACCTAAGATTTTTGACATGACATGACGTTTGCCGAAGATGGCGGCCATTTCAGCCCCGCAACACTGCATACATTATTAAATAACTCAGAATTATGAACGTACTTTGTACCAACCAACACTGCAAAAAAAATGTATAAGCATAATACCACAGATTATATAATAGTTACTACGTAAATAATATTTTCCGTTGTTAGGTTGGCTACACAGTGCTCTCATAATTCGGGTTTCAACAATATAGGGAAGTGCCTCTTATAACGTAGTAGAGTGATTCAGTACTCCGTTGGCCATATGGCGGCAAGTAATGTTAATAATCGCAAATAATACTTTTTTATTTTCATTTTGGAATACAACTAGTCCGTGTTATAAAAGTATTTGGAATTATTGTAATAAAATAGACAATTAATTATTGTGTGTGTCAGATGCTTTAATTGCACAGGGCCACTTTGGACATTGTCCTTTGATACCTTGATGACATAATTATTACTAGTGAATATTATCACTTTAGCAAGGCATTTAAAGTCAATTTTTTTAGGGTTCCGAACCCAAAGGGTACCAAATAAACACTTTCTGAGACTTTGTTGTCCGTTCGTCCGTCCGTCCGTGTGTCTATACATATGTGCGCACTTTACAGATCTGTATCTTCTTAACCGTTATAGATACATACTTGAAATTTTCAAAAAGTATATATCCGTCAGTGTATAACGGCCCAGACACCAAATGTAATAGATGCATGTAATTTAATTAAAACTTGTTATGCACTAAAAAGGGTAAAATAAGTTATTTTTCTAAAAAAATAAAACCGACTTCATAATCACAAACAGGCACTCAAAAGCGAAAAATAAATTACTTAAAATGATTATAAGCGCTACCCACTTATCTATTTGAAGTCGGTGCCAGCCAAGTCTATTGGATAGTAGATAGATACTATGTATGTAGTAGTAGTAAGTAGGTACATGTAGGTTAGTAAGTACGTAGATACATGTAGGTATTATCTATCTACTACCTATTATATATAACGTCCGCATGTAACAAATACTGTGGTACACAGAGCTCAGGACTGCCATAATCTTGCGTGTTACGTTTGTGGCTACTCCGGCCTGTTACTCTAGACGCGTTTCGCGTTGTAGTACGTAGTACTATTAAGTATTCTGTGGTTGTAGGTAAGTTAAATAGTGTTCAAACGCTAGCCTATAAGATATTTGAAAAACAAACTTAAAATCAGATCAGATAGTGGATAAGTGCTGTCCGGAAAAAAATCAAAGTACCTATAGAAAAGTGAAATGTATAATCTGTTTGTTGGCTCATGGCTGGTTACTTCTCGTTCTTCCTCTATACGGAACACGGAAACTGGCAACCATAGGTGTGAAATAACACAGAAAACGTACAATGTTGCTGCAATTTGCGCCAGCAAATAATCCTATTTAATAGCACTTTTACTCTTGCTTTTTTGCCATTGCAAAATGAGGTATTTTTTAGGGTTCCATACCCAAAGGGTAAAACGGGACCCTATTACTAAGACTCCGCTGTCCGTCTGTCTGTCTGTCTGTCTGTCCGTCTGTCACCAGGCTGTACCTCATGAACCGTGATAGTTAGACAGTTGAAATTTTCACGAATAATGTATTTCTGTTGCCGCTATAAGAATAGATACTAAAAACAGAATAAAGTTAAAAATAATAGTGGGTCCTCATACAAGAAACGCTTTTTTTTCGGCATTTGAATATAAAGCCATCAATGAACGCTTTACCTAAGCGTCCATAGATGGCGTTATATATACACTATAAAGGCTCTCATTGGCTAAACATGCTGCTTTGCGTTCTTTACAGTCCTGCCCTCTGATTCTCAATCAGTCGAAAGAAAATTCGGATTCGGAAAATCAGATCTTTGCAATTCACAATGCTCTAATCAATAACATTTGATAATAATTCGGCTGGCACCGACTTCAAATAGATAAGTGGGTAGCGCTTATAATAATTATATTAAGTAATTTATTTTTCGCTTTTGAGTGCCTGTTTGTGGTTATGAAGTCGGTTTTTTTTTCTTTGAAAAAGAATTTATTGACATATAATTTTTTATTTATCCTTCATCTACTTTAAATGTTTCCTAATTTTTTTGTCCAGGTTAAGTGTTATAATATAGGGGATATAGGTCCCCTATATATAGGGGAAATACCCTAAAAAAAATTTAAGAAACATTTTATTTCAGCACTTTGTCGGCGTAATATATATACATAAATTTACCCCCCCCAAAATTACAGCTTTCTAGTATTAACGGTCTCTTAGCAAAACCTCGGACAGACAGACAGACATGACGAAACTATAAGGGTTCCTTGTCAGGACTACGGAACCCTAAAAACAGAATAAAGTTAAAAATAATAGAGTGTCCCCATACAAGAAACGTGTTTTCTTCGGCATTTCACGCCATCTATGAACGCTTAGTTAGGTAAACGTCCCATAGATTGCGTTATATTGAAATGTCGATCCCTAACTCCTTTGTTAGACGTTAGATGGCGTTATAAGAAATAAAATGTTTATTAATTATTATTTTTTGCTGGCGAAAAATGATAGTGGTATTTTTTGCCCGATCTTATAAAATACTGTAGTGTGGTACGGAACCCTACTAGTGCGAGTCCGACTTGCACTTGGCCAGTTTATTTACTTTTGATTCGTCTTTTGGGTAACTGAGTTATATAAAGTTTTTATACATTTCAACCGAATTATTGTAATCTGTATACCTATTAATTTTTTAGAAATTGCGCGAACCTACGAAGTAAAATATAGATTCTCTTCGTAGGCGGGAACGGATGAACGGGAAATTTGACGGTTATATAGAAGGTTAACTTTTATGTGTTTTTTAGGGTTCCGTACCCAAAGGGTAAAACGGGACCCTATTACTAAGACTCCGCTGTCCGTCTGTCTGTCTGTCTGTCCGTCTGTCACCAGGCTGTATCTCATGAACCGTGATAGTTAGACAGTTGAAATTTTCACAGATTATGTATTTCTGTTGCCGCTATAACAACAAATACTAATAACCGGCCAAGTGCGTGTCGGGCGACGCGCCGTGTAGGGTTGCGTAGTAGCCTGTTATTCAATGCAAGTCTTTACCCTTTACGTTATAAACAAGCAACTAGGTACTCCGTCTTTGTCACTTTAAAGAATTTATTCTAAGGATTTTGTATTTGGTACAAAATTATCCAATACTCAAGTTCAACGACTATTACAGCTAAACGAATAAAGTTATCTTAACCGTTATAATTTTCTTTTAAAGTTCATGAAATGCGCTATTATCACGAGTTTTACCATATTTTCAAGCCAGCAGTTTAGCTTTTAGAGGGGGGGGGGGGACGAAAACTATAGGAAATATGCCGGTGGCGGCGTTTTGTGGTTGTGGCCCGTGTGCGGCCAGCCTTAGCAAAACCTCGGCCAGACAGACAGACAGACGGACATGACGAAACTATAAGGGTTCCTTGTCAGGACTACGGAACCCTAAAAACGGGTGAACCGATGTGGCTAATTCTTATTTAATATCTTTATGATAGAACTAGCTGTTACCCGCGGCTTCGCCCGCGTTATTTGAGTCTTTATGACCTTTGAGGTCAAGATCGATGATCTCTTAGGCCAAGTCACCATAGATGACCCTAAAGTCGAACTATTGTTAAAGTCATTAATCATTTTGGTTAGGTATACGAAGTTGTGCTGTTTAAATGTTTGAATCAACACAAAAGTTCCTGAAACATTTCTTACAAAGAAAATAAGGTAAATAGCTGCGCGAGCGCAGCGAGAGCTATCATTGCGCGAGCGAACATTTTTTATGACTTTTTATGAGCCTGAAAAATTGACGACCTAATAATGAACTCACTATAGATGACTCTTAGGTCGAACTCGATATCGTCTATTGTTAAAGTCTTTAATAATTACTTCGTAAACCTAACCAAGGTTTACCCAGTTTTGCTGTTTAAGTATTTGAGTCAGTCTAAGGCAGTCAGTATGAGGCTGTTGAAACACGCTATTATACGCTATATTATTATTTATCGCATTATTACTGCTAAAAAAAATTTACGACTTTTTATGACCCTGACAATTTTTATGACCTACTAAGTCAACACCGATGATGTTAGGGTTAAATTTCATATCCACTTAATTTAAGGTTAATAATCATAATGATTATTGAAGGTTGTTCTGTTTCAATTTATGACTCGTTTTGATGCATGTGGCTATTAAAATACAAAAGTTTCTGAAATATTATATTCAAAGTAGATAAAATAAATACTTGTGCAAGCTTCGCGAGCGCTAAAATTTTTTACGATTTTTATGACCCTGACATTTTTTATGACCTACTAAGTCAACACCAATGACATAAGGGTTAAATTTGATATCCACTTAATTTAAGGTTAATAATCATTATGATTATTGAAGGTTGTTCTGTTTCAATGTATGATTCGTTTTGATGCATGTGGTTATTAATATACAAAAGTTGCTGAAATATTACCTTCAAAGTTGATATAATAAATGCTTGCGCGAGCGCAATCACTGCGCGAGCGAAGCGAGCCTGGAAATTTTTTACGACTTTTTATGACCCTGACAGTTTTTATGACCTACTAAGTCAACACCGATGACATTAGGGTTAAACGTGATTTCCACTTATTTTAAGGTTAATAATCATTATGATTATTGAAGGTTGTCCTGTTTTAATTTATGACTTGTTTTGATGCATGTGGCTACTAAAATACAAAAGTTTCTGAAATATTACATTCAAAGTAGATAAAATAAGTAATTGCGCGAGCGCTAAAAATTTTTACGACTTTTTATGACCCAGACAGTTTTTATGACCTAAGTCAACACCGATGACATTAGGGTTAAATTTGATATTCACTTAATTTAAGGTTAATAATCATTATGATTATTGAAGGTTGTTCTGTTTCAATTTATGACTTGTTTTGATGCATGTGGCTATTAAAATTCAAAAGTTGACGAAATATTTCCTACAAAGTAGATAAAACAAATGCTTGCGCGAGCGCAAAGAGTGCTATAACTACGCGAGCGAAGCGAGCGCAAAAAAAAATTACGTGTTTTAATGACCCTGACAGGTTTTATGACCTACTAAGTCAACACAAATTACCCTAAGTCTGTTAAAACACGAAAGATTTTGAAATACTTCCCACAAAGCAGATAAACACGTTGGGCAAGCAAAGCCAGCGCGTAAATTTTGATGACTTCTAATGATCCTGACAGTTTTATGGCCTAATCAAGACACTAATTAAGTCATTATAGACGAACCTAACGTCAAACTTTTCTGATTATGTTAACTCTATGTAAAGTTAACAAAAAATATATGCATCCTCACTTAACGGCCGAAAAAGAAAGTATTCTTTGCCCCCTTTTATGCCCTATTAAATGTCTTTGTACAAAATGTCATGTGAATCGGTCAAGCCTTTTGGCCGAAAAGAGGCCAAACATATACAAATTCAACAATAAAAAACTGACAACCGGACTCGATTGTAAAAAAAGTAACCAATGTGCTCGGATAATAGACTCTACTCTTGGTCTGTGTCTTATTGACTGTCTCTGTACAATTTTAGCTCAATCGGTCAACTCGTTGAACCGAGAAGAGGTCACACGTTTAAAAAATTCAATAAACAAAAATCAGTTACCCAAATTCAGCTGTTAAAAAAAATATCCTTTGTCGTTCTATGCCCTATTAACTGTATTTGTACAAAATTTGAGCTGAATCGGTCAAAACGATTGCCGCTAAGAGGCAACACATGATTCCATAATAAAATTATGGACACCCGAAATTGCCAGCCAAAAAAAAAGTATCCTGTGTCTTATTGACCGTCTGCGCTCAAAATTTTAGCTGAAATGGTTGACCCCGTTTGACTGGCCACACATTTACAAAGTTCATTAAAAAAAATCTGGACACCTGGGTTCGACTGCCAGAAAAAAAGTATCCTATGTGCTTCTATGCCATATGAGCTGTATATGTAGAAAATTTCAGCCGTATCGGTCAAGCCGTTTAGCTGATAAGTGGCCACACATACCCAAAATTCAATAAAAAAAATCTGCACACCCAGACTCGATAGCCAAAAAAAAGTATCCTATATCCTATTCTGCCTTATGAACTGTCTCTATACAACATGCCAGGCAAATTGGTCAAGCCGTTTATTCGAGAAGAGGTCTTATATTTACAAAATTCAATTTAAAATATTTGGACCCCCTGACTCGATAGCCAGAAAATAAGTATTTTATATCCTATTCTGCCCTATGAACTATCTTTACACAACATGTCAGGCAAATCGGTCAAGCCGTTTATTCGAGAAGATGTCTTATATTTAGAAAATTCCGTTAAAAATATTTGGACCCCCTGACTTGATAGCCAGAAAAGAAGTATTCTATATCCTATTCTGCCCTATGAACTGTCTTTATACAACATGTTAGGCTATTTGGTCAAGCCGTTTATTCGAGAAGTGGTCTTATATTAACAAAATTCAATTAAAAATTTCTGGACCCCCTGACTCGACAGCCAGAAAAAAAGTATCCTATATTCTATTCTGCCCTATGAATTGTCTTTATACAACATGTCAGGTAAATCGGTCAAGCCGTTTATTCGAGAAGAGGTCTTATATTTACAAAATTCAATTAAAAATATCTGGATCCCCTGACTCGACAGCCAGAAAAAAAGTATCCTATATCCTATTCTGCCCTATGACATGTATTCACACAAAATTTCAGGCAAATCGGTCAAGCCGTTTATTCGAGAAGAAGTCTTATATTTACAAAATTAAATTAAAAATATTTTGACCCCCTGACTTGATAGCCAGAAAAAAAGATTTCTATATCCACATCTGCCTTATAAACTGTCTTTATACAACATGTCAGGCAAATAGGTCAAGCCGTTTATTCGAGAAGACCTCATATATTTACAAAATTCAATTAAAAATATTTGGACCCCCTGACTCGATAGCCAGAAAAGAAGTATTTTATATCCTATTCTGCCCTATGAACTGTCTTTATACAACATGTCAGGCTATTTGGTCAAGCCGTTTATTCGAGAAGTGGTCTTATATTAACAAAATTCAATTAAAAATTTCTGGACCCCCTGACTCGACAGCCAGAAAAAAAGTATCCTATATTCTATTCTGCCCTATGAATTGTCTTTATACAACATGTCAGGTAAATCGGTCAAGCCGTTTATTCGAGAAGAGGTCTTATATTTACAAAATTCAATTAAAAATATCTGGATCCCCTGACTCGACAGCCAGAAAAAAAGTATCCTATATCCTATTCTGCCCTATGACATGTATTCACACAAAATTTCAGGCAAATCGGTCAAGCAGTTTCTTCGAGAAGAAGTCTTATATTTACAAAATTCAATTAAAAATATCTGGACCCCCTGACTCGACAGCCAGAAAAAAAGTATCCTATTTTCTATTCTGCCCTATGACATGTATTCACACAAAATTTCAGGCAAATCGGTCAAGCAGTTTATTCGAGAAGAAGTCTTATATTTACAAAATTCAATTAAAAATATCTGGACCCCCTGACTCGATAGCCAAAAAAGAAGTATCCTATATCCTATTCTGCCCTATGTACTATCTTTGTACAACATTTCAGCCAAATCGGTCAAGCCGTTTGACCGTGAAGAAGTCCCAAACAAACAAACAAACTGACTTTCGCATTTATAATATTGGTGTTGATTGTAATCGAAAAGTGTTTAGTAAATAAAAGAAAGTTTTTAACACGGGCGAAGCCGCGGGGCACTTCTAGTATGTTATATAAAATGCATTAGAAATACATTAAAACATTTAATGAATTACGGTCGAATTTCCGTTTTTTTTTCCGAATTTACGGTCGTTTGTTCCGTCCGTGTCAGACGGTGGCGGGGACGACGTACCCAAGATAGGACCGGACCGGACTATAGTATAGTAATTGTCTAATAACAACAAGAAATATGACGAGATTGATAACTACATTAGGTACCCAAAATAAGAGAAAAATAAAACTGGCCAAGTGCGAGTCAGACTTGTCACGCACACGGAGGGTTCCGAACGCCATCTATCGAATTTCTAACGAACTTCTAACACCAACTAAGTAAACGTTAACACAAAGGTAGAATAGTATTATATAGTAGTAATAGTAGTAATAAAGATAATATAAAGATAAAAATATGTTATTTGCGTAAAACATGCGTATAACAAAAGTTTGTGACAAAATATTCAAACGATCGTCATGTTTTGCCTTAACAGGCGTGCAAACTTTGCAGATGGCGCTGCTTTACTCACTACATATAATCCAAATTTAAATACATATTACACTGGTCATTCTTATAAACTAAATTGAATTATAACATTAAAATGATGCAGCACAATGTCATAAAAATAATAATAATGATTATAATTTGTCACTTAAAAATTCGTCAATACCATAATAACATTTCTGAATTAAAAATTGTTTTAGCCTATATTTAAACATAATATTGTCCATGTCCTTTAAAGATTTAGGAATTTTATTGAAGACTGTTGGCGCCATACCAATTACAATTTTAAATAGTAATTGTAGTAATTAATATTATTAAATATCTGGTTGACCGGCTCGGTATTTTTTGCCACTTAAACAGACAAATATGACTCTTACCGACATCTATTGACGAATAATAATACTATTTTTCTTAATTGAGAGCAACTAACTGCTTTACTGAAACAGTACTTCTATTCGCCAATAGATGTCGGGAAAAGTCATATTTTAAGTTGATTATCAATAAAGTTGATTATTGAAAACAAGAATAAAACAACATTTTCTGAAAATTACTCCTAGCTAGATCGATTTATCGCCCCCAAAATCCCCTGTAGGTATACTAAATTTTATTTAATCGTTGGAGCCGCTTCCGAGATTCAGATTAAGGTAAAGAAGCCATTTTTGATGCTAGATAGGTGGCGCTGCGCTATCGTAAAAAACTTTTTTATAACTTTTCTTTAATTTTTATATTTGTTCTGTTCTTAGTATTTGTTGTTATAGCGGCAACAGAAATACATCATGTGTGAAAATTTCAACCGTCTAACTATCACGGTTCATGAGATACAGCCTGGTGACAGACGGACAGACAGACAGACAGACAGACAGACGGACAGCGGAGTCTCAGTAATAGGGTTCCGTTGGTACCCTTTGGGTTCGGAACCCTAAAAAGGAGGAAAAATATGTCGTCGTGTTGTGATCTAGACATTAATCTACGTATATACAATTATTGTATAAAGTGTGAGTGTATTATGAAGTTACCAAAGTCATTTTAGAATTATTTATAGTAAGCTTGTAACATTTAAGTTTTCTAGAAATAAAAAAATATGTTTATTGTTTATATAAGTTTTATTTTAGCAATAAAAATTACATCTTACTTGTTGGAATTATACCTTAAATATAAAATAATTTATTTGCTAAATTTAGAGTATGGGGCTTTTCACTCATAAAGCATATTGAGTTCAAACTAGTCTTACATAAGCCCAGGCCTTCTATGCATGGTACTAAATAATGGACGCACAATTAAAATACATATTTTTGATATAAATATGTTGAGCATATAAAAATAATTCATTACAATATAAATTAAATAAATGCATGTAAAAATATTTTATGATGGAATTAATTTTATTGATCCATTCCAAAGTATTCCTACTTCAGTAATCGAAAATAAATATGAGCGATTCTATAATGATGACTGATTCAGGATACATATCATTTTATGTGAGGAGCTCTTTGATCTCTTCTTTCTCTGCAGCATCGAGATATGGCGTTCCATCAGGAGTCTTACCACTTTTGGATGCACCCTGAAATATAGTACTGTTATGAGTTTCTAAGTGGTTTACTAAAATTATAAGTAGGCAATCTAGTTTTAAGTGGATATGATTGACACAATATCATGTTTGATATAATATGACAATATTACACACATAAAATATTGGTAACAAGCAACCCACCTTGGAACTGTACAGGTGAAATTTATATCTTAGGTCGGTTAGACAGTTTGTTTGTTGTGTTTTGTTGACTTTTTAGGTTGCAAAAGGTAGGTCTCCGACGAATATACCTCATCATCAGCCTATACTTGTCCACTGCTGGACATAGGCCTCTCCAACTGCACGCCACTGAGCACAATCCTCGGCTACTCTCATCCAGCTCTTGCCAGCCACCTTACGAATATCATCGCTCCATCTAGTCTGACGGCATCCTACGGTACATTTGCCGGTTGTAGGTTCTACGGCTAATGTGGCCGGCCCATTGCCACTTCAGCTCACTCGATAATAGCTAATTCGATGGGCTATGTCGATGACTTTAGTTCTCTGTCGAATCACCTCGTTTCGGATTCGATCCTTCAGAGAAACTCTGAGCATAGCCCTTTCCATAGCACGCTGAGCAACTTTAAATTTGTGGACAAGACCAACAGTGAGTGTCCACGTTTCGGCCCCGTATGTCATGACGGGTAGGACGCACTGATTGAAGACTTTTGTCTTGAGACATTGTGGGATTGGCGATGTGAAGACTCGACATAGTTTCCCATATGCTGCCCAGCCAAGCTGTATCCTTCTATTGGCCTCTTTCTGTTGTTGGTTGTTGTTTTTACCTAATTGCAGAATATACCTATCATGACTGAATAAAATATACTTGCCCATTTTAATTCCGAAAGTTCATTCAAAATATATGTGCCAGATTTTTTAACCCAGTCCGTTTTGAGTCTATTTGTTACAAACATACAAAAATACAAATGTTTTCTCGTTACCTATTTTTTAATAAGCTTACTAGCAATGTGGCTCACACATTACTAGTAATCTTGTTAACCCCTCCAACTAAGCTAAATATGCTTGTGTCTGAATTGGGTTCATGTCAATAGAGCAATGGGTGGGGACCAAACTTACAACCTTTTCAATCACCAGGCCAAAGCTATAACCATTGGGCTATTGCAGCTTCTATATATTATCGGAGAGGATAGCGGAGATACAATTAACATTTTATTGGCATGTGTTAGTGTGGCATAATAAAAAGTTTAGTGTTTGATAGATAGATATTAATTACAGTTTTCTTTTAACCTTTATTAAAATATCTGGAGTCATTGTTACCCATCTACATCCATAGGGATAGTCATTAATCCATACATGATACATGTGACCCTGGGTGTTTTGGTGTCCATTGGTAATAGACTTAGGTTGTGGAAAAAACCACTCACTGTACAAATACATGTCACCAATAGGTTTTGCCAAAGTGCTCCTATGAGGTTACTGAGAATATTTAATAATAACCCTGTATGCTAATTTACTTACATTCTTCAGTAATGTTTTAACACAATCAGTATGGCCCTCCCATATAGCTGCAAGCAGTACAGATATACCATGTTTGTCCACCATCTGTAACATTACATTTTTGAGCATCAAAAATAATTTATTTAAAGTTAAGTATAATTTTGAAGTACATCTCTTATGTGCAACGTCTCGAGACCGAGCATAGCCAACGGGCTTATATACAAAACTCCCAGACCTAAAAGACTTCTAGAACCTCCAAAACTGGTCAGATACATACACCCCAAGCGGGACATCAGTGCAGGTCTTATTGCCCCCATCACCAATTACAATTACTGGTCGGATTTAATATCCAGTAAAATTTATACATGTTAATAGCCATTATAAACTTTAAACGTACAATCTCTGCATTTAATAACTAATATTTCTATACAAGCTACCAGAGAGGATAACCCTAAGGAAAAAATATTAATGCGCAAGAGAAACAACATGAAAATTAAGGGTCAAACGAGACAGGTTTATCGTTCTCGGTCGAGACCGAGAAAAAGATTCTTGGCCGAGACTGAGAATCGATATATCATGAAACTGTAATTGCGTTTATTTTGCATGATATAGAGTGTAGCAAATGCATAATAAATGTTAAAATATTCAAAATGTGAGTGCCTTTTATGGTATAGACACCGATCGAAAAAGAAAACATAAGGTGTATCAGATCTACATGTGTGACATTTGTGTTTATTTTGAAAGCCATCTATTGGGTCTCCAGAAATTAACTTGTTTTTTACCACGTTGCCTTCTGAAAATGCACACCATGTGTTTTTAGTAACGTTATGCAAGTGCGGGAGCCCACACATTTCTCAGCAGTAATAATATTAGTAAAACACGCCTGGCATGTAATATGTACCGCTGTACTGACAATTTTCTCACAACTGGTGTGTGCACCCGCACTGCTGTTTGATTTTTAGTTACAATCTGACACCAGTGCTATGTATGAAACACAGACATTGTGTGTAGATTTGCAAAGCTGGAAAATTGCAAAAATAGCCCAGCAGATAAGAAAACACCTTCACACTGTAGAATTTGAAAATAACAAATTTGCCGAAGATTTTATGTTTCAGGGATTAGTCCCTTCCTTAGTTTTAATGTATGACTATGTGGCTGTATTCAAGACATTGGAAAACTCTTTGGATAACCTCTTTCTCAAATAACAGTTTACTTTTAAAATAGATCTCAAAGTGATACATATTTCTGCTTCATTGCTGTCTAAATCTTGATGAATTAAACACTTACATTCGGGTCAGCTCCCTTGTCCAGCAAATAGTTTAGTACTACGGTTTGACCATAATCAGCGGCATAATGAAGCGGAACTCTTCCATCAATGTGAGCATTAACGTCGATCTTCTGTAAAGACAGATTTAGATGCATTTTAATAATTACGCCTACGAAAAAAATACGCAAAAAGCAATTACCTACTAACTACATAAGTTAGGATTGAATGAACAATTTCTACTAGGAAATAAAATAAACTGAACAAACGGTATGAACAGAAATTTCGCTGACTAACCAAAAGAAACGTGGACAATCAACAGAGGCATCGCTTTCTCTGAACAACTACAAAGTAATTTCCATAATCATCATGCAAAACAATCGGCAGATTAAAAACCACACTATACAACTTACTCTGTTTTCAATAATGTCCTTAACTTGATCTATATCACCATTTTTGATTCCCCAAACTAATTCACTCATTGTTACGTACTTCTCACAAATCCCTTTGTTTTTACGAAAGCAAAAATTGGAATTTGATACCTACCTACCGAAAATACAAATTGCATTAGATGGCGTTCCCAATCAACCCAATGACTTTGAAGTCTTTTTTTTGATTAAGCACTGACTAGTAACTACTGCTGACAGCTACAGCTGTCACAGTCAAAGCAGCAAGCAGTTGACAGCTCACACAGCTGTTGACAGTCTTGCTTGACCACAGTCATGGAGAATCATAGAGAAAGTATATATGCAGAGAACATTACCGTATGCGAAAGAAATAGCTATCTTCGAGCATTTACCAATGGAGATGTAAACGTTGTAATCCGCAAACATTTTTTTCTGCCTAAATTTACGGGGGACGAGGTAAACACGCATTGCACACACACAAATCACTCACTTTAACGATCCCGCACACTAGCTTGAAACACGCACACAGTATTAAAAATACAGCGTAGTTACGAACGCTCATTTGGCCAAAAATGGTTATATGGCCAGCAGAGGGGTACGCCTTGCGTTAACATCTCCATTGGTAAATGCTCGAAGATAGCTATAGAGATATAAACCGAATAAAACAATGAACACGTGATACATATGGCAGCTATAAGATAAATGAACACTACTTAATTAGGTCGGGTCATACAAAAAACTTTAAAGCTAAAGCTAGCCTTATTCCTAATAGTTACTGCTCTGAAATACATACCAGAAGACTATATAGCAACAATATTTACTAAATTTATAAAGATATAATTGCATCAACACGCTTACTTACCGGTGAAAGGTTATTCTTTCATCGTAACGGTCAGGACGGTTTTTACACTCTTTTACACAGCAACGCCCCATGAATAACCGTAATATTTCTAGACAAATGCGACTTTACCAGAAAAATAGCGTTTTATCACAGAAAAATTGAAAACTTCCCGTAAACGCAGTCAAAACACTATTAAGACTATAACCTCTCACATGTTATATATTCTACTACTATGTATATCAATGACGCCGAGTCACCACTTTAACAAGAACATGCAGTTGCGCAATCCGCCGAGTAATACCAAGAATGGACCACACATTGGCCCTGCATCGTGGGATCAGCGGATTCAGCATTTCCGGAATGTTATACATTCCTCTACTGACATGTGATGACACCGAGCTACCGTATTCATGACAACATTTAGTTAGTTGCGCAAGCCCGCCGACCGATACCAGGAATAGACCGCACCACGGAACTGTATCGTGGGACCAGCGAATTCAGCATTTCGGCACACCTTCTCACGGGAACAGCAAAATCAGCATTTCCGCGATGCTTTATAATGCATACTTTTATTAATTAAAATCACTTTACTTTACGTTCTCACATCGAACGGACTGTCACGTCACATAGGTTTAGGATTTTAGAATGTAATAAGTATATTTTAGTAACAGACTTTCCGCTCTTACATCGACGGACTGTTCTGACCTTTAGTTATAGCAACTTTTATTGTAAAAGTTTCGTATAAATAAATAAGTTTAACCATTTCGGTTTTCTTTGCATCCTCAACGGCGGGCGTACAGAATTCACACAGTGACAGCTGTTTGCTTGGAAACACTTGAAATGTATCCAAACAAAAAGATCACATATGCAAGAAAATGCAGAAATAAAAAAATGTTATGCATCTCGCTCTCTCATACTAGTGCTTGTATAGTTTTATCCTTCTCATATTATTATTATTATTTTAAGGCCACATCCGCTTAATATTTAATCCATGTGCAGAATGGACTCTTTATCCGTGACCACAGTCTAGAGCGTGGTCTAGAGTCGAGACCGTCAAGACTTGACCACGGACGATAGCTATCACGGCTATTTGCGTCCGCAGCAAAATTCCACTGAAAATCTTCAGTATAAACTAAACTCCACATCTTTACTGAGGGTATGACTTCAACTTGACCTAAAATGTGACTTTGATTGACCCATCTTTACATACATACTTACATAAAATCACGCCTTTTTGATATTGGGGTAAGCTTAGGCAGAGACTACTTCTTTCGACATGCTACGATCCTGACCATATCTCTTTTGCCTCTTCCACTTTCATGAGCGCATTATACATGCTCGCCGGTTATAGGTACTTTTGACTTGGCCTTTCTTTAAAACGACTGATCTGATTGTGACCCATCTTTATGACTTGAATTCACAAAAACTTGAAGAACTTTTATATTTGACATTGGCTAAATAAACGAATCATGTAATGCCATAAATAAAACTATACTAGAGTCTGTGCAAAATGAGAACCGTCGTAGAAATTGATTGAGGTCGCGTCGGTCGTCGGTCGTTCTAATTTACTGTTTTTGTTTCATTGATAACTCTGCTTTCATTATTAGTACGACTAAGAATCTTTTTTGATACTTGGTTGGTACCTACTCATTATCGTGTGCTTCTACTGTACTAGGTAGGTATGTACCACCTTCCTTCCTTACCTTTGAATGTTAGTTCATTGTAACGCCACGAATGGATCCAAAAATGATATCGCTGTTTCCTTTGCAGTATATGACTCGTCGTTGAATATAGGCGTTGGCCATAAAATTGGCAAACATGCTAGCATTTTTACCGCCTAAGCTTCTGCAATTTATAGTGCTTTAAAACATATCCAAATCCAAAATCAAGGTCATTGCAATTGGGTGATAGTTAGTGATAGCATGAGTGTCCTAAACAATCTAATGAATAGTAAACTACATGCTGACACCAACTATCTTATTTATCTTATAAAGGAGTTACGGATGGAATTACTAAACAGCAATATAAATGTGAACTTTACGTGGGTACCCTCGCACAAAGGCATAAAAGGAAATGAAAATGCAGACTATTTGGCTAATACTATTGTTAAGTTCTCAGATGTTATCCCTGAACAAAATAATACTGATGTTAATATTTTATTACCATTCACTGATGTTGTCCCTCTGTTAAAAGAAAGAATGTGTTAAATACTTCGAGCATTTACCAATGGAGATGTTAACGTTGTAATCCGTAAACATTTTTTTCTGCCGATATTTACGGGGGACGAGGTAAACACGCATTGCACACACACAAATCACTCCCTTTAACGATCCCGCACACAAGCTTGAAACACGCACACAGTATTAAAAATACAGCGTAGTTACGCACGCTCATATGGGCAATAATGGCTATATGGCCAGCAGAGGGGTACGCCTTGCGTTAACATCTCCATTGATAAATGCTCGAAGGTCAAACATGGAGAAGACATTCGTATGAACAAACTGAAGTAATAAACAGAGGTTCTTGGTACGCCGCTTTGGATGTTCCAATTAATTCCAAACCATGGTTTTGTAGGAATAGTTCCATTTCTAACAGAAAGTTTTATTCAACGCTTTGTCGTATGCGATTTGGTCATTGTAGATTAAATTATCATCTATTTCGTATCAAAATGGCTACTTCTGCCTTTTGTCAATTTTGCCAAACTCAAAAGATAGAGTCGATGCAACATGTCTTCTTTGAATGTCCATCATTTGGCATTCAGCGCCTTGTGCTAATGGATGGGCTTTTAGAACTTTTTGAGAATTCAGAATTGGTCCCGCGCTGTATCAAAGAGCTGCTCATGAATGCTTCAACGTACCCTCTCTTGTGTAAATTTGTAATTAGTACTGTCAATAATTTATAAATTAAAATTATTAAAAAAAACGAAATTGATATACATAACAATAAAATAAATTTAATAAAAACATAATAAACCAATGACTTGGCGGTATGGCTGTAAGGCTTTAGCCTGTCCCCAGGGGCGAAAAAAAAAATGTAACGCCACAACCTCTCCGAGTAAATAGTATTCTGTGGCCACAACCTAGGATGATGATACGTTCAGTAGCTATTGACATTATTGCGAACAGACAGACAGACGCAGTGATGGACTTTGTTTTATAATACTTACGTAGTGATATTGGACGGCCCTTTGGCATAATCCATCATCCTAGGCCACAACGGTTCTCTTTTTCCACAGACCAGTACCAGATACAGTCCGGCAAGTATAACTTGGCGCGGCTGTGCGCCACTGTGCTTTTACTTTGTACTTTGATAACAGTTTCTCTTAAATCACTTTTAATTACTTTTGGCATTATTGAACTATTTTAATGTAGCAGATTTATCAACAATAATGTCGCGGTAATCTCTAAATTAATAATATAATTAATTAATCTCTCGGAATTAGTTCCAAAAACCACCACCGCCAAGTTATACTTGTCGGACTGTACGTAGTATCTCCTTAGTAGTCTGTGCCACAGACTCTATACTCTATACTTGCTGTTTTCTGTTACTTTTTTTCATTTTCAAAATTTTCAAAATTCTGTCTGTATTCACAGAATACTATTTACTTGGGGAGCTGTATTTCTTTGATATTTCCGTGATTCTGAGTTTACTTTACGTTACGTAGTAGTTTTAGTTTTATTCCATAGAGTAACTTTTATTTTTATTCTCTCTATTTGATTTACACTTGATTTATGATTCTGTTCTGTGATTCTGTGTGTAGCTTTACTAAATTCGATTGAATTTAGATTGTTAAAAATAAACATAAAATGGATGAATATCTACAAGGCATTATATCAGTTGAGTCGTTATCGGAGGACCCTCGTGTTGCTACTAAAACTCTATTAGTGAGACCAAATTTTATCATAAATAATTATAAGGCTTCTAAGTTCTAGTTACCAACCATTGTCTTTTGTTGTAGGATAGACTTTTAAAAGAAATACACCCTTTAGCAGTAAGGGTTAGAAACAGTCTGCAGTCCAGGACTGATGAAGAGGAAGATACATCCAAAATAAGTGATGTTTATACTCTGTGCTTGAGTCAAATAAACAAGTGCGCTCTGAATCTCTTTGAAGTCTTTAGACTAGAATCTCATAGCCATATGCACCTGCAGGTAAGAAATTATTCTGACTCATATAGTAATCTGTGAAATTATTCCATGGATATATAAAAGTAATTGTCTATGTTGAATAATTTTTAAATTCTTTGGTTAAATGATTATTGTTTTGCTTGTCTGTACTTTTAGGTGGACATTCCATATTCTGTTCTATAAATTATATATAAAAAAAATAATTTTCTTTGAAGAAGTATACATCTGGTTTAATCTACAGTAAGTCAGTGTCTGGTACTGGCTTCGAGCATTTACCAATGGAGATGTTATTGCAAGGCGTACCCCTCTGCTGGCCATATGAGCATGTGTAACTATGCTGTATTTTTAATACTATGTGCGTGTTTCAAGCTAGTGTGCGGGATCATTAAAGTGAGTGATTTGTGTGTGTGCAATACGTGTTTACCTCGTCCCCCTCGTTGATTTTTAACAGTAACATTTGTTGTTAGACTGCTAAATTCGATAGTAGAAAAGGGAATTGCAACTTTGTAGGTATTTTTTATTAAAAAGTAGGTAGTAATGCATCCTTCAGATGTAACCACAAAAGAGATCGACAGATGCATTGGAAATGCCTGGAAACAGTATTGGAGTCTAAAGGAAATTATGAAAAACAGTGTAACCAGGATATCCATCAAAAGGAAACTCTTTGATACCTGCATACTTCCTGTACTTACTAATGGCTGCCAAACCTGGGCACTCACAAAAATACACAACAAAAAGCTAGAAACTTGTCAGAACTCTATGCAAAGAAGTATGATGGGGAAAAGACTATCTGATTGAATAAAAAAATCACAAAGACAAAAGATGTCATAAGAACAATAAAAAGTGAAAGTGGAAATGGTCAGGCCATACAATCAGAGGAAGTGAAAAATGGTCAAAATTAGTCATGAATTGGTACACAACAGATAAGAAGGGAAAACGAGGCAGACCATTTAGACGATGGGTTGATGACATTAAAGCCATAGCAGGTGGCACATGGACAAGAACAGCTTCAGATAGAGAGAAGTGGCAACAGTTGGAGGAGGCCTTTGTCAACAAATGACATACAGACAGGGAGTCAATGCGAAAATTAATAATTAATGAATGCACTAATGTAAAAAGTAGAAATTTTATTATAAAATATCATATAATGTAACTAGTTATATATACTGTCTGAATAAAGGCTATTTATTATTATTAGGTAGTAATGCAAAGACTTAGCTACTTAAAATCAAAATATATTTATTGTTGAAAAAATGTTAATACAATTAACGTACAGTGCTATTTGGATTTAAACGATTGAATGAACCAATACTACAATAACAGTTGAATTCATATGAACACTGCAAAATGGACTATGGTTAAAGCATTAACTAGTTAATCAATTCAACTAGTTATTCGACAAGTTGACGAAGGTTAATTCAACAGTCTAGTTGCATTAACGAAAAATATGTCAATGACCCATCGCTACTTAATATTACATTAAAGTATAATTAAATGAAGTTGGATCAAATAATTGTGTTCAAGTTTAACAATGGGATGAGTACCTACTCTAGCAAAAAATAATTTTGGATGTAACAGCTCATAAAAATTTAAGCTTAATGTTATGCCACACCGACTAAAGTGCAATTATACTAGATATGACTACAGCTATATAACATTTTGCAAAGTTGCTGCACTTAAAAGAATTGTTTCGAAAAATTTTAGTACTGCATCTTGATAGACCCTATATACATAATATAATAATCATAATGCAGATAAATTAGCAGTAACTTACTAGAGTAAACTTTGTAACGAGGTATTTCGACTCGTTACATATTTTTCGTTTGGAAGCACATTTCAGCTTCTAAGACTGACAAAATTACCTTTTGGTTTTAAATAATTTAGAACATTTTCGTATTTAGCCATTTTTAGTCGATTTTAAATAATCGAGTTATTACTTGGTCTGTGGATCATTCCATATCCTATAGACAATCTTTCAAAAAAAAATGACTTTGACATCTGTCAATTCTCGATCAGAGACGTCACTTTTTCTTGTCCCTGGGGCCTACGAAGAGCTAAACTTTTTGTATTTTTTCTTAATCAGATTTTACAAGATTAATCCATCTTGTTAATTAAATTTGCGATGATACTCGGCGTGCTTATGGCGTAGTGCCATATGATAACGTCGTGATTTTGCGGTGAGTCAATTTTTGATAACCTAAAATGTTTCGCGTCATCCTTCATGGCGACAAATATATTTACAATCGGATTTTTGGTTACAGCCTTTGGCGCTGTTTGTTTGGACGACTGTCGTCTACTGTTTGTGCGACGATGGGTGTCGTCAACTGTTTGTTCGACGCTGGAAGACGTCGTTAGTTTGAGGTGTTTGTGCGACGCACACCGTTTGGATGTCGTCGTAGTTTTGAGCTGTTGGTGCGACGATGAATGACGTCTGTTTAGAGTGGAGTGCTCAGACGCCCCCGGACGCTGCAGCTAAGCCAATTTCATTATAACTCTTTTTATTACCCTTAAAACTTTAATTTCATATTAGCAAGATGCAAGAAAGACAATAACCAAATTTCAGTAGTAAAATGTAAAATAAATTAACCTAAAAAGTAACGAAAACCGAATGGTATTTATAGTCAAATGTTTAGACATAGTATTCCGGCTTTAACTAAATAATGTGTATCTCATTCTGGAGGTAAGGGACGTTTTGAAGTATTAAAATTTGTCATACAATCCCAAACCGTGTTATCATTTGCCTGTCCCCCGGTCCGAGATTAAAAGTCTCAATGACACCGCTGATTTATCCTGGTAAGTTTTAGATCTTGGTAGAACAAGGGCGCTCGATATTCATAAATACTGTCTACCTAACATTAATTTTTAGCTTTTTATACTCTATAACCTTCATGTTACAACTAGTAACGTTTATATTTTTTTATAAACCAAACTTGTTTATTACAATTGGCGCCCGAACAGGGACCGGAGTTACCTCCACATACATAATCTTTCTTGCATCTTATTTTTGTTTTTCTTGTCACAATTTAGTGCAATTTTTGTTATTTTTAGCATTTTTACAGTTTTTGTACTTTGAAAACAGAATTGTTACAACTTTTTTTGTATTTTAACAAAACTAATTAACATACAATGTTCTTTATATGTCTTATGTACTGGATAGACTAATCTAAGTGTGTACTTACTATATAATAACATTTGAGATATGCGTTGTTTACATTTTGTAAGGAACTGACCTTGACCACATTGAAAGTGCTAAGTTTTGTTTGAATTGATATAACTTTGTCTTATATAAAGTTATAACGTTTGTTTACTGTTGAGAAGCATTAAACTACATTCATATTAGAAAATACTAGCTTATTAACATAATTATTAACTAGTTTATTGATTTTACTTTTCACAAATAGATATAACCTTAGCCGTTGTTAATAATCTTGAAAATTAAGATAAATTGTGAATCTTTTTTGCATCTTACATACTTCACAATTTGAATGTTTCTTTGTACATTCAAATTTCTTTAAATACTTTTGAACATTATTAAATATTAACATAAACTTTAAAACATAATAACTTAAACCGGTTTTAACAAAAAATCTTATAAACTTTGATGAGTTTTAACTATTCTTTGAATTTTTAGTTGGTTGTTTGTCTTTGTTTCTTTAATATTTTTGATTATTCATCATGACTGACAAACAGGTTCAATTTCCACCCTTGTTGGAAGAGAATTTACCTGGTACTTCTAGGGATGTTATTTCTAATCCGGTGTTGGATAATTTAGTTATGCAGAATGCAACAGAGGTTGACCCTTTCTTACCTAACTTGGGTCATAGTAGCTTGCATAATTTTACACCTTTACCTTCGTTTAACTCGATGAATGTTCAACTCAATGAACAATTGAAAAAGCATTTGCCTTCAACAAATAAACTTCCTGATTTGAAGCGTAGTAAGATATCTTTTGATGGGAAAACTTGTGTTAGAGACTTTATCACTTCGGTTGAGGAATATTTTTTGTATAAAAACTTTGATGAAAACTTTTTAGTCGGTTCTTTTTCTGATCTGCTCACTGGAACAGCAACGAAATGGTTCCGTAGTATTCGAATTAGGGTTTCTTCGTGGACAACACTTAAAACTGAATTGTTGAACAGATTCGACAAACCTGAATTTGATTATCATTTGGAGTATGAAATGAGAACTCGCAAACAACGGAGTAATGAGTCACTTCCTGATTTCATTACTGAGATTTTAGATATGTCTAGCAGATTAGCTAATCCAATTTTTGAGAATGTTTTGATAACTATAATTAAACACAACATGTTACCTATTTACACACCGTTTTTATTTGGAAAATCAATAGACACTATTGAACAGTTTATCCGAATTAGTAAGGAATTAGAGATTTTAGTTAACCGAAAACCTGTAAAGGAAATTAAACAAAACTTTCATGCGGTTGAAACCAAACTTTCTTGTTTGAAGTGTAAGTCGACTGACCACACTTATAAAGAGTGTACAGAGATTCTTGGACCTGTGTGCTTTAAATGTCATAAACGAGGCGTTTTGACAAAGAACTGTGATACTTGTCATTCTGACAATATTAAAAATAATAATAATTCAAAAAACTTGTAAGGCATCGGGCCCAAGTTTTTAAAAAAACTTCAGGTGCTCCGATATCTAATTATAAACCTGATGATGATACGTGTAAGAGAGAATTTTCAGAATGGCTTGACTATTTAAAAACATTTTTTTCTGTTCATAAAGCAGCTCCTATACTTTTTACTAAACAAAATGATACTAGACCATTTTTAAAATTTACCATTTATAATGAAACTTTTTCTGGATTGCTAGATAGTGGTTCAAATAGCTGTGTTTTAGGTAATAACCAACACTTGCATTTTTCTAAACTAGGATTTAAAATTAAACCTATTGATGCCTCCGCTTGTACTGCTGACGGTTCATCAAGAAAAGTTATCGGTTCTATGCGATTACCGGTTACCGTTGACAATGTTTGTAAACTTGTAGAATTTTTAATAATACCCTCTTTTGATCCACCTATTATATTGGGATTTGATTTTTGGTTGAAATTTAACTTAGCTAAAGACTTGTGGAAAAATATTGAATATGTTCACAATAATAAAATTCAAGTGAACGCTGTTACTTCTACAGTTCATTTAACTCCTTCTGAGAAACAACAATTAGATGAAACCATTGCTTTGTTTGAAGATATTTCTTATGAGAAAAAAGGTTTAGGCCTTACCACCCTTGTGGAACATAAAATTAACGTTACTGGCGACCCTTTTAAAAGTAGATATTGGCCGTTGAGTCCTGCTAAACAAAAAGAACTTTATGATGAAGTGGAAGTTTTATTAAAGGAAGGAATTATAGAACCTTCAAAATCTCCTTGGTGTTCCCCTGTATTAGCCGTCGATAAAAAAGATGGTGGAACCAGATTATGTTTAGATTCGAGACGATTAAATTCAATAACTGTTAAAGATTCTTATCCTTTGCCGTACCCTTCTAGGATATTAGACAGCCTTCGTGGGGCTAAATTCATATCTACCATAGATCTTTCTAAAGCATTTCTGCAAATTAAACTTGAAGAGTCCTCTCGTGAAAAGACTGCTTTTGTAGTTCCTGGAAAAAACTTGTACCATTTTGTTCGGATGCCTTTTGGAATCACCAACGCACCGGCAGAGTTACAACGCTTGGTTGATAAACTCTTTGGACCTGAATTTGACAATGTCCTGTTTAAATATTTAGATGATTTGATTTTAGTAAATGATAATTTTCAAAATCATATAGAGTACCTTAAAAAAGTCCATGAAATACTTAAAAACTCAGGCTTAACAGTAAATCTTAAAAAATGTGAATTTTGCAAAGAAAGACTCCGTTATCTTGGTTATATTGTAGACAGTCAAGGCCTACATACTGATCCGTCTAAATTAGAAATTATAGAAAACTTTCCACGACCAGAGTCCGTAAAACAACTTAGAAGCTTTTTAGGATTATGTTCATATTATCGACGTTTCATTTGTAAATTCGCTGATATTGCCTCCCCTTTAACTAAATTAACTTCCGGAAGTAAAAAGATAAAACATACTTTTGTTTGGAATGAAGAAGCTGAAGAAGCCTTCATTAATTTAAAAAATGCCTTGATAACTACACCTGTTTTACAGTGTCCTGATTTTGAAAAACCTTTCTTTTTACATTGCGATGCTAGTTCTGTAGGAATTGGTAGTGTTCTGAGTCAAGAAGACGAAAATAATGAACAACATCCAATTGCTTATTATTCAAGATCTTTAAATAAATGTGAAAGAAATTATAGTACCACTGAACGTGAACTTTTGGCAGTTTTAGATTCAATTGAACATTTTAGACCTTATGTCGAAGGAATGAAATTCAGAGTTGTGACAGATCATGCTAGTCTTAAGTGGCTTTTAAAACTTAATAACCCTAGTGGACGCTTAGCTCGATGGGCTGCACGTATTTCTCAATTTACTTTTGATATTGTTCATAAAAAAGGATCTTTACATCAAGTTCCTGACGCTTTATCTAGAATCAATATAACTTCAATATTAGTTTCCGCTATAAATATTGTCTCACCAGATGAAGATATAGAAGACCCTTGGTATAGAAAAGTCTTTATAAATTGTCAAAAATACCCTTCTAGAATGAAAAACCTTCGAGTAGAAGATAATACTTTATATCGTTACTGTAAAAATAAATTTGACCCTAATAGTCGTTTAAATTGGAAAATTGTAATACCTAAAGAACATGTTTTAGATACTATTCGTTCTAATCATGATGATATTAATTCTGGACACTTTGGAATACATAAAACTCTTAATAAAATAAAACAACATTATTATTGGAAAGGAATGTTCGGAGACGTTCAAAGATATATTTCTTCTTGCGACATTTGTAAAGCTTATAAACATTCAACATCTGCTCCTGCTGGTAAGATGGTTAACCCTAAGAAAGTTGATCAACCCATGGTAATGTTATCCGTTGATATTATTGGGATTTTACCTAAATCTTATTCTGGACATAGATTCATTCTTTCAATTGTAGATGTTTTTACTAAATATTGTTGGATATTTTCTATGATAAATGCTACTTCTAAAGTAATTTGTAAAATCTTTGAAAAAGAAATATTTCTTAAATTTGGTGTACCTAAAATTTTAGTGGCCGACAACGGACCCCAATTTATATCTAAATATTTTGTAGATTTCTTAAAAAATTTCAACATCACTAAAATATTTTATAATGCACTATACACTCCACAGAATAATCCAGTAGAAAGATATAATAAGACAATAGAAACATGTATTTCTTGTTTTGTTAAAAATGATCATCGAACTTGGTCAAGGTTTTTGCCTCATGTCCAATTAGCTTTAAATAGTAGTGTAAATCTTGCTACAGAGTACACTCCTAACTTTTTGATGTTCGGTAGAGAACTTATTTTTGATGCATCTTTACACCGTTTTAGTAACTCTTTTGATAACTTAGATCAACTTGAGCTTGGTACTAGAGATACTTATGCTCACTCTTTAAATTCACTTAGTGAAGTTTTTGTTAAAGTTCAAGCTTATCTTTTGAAAGCTTATAAGCGTAATGCTCTTTATTATAATAGGGGAAGAAAAGTCATTTCTTTTGATGTCGGTGATGTAGTTTGGCGTAGAAGTTTTGTACAGTCAAATGCACCTGCATATTTTTCGGCTAAATTAGCACCTAAGTTTATTAAATGTGAAATTGTAGAGAGAATTTCTCCTAACGTTTATGTACTAAAGGAATTTAATAAAACAAGTACTGGACGTTATCATGTTAAAGATATAATTAAATATTAAAATTTTCATTTTTGGATTTAACTTTTATTTAAATTTGTTTTGATATTTTTTGGGAAGCGCGTTGAATGTGGAAGAATGAGGTTTGATGTATGGAAGAGGACGCGCAGGATGAAAGATGATTATCTGAAAGGAAACCAACACTTTATTGAAATACAACTTTAAATATACTAAACCTAACTTAGGTCTATTTTTGATACCTTCATCTTATTTTTGGAACTTTTATCCTACTTTTGAACTTTTACCCAACTTTAAAAACTACATCTAACGATTATATTTTCTTTTAGAAATTTTCTTGGCATCAAAAGATCTTATGTATATTTTTGTATATTTTATTATTTTGGTTACTTTGAAAAGCTTTTCACTTTTCAAGTACTCAACTTTCTTTTAGATACTTTGAGAAGTTTTCCACTTTTCTAGTATAAATATTGTTTTAGATTGCTATGAAAAGCTTTCCACTTTTCAAATAGCCTGCACATAGTGTAAATACATTTTTAATATAAATGTGTTTCAGTCTTTGTGAAGCATGTTATATATTATTTAGATTATTTAGTTTGTGTTTGTTGTAGACCTAAGACCTGGATTTGACACTTAGCGCTCTATATAATTTTTACCCGGATTTGCCTCTCGTATTTGACTCTTTTGAGCTTTTGTCTCAGTTAACCTTTTTGGGTAAGTTTTTTACTCTTCATTTTTTTCCTCGCTTTGACATTTTTGGTTCAAGCGTTGGAAACTTTAGATATTGTGAACGGAAAGTCGGTGGTGTTGAGCCGGTCACAATACAACTTTGTTGTTTTCCCAACAAACTTTTGTTAACTTGTTATTGTGCACGGAATGTCGGTGGTGTTGAGCCGGTCACAATATACAATTTTTGGTCTTTTTGACAAACCCTTTTATTAATTTGTTAGTGTTCGGAAAGTCGGTAGAGTTGAGCCGGTCACTACTTATTATTTTTTGGTTCTCTATTTTTATGAGAATAATTTGAACTTTTGTTGTTCAACTTTTTCATTGAAAACTTGTTCACTGAATCTTTTGCAGTGAATAATTATCTATAGTCGGCAGCTAATGCTTAACCGTACTACAATATGGATAACCTTTGTTATTACCTTTTAATTTAGTTAGAATCGTTCTGAGATTATAAAAGATAGAGGCGATGGTGCTTATCTACACTTTTGTTAAATATTTCAGAAATATTTATTTGGTTTGTAATACAGATAGGTAGATGGAGGCTATGGTGCTTATCCACTCTTGAGTATAATTAATTTGTGATGGATTTCAGGATTGAGTCATATTGATGGATTAGTTTTGGTAAACCTTTACATTGTTTTTCACTTGGTTAGAAAGTTTTTATAACTTGTTTTTCTAGAGCAACTTAGTCAGTGGCTAGAAGCTTAACTGATTTAATGTTATGCTTTATTAGTGTCTTCTTTTAGTTTGAATAAATTTCATATTTTGGTGGCGGAATATTTTCTGTTTATTAATTTTTTTGAATAAGTTTTTGTTAGGAATTTTTTGGGAGTTCTTCTCAAAAATAAAAGAAGTTTCATTCTTTTATTTTTTTTTGGGAAGGTATGTACTGTAACGAGGTATTTCGACTCGTTACATATTTTTCGTTTGGAAGCACATTTCAGCTTCTAAGACTGACAAAATTACCTTTTGGTTTTAAATAATTTAGAACATTTTCGTATTTAGCCATTTTTAGTCGATTTTAAATAATCGAGTTATTACTTGGTCTGTGGATCATTCCATATCCTATAGACAATCTTTCAAAAAAAAATGACTTTGACATCTGTCAATTCTCGATCAGAGACGTCACTTTTTCTTGTCCCTGGGGCCTACGAAGAGCTAAACTTTTTGTATTTTTTCTTAATCAGATTTTACAAGATTAATCCATCTTGTTAATTAAATTTGCGATGATACTCGGCGTGCTTATGGCGTAGTGCCATATGATAACGTCGTGATTTTGCGGTGAGTCAATTTTTGATAACCTAAAATGTTTCGCGTCATCCTTCATGGCGACAAATATATTTACAATCGGATTTTTGGTTACAGCCTTTGGCGCTGTTTGTTTGGACGACTGTCGTCTACTGTTTGTGCGACGATGGGTGTCGTCAACTGTTTGTTCGACGCTGGAAGACGTCGTTAGTTTGAGGTGTTTGTGCGACGCACACCGTTTGGATGTCGTCGTAGTTTTGAGCTGTTGGTGCGACGATGAATGACGTCTGTTTAGAGTGGAGTGCTCAGACGCCCCCGGACGCTGCAGCTAAGCCAATTTCATTATAACTCTTTTTATTACCCTTAAAACTTTAATTTCATATTAGCAAGATGCAAGAAAGACAATAACCAAATTTCAGTAGTAAAATGTAAAATAAATTAACCTAAAAAGTAACGAAAACCGAATGGTATTTATAGTCAAATGTTTAGACATAGTATTCCGGCTTTAACTAAATAATGTGTATCTCATTCTGGAGGTAAGGGACGTTTTGAAGTATTAAAATTTGTCATACAATCCCAAACCGTGTTATCATTTGCCTGTCCCCCGGTCCGAGATTAAAAGTCTCAATGACACCGCTGATTTATCCTGGTAAGTTTTAGATCTTGGTAGAACAAGGGCGCTCGATATTCATAAATACTGTCTACCTAACATTAATTTTTAGCTTTTTATACTCTATAACCTTCATGTTACAACTAGTAACGTTTATATTTTTTTATAAACCAAACTTGTTTATTACAACTTATCAACTAGAAGTTCATTAAATAACACAATTTTCATTACCTACTTGTATTATTCATTGTACTTTCATTATCTTGTATTATATTTCTTCAATTTCTGATAATATAATTAAGAAAAAAAACTAAAACAACCAAATTCAATGCCCCGCGAGTCAATTTCTGTAGCAAGTTTGAGACGTTTATCGTCATATCTCTGGAGATACTTATATCAGATCTCGATGAATTTACAATGGGACCACCACGGAAACGTACCCTACTGATTATAAAAATAATCATTCGAATCGATTCACAATTGACGGAGTAATCGCGTAACATACACACAAAAAAAAAGAAAAAAAAAAACTTACAGACGGATTGAGAACCTCCTTCTTCTTGGAAGTCAGTTGAAAATATAAAGTTGCTCATAAAGGTAGTTTGCTTCAAAATCTTATTAAAAACGCAGTAAAGTTACATTATTATTATAACTGCATTTTAGTTGTTATTGTAGTTTAACATTGGCTGTCTTTAGTTTTATTAACTTTTTTACTGCAGTTTAGTCTGTTATTTGTTTTTAAAGTCTTCCCAAAACTTTTTTTTTTTAATAGTGGTACAGCACGGCCTTGATAATCCGTACCCCAGCTCGTCCGAACGCCTCTATAATCCGAACGACCCCCCCTTACCCCTGCGCAACCGCCATTTCTCACAGTTTCTGTCCCGCAGTGCCACTGTAACGAGGTATTTCGACTCGTTACATATTTTTCGTTTGGAAGCACATTTCAGCTTCTAAGACTGACAAAATTACCTTTTGGTTTTAAATAATTTAGAACATTTTCGTATTTAGCCATTTTTAGTCGATTTTAAATAATCGAGTTATTACTTGGTCTGTGGATCATTCAATATCCTATAGACAATCTTTCAAAAAAAATGACTTTGACATCTGTCAATTCTCGATCGGGAGACGTCACTTTTTCTTGCCCCTAGGCATACAAAGGGCTCATTTTTTAGAAAATTTTATAAATCGGATTCAATAAAATGAATCCGTATTCCAAATCGCCCTTGCGATAATACTCGGCGTGCTTATGGCGTAGTGCCATATGATAACGTCGTGATTTTGCGGTGAGTCAATTTTTGATAACCTAAAATGTTTCGCGTCATCCTTCATGGCGACAAATTACAATCGGATTTTTGGTTACAGCCTTTTGGCGCTGTTTGAGCTGTTTGGACGACTGTCGTCTACTGTTTGGGCGACTATGGGTGTCGCCAACTGTTTGTTCGACGCTGGAAGACGTCGTTAGTTTGAGGTGTTCGTGCGACGCACACCGTTTGGATGTCGTCGTAGTTTTGAGCTGTTGGTGCGACGATGAATGACGTCTGTTTAGAGTGGAGTGCTCAGACGCCCCCGGACGCTGCAGCTAAGCCAATTTCATTATAACTCTTTTTATTACCCTTAAAACTTTAATTTCATATTCGCAAGATGCAAGAAAGACAATAACCAAATTTCAGTAGTAAAATGTAAAATAAATTAACCTAAAAAGTAACGAAAACCGAATGGTATTTATAGTCAAATGTTTAGACATAGTATTGCGGCTTTAACTAAGTAATGTAACTCACTTTGGAGGTAAGGGACGTTTTGAAGTATTAAAATTTGTCATACAATCCCAAACCGTGTTATCATTTGCCTGTCCCCCGGTCCGAGATTAAAAGTCTCAATGACACCGCTGATTTATCCTGGTAAGTTTTAGATCTTGGTAGAACAAGGGCGCTCGATATTCATAAATACTGTCTACCTAACATTAATTTTTAGCTTTTTATACTCTATAACCTTCATGTTACAACTAGTAACGTTTATATTTTTATAAACAAATTTTTTTATTACAATTAGCGCGAGAACAGGGACCGGATTTACCTCCACATATATAATCTTTCTTGCATCTTATTTTTGTTTTTCTTGTCACAATTTAGTGCAATTTTTTGTTATTTTTAGCATTTTTACAGTTTTTGTACTTTGAAAACAGAATTGTTACAACTTTTTTTGTATTTTAACAAAACTAATTAACATACAATGTTCTTTATATGTCTTATATACTGGATAGACTAATCTAAGTGTGTACTTACTATATAATAACATTTGAGATATGTGTTGTTTACATTTTGTAAGGAACTGACCTTGACCACATTGAAAGTGCTAAGTTTTGTTTGAATTGATATAACTATGTCTTATATAAAGTTATAACGTTTGTTTACTGTTGAGAAGCATTAAACTACATTCATATTAGAAAATACTAGCTTATTAACATAATTATTAACCAGTTTATTGATTTTACTTTTCACAAATAGATATAACCTTAGCCGTTGTTAATAATCTTGAAAATTGAGATAAATTGTGAATCTTTTTTGCATCTTACATACTTCACAATTTGAATGTTTCTTTGTACATTCAAATTTCTTTAAATACTTTTGAACATTATTAAATATTAACATAAACTTTAAAACATAATAACTTAAACCGATTTTAACAAAAAATCTTATAAACTTTGATGAGTTTTAACTATTGTAATAAAAAATTTTGGTTTATAAAAATATAAACGTTACTGGTTGTAACATGAAGGTTATAGAGTATAAAAAGCTAAAAATTAATGTTAGGTAGACAGTATTTATGAATATCGAGCGCCCTTGTTCTACCAAGATCTAAAACGTACCAGGATAAATCAGCGGTGTCATTGAGACTTTTAATCTCGGACCGGGGGACTGGCAAATGATAACACGGTTTTGGGATTGTATGACAAATTTTAATACTTCGAAACGTCCCTTACCTCCAGAATGAGATACACATTATTTAGTTAAAGCCGGAATACTATGTCTAAACATTTGACTATAAATACCATTCGGTTTTCGTTACTTTTTAGGTTAATTTATTTTACATGTTACTACTGAAATTTGGTTATTGTCTTTCTTGCATCTTGCTAATATGAAATTAAAGTTTTAAGGGTAATAAAAAGAGTTATAATGAAATTAGCTTATCTGCAGCGTCCGGTGGCGTCTGAGCACACCGTTCAAAATAGACGACGACATCTAGCGTCGCTCAAACAGCTCAAAACTACGACGACATCCAAACGTGGTGCGTCGAACAAACATCTCAAAATAACGACGTCTTCCGGCGTCGTACAAACAGTAGACGACAGTCGTCCAAACAGCTCAAACAGCTCAAACCGCTCAAACGGCGCCGAAGGCTGTAACCAAAAATCCGATTGTAAAGTATATGTCGCCATGAAGGATGACGCGAAACATTTTAGGTTATCAAAAATTGACTCACCGCAAAATCACGTCGCTAACACATAATAGAACACTATATGCACGCCAATCAGCGTCGCATAAGTGATTTAAAAGATGGATTCTTCTTGTTGAATCCGATTTAAAAATATTACAAAAAGGTTAGCCCTTTGTAGGCCCAAGGTGCAAGAAAAGTGACGTCTCCGATCGAGAATTGACAGATGTCAAAGTCATTTTTTTTTTGAAAGATTGTCTATAGGATATTGAATGATCCATAGACCAAGTAATAACTCGATTATTTAAAATCGACTAAAAATGGCTAAATACGAAAATGTTCTAAATTATTTAAAACCAAAAGGTAATTTTGTCAGTCTTAGAAGCTGAAATGTGCTTCCAAACGAAAAATATGTAACGAGTCGAAATACCTCGTTACACTATTCTTTGAATTTTTAGTTGGTTGTTTGTCTTTGTTTCTTTAATATTTTTGATTATTCATCATGACTGACAAACAGGTTCAATTTCCACCCTTGTTGGAAGAGAATTTACCTTTGGTACTTCTAGGGATGTTATTTCTAATCCGGCGTTGGATAATTTAGTTATGCAGAATTCAACAGAGGCTGTTGACCCTTTCTTACCTAACCTTGGTCATAGTAGCTTGCATAATTTTACACCTTTACCTTCGTTTAACTCGATGAATGTTCAACTCAATGAACAATTGAAAAAGCATTTGCCTTCAACAAATAAACTTCCTGATTTGAAGCGTAGTAAGATATCTTTTGATGGGAAAAAACTTGTACCATTTTGTTCGGATGCCTTTTGGAATCACCAACGCACCGGCAGAGTTACAACGCTTGGTTGATAAACTCTTTGGACCTAAATTTGACAATGTCCTGTTTAAATATTTAGATGATTTGATTTTAGTAAATGATAACTTTCAAAATCATATAGAGTACCTTAAAAAAGTCCATGAAATACTTAAAAACTCAGGCTTAACAGTAAATCTTAAAAAATGTGAATTTTGCAAAGAAAGACTCCGTTATCTCGGTTATATTGTAGACAGTCAAGGCCTACATACTGAGCCGTCTAAATTAGAAATTATAGAAAACTTTCCACGACCAGAGTCCGTAAAACAACTTAGAAGCTTTTTAGGATTATGTTCATATTATCGACGTTTCATTTGTAAATTCGCTGATATTGCCTCCCCTTTAACTAAATTAACTTCCGGAAGTAAAAAGATAAAACATACTTTTGTTTGGAATGAAGAAGCTGAAGAAGCCTTCATTAATTTAAAAAATGCCTTAATAACTACACCTGTTTTACAGTGTCCTGATTTTGAAAAACCTTTCTTTTTACATTGCGATGCTAGTTCTGTAGGAATTGGTAGTGTTCTGAGTCAAGAAGACGAAAATAATGAACAACATCCAATTGCTTATTATTCAAGATCTTTAAATAAATGTGAAAGAAATTATAGTACCACTGAACGTGAACTTTTGGCAGTTTTAGATTCAATTGAACATTTTAGACCTTATGTCGAAGGGATGAAATTCACAGTTGTGACAGATCATGCTAGTCTTAAGTGGCTTTTAAAACTTAATAACCCTAGTGGACGCTTAGCTCGATGGGCTGCACGTATTTCTCAATTTACTTTTGATATTGTTCATAAAAAAGGATCTTTACATCAAGTTCCTGACGCTTTATCTAGAATCAATATAACTTCAATATTAGTTTCCGCTATAAATATTGTCTCACCAGATGAAGATATAGAAGACCCTTGGTATAGAAAAGTCTTTATAAATTGTCAAAAATACCCTTCTAGAATGAAAAACCTTCGAGTAGAAGATAATACTTTATATCGTTACTGTAAAAATAAATTTGACCCTAATAGTCGTTTGAATTGGAAAATTGTTATACCTAAAGAACATGTTTTAGATACTATTCGTTCTAATCATGATGATATTAATTCTGGACACTTTGGAATACATAAAACTCTTAATAAAATAAAACAACATTATTATTGGAAAGGAATGTTCGGAGACGTTCAAAGATATATTTCTTCTTGCGACATTTGTAAAGCTTATAAACATTCAACTTCTGCTCCTGCTGGTAAGATGGTTAACCCTAAGAAAGTTGATCAACCCATGGTAATGTTATCCGTTGATATTATTGGGATTTTACCTAAATCTTATTCTGGACATAGATTCATTCTTTCAATTGTAGATGTTTTTACTAAATATTGTTGGATATTTCCAATGATAAATGCTACTTCTAAAGTAATTTGTAAAATCTTTGAAAAAGAAATATTTCTTAAATTTGGTGTACCTAAAATTTTAGTGGCCGACAACGGACCCCAATTTATATCTAAATATTTTGTAGATTTCTTAAAAAATTTCAACATCACTAAAATATTTTATAATGCACTATACACTCCACAGAATAATCCAGTAGAAAGATATAATAAGACAATAGAAACATGTATTTCTTGTTTTGTTAAAAATGATCATCGAACTTGGTCAAGGTTTTTGCCTCATGTCCAATTAGCTTTAAATAGTAGTGTAAATCTTGCTACAGAGTACACTCCTAACTTTTTGATGTTCGGTAGAGAACTTATTTTTGATGCATCTTTGCACCGTTTTAGTAACTCTTTAGATAACTTAGATCAACTTGAGCTTGGTACTAGAGATACTTATGCTCACTCTTTAAATTCACTTAGTGAAGTTTTTGTTAAAGTTCAAGCTTATCTTTTGAAAGCTTATAAGCGTAATGCTCTTTATTATAATAGGGGAAGGAAAGTCATTTCTTTTGATGTCGGTGATGTAGTTTGGCGTAGAAGTTTTGTACAGTCAAATGCACCTGCATATTTTTCGGCTAAATTAGCACCTAAGTTTATTAAATGTGAAATTGTAGAGAGAATTTCTCCTAACGTTTATGTACTAAAGGAATTTAATAAAACAAGTACTGGACGTTATCATGTTAAAGATATAATTAAATATTAAAATTTTCATTTTTTGGATTCAACTTTTATTTAGATTTGTTTTGATATTCTGTTTGGAATGTGCGTTGATTGTGGAAGAATGAGATTTGATGTATGGAAGAGACCGCACAAGATGAGAGATGACTGCCTGAAAGGAAAACCAACACTTTATTGAAATACAACTTTAAATATACTAAACCTAACTTAGGTCTATTTTTGGAACTTTTATTCTATTTTTGATACCTTCATCTTATTTTTAGTACATTTATCCTACTTTTGAACTTTTACCCAACTTTAAAAGCTACATCTAACGATTATATTTTCTTTTAGAAATTTTCTTGGCATCAAAAGATCTTATGTATATTTTTGTATATTTTATTATTTTGGTTACTTTGAAAAGCTTTTCACTTTTCAAGTACTCAACTTTCTTTTAGATACTTTGAGAAGTTTTCCACTTTTCTAGTATAAATATTGTTTTAGATTGCTATGAAAAGCTTTCCACTTTTCAAATAGCCTGCACATAGTGTAAATACATTTTTAATATAGATGTGTTTCAGTCTTTGTGAAGCATGTTATATATTATTTAGATTATTTAGTTTGTGTTTGTTGTAGACCTAAGACCTGGATTTGACACTTAGCGCTCTACATAATTTTTACCCGGATTTGCCTCTCGGATTTGACTCTTTTGAGCTTTTGTCTCAGTTAACCTTTTTGGGTAAGTTTTTTACTCTTCATTTTTTCCTCGCTTTGACATTTTTGGTTCAAGCGTTGGAAACTTTAGATATTGTGAACGGAAAGTCGGTGGTGTTGAGCCGGTCACAATACAACTTTGTTGTTTTCCCAACAAACTTTTGTTAACTTGTTTTTGTGCACGGAACGTCGGTGGTGTTGAGCCGGTCACAATATACAATTTTTGGTCTTTTTGACAAACCCTTTTATTAATTTGTTAGTGTTCGGAAAGTCGGTAGAGTTGAGCCGGTCACTACTTATTATTTTTGGTTCTCTATTTTTATGAGAATAATTTGAACTTGTTGTTCAACTTTTTCATTGAAAACTTGTTCACTGAATCGTTTGCAGTGAATAATTATCTAAAGTCGGCAGCTAATGCTTAACCGTACTACAATATGGATAACCTTTGTTATTACCTTTTAATTTAGTTAGAATCGTTCTGAGATTATAAAAGATAGAGGCGATGGTGCTTATCTACACTTTTGTTAAATATTTCAGAAATATTTATTTGGCTTGTAATACAGATAAGTAGATGGAGGCTATGGTGCTTATCCACTCTTGAGTATAATTAATTTGTGATGGATTTTAGGATTGTGTCATATTGATGGATTAGTTTTGGTAAACCTTTACATTGTTTTTCACTTAGTTAGAAAGTTTTTATAACTTGTTTTTCTAGAGCAACTTAGTCAGTGGCTAGAAGCTTAATTGATTTAACGTTATGCTTTATTAGTGTCTTCTTTTAGTTTGAATAAATTTCATATTTTGGTGGCGGAATATTTTCTGTTTATTAATTTTTTTGAATAAGTTTTTATTAGGAATTTTTTGGGAGTTCTTCTCAAAAATAAAAGAAGTTTCATTCTTTTATTTTTTTTTGGGAAGGTATGTACTGTAACGAGGTATTTCGACTCGTTACATATTTTTCGTTTGGAAGCACATTTCAGCTTCTAAGACTGACAAAATTACCTTTTGGTTTTAAATAATTTAGAACATTTTCGTATTTAGCCATTTTTAGTCGATTTTAAATAATCGAGTTATTACTTGGTCTGTGGATCATTCAATATCCTATAGACAATCTTTCAAAAAAAATGACTTTGACATCTGTCAATTCTCGATCGGGAGACGTCACTTTTTCTTGCCCCTAGGCATACAAAGGGCTCATTTTTTAGAAAATTTTATAAATCGGATTCAATAAAATGAATCCGTATTCCAAATCGCCCTTGCGATAATACTCGGCGTGCTTATGGCGTAGTGCCATATGATAACGTCGTGATTTTGCGGTGAGTCAATTTTTGATAACCTAAAATGTTTCGCGTCATCCTTCATGGCGACAAATTACAATCGGATTTTTGGTTACAGCCTTTTGGCGCTGTTTGAGCTGTTTGGACGACTGTCGTCTACTGTTTGGGCGACTATGGGTGTCGCCAACTGTTTGTTCGACGCTGGAAGACGTCGTTAGTTTGAGGTGTTCGTGCGACGCACACCGTTTGGATGTCGTCGTAGTTTTGAGCTGTTGGTGCGACGATGAATGACGTCTGTTTAGAGTGGAGTGCTCAGACGCCCCCGGACGCTGCAGCTAAGCCAATTTCATTATAACTCTTTTTATTACCCTTAAAACTTTAATTTCATATTCGCAAGATGCAAGAAAGACAATAACCAAATTTCAGTAGTAAAATGTAAAATAAATTAACCTAAAAAGTAACGAAAACCGAATGGTATTTATAGTCAAATGTTTAGACATAGTATTGCGGCTTTAACTAAGTAATGTAACTCACTTTGGAGGTAAGGGACGTTTTGAAGTATTAAAATTTGTCATACAATCCCAAACCGTGTTATCATTTGCCTGTCCCCCGGTCCGAGATTAAAAGTCTCAATGACACCGCTGATTTATCCTGGTAAGTTTTAGATCTTGGTAGAACAAGGGCGCTCGATATTCATAAATACTGTCTACCTAACATTAATTTTTAGCTTTTTATACTCTATAACCTTCATGTTACAACTAGTAACGTTTATATATTTTTATAAACAAATTTTTTTATTACACCACGCAGTGCATTTTAGATAACACACGTATCGCTTTTTCGTCCGCCCGCGCGCCTTTCCGCCATTTTATTGTGTTGGCGTCTCAAATTAATAGCATTGTATCTAACATACATCTAACGTACATACTTCAATAAACACATTATAATGTAAAATATTTTTGTTTTATTTCGAAAAATCCCCTTCAAAATTTTAACATACTATAATCCGAACGCTTCGTGCATCCGAACAGGGTATAAATTTTCGGTGTTCGGATCATCGAGGCCCTGCTGTACTTAATAAAACCATAATTTATAACTCATTAATTTCATGTGTTATGTATACAGATTGTTTTGTAACTAGTTATTTAATAATAAACAAATCATACGTAAGTTTTTTTGTGTATTTGTCAAAATCATGTTGTTTCATTTAGGGCCACTTTCACCGGTTCCTTATAATGCGTTAAATAGTTATCTGACACATGACGCCATATAAAAGCTGTCATCTGTCAGATTTCTTCATATTAGCGCTATCAGGAACCGGCGTAACTGGCCCTTACTGTTTCTGTTTATATATTAAGAAGTAATCTGCCAGATAAACTACATCTTCTATATTGTATTTAAGATCCTAGAAACTAAAGGGACTTTATCAGGAACCGGTGAAACTGGCCCTTATGCTATTTAAATTGATATATGTGCACATACAATAACTTGACTAATTAATACATTTCATTCAAAATTCAAAAACATAGTCAATATATGTTTATTTTTCAGGAGACTCGCCAATGCAATTTGGAAAGACTTTCATGGTGTCTAAACAGGCTGAATTCTATAGATAAATATTTGGAAAATAAAGCAGAGAACAATAGTTCAAACAGCAGCAAAAATTCCAACAATTCATTCAATGTAACCGTTATGTACTTTCTTAATTGGATAGATCATGCATTGGAAATACTAAGCAAATTATCGGATGATATTTACAAGACCAATTGCAAGGATGATGAAGAGTTACATAGGCAGTGGAAGAGTGATGTAAGAACATTATTAGCATCTAACCTTGTTGTATAACAATTGTTTAAAAACACTAAAGAACCAATTTCAAATGTTACATAAGTAGTTTTTATTAGCAAGTTATTTTATTTTTACTTGTATGTATTATGATTTTACTTATTACTGTTGGGCTAGCGTTTGACTACTATCTCGCCTGGTGGTAAGTAATGATGTGGTCAAACTTGGTGAACATGCTAGCCCTAGAATGGTCCGATTCTCCAGGGCGGTGTGCTAAAGTGTTTATATCTCTAAAGAAACTCAATATACACGAGATTAATCCTCTGCTCGTTAAAAAAACCGGCCAAGTCGAGTTGAACTCGCTTACCGAGGCTTCCGTACCAACGTTGGTATGTACCAATTAAGCTAGACCTCTAAATTGTATCAGCGCTCATATAAGTCAGAGGTCTACCTTAATTGGCGTAAACTATGTATGTATGGGGGCACCCTTTAATTTTCTACTTTTCTTATTTTTCCTTAATATGTGCTGTAAGACCGCAAGCTTCTTGCCTAATTTCATTATTCTAGGTCAACCGGAAGTACCGTATAGGTTTTCGACCCAAAACCTATAGGGTACTTCCGGTTGACCTAGAATACATTTTGGTACTAACAAGTTTTCGCGAAAATCTAAATTTGCCCATATCTTTTTCTTGTGTTGACTCAAGACCTTGGTTTTTATACACCCAATAGGGACTATAGACTTTAGTATCAGGTATAAATTTCAACTTGCTAGGTCCACCCGTTCCTGAGAAAATCAGTGGTGACGGACGGACGGACGGACAGACGGACAGACGGACAAGAAAGTGATCTTATAGGGGTTCCTTTTTTGGGTTCCGAACCCAAAGGGTACCAACGGAACCCTATTACTGAGACCGTCCTTCCGTCCGATTCCCGATTACCGTCCGTCCATCCGTCCGTCCGTCCGTTCGGAACCCTCCATGTGCGGGACAAAAGTCTGACTCGCACTTGGCCAGTTTTATTACCCTAAAAACCCAGAAAATGTCTAACCTCCTCCTTTTTGGAAGTTGGTAAAAAATTTGGGATATATAGCTATTCAACTGTACATAACTATAGCTGCATCTCCATTGTAATCAAATAAAACGATGTAGGCAGTATTAATATATGCACATCTACATGTCAAAATCATAAAATAAATCATAATCAATTATCAAGTAAACATATCAAAAGCATAATTTAACGCTTTGCATTAAAAAAACAAAAGTAATGAGCTATTCAGCTGTCATCATCACATAACAACAGTTTTTTTTTGGACAGAGTAGCACTTGATCGCTATCTCACCTGATGTTAAGTGAAGCAGTCTAAGATGAAATCGTGCTTATTTGGAAATGGAAGATGGCTGTGAGAACTAAACACAGGATAACTAACTGATATTAGTCCAATCCACATAGTGCAACTATCCCAACCCGTCTTCTAAGCTTAATATCAATTTATGAAGCTTGTGCATTGGATTAAACTTAACATATTAAAAGGAAATTATTATAACTACTTTTGTAGATAGTAGAATGTATTTGCGAGCTGCATGGATCAATAGATGAACTGCTGCTATCAGCTATGATGTTGTGCAAATATTGCCTGCCTGATGACCAGCCTGGAGTTAAAGCTTGGTGTCAAGCTGTAAGTATGAAACACTAGTGTCACTATTTATTCACCTTCTTAAAGTTTAAGGCCAATATTAAATAATCCACTCTTAGCACAGAATGAACTTATTTGATTGGTTAAATAATCCACTCTTAGCACAGAATGAACTTATTTGATTGGTTAACTAGACGAAATTTAACCAATAATATGGCCGGCCTTATTTTATGCTAAGAGCAGATCCATGCCTGACCATTTTTGTTCTATAATAATGTGCTGAGATACAAATAAATCATAAATCATAAGTCAGGAACTCTAATTCAAAACAAATTCAACACAAAAAATGGCCCCCTCCTTCTAACAAGATCTCGGAATGAAAGCAGGGATTGGTTCACGCATGTGCTGTAATGTCTGTTATGTCAGTTGAGTCAAACAAGACAAATGTCCGACTAATGACGCGCTGGACACGACTTTTAACCCCGCCTGCTTGGACACGACTTTTGTTGGGTCATTTTTATAACGCAGTTAGTTTTTCTGACTTATGATTTATTCGTGGGCTGAGATACATCTTTCTGACTCCTTTTATCCCCAACATACATTTTGTAACATATTTTCTTTGAAGAATATTTGAATATTGTATGTACATGTTAGTGGTTGTTTGCTTATTTAAATAAAGGTATTTATTAAAGACAGGCAAATACATGGGAAATATCTCAAAATCTCATTTGATGGAAAGTGATGATGTAGCTCTACTACTACTTTTTTGCAATTGTACCCATCAGGAAGTATAAAAGTTTATGCACTGCAAGGTCTTTTTACAAACATCAAGTAAACCACAAACAACAACTTGCCTTTTCAGGTCCTTCGTGAAACTAAAACGCTGCTGAGCAGCCTAATAGAAGGAGATATAAGTACATCAGTAAAAGCCACCATTGAAGCACTTAAACTACCCACCATGCCATTAAATATTCAGATCTTGATAGATGTTCTAAAAGACATGATTTACGCTCTTGAAACTAATACAAACTCAGCGCTAATGAGCTTATTAGTCCATTGTTTTAGCCAAACTCCGTCCCCAGTAGAAGTAATCCAAGGACATTTTATGGAGAATGAGAAATGTTGCTCTTGCGTAGTGAAGGGTGAAAGTGATACGACAGAAAATTGTGCATTTGTAAAAGAATTCGATTTGTACAATGAAAGATTGCTGCAAATTGGATCTTTTGCGGTTTCTTGTTCATCTGATAAGAGTAGTAAGTTTTATGATTTTATTTTCATTTTCTAAGTTTAATATACGAGAATGTGTCTTAATGAGTACTAAAAATACTTAAAAGGTGATACAAATACTCGAAAATATAAAAAAAAAGATCAGTGCCTCTACTACAATACAGATTGGCATTTAATGAGGATTGTCCCTTTCCGAAAGATTCCTAATGGATAATTATGCCTAATAAGGCCTAGTTCCCTTCCTACATATTTCTTCATTAACATATCGTTTTTCTAGGGATGCTATGCCTTCGCAGCAACTTAGCCAGCCTAGAAGCACTAGATCCTCACCTAGTACCAGCATTGATGACATCAGCTGCTGGGCATCATTCCAATCTGTTAATAAAATCGTGGCGACAGGAGGTGCGGGATATAAGGGACATTGTGTTCTTGATTGTCGATCCCACTGCATTTGCTGATGTAAGTAAAGGTTCTTGCGATAGCCGACAATGAATTGTCTCTCCAATAGCACGCCACTGAACATGATACTTGGCTACTCTCGTCCAGCTCTTGCCAGCTACCCAGCGAATGTCCTCGCTACGCTTAGTCTGAGGGCGCCTTATTCTGAGAAGTCTCTTATTATAGAAAGATGCCCGGGCGCCGATCTGCTCTTAAAACGGAATGAAGCCAGGAATTGTCAATCAAAAGATATGACCGTTTATGTCGCATATTTTCGCATTTTTTGCGGTTTCATAAGGGAATCAAAACCTATAGGCCCTATAGGTTCTCAACGGAAAGTACCCAAAAGTATAGGGTACTTCCCGTTGACCTATAATCATGAATATTGGCAAGAAGCAAGATTTTGAAGAGCTTATATAGCACTTATAAAAAATCAGAAAACCGTAAATATGTAGTTTTATAACAAAAAAAGGAATTTACTTTTACGGATTTGTTATTTGCGGTTGGTTCATGAACAACTATAATATGATCTAGGCATCGTTCGTTCCAATCCCTAAGATTGAATTGAACTGCAAAGTTAAGTTTGTTTTGACAAGTTTGTACGGAAGCCTCGGTGCACGAATCAACTCGCACTTGACCGGTTTTTATTGATGTAAACGATCCTAAATGATTAAATATTTAGACTATCCTTAAGATACAACCTACTCATACATTTTATGAGTAGGTTGTATCTCAGTTGAAAGGACTATCTTTCATAAATTTGTCTTCTTCTTCTAATCTTTCATAAATGAGTATATACTCATCAGATAAAATTAATGTTATTAATTTTACTCTTAATATTAAGAGATATGAAGAAAAGATTATATGATAATACTAATGTAAGTAAAAATTATAATTATTATTAATAACATTCCAGAAATCCACACAAATGATGGAACGTCTACTCCGCGAAGTGCTAAAGGAGGTGACATATAACAATAGCAATGTTTGTGCCGTGATCAACATTGGATGTGTCGTGCACGACTTTTTCACTGTTTATAATGAGCAAGAACCAGATGCATTGACACAGCGCGAGGAACTGATGCCTTTGTTGGCTGATCTCAATAAAGGTACGGAAACTAGTGGTAGGACTTTTTAAAACATACGGTTGAGTGCAAAACCAAGGGTTAAAAATGTTACGATGTCGACCCCAGTCAGTGAAGCTGCAAAAGCCTGTTAGTTTTTTCGCTAAATAATGCTAGTCTGCCTGAAGCAATTCCACTACTTTGTCAGTAATTTAAGAGCGTTTATACGAATCGCATCGATTTTCGGGTTTTTTCAAAGGTGATCATGCATACATCATGCATGTCACGACATGCGATAGATGAACGAAAAAATTCTAGGCGATGTAATAAAAAATAACTTTAAAATTCAAGTATCAAAATTGTTTGTTTTTATGGTTTAGAGTTCAGGCATACAGAGATAATTTGATAATGTAGTGTGCCGTCCATGTTACGTAGTTCCAGCGATCGTGTAGATTTTGACTAGCTGTCAAACTAATGCTCGCTCTTAAACCATGAAACAGAAATCTCAAAAACCTAGGGTTAAAAATATTGAGGTATGGCTACTCGCTAATGTGTTTTCACACAACTCAAAATTGTATACTATCATTCACACCGATGAAAACGCGGCACGAAGCCAGTCAATCCATGAAAGGATGTAGATGGAGCCGGATTAGGATAGTGGATGTTAACATTTTAGACTGCATCATCACTAATCAGTAATCATACAACATCAGCTGGAAAAGTGGTCAAGTGCTCATCTGTCAAATAAAATATATTACGTCTTAATAAAAATGTGGTTGGAATAATATTTCATAAATGCATATTATTTTTCAGTGCAATTAGAATGCAAAGTCGTGTCCAATTTACTTTGCACACCGACCGATTACAAATACGACGTTAAAACACCGCAGAAAGAAGCTACACTAGACCAACTATACAAGCGTCTAAAACTCTTATTCACTGTATCAAATAGAATCAAAATATTACTCCAACCTAAAGACAACGACCAGCTATCAGACGAAGAGGAAGCGGACATGAGAAATGTAACCCATACTATTGTCAAAACAGCTGAAACTTACATAAACTCGCAGAAAAAACCTAATTTAACGAGGAGTATATTTGCGAGAAGCTTGCGCTCGTCTACAAGGAGTTTCCCGCTATCGAAACTGTCGAAGCATCTTCATAATAAAAATTGTTCGCAATTAAATTTCTCTAAGGAATTGGATCGTTTGTTCCTTTCTGACAGTGTTGGGGTGCAGGATAAAGGAGCTGTGAAGAATAGGTCTTTTGAAAGGGTTCGAGAGTCGTCTGTTTTGTACAATTTCTCCCCTATAAAGTATCGCTCTTCTATGAGGAAGATTGTTTTGAATCGTTACCTGACAACCTTAGATAATGGCAACATGGTTGCCCATTGTGAAAGCAAGGAGCTTTTGGATGAAAATGATACCTTACAACTTACAGGTATGTTTAGACGTGTTTACACGATTGCTCAAATATTAAGGGAAATATTTTTGGCCATGTTTTGGGTATCTAAATTCTGACTTTTTTAATTTTTTTACTTCTACTATTATCTCATTGTTTTAGTTTAATTTTACTTAATTTACTTTCACATGCCATATAAATATTACCATTATAATAGATCCAACCGTTTATTTTCTTTTTGACAGATCTAATTTGACAGTTATAGTGTTGTGACCAAGTGATTATAGTGGACACAATATCGATTAAAAAAATGCATGTGTGGAAGTAACTGCGGAAAACTGGCAAAATGTAATTAAAAAAACACAAGAAACTATAATGGCAGATTGGGATAAACACGTGACGATAGATGATCATCATCATCATCATTATCAGCCAATTTCCGTCCACTGCTGGACATAGGCCTCTCCCATGGCATGCCACTGAGCTCGATCTTCAGCTATTCGTTTCCAACCGCTGCCAGCCAGCTTGCGTATATCATCGCTCCATCTAGTTGGAGGGCGTCCCACACTACGTTTGCCGAGCCGTGGTCTCCACTCTAGAACTCGTTTACCCCAACGGTTATCGGTTCTGCGACAGATGTGACCGGCCCACTGCCATTTCAGCTTGCTAATCCTCTGAGCTATATCGATTACTTTGGTTCTCTGACGGATGACTTCGTTTCGAATTCGATCCTTCAGAGAAACTCCGAGCATAGCCCTCTCCATAGCTCGCTGAGCGACTTTGAATTGGTGAACTAGTCGCACTGTCAGTGTCCACGTCTCGGCTCCGTAGGTAATAACAGGAAGGACGCACTCGTTAAAGACTTTCGTCTTCAGGCTTTGTGGTATGGGCGATGTAAAGACTCGACGAAGTTTTCCGAATGCTGCCCATCCAAGCTGTATCCTTCTGCGAGCTTCCTTCTCGAAATTGTTTCTGCCCAATTGCAAGATTTGCCCAAGGTAGACATATTCGTCAACAACTTCGAGAGGGACTCCATTTAAGGCAATCGGTTCCGGAATAACATGTTCGTTGAACATGATCTTGGTCTTATCCAAGTTCATCCGGAGACCGATGCGCGCAGAAGAATCAGCGAGGGTGGTCAGCATGTATTGCAGGTCCTGCACGGTTTCAGCCATGATGACGATGTCGTCCGCAAATCTCAAGTGTGAGAGGTAATTGCCATTGACATTTATGCCCCGTCCTTTCCAGTTCAGCGTTTTGAACATATCCTCTAGAGCGTTTGTGAATAATTTGGGGGAAATAACGTCTCCTTGTCTAACTCCTCGATGTAAGTGGATATGTTCAGTCTGCTGATTTTGTACTTGGACGGTCATAGTTGCGGTGTCATATAGACCTCTCAACACTTGGACGTATCGCCAATCGACTTGGCACCGTTGCAGAGACTCCAGAACAGACCAGGTTTCAATGGAGTCAAAGGCTTTCTCATAGTCCACAAACGCTAAGCACAGGGGCTGGTTATACTCTTCAGTCTTCTGTATAACCTGCCGCACTGTGTGGATGTGGTCTATGGTGCCGTATCCTCCTCGAAACCCAGCCTGCTCGGGGGGTTGAAATTCGTCGAGCCTACGCGCGAGACGATTTGTGATGACTCTAGAAAACAACTTATAGACATGGCTTAAGAGCGAGATAGGTCGATAGTTCTTCAAAAGGGTTTTGTCTCCCTTTTTGAAGAACATAACAACCACACTCTTACTCCATGTCTTCGGAGTTCTCCCCGAAAAGAGGACGGAATTGAAAATACGCTGAAGCTGTAGTAGCGTAGGAGTTCCACCGGCTTTTAAGAGCTCCGTTGTAATTCCATCCTCTCCGGGGGCTTTTACGTTTTTAAGCTGCCTGAGAGCCATCACAATTTCATCTAGGCTGATTTCTGGCAAATCTTCGGTGTAGTGGCGGGTCAGAGTGGCTCTAGGATCCTCGATGCCGGGTTGGGGAAGGGACGCTTGTGAGGTGTATAATTGGCTGTAGAAGTCTTTTACTTCCCTAAGAATCTCCGGCTTAGAAGCGACGACACTCCCGCTAGAAGTGGTCAACTTCGTCAGATGGCTTCGGCCCAGCTGTTGGACAAAGACTTTTGACCCCCGGTTTTGCTCGATCGCTTCTTTAATTGAGCGTGTGTTGGAGCTCCGGAGGTCACGTCGTACCAACGATAGATGATATGAATCAACAATTAATTATAAATGTCGGCGAAATAGCTCGAGTGACAGCGACGATGAATCTGATTTTGATTAATAAATAAATAAAAATAAAAGTCACAATAATTGTTTCATATCATTTCATACCAATCTATATTTATACTACACTAGCTGACCCTGCAAACGTTGTTTTGCTAAAACCCAAATATCTTACGGAACCCTATTTTTTTCCAAAATAAAATTTAGCCTATGTTACTCGTTGATACTGTGGCTTTCGAATGGTGAAGGAATTTTTAAAAACGGTCCAGTAGTTTTTGAGCCTATTCATTACAACCAAACAAACAAAGTTTTCCTCTTTATAATATTATTATAGTATAGATTAGAATGCTACATTATACCCGTATAAAAATAGTTAATAAACAATATCGATATCTCAATCGTAACATCACTATGTTGATAGCCATAGAACGTAAATTTTTAAAAACGTTTGTTATTTTATGTAATTTATAAAAAAACTACTGCACTTATGGACTCAATTTGTTAAAGATGATTATTATACGGGATCAAGGAGCAAACTTAGGCAGTTGTCATATTTTTAAAACCTCGAATTTAAAAGTGAACTTTTGCGTAACATGACGCAGTTACGTTCTATTGGTTCTGTCAAAAAGAAAATAAACGGTTGGATCTATTATAGCTACAAGTAATATTAGTAATGCGCAATTAGCTAAAAGTATATAAAAATTATCATACGCGTCCTCGTCGTATCGATGTGATCCTACCGTGGCTTAATTGGTCATAGCACCTGGGCATGTTTCCCAGGAGGGTGCGGGTTCGAATCCTGTCGGTACGATGACATTTTGGATTGTGTGTAACAATATAAATACGCGCCTTCATAATTTTTTTCTCAAGAAGGTACAAGTTTCATGCTCTCTCATGCCTCCAGGCCCTGACTGGAGTCCAACCCTTTTGAGAATCGTTACTACTAAAGTATTATAAAATTATAAACAAAGAGTTTTTAATGGGACGTGAAACAAGTAATATTTTTAAAAACCTTTATAAACACAAGCTTTAACATAACTTAGGATCAGAGTAAGTCAAGACAAATCTAACGAGCCCAAACACGACATGTATAACATGTGTAGTTTAGGAGTTCCTTTGGCCACCTTCCAGCTCCATCATCAGATCAGCACCATGGCATCATAATATTGCATTGTCACGCAATTTACACATGTATGCCAAATTTCAGCTCAATCGAACCCCTGGAAGTCGCTCTAAAATCAATGGCAAGATTTGCGACGGACAAATTTGCCGTGAAGTAGAGATAAAGCTTGTAAAAATGAATGAAGGCGCGTATAATATTATAACCTTCTTAATTCGTTACATTTCACGGGTCGTACACGCCCGGTCGTATGGAAGGCATTAATGGAGCCGAAGCCAACGAGGTCCTTTACAGCTGTTACTTTACTATGGATAGAAACATATAAAAGGATGGTACATTGTATCATGATTATTGGATGAGCTGATTGATGTCTGATTTCTGGTCTATGGGATGAGGTACAGCACCCGCCAATAATGCCTCATTTCAAAATATTAAGACGGGTGGTGACTCGCTATACAATGGGCCCCCCATGAAGGCGGACCGTTATATTGGCGCCGAGGGGTAACATTGGCGTGTATAGCTTAGGGTGTCAAGAGGTGTGCTGCACTTTCACTAAACGCTATTAGCGGCTTTATGCCTTTACACTTCCACCCTGGAGCTTAGGTCTTAGCTCTTACGATTCCTTTCTTAATATTATTACAATATCTATATTGAAACTTTTCCTATCGTCTCAAGTGTTCTATACAGTTAGCACTTTGTAACATTTTATCACAAACACAGCTAATTATAATAACTACACTACACGAATTTGAACGATTGCAACTGCTTACGTCTTCTTATAAAGTCAGTATATTTTTCGTTGACAAATATTCCTTTCCGTCTACAGAATATGAAATCACGTGGAGGTAAAAAAAAGCTCTTTGTAAACATTTGCCATGTTTTTACAGAAGTCTTGAACCAAATTAACGACATGACCAGCATTATGGCACCACCAAGCATCAAGAAATTTCAGCGCGCATTCGACAAAACCCAAACACAAGAAAAATCGAGCAATGTTTTGAGGATGCACGTTAAAACTCAAAATTCGACAATTTCGAAAAACATTTGGCATATTCCTATAACTAATTCTAGTGTAAAGGGAGAAAATGCTGCTGTAACCAATGAAACAATAATGTCTAGTTCCTCAAATGTTACACAATGTTCTAATGTGACTACTATGGAGAGAATTAACGATTTAGATTTCGTGGAAACAAAGCTGAACAGTTTGAAATGTCAGATAGAAACTAGACTTTAAGATATATTTTTGTAAGCTGGAACATAGAACCCATTTTAAGATTTTATTGCTTCCGGATTGATAGAGGTTAAGTACCTACTTTATTCATTAACCGACTTCTGAAATGGAGGACCCAAGTGTTAGTGTGTGACACCTCTGTGCTGTTTTGTGGTGGTTATTTTTTTTTCTTTGAAAGTAGGTACATGTTATGTAAGTAGAAAGTATACGTATATTATGTATAATGAGTCATGAAGAACGATGGATATTTTCGGTGATGGGAAACAAAACATTGAAAGGTTATTTTTTATAAAATTATTTAAATTGTCTGACTGATTGGTTTCCGCTCGGGTGAAAGCTTGACTGCCTATTTTGTTTGTTGTTTAGAACGAGATGGAGCTATACAGCTGCTTAACTGTCTCCTTCTATTAGATATTTACGATGACAGAAAGGCGTCAATAACTATAACTATGTAGAGCTAGATGTAGATACTACAGCCCCGGAGCTTGTCTATCATTGTAGATATTTTGAAAATTGTAAGTGCCTATCATTTATCATCATTTTAAACTATTTCTAAGCAAAAATTGTATCCGTCCATATTGCATTTTTTTGTTTGTCATTTTGATCAATTGTTGTAAATATTTAAATAAGATTTATTTGTATATTTATATGGAATACCTAAATAAAATAAATATAACTATTAAAAATATGTTTGTTTTAAGAAATATAACTGAGTATTTTCCTTAGGATAGGTCCTAGAACCGACTAACCTCAATAGGCTTATCGTAAACGGTCCGGTGAATCCGGTGAAGGAAAGAAACCAACAACCCCCGCATGGTGGTAGGACACTATCTAGTGTCCGCCTAGCCAGCTACCACCCTCAAGTTAGAAAATCTGTCGCCAAACATCTAATTTGTTCCGGCAGCTATCCTTGAGAGCCAGTTCCCATTCTAGGCCTAGCGTGCTTACCATCTTCGACCGCATCATCACTTACCAACAGGTGAGATAGTGGTCAAACGCTAGGCTATAAGATATATAAAAAAAAATAGATTACTATATTATAAGAAAACAGCTAGTCAAATCATTCATTAACAAGTTAAATGAGGGTTGCGGGTTCCATAAATTTAACGGTTCATTAACCTGATGACTGATTAAATGACTCTGAGTGGCGACTTTTAAAAACTTTACTTAGTATAGCTTTATTGATCATTAAACGACTGAGTGCGGCTGTTAGTGTTATAGTTTTCGCGAGTTTGTTTACACAAAGTACCGGCTAATGGTTGTACTAATATGCTCCTACAACATATGGACAAACACCCGTGTTAAGATTTGAACCAGTGACCTCTCGTTTAAAAATCAAGCCATCCGCTAAATCAAAATCCGCTAAATTTATCCAAATGCCAGTTGAGAGCGATGTCTCAGCAAAAGCTCGGCAGCCATAAAATAAGAATTTTTAGACCTCGCATACCAAATTCTATTGAGGTTCATTTAAACTAGAAATATTTAATTTGGCTATATTGTACGTGAAAAAACTATTCCTTATACTACATGTCATTGTAAATGTCAACTTAATTTGTCGACGATTTTCCTGATACGTGAAAGTAAACAATGATTAATTCAGCAGTAATTACATGCATCATTGACTTCATAATGACCGTCATTGCGGTTGTAATAATTTGGTAACTAACCACGTGCGTAAAAAATTATCCGTGCACGCGATGTATTGACAAGCGATTTGAATGTAGAGCAACATGCTATATCATTACCCTTAGTACGAGTTTTCATACCAAACTCGATATAGTATATCGAACAAATTTTGTATGAAAAACCGTACAGCGCCTCTAGTGGTTACTACACTTCACTAAATTTAGACCAATCAGGGAGCTAGAATAAGTCGAAAACTATGGGAGATCTGTCAAAAGCGTTTACGATAAAAACTCGTACTAGGGGTACAGATCACACTTAAGACAGTGATTAAGTACCTATATAAATAAAACCTACGGACAATTCTCGACATCTATCCTATTTAAACTTAAGCCCGTTTGTTGTTTGCACTACCTAACTCGTCTGCCTAATTCGTCATGAATCGCCAAATATTCTCAAAATACCTTTGTAAAAAACCATCGGTTATATAATACCTATCTATCTGTAGGTAACCATTGGTTCCGCCTAGACGGAAAGCGGGGTGCACTTTTCCATATAAATGTGGATTACTATTTCTCCCTGGAAAATGCTTCTAGAGAAAAAAATTTTTCTACAAAAAATAAAGGTCTGCTCTGCTGTAGCTACGCCCCATTAGCTTTTTTCAACCGATTTCACAAAAAGAAGGAGGTTCTCAATTCGTCTGTATGTTTTATTTTTTTTGTATTGGTACGCGATTACTCCGTCAATTGTGAACCGATTTGAATAATTTTTTTTATCGGTAGGGTACGTTTCCGAGGTGGTCCCATTGTAATGTCTGATCTGATAGATCTGATAAGTATCTCCAGAGGTGAACGTCTCAAACTTGCTACTGAAATGGCCTCGCAGGGCATGGAAGTCGGTTGTTTTAGTTTTCTCTATCTTAATTGACCAACCGATTGCAAATAGAAATATGACCCTTCAAAAATCTTAAAGAGAAGATTAGAATAGGTAATAAGGTAACGCGGGGATGAGGGGTTGAACATAATGGTGTATAGGAGGGAAAGGATGTGAGTATTCCGGCGGAGCCGAATGGGGAGCCACTTAAGCTTATGACGGAAGTTGGAAACGTGGACATATTTGCGTAAGCCAAATATGAACCTAATAGCGAAATTTCGGAGTCGCTCAAGTTTGTTGAACTGGTCCGCAGTAAGATCGAGATAGCAGGCATCTGAATAATCTAAAATTGGCAGCAATAGAGATTGTGCAAGCGTAGCTTTGGTAGCGGTAGGCAGAAAGTTTCTGAGACGCTTCAACGAGCTGGCGGATGCAAAATAATTTGATAACTATCTGCATAGTTATTTTCTGTAGGTACTACTAGTCACTTTGTTGTCTGTCTGTCTATCCGTCTGTCAAGTCTTATTTTCTGAGAAACGAGTAGGAACTTATATCAAGTTGAAACTTATATGAAAAACCTACTTGAGTGACTTGGGAAAAAATTAAACTTTTAAGTTAACGTAATCAAAAGTTATGACCGTTTGTATCGCATATTTTGCGATTTCACAAGGGAATCATAACTTCCGTTGACCTAGACCTAGAATCATGAAATTTGACAAAAAACAAGGTCTTTAAACACTTATAAAGGAAAAATATGAAAACCCTAAATATGTAGTTCCATAACAAAAAAAAATCGAATTTACAAACTTTTTACTTGTGGTTGGTTCATGAACAGTGTCTAGGGATCAAACTGCAAACTTAAGTTTGTTTTGGCAAGTTTGTACGGAAGCCTCGGTGCGCGAGTACAACGGGCACTTGTCTGGTTTTTTTATTATTTGGTATCTTGCGAATCTTGGACCATACTTATGTTTAGTGCAAACGGGCACCTACTGTGAGTTTTACTTTCTCAATTGACCAGATACATCAAGAAGTTCTTGCAACAGCCACAGAATAAATAATAATATGCAACAGCTAAGTAGGTACAGTCCGGCAAGTATAACTTGGCGCGGCTGTGCGCCACTGTGCTTTTACTTTGTACTTTGATAACAATTTCTCTTAAACCACTTTTAATTACTTTTGGCATTATTGAACTATTTTTAACCGACTTCACAAAAAAGGAGGAGGTTCTCAATTCGTCTGTATGTTTTTTTTTTTTTGTGTGTATGTTACGCGATTTCTCCATCACTTGTGAACGGATTCAAATGATTATTTTTTTAATAGGTAGGATACGTTTCCGAGGTGGTCCCATTTTAATTTTATCGAGATCTGATTAGTATCACCAGAGATATGGAGATAAATACCTCAAACATAGGAGAATGTACTAGTTTTAGTAGAAGAGTCCCAAGAAGATTATACACAATGGAGGTTGCTATTGCGTATATGATATTCTTACGGTAACTGTGAGCGAGATAGAAATAAAGGTGGGGATAATTTTTTTTTATATCTTATAGGCAAGCGTTTGACCACTGTCTCACCTGTTGCTAAGTGATGATGCGGTCGAAGATAGAGAAGTGGACTAGAATGGGAACTGGCTCTCAAGGATAGCTGCCGGAACACATTAGATGTTTGGCGACAGATTTTCTGACTTGAGGGTGGTAGCTGGCCAGGCGGACACTAGATATGTTCTACCACCATGCGGGGGTTTTGTTTGGTTTTGGTTGGTTTCTTAACGATGTTTTCCTTCACCGGAAGGCCACTGTGAGAAGCGCACATATATTTTTCGATAGAAAAATTCATTGGTGCACGGCGGTTTGAACTCGGTACCACGGCATCAAAGCCGACCGTTCTCCCAATTACGCCACCGGGCCCTCAATAAATAATTATATATTAATAATTATATATAAATATAAATAATTTGTCTTCACAGGAATGTTCTACCGGGCAAAGTCTTGTTAGGGTGAAAACTTTTTTAAACATACCTAATATTTTTTGACATGACATGACATTTGGCGAAGATGGCGGCCATTTCAGTCCCGCGACACTGCATACATAATTAAATAACTCAGAATTATGAACGTACTTTGTACCAATCAACACAGCAAAAAAAAATTATAAGCATAAAACCACATATTATATAATAGTTACTACGTAAATAATTCTTTCCGTTGTTAGGTTGGCTACACAGTGCTTTCATAATTCGGGTATCCACAATATAGGGAAGTGCCTCTTATAACGTAGTAGAGTGATTCAGTACTCTGTTGGCCATATGGCGGCATTTAATGTTAATAATCGCAAATAATACTTTTTAATATTCATTTTGAAATACAACTAGTCCGTGTTATAAAAGTATTTGTACAGTGTATAACGGCCCAGACACGAAATTTAATAGATGCATGTAATTTCATTAAAACTTTTTTTGCACTAAAAAGGGTAAAATAAGTTATTTTTCAAAATAAATAAAACCGACTTCATAACCACAAAAAGGCGCTCAAAAGCGAAAAATAATTTACTTAAAATCATTATAAGCGTTACCCACTTCTCTATTTGAAGTCGGTGCCAGCCAAGCTTATTGGATATTAGATAGACACTATGTATGTAGTAGTAGTAAGTAGGTTAGTAAGTAGGTAGATACATGTAGGTATTATCTATCTACTACCTATTAGACTTGGCTGGCACCGACTTCAAATAGAGAAGTGGGTAACGCTTATAATGATTTTAAGTAAATTATTTTTCGCTTTTGAGTGCCTTTTTGTGGTTATGAAGTCGGTTTTATTTTTTTTGAATAATAACTTATAATGTAGCAGATTTATCAACAATAATGTCGCGGTAATCTCTCAAACGTCAAACTCACAGTTTCAAGAGAGCGGAATTAGTTCCAAAAACCACCACCGCCAAGTTATACTTACTGGGACTGTATATTTTGACTGAAACTGCAAGTCTGAAGCATGATTTTGAAATCTAAGCAGCTGTCATAAGTAGGTACCGCACTTTATCTATTTTTTTATAAAAAGGCACCCGTTATCCGTTTCCGTGACCATACATATTATTGTTGAGTGGAACTTCACGCTCCATGAAATTCAATAGACCGTAACCAAAAGAAAACAATAGAGTGAAACTTTTGGCTTCACTAAATTGAAGTTCAACGAAGCCACCAAATGGACCCAGTTAATGTTGAAGTCGGCTAAGTTTATATAATTTTCAGATCGAAATAAAGTAAAATCAAGGAGCTGGATTGGCTTATGATCTACGAATACATCAATTATTTATCTACACTTTAACACACGTATAACAACTTAAGCCCGCTATTGAACTCTACTAAGTACCTAGTAGTTACTGCAATAAAGAACATTCTATTCTATTCTATTCTAGTAACTAAAAATACTGTATTTTTCGCTAATCGAATCCGCGCCAGTCTAGATGCGGAATATATGAGCTGATTGATTCTGCCACCGCCGTCGACATCTTGCCTCTCAGCAAGTGCCAAACCATAGAAAAGATAATAATACTACGTATAGAACGGACACTCTGCTCCCCCCACCAATTCCGGGCTTCCTCACCTCGCCACCGCTCTGGAGCTGTCGAGGAGCTGCGCTGAGCAAGGACGCCACACGCGTACGACTATAGAACAATTACTACTCACGGAGAGAAGAACATCAACTTCATACATTTATGTTGGGACCAGTAGACACGGGAGGTTCAAATTTACGTAGGTTCTTATTACGTAGGTATATAATAAACACTTAATTATATTAGTATACCTACCTACATATTCGTATTTTAGAATTCATTTTCATAAATGAAACAACGATATATATACTCGTGCGTAAATAACGCTTAATTTGTAAAATATTAAAAAAAACTTTCACGTTTAAACATTTTTATAACACAGCAATTGTGAACTTGATGTAGGTACGTAGTATTTATATTCTCTTTACTTGATGTCGCTCTAACGTGCGAGCAAGACACATGACTTTGTTTCGTACAACTCTGGCTGGCCGCCCAACACAGAATAAAAAATAGTTACTGTGGTGCAGTATGTTCTATGCAAGTCGACTGGACCTGGAGATGATGGTTTACGAAATAGCCACTAATATTTTTAGTGTTAAAAGCTTTTTGGGTAAGTGTACAAAAAATATTCATACGGTCTGTAAGTAGTACGTATGTACGAAGCAACTATTATATAATCTGTGATACGGTGATTACGGGCGACAACCTTAGACATCACGCACACAAATGCACGTATAGAAAAACGACCCGTGTGTAGTGTCTGTGTCGGTGTCACGTCTGTTTCGGTGTCACAGTGTCGGTCGTTAAAACGCTAGTTTGTATGGAGATTTAGCGAGTGTCCGGGGTGTGGCCAAACACTGGTTTCGGCAGTGGTTTTAACTTTGAGAGCTGTTTGAGCAATACTCTACGACATATCAGCGGCGATTATTGTTTACCTATCAGTGAGATTTTTCTTGATCAATAGTTCAAGAATTGCTCAAAATTTGAGACACGTTTATAAGACTATAACACATTTAATTATTGTAAATGGCCGTTAATTTGTAGTGTTTGACGCTTGCCTAGAGGGTACCTGTAGGCATGGAAAGGAAAAACAAGTACATCTCTGTTAGCATTTACGCCACACGCAACTTTAAAATGTTTGGGAATGAATTTCTGGTAGAATGGAAACCGATTTCCTCCTGACAAGTTATTCCCATTAATTTTGAATTTGCGTTTGGCGTGAGTGTTAACAGAAATGTTTTTGTCTAGCGTTCACTGTTCGATTGCGATTTAAAGTCTTGCGGATTTACCTATGTATCGGCGTATGTAATTTGCATTATTTATTCCACACATTACTACTAGTATATAAACCGTGTCGCGTTTTGCTACTTTTCACTACTTCCTTGCTTTCATTTGCGATACAGTTGTTTACTTAGTTTATTAGGAAATATGACGAGTAATTTTGTTTGCGCGTTTGTTTTTGGGGTAAGTTGCTAGTTTTCGTTGTAACTTTGGTCTTGGTATGAATTTCTTGCGAATAGTGATATGTTCTTGTTGTTAAAAACTGATGAAATGAACAGAGATGCAGCTATACGGCTGCATAGCTATGTCTCCTTCATTTTGTTCATTCATATTCATTATGAATTCGGCAATATACCTACCTCTACCTTCTTTCTTTCCAACGTTTTGTTAATGAGGATAAAGTAGACATGCCTAAGTACCCGTATTTCATGTCTTAAAAAAATAAATATAATCAGTCTGTATTTTTTTTTCAGGTTTGCTTTAACATGGTATTAACTTCAGAAAGTATAGGTGAGTCACGTTTGTTATATCGATTTTTTTTTTAATTGGTATATTATATTCATCCGAGTATATGACCCACTGCAGGACTAAGCCCTTCCTTTCCACCTTTCACACATCACAATCTATTGTTTTAAGTGTGCAATAAATGAATTGTGAAGGTACAGTTCAACCACAGAACAGATTATAAGTTTGACCCTCATCTACATCTACCGCGTTGTCTTCTCACGTTCTGTGGAACCCACTCAACGTCAGTGATGTGAGTTTTGAAGCCTATAAGGCTTCATATTGATATTTTATACTTCATATTGATCATTGATAGAGGCTGATTATAAATCAGCCTCTATCAGTCCACTGCTGGGAAAAAGCGTCTTAAAGACACGCCTCAGAGATCGATCTTCAGCTGTTCCGCTTTCAGTCACTGCCCGTTGTTATGAGTGAATCGTCGTTCCATTTTTTCACAGGGCAACCGGGTTTTTAGACCAGTTATCTAGGCACATAGAGAAAGTATTATATATATAGAGAGAACATTAGCGTATGCGAATTAAATAGCTATAGATATATAACCCGACTAAAATGATGAACACGTGATACATGTACCAGCTATAAGATAAAATGAACAACGTAATTTGGTCATACATGACAGCGAGTGAGAGCCAATGGGTATACTAGAACTTGGTGCCAGTGCTGGAGCCAGTTAGTAAAATCGCATACGCAGAGAAGGATAAAAAATTTGTTGTTTATCTCGCTCTCTCATACTAGTGATTGTATATTTTTATCGCATTCCATTTAATACTCCATCCACGTCTAGGCACTAATTCTGAGGTATAGTTTCATCTCCCAATGAATCATGCATCCCTGGTTCGCTGGCAGTCGCCAGGTGCGGACTGCTGATTTCTCGGATACGAGTACTAAGCAGAGCTCCGTAGCTGTCAGAATTTATATTAATTGTTTTTAATGTAATATTATTGTTTATAGGTCAAGATAACAATGAAGTGAGGCCTGTTGGTAGAGCATACTCGCTCACAACATGTGACTACAGATCTCAGGTAATGTATTTAATAATGTTATTGAATGAATTTAAATACATATGTAATAGTCATATAGCTTTTACATAAACAAGAAATAAAACTGGCCAAGTGCGAGTCGCGTCTCTTATCGCACACTTAGGGAGGGTTCCGTACAATACGAAACATAACAGAGTTTCAACCTCATATATTTGATTAATTGATATTACCAAGAATATTTGGTCTTGTAGCGATCTAGAAAGACGGGGCTCGTTTACTAGCGCCATCTATGTCATTTTGCCGAAACTAATTAGATAGATGGCGTTTAAAACACGTTTTTTGTATGGGGACCCCTTTTAATTTTTAACTTTATTTTGTTTTTAGTATTTGCTGTTCTAGCGGCAACAGAAATACACCATCTGTGAAAATTTCAACTGTCTAACTATCACGGCTAATGAGCTATATAGCCTGGTGACAGACGGACAGACAGACAGACAGACAGACGGACAGCGGAGTCTTAGTAATAGGGTCCCGTTTTACCCTTTGGGTACGGAACCCTAAAAAGGTGAAAGATTCATTCATTGTTTTTAGATAAATATCTAACAATCTCATAGAAGACTGATGTAGTGATTTTAAGCTAATGTACTATACATATAGGTTCTATAAGCTGTATATGCCTATCTTAATTCTTAACTGGACGAATCTTATCTTCGGGCGACCAAGATGGATGCAAGATCGCACCGAACATCATATCGAAACCTACCAGGGTCTATTTCTACCCAAGAATCACGTGTAAGGTTAGGTAGGTAAGGTTAGGTTAGATAAAGGTCACCAACCAACTCGAAGCCTTTCATAAATCTCCTTGCCACACCCCGCTTAATATATCACGTAAAAACACATAACACTAAGGGATTTCATGCCACTCAACATCCCTTCAAACAACTGTTGAGTTTATTATGGTGAAAATCACTTGAAGCGTGTTCGTGCATAATCGCGAAAGCGGATGGTCTTGTTGATTTATGTGTTGTCCTTAGTTATTTACGCCCTTCCCTTCGCCCGTCCCCTATTTTTTTGAGATAAATATATTTTGAGGATATAGTAGTTATGGGTCAAACATTATCGTACACTTGCGCATTCTGTAAAAAACTTACTTATCTCCATGATAGTTGAAGAGCCATAGGTATATACGATAACAACATACTTATTGAATGCCGAAGTTCCAGAACGAATAATTACAAGTATAACTTGGATTCTCCGATTATTTTAAAATTGATGATGTATAATGTTGGAAGCGTCGGCACCTTCCGATTTTAGCCTAAATAAACATTTTTCATAAAAAACACATGTTTTTTCACAGATTGGTTATACGTGCATTACATGCAACCGAGCACTCCACTGCTACCCTGGCAATATTGCCATATTAGTAGACTGCTACGGTCCATTCAGATTCTGCCGAGACGGTCGCTGCTCCCGTTTCCAAGGAGATAAATGTGTTACTGATACTAAAGTTACTACTCCCGACCCGACCCTAAATGCTTCGATGCCAGCTAGTGATGTGGCAGCACATGTTGACGCAACTGCAATTACGGAGGCAACTGCCCAAAGCACCGTAACCGTAAATTCAGCGGCATCTACCAACATGGCGACTAGTGATGTGATAGAATCAGCAACGGAAAGTTTGAGTTTACCAATCAATACGAAAGACACTATAACTACGACAAGTCATATGAGTTCAGCAATGTTTAGTAATTTCGTTTAAATAAAATTGATTGTGTATTATAATACTTATAAGACTTTATTGTTTTGTAGTATAACTTTTAATTGCTTCCCTTAGGACTGAACAATATTATACCTACTGCCTCAATCAATTCAAAATACGTAGTCGTTGTAGTAAGTAAGAAATATACTGAGCCAAGGTAATATTATGTGACCCGTGACTGAGCCAGATTTCTTATACGCAGTAAGTACACCGCAAATTTTTTCTAATCTTTTGTCAAGTAGGTACTTACCTACACATATTGCATACTCGTTATAAAAATAATTCATCATTTAAGCACATTTAGTATACTAACGAAGTTTTCCGAGAGCCACAATAGGTGATGGGTATCCTATCCTCATTTGGCTGGGAGACAACGTTTGTCTTCGATCTATATCTATAACTAGCAGCCCGCCCCGGCTTCGCACGGGTAGAACATATGCCTACAAAATTTGCATCAGTTTGTTGCATCGAATATAAAATATGAACATATTTAACAATCATCGTCATATTTCAACCAATTTACACAAAACCTTAACGAATTATGCACCTAAACCTTCCTCATAAACACTCTGGCTATTGGTAAAAACCGCATGATAATCCGTTCAGTAGCTATTGAGATTATTGCGAACAGACAGACAGACGCAGTGATGGACTTTAGTTTTATAATACTTACGTAGTGATATTGGACGGCCCTTTGGCGTAAAGGATAGTTACCCTGATTCTGACCCGACGGTCGTTGGTTCTAATCCTAGCTATATACCTACCAATGAAAGTTTTATGTGCATTCATGAATCATGGGTTTTCGTACAGTGGTAGTGGGATCATTAAATCTACCAAAAAAGAGCTTATCACCAAGTAGAACATCTGCCGCCTTAACCTTACGGCGTTCCCCGACGCAAAAAGTAGAGGTAATATACGCTTAACGTGTGTATCTGTGTGTCTGTCTGTAGCATCTTAGCACCTAACCGGATAACCGATTTTGTTTTTATTATTGATAGTTTATATTGTTGTTATAAAACTATGAGCTTTAATCAACTTTCATAGGTCTGATCAATTCGAAAATCTTCTTCTTCAACGATATTGTAAGAACATGGAAGCAGTGACCTGATGCTGGAACATCTCCTGGACTCTACAGAATACTCAAATCCTCACCAACTTACAGCTCAGATTTTAAATGTCGTGTTAAGAGTCATTGGAATGCTTTTAATGAAAAGATTATACATAGATACACATCGGGTACGATATATACATCGATACAGTCGGGGTGGTTTAAAATATTATATTATTATATATATAGATGAATATTATTTTATACAATAGATCATATTATTATACTATATTGTCTTCAAATTGATTGTGATCGATGGGGATCTACAGCATAGCTAAGCCTATAATAATATTTTCGTAGTAACTATGACCTAATCTGTGGTTTCACTGCGAATATTTTATTAATTTTGCAATGCGTGTATGTGAAATTCGTGATATCTTCTAGAGTTTTCATTTGAATTATATACTGTAAGGGACAATTTTAATCTATAAAATGTGGCCAAGCTAATTAACGTAGTTATTTGGATAAGGATTAATACAATATACTTGAAAATAGCCTTGGAAGTTATGTAATATTTTTTAACAAAAAATTTAAGATTAAAATGGTTACTGTGAGTCAACATTAAGAGATAGACATATGCTGTCGCGGACTTTTTTGTAGGTCTTATTAAGTTGTACAACTCTTCCATAGAAAATATTCTTCTATCTATTTTCAATTGAGTAGCGTTCGTAAGAAACGTGTTTTTTCGACCGTTTTTTTGCCGACTTAGGTTGAATATTAGGTCTCCACAAATGTACTTTTGATTTAAACGGGATAATATATAGCCTATTTTCATTCCGAAAGTCCATTCTATGTATTAGTGAAAGAATTTTTAAAATCGGTTCAGTAGTTTTTGAGCCAAGTCATTACAAACATACAAAAATACAAATGTTCTCTCTTTATAATATTAGTATAGATAAAGGTCTAGTATAACATTTTAGTAAAGACGGAATAAAGGTTTTAGCAAATTTGTTTACATACATTTAAAAGTGATTTTTAGGGTTCCGTACCCAAAGGGTAAAACGGGACCCTATTACTAAGACTCCGCTATCCGTCTGTCTGTCTGTCTATTTGTCCGTCTGTCATCAGGCTGTATCTCATTAACCGTGATAGTTAGACAGTTGGAATTTTCACAGATGGTGTATTTCTGTTTCCGCTAGAACAACAAATACTTAAAACTAAATAAAGTAAAAATTTAAGGGGGTCTCCATACAAAAAACGTGTTTTTTAGTATAACGCCATATAGTCTAGAATGTCTAGTTGTCATCTGGGTGTTAACAACTCCTATGTGTTTGTTAAACTAACAACTTTTCTAATTAGTTTCGGCAAAATGACATAGATGGCGCTAGTAAACGAGCCCCGCCCCGTCTTTCTAGATCGCGGTGTCGAGATTCTCCGTGAACTCGTATACCATACAAAATGTTCTTGGTAATATCAATTAACCAAATATGAGGTAAAAACTCCTTTATGTTTCGTATTGTACTATAGTGCGGAACCCTCACTAAGTATGCGATGCGAATTGCGAGACGCGACTCTGACTCTGACTCGCACTTGGCCAATTTTATTTTAATGTCATACTAGGCGATCCGGCGAACTTTGTACCGCTAGTAAAAATAAACTGTTCAAGTGAGAGTCAGACCCGCACACGCAGGGTTCCGATTGAACAATATTTGCCGGAAAAATACGTTTCTTGTATGGGGACCCCCTTTATTATTTTATTTTATTTTGTTTTTATCGGTTTTTATACACAAAAAGCGCATACCCATGTATGAAAGCGCCCATAAGGACAAACATCAAAATATTTCAATAATGACAAACATTTCTGAACGAACCACCAATGACAAGCTGGGAAAACCATCAAAATTCGTATTTCGTGATAATCCGAGTAATGTGGGTATATTATGTTGTCGATTTAAAACCCTTAATTTAATACGTGCTTCATATCTCCTACCGTACCGAAGGGGCGAACGTCAAATGTTTGACAGGAAAGTAGGTAGAACAGTTTATATGGGAAAATTTAATTGTTGTTTTACTACCTTCTTCGCAATTTTTCCTAATTATCTCACCGTTTAAACTTTCTCTGGACTACGACAAACATTTCAAAAGCAAAATCAGCAAAATCGGCCCAGCCATTCTCGAGTTTTAGCGAGACTAACGAACAGCAAATATTATGTTTCTTTGAAGTGTCTCACACTTTATATTTTTGTAAATTGTTAAACACAATCCAAAATTTCATCGTACCGGCGGGACTCGAACCCGCACCCCCCGGATTACACGTCCAGGTGCTCTGCCAATCCGTGTAATCCGGGGGGTGCGGGTTCGAGTCCCGTCGGTACGATGAAATTTTGGATTGTGTTTAACAATTAACGAACAGCAATTGATTTTTATATATAAAGAAGAAGAAGATAGGCATAGGCTAGCGTTTGACTACTATCTCACCTCAAAGTATCATAAAAAAGGCAGACAGATTCGTGCCGAACACCCGAGTGAACGCAAGTTCAGTAATACTAAATGGTAGAGTAATACGCTTCCGCGCTCAGTTTACTTTGCTGCCGAGCGGCAGCAGGGCCGGACGCTTCCGTACAGTATTACTTCGCAGCGTTGCTTACGTAGTAATCATGCCGTATTGACTATGCCTGACTGAGCGCGGAAACTTATTATACTCAAGAATTTAGTATTACTGACATTGCGGTCACTCGGGTGTTCGGCACGAATCTGTCTGCCTTTTTTATGATAGTCTGAGTATCTCACCTATTGGTAAGTGATGAATCCTTTATTTGATCATTAGACTAAGTACCACTTTTGTAATAACTGGTGAGAGAAAATAAATGACTTGAATTGAATTGATGATGCAGTCGAAGATGGTAGCACGCTAGGCCTAGAATGGGAACTGGGTTTAAGGATAGCTGCCGGAACACATTACCTAAATGTTTGGCGACAGATTGGCTGGTAGTTGGCCAGACGGACACTAGATAGCAGAGGATAGTGTCCTACTAACATACGAGATCGGATTACTTTCACTTACCGCAATGTACAATTTATTTTCTGACAACAGACACCCGATTTCAGTGACCTTAAATACTTTATTGTTTACTAGAACTTCACGCTTTATTAAAATTCTATAGCCCGTAACCGTTCAAAACAAGAAACAATAAAGTGAAACTTTGCCACACACTTTGAAGTCACAAAATGGACCCAGTTACTGTCGAATTACGGCGAAGTTTATTATTTTTAGGTAAGAATAAAATAAGATCGAGGTATTGGTATTAATTAACGAGCAACACGTTTACACGTTACACATTAAACTGTGTAACCTGTGAAGGTTACGCAGTGTATTTTTGTATATTTCATTTTGGCTGGTGTAAGTTACATAATCAAAATACATAAATTATAGCATGTTCCTCCAGTATTACTAAATGTATTAATTATAAATGATATGATACGACAATAAAATGAGACAGAGAAGAGCTGGTTAAACATCTATTCACTAACTACTCTACTTTGTGATGGTTTTGCCAATTCTTTTTTGAACGGTATTGTCTGTTTTGTGCCGGTGTTGAAGCTACAGTGCTTGCGTGAACATATATACATTCATTAATATAATTACGATAGGTTAAAAACTAAAACAACCGACTTCAATGCCCCGCGAGTCAATTTCAGTAGCAAGTTTGAGACGTTTATCTTCATATCTCTGGAGATACTTATCAGATCTCGATGAAATTACAATGGGACCACCTCGGATACGTTTCCGAGGTGGTCCCCTACCGATTACAAAAAGAATCATTTGAATCGGTTTACAATTAACGGAGTAATCGTGTAACATACACACAAGAAAAAAAACATACCGACGAATTGAGAACCTCCTTCTTTTTGGAAGTGGGTTGATAAAAGAAAAGGTTAGAACATATATTATAGCAAACACCCTCTAACATTTTTAATGCTATGTATTATTTCCGTCGTAAAATAATTGAAAACGAATAAACCTTTTTGCGTAAAACTGTTATAGACACAATTTTTTTGAGAGAGGGAATTTATATAGGGCATCTATACAGATACGGAAGATTACCAGATCCCAGGTTTTTAAATACAGGCCTAAGATAACGCCTTTACTTAAAAACACTTTAACTTACATCCTTAATCTATGGTTCAAAACGTTCCAACAAATCAAAACTGGTATATATATACTGGTATGCAGTGAGAGGGATAATTCGTTCAGGTTTTTATATTACCTACTTTAATATACGGATTCTGTCCCAGACTTGTAAGGACAAAAGAAATGTGTGCCCAAGCGTTAGCATGCTATTTGCATTATTTATTTCACAAAATTACAAGTATATAAACCGTGTCGCTTCTTGTTACTTTTCACTACTTCCTTACTTTCATGTGCGGTTCAGTTGTTACTAAGTTAATTTGGAAATAATGATGAGTAATATTATTTTTGGAGTAAGCCCTTTTTTATTTTCGTCTTCACACGATTGTCCTTGGTCGAATTTTTTGCCTAGAGATTGTTTTCATCTATTTCAATGGGTTGTGTAAGAAATTAGTGCCTATGTCCAGCCAAACCATGCTTTATTATATCTCTATAGTCTTTAATTGAAAGTAAAATATACCTCGTCGTGAAAGTAAAATAATGTTAATTATATTATATTTTCAGGCATTCTTAAACATGGTTTTGATTTCAAAAAGTATAGGTAAGTCTACTTCTCCATGTGGTCAATCATTTATCATGCTTGATTTTGATGGTTTTAATTCAGTTTCATTAATTAAATAATGTTGTTTTAGGTCATCACAGTTATATAGAGCGGCCTGTAGGAAGATCATATTCGATCACAACGTGTGACTACAAAACACAGGTAACCAGCAGTCTATGAAGTATTTTGCTTTCAAATTTACTTAATGCATATCATATTAGGTATTCAAAAGTACCATGCTTACCAAATCCGCGACAAAACGCAATTTGTATTTTAATTTTAACCTACGACCCCCGCATGGTGGTAGGACACTATCCAGTGTCCGCCTGGCCAGCTACCACCCTCAATTTAGAAATTTTGTCGACAAACATCTAATGCGTTCCGGGAGCTATCCTTGAGAGCCAGTTCCCTTTCTAGGCGTAGCGTGCTTACCATCTTCGACCGCAGCATCAATTACGCAACAGGTGAGATAGTGGTCAAACGCTAGCCCATATGAAATAAATATAAATGAAATCAATAAATATATAAAATAAAAATAACAATTAAATAAGTAGTAGTAGTAAGGTAGTAAGCTGTAAGATGTAGGTATGTTAAATACTAAATAGATAAAGTACCTAAGTAGAACGTCTAATGGATTGCATTATCGTCATGGTTAACTATCTAACACAGCATTTTTAGTAGCATTATTTAATATATAACAACAGTATGGCTCAATCAAAGTCAAAAGCCAAAGTCAGAAGTCAAAGCATTTTTCAGTATATGAGCAAATTAAAAATCTGCACTTACACACGTCAAATAACACTAAATAGATCATATAAATAATAATTATTCTAAATATAACAAAAAGATAACTTATTGCTTTGAATTTTAAAAAAAACAAAAGTAATGAGCCATTCAGCTTTCATCTAAACGTCGAACGTCACACTTAAAAAAATGTTTATTTCTCCTGGTTAATGCAGAGTTGCCAACCGTACTATTACGTGCACCCGCAATGCATGTTTCAGTACGCCAGACAATTTTTATCAAAAAAAAACATCTCACGGCATTGATAATACCACATTGAGTCTGAATGTGCTGTCTGAAAGTTGGAGACGAGACGCTAGACTACTATAATATTCAGTGAGCACTTGTGCCGACCCGCTTTCTTAATAGCTACTTAGGCAGACGTCATACCGAGTTCTCACCTGTTGGTAAGTGACGATGCGTATATGGTCGAGAATGGTAGCATGCTAGGCCTGGAGCATGGAATGGTAACTTTAGCTTTCAAGGACAGCTATCGGAAAACACTGTTAGATACTTTGTGACAATTGTGACTGATTGTCCAGCTTGGGTCCTACTACCATGCAAGGCGTTATTGGATTAATAGAAGCTTGCCCAACACTTGTATTCTGCCAGTTTAATTTAAGCTGTTTTCCTTCACAGGAGGGCATCCGTGTATGCGCGCGTACCTAAATGTTTCTTTAAACAATCTAATTGATGCCCGATGCGGTTGAACTCACTACCTCTATCTTTATCTAAAACGTCGATCAATCTTCCAAACACGCCACAGAGCTCTCATAGCATAGCAGTTATTATGAATGATTTAAACAATATTTTTTTACAGGTTGGCTATTCATGTGTCTCATGCACTCGAGCACTCCACTGCTACCCAGGCAATGCTGGTCTACTAATAGACTGCTTTGGTATATTCAGATATTGTCGAGGCGGTCGTTGCTCTCGGTTCCAAGGAGAGAAATGTATCGTCGATACCACTCCAAACCCTTCTCTGAACGTTACGTTGGCAACCAGTGACGCAACTGCAAACATAAACGCAACTGTACTAACAGAGGCAACTACACTTACAGCTGCAACTGTAATTACGGAAGAAACAACACTTACGGCGGAAACTGTAAATACGGACGCAACTGCCCAAACCACCGCAACTACAAATTCAGCGGCTACTAGTGTGGTGACTAGTGCTATTACAGAATCAGCAACGGAAAGTTCGAGTTTACCAATCGATCAGAAAGACACTATGAATACTACTACAACTGATGTGAGCTCAACGACTGTTGGTAATGTAGTATGAGAGTAATGTATTGTGTATTATAGGTTCTTATTGTTTTAGGAGTGTTTTTTATTTTTTTTCCTTTTCCCAGAAATGGACTGATGAGGTGATTAGAACAATTGTTTTACTTTAAACTAAGTATGTGCGAGTATGTGGCTACCTGAATTGAAAATACCTAGTCGTTGATTTGTAATTGATCAGTTAATTCCGGCGCTTGCAAGCAAAATACAACTAATTTCTTGAAACACTCTAGTCAAGTATAAATGTCAGTAGAACAAGAAGGCTAAAATAATAATGAACATCACAGTGAGATTTGTCATCTTGATTAGCGCACTATTGACCGAGCGTTCAATTTCACAGCTGCTATTGTTTGTGATGTTTTTAAACCGATTTTAAACAAGGAGGAGGTTCTCAATTCGTTTATTTTTTTTGGCTAAAACTCCGTCATTCATTAACTGACTCGAAATTCGAACATCCGTTTTTTCTTTTGATTAGACTTCCTGTTTTGTCTCCCTCTACTATTCATCCAGATCTGATGAGTTTCTCCAGGGAGATGGAACTTCTAAATCCTATAAAACTTCGTTCTTTCTTATAAATTTTCTGTACATCTACTTGATTTCTAGCAGTCGTGTAAATCAAGATAGTAACTTGAGTAGGTCCCTTTAGGCCCAATCAGCGTTGATTCACCGCACTGGGACCAGCAATTTGATCTTTATAGGTTTGATCGAGAGCTCATTACGGAATTTATAAGACGTAGTTATTTGAATAGGTAGCTAATCAAATCATATAGGTAAATGCACATTTCAGAAATAAATATAATGCGAAAAATATTTTAGTATAAGTATAGTATAGTTCCCATTGTAGCCCTAGCGTGCTACGATCCTGGACCGCATCATCACTTCCCAACAGTTGAGATAGCTATATATAGCTATAGATACGCTAGCTTATTCGACTTAAAAAAGATAGTGCTAGTTTTTTTCATATAAAACATGAAATTTAAAGGTACACTCATAATTTTTGATCCTACCTAACCTACCCATTAAAAACAGAAAGGAAATGCTAATAATTATTATTTTCTTCGACTTTCTTACTAGAGTTATGTAAAAAAAAATCTAGCTTCAATTGGCGGTCTTAGCCCCAAGCAATAGCACAGAATAATGATGGCAATAGGATGATATGACGTTATCGTTATAACTAGATAAACGAAATAATAATATTTATAAACCAGCATTTAGTCCAAACACGACGGGTTTATAATATTTATTTTGAGTTCCTATGGCCTTACGTTTCTATTATCTGATTAGCTTAATAGTACCATAACATATTTTAATTTACATCCGATTAACGTAAGTAGGTACCTATGTAAGATTTCAGAGCAATCAAAAGCCGGGTAGAACATGGTAGAACCTCAAATGTAACTTGCAAGATTTGATTACCCACAGGCACTTTCAAAGAAAACAATAAAATAGTGTCTTCGACTCTTCGCCTTAATAGAGACAATAAGAAAAGTGCCATTGGACACATTCTTACTTTAACAATAATTAGCAATGTAGGTCAAATGAAAATTACTTATTAGTCTTAAGATTGGATTGTAATATCAATGATATGCATTTATTATTTTATCATTTCCTTGTGCTGTAAGATCTTGCTTTTGACCAAAATTCACAATTCTAGGTCAACCGGAAGTACCCTATAGGTTTTGGTTGGACTCTTCTTCTTAAACCAGTACATTCTCCTATGTTTGAGGTATTTATCTGCATATCTCTGGAGATACTAATCAGATCTCGATAAAATTAAAATGGGACCACCTCGGAAACGTACCCTACCTATTAAAAAAAGAATCATTGGAATCCGTTCTCAATTGACGGAGTAATCGCGTAACATACAAACAAAAAAAAAAACATACAGACGAATTGAGAACCTCCTCCTGTTTTGTGAAGTCGGTTTATAAAGAAAAGTGAGTTATCTTTGCAGAATTGCTTTCGAGTTAACTCGTTAAAAATAATTCCCGCTTATTTTACAGGCCGTAAACGTAAATCGCATGCATTGGACGCAAATTGACACTTGAACGTCTCCCTCAGGATTGTAGTAAGAGAGCCTACGACCAAATATCGTGTGTTACATACCCATCTGCTACGATTGATTTAAATTCCTGCCACCACAATTATTTCGATTTTTTTATTGCAATTAGACGAGCACTTGAAGTGCACAAGTGCTCGTCTCTCTTTCTCATTTGATAGTGATGACACGGTCCAAGGAGGTATAGTGGTTGACTGAAATTGAAAGACTACCAACCGACAACCGACATTTGTCATTTGTTTTATATTCAATTGAAAACCAACTAAAGCAACTTTGTACGAAGTACCTATCTTATAAACTAGCTGCAAAAATGAAGGTTTTGTATTCGACCCGTATGAATTATGTCTGTTTGTTTACGAGCATCATGCTTATCGATGTTTTATCTTATAATTTAATTACCTATTTTAAATCCATAACTGCTTTTCAGAAAGGATTTGAGAATTTTCAAGCTATCTCTGACTACTGGTGCCACTGCTATATTTTTACAGTTACTATTTGCTAGAGTCATCCAATGTATTTTTAATTCTCAAAGATATAACTTGTATTGGTCGTTAGCCCTGAGTCCATAATATGCCTTTTAACCTTTTCTCTGAGTCCAGAGTGCATGAAGCTGAAATAAGCTCCACCCATATACTCAAAGCGCATGCGTGTACTCCAATTTTTTACATAAAAGCGCGAGTGACCACCGAACGAGCATCATTCCCGCCAAGCCTTAGACAAAGTAAGAAATAAAAGTTTGAACTTGAGTTTATAAAGTTTTCTAAAGTGAATTGTGGCTGGGATTGAAGTGGACTATCGTAAGTTATTTATTATTATTTCAATTGTTGTTTTGTGAACTTTTTAACAGGCGCTTGCATAAAAAAATATTTAAATTGATTGAGCATTATGATTAAAATGCTGCACAGTTAGACTGTTATATGTAGAAGTTTTTAACTGGCCCATAAAGGTAGGCTACCTATTAAAGATTTTTTATATTTTAATTAATTTTCACTTATTTGTAAAATATATTATTATAAGGAGCGCCGGTATAAGAAATGATATTTCCACTTGATAAAAAGTGATATATATGTCTTTCGACAGAATACCATAAATTATATCACACTTTATATTATATTATTTATGTTATTAATTCCTATAATCCTCTAAAGTTAGCAGTTCGATGCAGATTTAGATTTATATATTTCCATGTTTGAAAAAAAAACTGGGTAAGTGCGAGTCGGACTCGCGCACGAAGGGTTCTGTACCATTATCTATAAAAACGGCAAAACAATCATGTCTGTTGTATGGGAGCTCCCCTTAAATATCTGTTTTATTTTAATTTCATTTTTTTTTAAGTGAATATATAACTACATATTCTGTAAATATTTCAAGTGTCTACCTGTTGCCGTTATCAATATCGAGCAAAATCGAGCAAAAAGTCAAGTTTGTTGTATTGTAACCTTAAATATTTATTTTATTCTGTTTTTTAGTATTTGTTGTTATAGCGGCAACATAAATACATCATGTGTCAAAATTTCAACTGTCTAACTATCACGGTTCATGAGATATAGCCTAGTGACAGACGGACAGTGGAGTCTTAGTTATAGAGTCCCGTTTTACCCTTTGGGTACGGAACCTTAACAATAAACAAAGTCGGAACAACACATGATACATTTCATACATTTCTGGTATACCAATTTAATTTGGCATTAAATAGAATAGAAATATCTTATTTAGTGCCTGTCCGCCAACTCTTCTTCTCAGGAGCGCGTAGAGGTATCAAGTCGATATTTGTATCGAATATAAACATGAGTCTATGGTCTCTTTCAGGTCTCAAAAAATCGAACTTGAAAGTCAACGCGGTCAAAAGATAATATGACCGTTTATGTCGCATATGTTCGTATATTTTGCTATTTCACAAGGGAATCAAAAACTATAGGACACTTCCCGTTGACATAGAATCATGAAATTTGGCAAAAAGCAATGTCCTACAGCACATATAAAAGAAAATATCTGAAAACCGTAAATATGAAGTTTAACTAAAAAAACCTAATTTTCTATTACAAAACTTCATATTTTCGGTAGGTGCAATGACGTGTAGGGATCAAACGGCAAAGTTAAGTTTGTCTTAGCTAGAGCAATAATGCCTACAAGTTTAAACGGAGCCCTCGGCGCGCGAGTCTAACTCGCACTTAGCCGGTTTTATTTTAATTCCGGTTAGAAAAGCTCTTGACCACTATCTCATTTGATGTTAAGAGCGAACGCGGGGTCGACTATTCCATACAAATGTATTCCCCCGTTTCCTCCCTGGAAAATGCTTCTAGAGCAAAATTTGTTTAAATCTAGTTATTTAAAAAAAAATAAACTGGCCAAGTGCAAGTCGGACTCGCACTCGTAGGGTTCCGTAACACAGTAGAGATTCTATAACTTTGATTTTTCGCAACTACAAAATTAACTTTGTTTTTCATAGTGTTTGTATGAAAAACAAAGTTATCTTTGCGGTCGCCATATCTCTAAAACTGCTGACTGTATCTCGTTCAAACCAATTTTTGTTGTTAGTTTTTATTGAGATCTACAGCATATATTTTTTTTAGATTTTTCACTCTTATACTTTAAAAGTTAGAGGGGGGGGGGGGGGGGGGGACACACATTTTACCACTTTAGGTGCGCCTATCTTTCAAATGATTGACTTTGAGAAAAAATGATTTTAGGAACCTCAATGTCATTTTTAAAGACCTATCCATAGACACCCCACACGTATAGGTTTGAAGAAAAAATTTTTTTTTTGTTTCAGTTCTATGTATGGGATGCCCCCCTTAAACTTTTATATTTTTTATTTTTGTATAAAAATCGGAAAGCGGTTCACAGAATACATCTACCTACCAAGTTTCAATTCTGTAGTCCTAACAGTTTCGGAATAAAATGGCTGTGACATACGGACGGACAGACAGACAGACAGACAGACAGACATGACGAATCTATAAGGGTTCCGTTTTTTGCCATTCGGCTACGGAACCCTTAAAAACCGGCTAAGTCGAGTTGGACTCGCCCACCGAGGCTTCCGTATCAACGTTGGTATGTACCAATTAAGCCAGACCTCTAAATTGTATCAGCGTTCATATAACTCAGAGGCCTATCTTAATTGGCGAAACTATGTATATGGGGACACCCTGTAATTTTTTAACTTATTTTTTTTTGATTTTTTCTTTATTTGTGGTGTAAGACTTTGCTTCTTGCCAAATTTCATGATTCTGATCTACGGAAAGTACCCTATAGGTTTTCGACCCGAAACCTATAGGGTACTACCGGTTGACCTAGAACTGTCAATTTTGGTCAAAGGCAAGGTCTTACTTACTTAAGTGAAGGAAAAATTCCGAAAAATAAAAAAATGAAAATTAAGGTACATTTTATTTTATTAAAAAAATTAAGATATTGGCATTTTCCGGCGAACTGGCGTGTCGCGCCATGCCTCCGCCGCGCATCACGCTTTACGTAATTAATTAATTTGCTTGTTTGGCGCCGACTCAAAATTTCTTAGGTATACATACTTACATTCGTTTAAGAACTTAGTTATTATGTTTAGTTAAAAACTCAAAACAATTACAAAAATATATACTTATGTATACTAACAGTAGTTTAAGAACCTAGTTATTAAGGTTAAATAAAAAAGTTTAATTATTTTTTGCTTTTCAGTTTTTTCGGCGGTTTAATTTTTTTGCTAAAAAGTTTTATATTATAATTTTTTGTGGCCGTAATCTACATGTTATAAGCAGGCGTCATTGCTTACTTCTGGCCTAGACAAACGTTATATAGAACATTTATGCTCTGTAATAATAATATAAATAATTTAAGATCACATAAAAAATTAATAAAACCGACTTCCAACGTCACGCTAGTCAATTTCAATACTAAGTTTGAGGTGTTTATCTTCATATCTCTGGAGATACTGAACATATATCGATGAAATATAAGTGGTACCACCTGTACAATATCATCATCATCATAATCAGCCGGTATCAGTCCACAGCTGGACATATGCCTCTCTCAAGACACGCAACTGAGCCCGATTTTCGGCTCTTTGTTTTTTCGAGTGTTTGTTGACAGACATCGATGATAATGATAAAATCATCAAAATTATGATACCTATATTATGATCCATTAATTTATTATTATAATAAAAGATCAATATCAAGAAAAGAATTATCAAAATCAGACTACTCTGTAAAAAGTTATGCGTGGTCATACATAAAAAAAATATATACATACGCGTCGACTTGATAACCTCCTTCGTTTTTTTCGTCGGTTAAGGAATGTAAAAGACGGCCTTATTGCTTAAAAAGCAATTTTTTCTAAACAAATGAATTCGTGTAATTATTATTTTGTCAGAATTATCACGCAACAACTATACTGATATAATATAAGCAAGCATTTCTGATTATAGAAATAACAAAATATTGGGTAATTTTTTTTTCAGAAACTTAAAATCAAGCTTTACCCCGCGTAATAGATTTTGGATCAAAGTTTCTAACTTTGATAATTTGTTTAGTCTTTAGAAAAGTTAAATTGGATTTGTTTTTTAATTTATGGATGCTATCTCGAACTTTGCAAAAAATTTATCACAATGCCGCAAGATGGCAAGACTCAGGTCATACCGAATATAAAATCTGTTCCACTTATTGTTATATACACTATATGGTACACTATATGGTTGGGGAAAGTTTCTTCGCATTTTTTAAGAAATTTCAAAACATTTTTTAATATAGTTTATTTAGATTTAACTAAACTATGTAGGTACCATTTTGTTTGATAACTTTTTGCCATCTTGTAGGTAGGGAGTAGGGACATGATCCCATTGCTATAGAAATTTTGGGGCTTCTGATCAAAAAACCGCGACAAGTAGTTTTGGCAGTCCTCTCGTGATGTTAACCTGACACTGCCTAAAGAATTCTGAAAAGACCGAAACAGATGGAAATCTGAAGGTGCGAGGTCAGGGCTATACGGCGGATGCATTATCATCTCCCAGCCAAACTCTCTTAATTTTTGCTGAGTAAGTAGCTAAAGATGTGTGAGGTCTAGCGTTATCATGATGAAAAACCACACTGTTGATTAATTAAGGCCGCTTTTTCTTAACTTCTTGCTTTAATCTCATCAGTTGTTCATAGTAGAGTTCAGAATCGATGGTCCTGCCTGGTGGTAACAGCTCATAATGAATAATTCCCTTCCAATCCCACCACACACACAGCATCACCTTGTTGCGAGTTAACCCGGGTTTCGCCACAGTCTGTGAAGCCTGACCGGCCTTTGATCACGACCTTTTTCGCACGTTCTAAGTTTTGTGGTCAATTCCCAGTTCTTCAGCTACGTCGTAACTACACTGATATGCCGATCTTGCTCCACTTTTTCAAAAATGGCATCCATTTTATCCGTAATAGGGCGACCAGAGCGAGGTGCATCTTTGACATCAACATTTCCGGATTGAAAACGCAAACAAAATTTGTGCTACTCTCACAGACACTGCACTAGGTCCATAAACATCGCAAATTTTTTTCGCGGCATGCGTTGCATTTTTATTTTTTTTGTAGTAAAATTTAAAAATGTTTCGAATTTCTTCATTAGATTCACTCATCTTCACAGTACGAAAAACAAATGAAAATCACAAATTTTCCTAATTTGAATATGGATTTATCTTCTTTAAAATTTAAACTTTTAATTATATCAAAACCAGCCAGATACAAATAGTATAGCCAAAGAGATTTTATTACAAGTTTATACTTACTATAATGCGAAAAGACTTTTTCCCCAACCTAATATGTATTACCAGGCCTGTCGCACTCCGCGCTGTAGCTATGAAACTACAAGTACCTCCGCGCACCCGCTAGGGTCCAAGTTCAGTCAGTTAAGTGTCACGCGCGCTCTCGATCGGCCGCGCGCCTTACTTGTACCTACCTCAATATTATATTCCTTGCTTCATATAGTAACTGTAAAGAATAACTATGTAAAAAGCAAAGAATGTCACACATAAAATGGTAGCTAGGTATAAATCAGCTGAGTTTCATGTTACAAGGGAAATCACGTAATGATCTTTAGGGAATTTCTATCGACATTACATCTTGCTTTATTTAGTTAGTTCTAAGATAAATAAATAGGGCACCTACTAACGTTTACTTCAATTTTCCTTTTTTTCTTTCTTAATGATTTTGTCGTGTCATACGATAGTCAGATTTTTATAATCGGAGAGTTAATGTAATTAAAGTACTTATAGATCTCAGATCACTGAGATTCACTGATATCTGATAAGTATCTCCAGAGATATGACGATAAACGTCTCAAACTTGCTACTGAAATTGACTCGCGGGGCATGAAAGTCGGTGTTTTAGTTTTTAATCTACTTCACAAAAACGGAGGAGGTTCTCAATTCGACGGTTTTTAAGGTTCAGTACCCAAAGGGTACCAACGGAACCCTATTACTGAGACTCCGCTGTCCGTCTGTCTGTCTGTCTGTCTGTCTGTCTGTCCGTCTGTCACCAAGCTGTATCTCATGAACCGTGATAGTTAGACAGTTGAAATTTTCACAGATGATGTATTTCTGTTGCCGCTATAACAACAAATACTAAAAACAGAATAAAGTTAAAGATAATAGAGGGTCCCCATACAAGAAACGTGTTTCTTTCGGCATTTCACGCCATCTATGAACGCTTAGTTAGGTAAACGTCCCATAGATGGCGTTATATTGAAATGTCGATTCCTAACACCTTTGTTAGACGTTACAAGGCGTTATAAGAAACGAAATGTTTATTAATTATTATTTTTTGCTGGCGAATAATGATAGTGGTATTTTTTGCTCGATCTTATAAAATACTGTAGTGTGGTACGAAACCCTACGAGTGCGAGTCCGACTTGCACTTGGCCGGTTTATTTAAATGTTTGTGACCTCAGAACTCTGTCAGATCTTAACCGATTTGAAATTGAAAATTCTTTTTTAGGGTTCCGTAGTCCTGATAAGGAACCCTTATATTTTCGTCATGTCTGTCTGTCTGTGTGTCTGTCTGTCTGTCCAAGGTTTTGCTAGGAGACCGTTAGTACTAGAAAGCTGAAATTGTGTAGGTATGTGTGTATATCAATAACGCCGACAAAATGGTGAAATAAAATATTGGCATTTTTTTTTAATTTTTTTTTTTTTTTTGATATTCAACTATTACAAAATAAAGTTTTCCTAGAATGAATAAAATGCATAATTATTTTTGGTCGAAAAAGTGAGTCGGTAGTAACATTATAATAGTGTAGGAGTACACTATTATAATGTTACAAGTCAAACAACCTACGATTCTAGCCAAGTGATACTATTGTCGCGTTATTTAACTTACGCAATCTAAAACTTTACTCAATTTTAATTGAACGTCACGTATTTTAGTTTAACTGTAGTACTTTTATCCTACCTCGACATTAAACATTAATGTAGTACTTATTATCAGTAATGTACTCATTACATTGTTCTACGAGTATTCTTCTACCAATTAAAGGCTTACAAGTTTTCTCATAACATTCAACCCTATAGTAAAGGCCGCGAGTTGACCGAGTTATTCAGACTCTCGCTGTGCGGACTTACGGTGCATTTTACTGTGCGCAACACGCGTTCATAGTTACTATTAGTTGATACTGTGGCGCAAATTCAAGGTCGCACCCGAGGCGTGAAGCGCATTTTGAACGTTACTAGCGTTGTAACTAGGTTTAATCTCGCATTTTTGCTCTCAGGGAGTGCAACTTTTGTACTTGTACTATTCATTATTCTGTGGTAATACTAGAAGTGCCCCACGGCTTGGCCCGCGTTAAAAACTCTTTTTATTTACTTCAAAACTTTTCTTTTGTAAAAAACGATTCTATCATTAAAGACATCAAATATGAATCCGAAAAGACCATCTTATCTTGTTTCTCCATACAAACTTTGAACCCCCATTACATCCCCTTAATCCCCTCTGTCAGCCAGTCAGCCAGTCAGTCAGGACAATGATTCTTATAGTATTAGATGTATAATAAACCGGCTATATGTAGGTATAATAAACCGGCCAAGTGCGTGTCGGTAGTCCATGCGTGGAACTTACCACGCGTGGCCTGCCACGGATTACCATAGGGTTTCATAATTGTTCGTTATATTATGCGTACTTAAACATTTACCATTCAGTCAACAATGATTACTTGTTAACAAGTTAAGTAAAGCATACCTAGCTGTAATAGTTTTCCTTAACCCTATACACATATCTATCAAAAAACAACAATAAAGGTGGCACGGAGAGGGAACACTTACTTAACTCTAACAAAAATAAGTACTTTCGAGCTTAATATTTGGTAAACGGATCCCTGCATCGAATAAGACTTAAGGGTTGATTTAAAAACTTCAAAACAATTGAATCATTAAAAAAAAAAACAAAAATCCTTCGGCGTGAAAAATGAGTGTTGGTTGTTTTATAGCATTTTCAACCGACTTCCAAAAACAAGCAGGTTCTCAATTCGTCTGTATGTTTTCTTGTGTGTATGTTACGCGATTACTCCGTCAATTGTGAACCGATTTAAATGATTATTTTTATTCGATAGGGTACGTTTCCGAGGTGGTTCCATTGTAATTTTATCGAGATTTGATAAGTATCTCCAGAGATATGACGATAAACGTCTTAAACTTGCTACTGAAATTTACTCGCGGGGTATGAAAGTCGGTTGTTTTGAAATGAAATGAAAAACGATTTGAAACATAATTAGGGCGCCGAAATTGCCGGTGGAAATAGTCATTTCTGATGTACTACAGTGTCCTTACGATGCTCCGGAGTACTTTATTTTGAACTCTTTGCATATGTACGATCTTTGTTTTGTTTGGTGCAGCCAAACTACAACAAGATTACAGATTACAAAAAATCGGAAGATTGTTCACGAGCAAAAATCATTTTTTATTAAAATCACAAATAAATAATAAATATCATCAAATCATAAATCACCTTGTTTTTTATTTTCTGAAATTGTCGTTATAACTGCGCTAAGAATTGTCCGTCAAAGGAATATTGTTGGAGCTTATTTGAGAAAGACAATGGCGCTCGCTCCTCTTGTGTAGCAAATATTATGTTCCGTGTCGTCAATGAAGCGTGATAAATTCCTTCATTGCATTCATGCAGCTTTATGTGTATTTTTTATTCATTTCAATACAACAGGTATTGTCTGGAAGAGATAGCTTTTAGCGATAAGACTACCATTTGTACTAGTTTGCAAGTGTTTCTTTTATTGTTAGTTAAATGGTTGCAATTTATGTTATGGTGTGCAAATAAAGAGTTATTGTATTGTATTGTATAAAGGTATCATTAATATTAAAAATGGGATGAATAAAAATATATACGGCCGAATTGAGAAACCTCCTTTTTTGAAGTCGCTTAAAAATGGCCAGTGGTGGATGAAGTCTTGGGGTGCCACTGTAATAAAAAAAATTAAACACAAAATATGAGAAGTGATCTCTAAATCTTCATTTAAAGTGGTGTGTAAAATAAATTTTTATCCTTTTCAATGAACAAAGAAGAATAAAATGTCTCCTTCTATTTTAAAAATCTTATTACTACTCGTATATCTCTGCTTATTTCATTGTCATGTTCCTTGGTAAATCGATATCTATATTTAACCGGAGCAGGTGCTTAGAACATCTTTTGTGCAATGGTAAGCTACTTGTCTAACACAATACAGGATTTTATACAGGTTTTATATTTTATTTTCACTAACTTTACAAAAGGATGAGGTGGGTGGTAACTAAAAAAATACACGTAAGCCTATCCCAGGTACTGAAGTATATGTGTAGGTACGTATTTTTAAGGTTTCGTACCCAAAGGGCACCAACGGCAGGCCTGTATCTTCTTTTATCAATTTACATAAATCTTAAGACCTTTTAAAATTTAGACAGTCTATAACGTATTACTTTAGATGCTATGACAATAATTGATAAAAACAAAATAAAGTTTCAAATTTGAGGTACTACACAAAAAACATTTTTTTGGCGTTTTTTATTCGATCTTATAAGTTTTAGAATGGGAACTGGCTGTCATGGACATTATCTAGTGCTCGCCTGGCTGGGTGGTATCTATCTCTATGTATGTCCTACCAACATGCACAGGCCTTTACTAGATTGATATAAGCTTGCCCAACTCCTGTATCCTGCCAACTTACTGCCAGGGCTAAGATTTCTTCCATCACTGGAAATTTACACAATTCACAATACCCACATAATTGGCAATCTCCAGAGATATGCAGCGTAACACTTTTTTCAAACGGTTGTTGTGGGCCATCCAAACAAACCACCATTGTTAACCTTTTAGGAATCATGCGTAGGATTAATAAACCTACGCACGCGAGTGAGTGATATTTGATCCCCAATTCTATTAACTTCTACGGACGCAGTTGAGTGATATTGATGCCTTTTTCTATGGGATAGGAGAAATATAACTTCGACATTAGGATTTTCGCTTGGTGTTTTATTATCATTGAAGAAGTACCGATAATATTCTTTATCACGAGTTAAATTACGGATCTACGTATAGGTCGTAGCAGTGTAGGTGTGTAGAAGGTCCGTAGATCAGCTACGTCGTAGACCAAAATGAATTTTACTAGACGGATACATGTTTACAAGGATATAAAAGTACAAAAATGTATACAATAAATATTCGTATTAGATATGTGTTGCTTTTTATGAGTATATAATATTTTAAAATCATCTACCTTTTATTACAACGGCGACCATAAATTATTTGAAAAAAAAATTATACCGATTTCATAACGACAAACAGGCACTCAAATGTAAGGGATGGGAGGGATGTAAGGGAGCACAAATACGACCTCGGTGCTCCCAGCCAACCTCACCTGCCCGTGGTGCATCCTGCTGACCAACAGACGGGGCTCTGGCGACCGGCAAATGGCGGTATAACCATTCATATCTATGGCGTAGCTAAATTCTACAGGCCGGTGACGGGCAGCAGCGTCACCGGTGCGAGAAGCTACGTCCTGCGATCGCCAACACGCCTGCCCAGCGTGGCGATTAGGGCATATCCCTCCCAAGGGATGCAAAAAAGTATGGAAAAATTATGGAAGGACACCTAAAGCCAAGGCCCCCAGTTCCCGGCCGCCCTGCTATTCCTGACCACGGCGGCGGTCACGGTAACGGCAGGGCAGGGGGTGCTAAGAATCCCCGGGCTACGGTAGGCCGCCAGAAAAAACTGACCCTCGCAACCTATAATGGACGCACGATTCGGCTGGACGATCATCTGGCGCAGCTGGAGGAGGAGCTGAAACACATAAGATGGCACATACTGGGGCTATGTGAAGTCCGAAGACAGGGAGAGGACACCATAACCTTAGAATCGGGCCATCTTATGTACTACAGAGAAGGAGATCAGCCATCCCAAGGCGGCGTCGGGTTTCTGGTCAACAAGGTTCTCAGTGACAACGTTGTAGAAATCTCCAGTGTGTCGACCAGGGTAGCGTACCTCATAATTAAGTTAACCAAGAGGTACAGCCTCAAGGTTATCCAGGTCTACGCACCGACCTCGACACACTTGGATGATGAGGTGGAGAGCATGTATGAAGATATCTCCAGAGCTTTACACACCACCTCCAAGGCTCACTACAACGTTGTCATGGGAGACTTTAACGCCAAAGTGGGAGTACAAACTTGCGGCGAATCGTCTATAGGACCACACGGATTTGGGAGTAGGAATCACAGGGGACAAATGCTCGTCAATTTCCTCGAGAGGGAGGGGCTTTTCTTGATGAACTCGTTCTTCAAGAAACAGCCCCAAAGGAAATGGACGTGGCAAAGCCCCGACTTTGTGACTAAAAACGAGATTGACTTCATCATTACGGACAAACGGCGCATATTCAGAGACGTCTCAGTGATCACTAGGTTTAATACTGGAAGTGATCACCGACTGGTACGAGGCACTCTGGATATCGACTTTAAAGCCGAGAGATTCCGATTGATGAAGTCTACGCTCCGTCCGAACCTACTCCAAACCGTTGTTGGGTCTGAAACATTCCAATTAAAATTGGAAAATCGATTCGCTGCCTTGGAAACCACAGATGACGTAGACCAGAAACTCGAAGAAGTGGTGGAAATCCTCAGGGATGAAGGGACGAAGTTTTGCGAGAGCAAGCGTACGGGCAAAAAGTCCAAACTCTCGGCAGAAACACTTCGGCTAATGGAAGAGAGACGAACAGACCCTTTGTCAGCTTTGTCAACTAACCTGGTGCGCAACAAATCCATAAAGAAGCTGGTACGACGCGACCTCCGATCCTCTAACACGCTCTTGATTAAAGAATCAATTGAGCAGAATCGGGGGTCGAAAGTGTTCGTCCAGCCTCTGGGTAGAAGCCACCTCACAAAGCTGACAACGTCAACGGGGAACGTCGTCGCATCCAAGCCGGAGATTCTGTTGGAAGTCGAAGACTTCTACGGCAAGCTCTACGCATCGCATGCTTCAAGGCCCGAACCCGATACTGAGGATTCTAGAGCCACCTTAACCCGCCACTTCACAGAAGATCTGCCCGAAATTAGCCGAGACGAAATCGTGATGGCCCTTAAACAACTCAAAAATGGAAAAGCCCCAGGAGAAGACGGAATCACAACGGAGCTTTTAAAAGCCGGAGGAGCTCCAGCAGTTCAACATCTTCAGCAGCTATTTAATTCCGTTCTTTTTACTGGGAGAACTCCACAGGCATGGAACAGAAGCATGGTGGTTTTGTTTTTCAAAAAAGGAGACAAAACCTTATTGAAAAACTATCGCCCAATTTCGCTTCTGAGCCATGTCTACAAGCTGTTTTCAAGGGTCATCACGAACCGTCTTGCGCGAAGACTCGAAGAGTTTCAACCTCCGGAACAGGCCGGGTTTCGAAGCGGTTACGGCACCATAGACCACATCCACACGGTGCGGCAGATTGTACAGAAGACCGAAGAGTACAATCGGCCCCTGTGCTTAGCATTTGTGGACTATGAGAAGGCCTTTGACTCAATCGAAACCTGGTCTGTTCTCGAGTCCTTGCAGCGTTGCCAAGTCGACTGGCGATATATCGAAGTGATGAGATGTCTATATAATGCCGCAACGATGACTGTACAAGTACAGAACCAGCGAAATAAACATGTCCACCTGCGTCGAGGAGTGAGACAGGGGGACGTCATATCCCCGAAACTGTTCACTAACACTGATCGCGCCAAAATAATTCAATGTAACTTCGATAACTAATGAACTGTAAAATATATGGTACGTACAAACAAAAGCGGTGAGGAGGGAAAGAAGGGAAACATGTAGCAAGTACCTTGAGCAGCGGAGCCGGCACACACGTGGGCGTCCAGAACACCAAGCACTAGGGCTTCTCCCAGAGTCCCAGAGTCCTCACTAAAACACTGAGGATGCACTCGCGAACAACGCGATCACAAGAATATTGTACAAGGCCGCAATGGCACGGGGAAACACAGAAGGAAACACTTCCGGGCGGCGCGGTTGTCATAAATCGACGAGTCCGTGTCGTAGTTGAACCGGAACTAAAGCTAGCGAAAACTGATTGACAGCTCGCCTCTTCTTTCTTCTTACGACAGGTGGCGTGCGGCGCGGGCGCATTTTAGTAATGCATACATGTTTATACAGGTATAATATAGGAAAGGGTGAAAGGATTGTACCATTGAATATTAAATTAATTTATCTTAATACTTTGGCGTCAACATCCACCCGCCCTTAATGGGTCACCTTTAATAGACTATCATAAGGTGAGAGATAAGAATATACTATGACTCTTGGATAAAGCGCTCAATGCGCGCGGTTAGATATATGAATAAACCATAGTCACGGCGAAGCGGGGATATATATATATATATATAGGTTTATAGTAATGCGAAACGATATAAAATATTACGAGCTAATTATGCGGTATTTCTATAAATTAATTAATTGCTATTTAATTTACTGCTTTGGGAGAGGACATAGACGAACGACCGGGCGAAGATACGTTCCCTTGGCGGTTCTCACGGTAGCAACGCGCACGATGCCGTCTTTAGAGGGATGGACCTCGTCAACAATCGCTTGCGGCCAGGCTAAGGTTGGAGTATTGTCGTTCATTATAACAACGACAGTCCCGGGAGTAATAGGAGTGGAAGGCGTGTTCCACTTCTGCCTAACCTGCAAACGGTGCAGATATTTCATCCTCCAGCGATCCCAAAACGACTGAACTAATTTGTCCAGTAGCGAGTGCCTGTGAAGTAAATTAAAATCATCAGCAGTCACTGCAGTAGTGCTGCGGCGGGGCAATAACTTCACAAACTTACACACGTACGCAGTTATACGAAGAAGTTTACTCCACGGGGAGATGCGGAGCGCGAGTGCGTATAAAGCGCAATGCTTTACAGGCTTGCACACAGTGTGCGTTAAAACCTTTTGTTCAGGTATGTCTGTAATAGACTGCCCGTCCAGGATCTTCAGAAGCCACTGAGACGGATCGAGTGAAGCCCATGGAGGCCCGTGGAGCCACAATGGGTGCGAAATTAATTTTTGGGGCAAAAACCCACGACTTAAAATGTCAGCAGGATTTTCAATACCCGCTACGTGGTAAAAGTTGTCAGCCGGAATATTATCCGTGATCTGAACAACGCGGTTTGCAACAAATGTTTGCCACCTGTGTAGCAAACTCTTTATCCAATATAGAGCGACTTTAGAGTCGATAAATGCGTAAGTCTTGATTGGGATGTGACGCGAATAATTATCAAGAACTGTGCGAAGCAGCTTTGCTAACAGTACCGCTCCACAGAATTCCAAGCGAGCGATCGACAGCGGCTTAGTAGGAACGACCTTAGTCTTCGTGCAGACCAGCTGGATTGTGTTACCAGTGGCTCTTCTGAAATGCAAATATACGCACGCTCCGTAAGCGAGTTCGCTCGCATCGGAGAAGACTAAGAGTGTGACGTCACAGTCTTTGGTCACGCCCACGTGACGCGGGATGCGTAAATTATTTAAGGCCGGTAGTTCGACGCAAAACTGCTTCCACATCTTAGTGATGTGGAGCGGCGGTGTATCGTCCCAATCAAGGTTAAGCTGCCAAAGTTGTTTTATTAACAACTTGGCATACACGACTGTGGGAGCAGCGAAGCCCATTATGTCCCACAGACGGGCGACGGTTGATAATATGGAGCGCTTGGTGCACGTCACATCCTCGGAAACAGAAATTTTGAAATAAAAGGCGTCATTATCTGTGGACCAATGCAGGCCCAATATTTTGTGCTGCACGGTCTTGTCAAACTCCACCTCAGTGGGGAGTTTGTGCGAGTCGGGAAGGTTATTCAAGACTTGTCGACAGTTGCTATTCCACTTAACAAGATCCCACTGTGCACCTTTGAATAAATCAATCAGCTGTTGCGCCGCGGAGGTGGCTTCTTGTTCTCCGGGAAGCGAGAAGGCAACGTCATCCATATACAACGAAGTAGATGCAATACTACTCGCAAGCGGATATTTCGCGCCGTCATCATCAATGAGCTGTCGAACCGTGCGCAGTGCATGATACGGACTCGATGATAAACCGAAACACACGCGATTGAATTGATACAAAGTGAGAGGGTCTTGTGGTCGGAAGCGGTATAAGAAGCACTGATAACGACGATCAGCTTCGCGTACGATAATTTGTAAGAACTGCTGGCGGCAGTCCGCAGTCATAGCGACTGCGTACAGGCGGAAATTTAAGATGATTTGAAACAAATCGCCTTGCAAGTTCGGCCCTGTGTGAAGTATTTCATTCAGGGAACGCCCGGCGCCACCACTAGTGTGGCGCCAGTTGTCTAACACCAGGCGGACTCTCGTCGAGGCGTTTTGATCCTCCTTCACGACGGGGTGATGAGGTAAAACAAAGATCGGAGCGAGGTCTTGAGTATTGTGCGGAGGTGCGGGGGAGATATAATCTTTCGCGAGATAATCTTTGATGACGTCGTCATATGCCGTCCGTAATGAAGACGAGGCTTCAAGCTTTCGTTCAAGACATATAAAGCGTTTGCGTGCGATTTCCATAGAATTTCCGAGAGTATATACATCCTCATTAAATGGCAGGCCAACAATGTATCTACCACTAACGGGATCGCGGGTTGTCGTATTTTTATAAAAGTTATCACATTCAACATGAGTGGGATGTTGAATGGGCGGTGAGAGGGGAAGTTCCTCGAGCTCCCAAAATCGCCTGACTAATGAGTCAATAGCGGTAGGTTCCTGAACATGGCAGCATGTCAAGACCTGGTGAGTAAGTGCGGGTATGGTGGGTGCGGAACCCATTATGACGTACCCTAATACCGTGCGTAAAGCAGCGGGCGCCGACGAGTCTCGGGAAGCGTGTACTACGTCGGGGAGAAGCAGATGTGGGAAGAGAGAAGCGCCGATTAATGCATCAATTTTATTCGGTACTCCGAAGCTCTCATCTGCAAGCGGTATTTCGCTTAAGTGTGATAGGACAGACGTATCTACCACAGCGGTCGGCAATAAGTCGGTAATTTGATCAACAACAAGCGATGTGATATTAAATTTAATGTTGTTGTCATAACGCGAACAAAACTTTAAATTAATCGTGTTAGTTTCGACGGTTTTTTCAACTCCACCGAACCCCTTAACAATAGTACGTTCGGCGTCTTGAATCTGAATACCTAATCGATCACAGCACTCTTTCGTAATGAAGTGACTTTGTGAAGCGGAATCTAACAACGCGCGGATAATATGTCGGTCGCCGTTAATATCGTAAGCGACGACTTGAGCGGTTGATAACAAAATAGTTGATGGTTTATTATTTAAAGACGCATTGAACGGCGATAAGCGAGATGAGCTATCCGTAGATATACTCGTATTATATGTAGCACACAACGCAATGTCCGAGCGCGCGCTCGAACCCGGTTGTGGCTGCGCGGCGACAGGCGCAGGCGCTGAGCCGGCCTGGAGAGATGAAGCGGCCGGCAGCGGAGCGCTAGCTGTACGCGCGGCGGCGGTTGCGGCCAAGGGGACCGCGGGGCTTAACATCTCGACACGCTTAAAGTGTAGCAACGTGTGGTGTTTGAGTTTACATACGCGGCAATTCGAATCAGACGAGCAATTAGAAACTCGGTGCTGTAAACTTAGGCAGTTCACACACGCATTTTTATCTTTCACACATTTAAAGCGTTCGTGCGGAATCATTTTATTAAAGTCAGCACATTTAAATAAATGCTGATGCGTTATATTTGTGCAAAGACATTTGCTCGCGGGGTCAACCGTTGTACTAACGTAAGTTTGATACTTCGGCGGCGAAGGGTTGTTTACCTTATTATTAGTGCGTCGAGTATTATTAGGTCGAGTGCACAATGCCTGACTTGCTGCGCCTGAGCTGGTGTTAGTGCGTTCCAAAACCTTCGCGCGGGTTGTAATAAAATCGACAAAGTCGTCGAAAGTAGGTATTTTAGAACTACAACTCAACTCGAAAGCACGAACAGTGTCAAAATCTATCTTCTTGAGCGCAATATGAAGTATTATTAAGTCAGTTAGATTGTCTAACTTAAGATTCTTTAAAGCGAGCACTGCACTTATAAAGCTATCTGTAAATGAATCAAAGTCCGTAGCAGTAGCAGTTTGCATGGGTTTGAACTCAAACATTTGATTTAAATACGCGGAAGCGAGCATTCGCTTATCTTCATACTTATCAATTAACGCTTGTAATAACAAATTATAATTATCAGCGCATGGAGCTATACCTGCACATACATTACTCGCCTTGCCCGAAAGTTTGCCTAACAAATAGTATAACTTTTCGGCATCACTGAGGGATGGATTATCATGTACAGTGGACTTAAAACTGGCATAAAATAATGGCCACGAGCGAATGTCACCCGAAAAGTCCATCAACTGAATGGGCGGCAGTGTAGGCCTAGCCTTACGCGGTGCGGTGATATCACGCGAATCCTGCGACGCACGCGGTTGCGAATATTGTGATCGTAATTGATTGATTCGACTGTATAATGACTCAAATGCAACGAGGCTTTTATAGTCGGGTTTGTCGACAGGATTTGCTGATAACAAGCGGGAATTATATTCATCGAGAATCTGTTCAAACTTATCACGCAATGAATCTATATGTGATGACTCGGCAAGGAAACGTTCTCTTGCTGCGGGGTTTGAATGAACTTCCGAAGATATGTCGTAAATATTTTGCACTATCTCAAAAATAGCTTCGCGTTTAGCTTGCAATATAGTTAATCGCGAATCCTGAGCGCAATCATCAAAGCCATCGCTATCAGCAGCGTCAGCTGCTGATGCACTAGGTTTTTTGAGAGGCATGATTTACCGTTAGCTAAGTCAAGTCAAATACACACGGCAAAATACGGAAGGTTATTTTCACGCGATCGATGTAGGGCGATGCGCGTGCGCGTGACCTTCGCTACGCGGTCGGCTTATACCGAACGATAAAATGGACAAGCGTGCCCGCCGGCGTAGGTATGAATAAGCGGTGTATTTAAAATGAGTGAGGGTAGGTATATGTGAATCGTAATATCGATTTTAACGTTTAATTATAGGTTTAAATGATTAAACTACGTAGATAATTATATATGTATGATGTATCTAGGCGGGGAAACACGTAACTTAAAGTTACGGGCGAGGATTGGGAATATTTTCGTGAAGAAAAGTAGATGACGCAATTTCTTCGATTTTAACCTATCTACGCGAAAATAATTACAATGATATTCGCAATGAATATGCTGTAACGATTCACTTATTAGGGCCTATTTAAGTATCCTGATAAGGGCGGGGAACGTATCCAGGCTTTGAAGGACCACCTATGATCGCGCCAAAATAATTCAATGTAACTTCGATAACTAATGAACTGTAAAATATATGGTACGTACAAACAAAAGCGGTGAGGAGGGAAAGAAGGGAAACATGTAGCAAGTACCTTGAGCAGCGGAGCCGGCACACACGTGGGCGTCCAGAACACCAAGCACTAGGGCTTCTCCCAGAGTCCCAGAGTCCTCACTAAAACACTGAGGATGCACTCGCGAACAACGCGATCACAAGAATATTGTACAAGGCCGCAATGGCACGGGGAAACACAGAAGGAAACACTTCCGGGCGGCGCGGTTGTCATAAATCGACGAGTCCGTGTCGTAGTTGAACCGGAACTAAAGCTAGCGAAAACTGATTGACAGCTCGCCTCTTCTTTCTTCTTACGACAGGTGGCGTGCGGCGCGGGCGCATTTTAGTAATGCATACATGTTTATACAGGTATAATATAGGAAAGGGTGAAAGGATTGTACCATTGAATATTAAATTAATTTATCTTAATACTTTGGCGTCAACAAACACCTTGGAGGATATGTTTAAGACGCTGGACTGGAAAGATCGTGGCATTAACATCAACGGCAGGTACATCTCTCACTTACGATTCGCAGATGACATCGTCATTATGGCAGAGACGCTGCAGGACCTACAAAGGATGTTGAATGGCCTAGCTGATTCTTCTCGTAGCATCGGTCTCCGGATGAATTTGGACAAAACCAAAGTCATGTACAACGAGCACGTTGTTCCGGAACCGATTGCCGTAGATGGAATCCCACTCGAAGTTGTCACTAAGTATGTTTACCTAGGGCAAACGCTCCAACTAGGCAAACATAACTTCGAGAAGGAAATCCAGAGAAGAATTCAGCTGGGCTGGGCAGCATTCGGAAAACTCCGTCGAGTCTTCTCGTCGCCGATACCACAGTGTCTAAAGACAAAAGTCTTTAACCAGTGCGTCCTACCTGTGATGACATACGGAGCCGAGTCGTGGACACTCACAGTCCGACTGGTCCACCAGTTTAAAGTCGCTCAGCGAGCTATGGAGAGAGCTATGCTCGGTATTTCTCTGCGGGATCGAATCCGGAACGAAGTAATTCGCCAGAGAACTAAAGTTATCGACATAGCTCAACGGATTAGCAAGCTGAAGTGGCAGTGGGCTGGTCATATCTGCCGCAGGACTGATAACCGTTGGGGCAGACATGTCCTAGAGTGGAGACCGCGAATCGGCAAACGTAGCGTAGGACGTCCTGTGACCAGGTGGAGCGACGACATACGCAAAGCGGTGGGCAGTGACTGGAAGAGAAGAGCCGAAGATCGGGCTCAGTGGCGCATCTTGGGAGAGGCCTATGTCCAGCAGTGGACTGATACAGGCTGATGATGATGATGATGAAACAGGCACTCAAAAGCGAAAAATAAATGAATATAATTATTATATGCGCTACCCACTCATATATTAGAAGTCGGTGCCAGCCAAGTCTAATGTGTAATAGATAGGTACTACCCACAAGTATCTACCTATTTACTACATACATAGTATATAATATAGTAATATATATACATATATGAAGACTGTTAATTAGACTGTTAAGAAGTTGTAAATTACCAAAATATCTATTCGTAAGAACTTGTAATTGGCTCCGGTAAATCATTGTTCATTAAAAGCTCACGATTCTCCTAAAGTAATTAAATAAATATGTGAATGATAGAATTAGTCCAAAAAGTTATGTAATATTGAGCGATTCCGTAAAACTTGAAGTAATTTGCTTCCAAATTCATCATACGCACTGCCGAAGAATGGAATTCCTGTAGGGCTATTCTGTAAGCTATCTCGGAAGCGAAATCCGCGGTGAGATTTGAATTTAGTATTACGAAATTCGAATCTCACCGCGGATTCCGCTGTCGAGAATAGCCTAGCTGGCCTGTATATGTGATACCCGATAAGTATAATCTAAAGGTCTGTGAATAGGTTTTTTTTCAAAAAAGAGTCACCATCGGGCGAGATAGTAGTCTTACTTAGGTAGTACTGCCTTACTTAAAAAATATCGCAAATTTTGTGAGTAGAGAACCTTTCATTCCAATAAGGCCGAAAATAGACATGACAGACCATGAAAGTACCACTAAGCATCGCGCGTAGATTTGGCTAAAGTTCACGATAGCCTTTTCATTTCCTCCAGCCTCTTTCACGCTAAGCCTTTTCCTTTTATGGGAGTTTCTTTGAACATTATGTCTGGAAAAGCTGTTTGCAATTGCTTTTAATGCGAGTAACGTATTAAAATAAATTGCGTGTTTTGTTTGTTCGCTTTGAGTTCTAAACGTCGCTGATAAAATGTTCAACCCGCTATCTTGAAATTTAATATGCCTATACAGAGGTTTCATTTGAATAAAAGTTTATAATCATGTCCACAATATTTTTTTTATAAAGAATTTGTATAGGACAGTGCTGGGCTGCTGATCTGCGGTGAGCGTGAAGCCATTTTAAAAATTCAACCTCATTCTGAACTTTAATTTAACCTAATTCTGAGCTAAGATAAATTAGCACTTGAACATCGTTTCATGAGCAATCTGATCAATCAGAAGTAATCATAAGAGTAAATTACCTGTATTGATTTATATCTATATCTTTCCTTATATGACTAAACATATTATGGACGTTATTTAATAAAATTGAAATGTGTTTGTTAATTGTTAAACACAATCCAACATTTCATCGTACCGACGGGACTTGAACCCGCACCCCCCGGATTACACGTCCAGGTGCTCTGCCAATTAAGCCACGGTTCGATCCATCAATACGACGAAATTAGTGGATTGCATTTGTTAACCCAATTATGCATTGGTGGCGCCATCTATGACTACTTATTACGTAAGTTAATCATTCGGAAGAAATCATTACAGTTTTCAAATCCGACGAGAGATGTTGCACTACGTGAATCAAATATTATGTTTCTTTGAAGTGTCACACACTTTATATTTTTGTAAATTGTTAAACACAATCCGAAATTGTCTTTAACAATTTACAAAAATATAAAGTATGGGACACTGCAAAGAAACATAATATTTAATTTTAATGTTTGTCATTTATTTCATAAGATTTTTTCAAACAGAAAACAATCTTTATATGTATTATACGGTAATATAACTGAGATAGAGATCACCCGAGGTAGACTAGCAAAAATCCTAACGCAAATAATTTTTAGTAGTTATAAATAAATTAGAACCTTTAGCGCCTAACTATCTTAACAAGATAAGTCAATAGTGTCGAAAGCATTCAAAATATATACCCAAAGGCTTTTGCAACAAGCCTTGTTCTAGCTATTGAATTTTTGAAAGTCCATCGCTTGACACAGTAATCCAATAATAGCTTCCCTTGTTCAGAAGGGAGATGCATTATGTGCTGAATGTCAAGGAAGCATCAATATCCGCAGGCGGCAGGTGTTTTCAGGAACTCAGGTGTTCCATGAAAGCACGTCCATAATTGAATCTGCCAACCTGAAGCAGACAACTCTATTATCTGGCTTGACGGAAATTTATTTCGTTATCGGAATCGAGTAACAGCGAGCTTGTATGGAAACTGACTTTCTATTGTATCTTTTATCAATGGTAGCGTAGGTAGGAGTGGTACTGTAGGTTGAATTACACATTTTATATTGAAATTGTCACATGCATTTGTACTTAAAAATATTAGTTTCCTAGGATAAGTAATTTATTTATTTTATCTTATTTATTTAAAAAGGTCTATCAAACAACAAGGTACATTACAACTATTTTATGTACAATCAATTAAAGGTAAACTCCACATTTCCTAATTGAACTTAATACACAATAATGTTGTAAAACGTGTAGAAATAGTCCAACTATGATTAAAATTTTGTTTTAGTCCTGTAAATTAGCGCTTTTTCTGTGTCGTTACAAAAAGTATTTGTAAGATGAATTTAATTTTTGTCACATTTGTCCATAGATGAGAATTCTAACGGGGCTAAACGGTGGCAGAAGTCGCGGTCATTTTCTGCTCATCGCCGCCCTGGCAGTCGCCTTCTCCACCTATATAGAACGGGTACGCTATTTTTAGTCTTAACATTCCGTAATTACCGTCGTATTCTTTTAGACACGCTCAAGAATTTCTCTTTATGTGAAGTAATTCCAGTTAACACGGCGCGTACAAACAAAATGAAATTCCAGAATTCCTCGTTCGCTACACTCGAAAGTCGCAACAATTTATCCTCTTCAACCTTCACATGGGTAGTGACGATAGCCACATTTTTGCTTTCCTGACCTTTCGAGTCTCTTAAAGGTTAACGTTCATTTGTTTTGTGAAGGTGGTGAGTTTGCCTGCCGAAACGGTAAATCAATGGCCGACATTCCCGAGAAGAAACATAGCGGCTCTGGCTAGAGCGGGATATCTAAAGAATTCAGCCGCGAGCTTCAAGAGGAGCATCTCCACGCTCGCAAAGAACGGACAGCTCCCGACGTACAGATCGCCATACGTGGAGGGGGATAAGCAAGAGCAAGACGATGATGATTCATCTCAAGAAAAGCGGAATATGGCTTCTATCGCCCGGCTGCGTAGCGCCATGAAGAGGAACATCCAAGCGCTTGCCAGGGACGGGTACCGCGTCGGTCGGGGGCAATACAATCAGCCCAACGAAAAACGCAACATCGCTGCTTTGGCTCGCAACGGCTTGATGATCCACAAGAGGGACGAAATAAACGGAGACGAATATTTCTATCCGTTCTATCAGAACCCTATTCCTCCTCTATCTGAAATAGACGGGCCGTTTGACTTCAACGAATTGTACGATTATCAGCAGTCTGTAAACCCAGACATGTTCCCGCCCTTATCACAAGTATACAAGCGCAGTGCGTACGGCGCGTTCTCGGATTCGTATGGAAATATGAGGAACGATTATGATAATTTGTCGTTCAAGAGAGGATCCGCTGGGATGCCTGTTCATGGATTATACCGACCGAATTTCATCGATCCTACGGTGAGGACCAAGCGTTACATTTTCGATTTGCCTGACGAGATCGAGAGCAACGACATCGATAAAACCGCCGAAGATAACGAAGATAAACGTTCCGTGGGTGAGTATCTCAGCAGATTCTCGAAGAAATAAATCGATTGGAGGTTAGGTGATTTATTTATTTTTTATTGCTTTTGCAGATGAAGAAGCTCGCGATAATTTTGAGAAGCGCCATATCGGTTCTCTGGCGCGGTTAGGGTTGCTTCCGTCTTTTAGGTTCTCAGGCGGGCGATACAGTAGATCTGGCAGGGCTAGACTGTTGCTTCCTAGCCAGGAATTGTACAGGTTATTTAGAAAACTGATGAATGTTTGAAATGTAGAGGAGTGTCATGTGCTTTAGTGCTTGAAGTAGGAGAGCCGAGATTGAGCGCATGAGTTTTAGTGCATCTGTGATCGATGTTAGACTTGGTGTTTCTAGGATTGTCCTAATTAGGAAATAGGTAGGTTAGTTGCTTAAAGTAGGCACTTAAATGTACCGCGTCTGAACCACGAACCACGATGCTCCGTCGCATGATTTTAGAGGTTTAGGCAACAAACAAAGTATCTAGTCTCGATGTGCAGTTTCACATTGATGTTATTTAGGCAACATTTGTAAAACTGAATGTTCAATGTTTAAAATGCTTTTACCTAACTGTTAATTTAATTCTGTTGCTGTGGTACTAATGCAGAAAATTTGATTACAGGAAGTATTCCAATGACGAGAATTTCGGAATTAGGTAAGTTCAACGTTTAATAAGTGATTTAGTTTTAATTTGTCCATTCATTTATTTCTCGCTAATTCAATGGCGTCTCGAAAAGCTTCGTCATCGAAATTATTTTGTAAATACTTAATGCTCATACAGCAGTTAAATAAAAAGACTTTTAAATCTTGTTTTCACCTGTGTGTACTCTTTTCACTGTGAATAATTTATTACATGCTTTTAAAGAAATGCTGAATAAATATTAATTTCTTTAGAAACAGCTTTTCTTTGGTGGACTACCTACCATAATTAAACGCGTAAAATACAAAGTTTCGTGTCTGTGCTCTGGACCGCTATGAAATTCTTCTGTCTGAAGTCAACCCAGGGTATAAAATCCGATTATTCTTATCATAAAATGCATTGTGAAATTAAGAGCGAACGCGGGGTGCACTATTCCATACAAATGTATTCCCCTGTTTCCTCCCTGGAAAATGCATCTTGAGCAAAATTTGTTTCCACAAAATATCAAGGTCTGATATAGCTATGCACCTATCATTTCCTTTTTTTGACTAACCAATTACAAAAAGAAATATAAGCCTTTTAATCTCCTCTTTGAGATTCTTATTATTAATTATTATTATTATTTTAAGGGCACTATAGTACCCTAATAATATTTACAGGACGTGGCTTATGCAATGGATAACCCCTTTACCTGCGGATTATCACGACTGATCAGAAAATAAAGATTTATATTCAGTAAAAGTGTGACGGACGGTATCGAGATATCGGCCATTTTCAAAATGTATAAAACTAAGTACCCTATTACACATATTAATTTCAATGTCGTGATGTAAAATAAAATTTTTTAAACAAAAAATTAAACCGCCGAATAAACTGAAAAGTAAAAAATAATAAACCTTTGTTATTGAACCTTAATAACAAAGTTCTTAATCTATTGTTAATATACCTCAGTATATATTTTTGTAATGGTTTTGAGTTTTTAACTAAACTTAATAAATAAGTTCCTAAATTTATGTAAGTATGTATACTCAAGTAGTTTTGAGTCGGCGCCAAACAATCAACAAGCAAAGATCACTGAATAACTTTTAATTTAAAGAAATAACCAAATAAAATTAACAATGCAACGTGAAATCTCCAGCGATGAACATTAACATTCCACAAAATACGCTTTCACACGCCCCAAAGACTAAGTAGAGATGAACGACCACTCGCACCTCCGCCGCGCATCGCGCGTACGTATTATATATATATATATATATATATATATGTGTATATACATATATATATATAACAAATACGTAATTCATTAATTTGCTTATTTGGCGCCGACTCAAAACATCTTGGGTATACATACTTACATTAATTTAGGAACTTGTTTATTAAGTTTAGTTAAAAACTCAAAACCATTACAAAATATATACTGAGGTATATTAACAGTAGTTTAACTTCGTTATTAAGGTTCAATAACAAAGGTTTATTATTTTTTACTTTTTAGTTTTTTCGGCGGTTTAATTTTTTGTTTAAAAAGTTTTATTTTAAATGTTTTTTGAGGCCATAATTTACTAATTACTACATTCCTAATTTTTTATTACTTTTAAAATAGCTAACTACCTTACTTTAGCTATTAACTGTTATATAATCCTACTTGATCTATAATTTGTTGTAAAATAATTGTGAATTATTAAAAAAATCAGGTTTTATATACCAACATGGGTAGGCCTACAAAAAATGCCGCTCGAATGAAAAAAAGATAATTTAGAATAATCTAATAATTAGATTAACACGTTCACAGGAGAGCTTAGAACAGCACGAGGTAAGACTATAGAGGATGAGAATCTACATAAAATGTGATTACATCACATCTTCACTTAGTAGCAAGTTTTCTGTGCCACATGTTATAAGCAGGCGTCATTGCTTACCCCTGGCCTAGACAAACGTTTTATAGGTCATTTATGCTTTATAATAATAAAAATAATTTAAGATCATTTAAAAAACTAAAAGAATAGACTTCCAATGTCACGCTAATCAATTTCAATACTAAGTTTGAGGTTTTTATCTTCATATCTCTGAAGATACTGAACATCACCAACATCTCGATGGAATTCAAATGGTACCACCTGTGAAATAATATCATCATCATCGTAATCAGCCGGTATCAGTCCACTGCTAGTTATAGGCCTCTCCCAAGACACGCCACTGAGCCAAAGAATAATGAATAGTACAATAACTGAACCCGATTTTCGGCTATTTTTGTTTTTTCCAGTATGTTTGTCAATATACATTGACGTTACGATGAAATCATTAATATAATAATATTTTAATCCATTATTTTAGTTGATTTATTAACAGCCGCTCGCCCGATTTCGTTAAAATTTAAATGGGACCACTTTGGTGGGTACACCTTTGCAACAAAAAAAGAATTATCAAAATCAAACTACTCTGTAAAAAGGTATGCGTGGTCACACATAAAAAAAAAATATATACACGTTGACTTGATAACCTCCTCCGTTTTTTTTTTCGTCGGTTAAAAAGGAATTCGCTTAATTTATTTTTTGAGTATTATACGTAAACAGCTGTACTATCAGTGTAATGTCATTTTCACCAATGAATAAGTTTATAATTCATTCATTTGTTGCTCTCTCTAAATGTTAACATAATATCTTAGAATTAAAAACAGTACATTAGAGACCCTGCAATATTGGAGCAATGGAAGGCGACATGCTAGTTTTTAATTGATTAATTTTAAAGACATTTTTAAGTTTTTCGTGCATGGAAATTAAGTCTTCATACTTTTTTTACTAGACTTTAAATTAGAAATCTTAACTAAAATTATCAAAATACAAATTTTAACAATAATAATTTCTGTAAAAAACCTTAACCAAAAATTAAAACCTGAACTGAAAATGACCGATATCTTAAAAACCGTGACACTTTTACTGAATACATTTTTTTATTTTCTGATCAGTCATAAATGTCATGATGTCTGCAATCTGCAACTAAAGGAAATACCGCCACATCATATATGTATACCTAGAAGCAGCTTCATGCTCCAGTTTTGTAATAACTAACCCTGTATTCCTGGCACACACTGTGTTAGTATAGTTTCACGGTATCTCTATATTTACTAGTTTTCCGGACGTGGCAGAATATAAATGTGAAGTTTTGCGCTGTTTATTTCAGCTTGTAATGTACATGTCTGGGACTGAGCTTATTGTGAAATACAGCGCTTGTTTCGAATTTATAGTTCTTGAAAGTTATGTTGACTTTTATTTGTACCTCTTGGGTATATGTTATGGAGCTTTTCTATTTTACTGATTTAAAATCTGTGGAACAGAACAAATTTAGGCTAGATTTTTTGCACGGATTAGTTGTGCAAGTTTTGACAAGTCTGTGGATTGTTCTACAAGTGTCAGATTATATTTCATCAATTAAAATGACGATATATCTAGGAATAAATTCGTAGGATGATGCTTTATCATTAGATTATGTCATTAGGCTTTACAATAAGTAAAGCATCTTAGCCGTAGCTTAAATACTGTTTATGCCTAGTATTTTATATAGTTGACCACAATCTCTCATATTTAGTGGCGATGTATTCGTAGTAGTAGTGGGCTGGTCATATCTGCCGAAGGACTGACAACCGTTGGGGTAGACTTGTGCTGGAGTGGAGACTGCGAATAGGCAAACGTAGCGTAGGATGCCCTGTGACCAGGTGAAGCGATAATATATACAAAGCGGTGCGAAGTGACTAGAAAAGAAGAGCCGAAGATCGGGCTCAGTGGCGTATCTTGGGAGAGGCTTATGTCCTGCAGTGGACTGACACAGGCTGACTATGATGATGATAATAATGATGGATGAGGTAGTCAAAAAAGCCGTGAAACAACTGAATTCGGACTAATCTATCTTAAGAATATATCATCTCTACAGATATTTCACCCGCATCTCACACTTATTTCAACTATCTTCTCTAAAGTATTACCATTTTCTCAGGCAATATCTCCCTAGCACCGAAGCTGAGCCAGCAATCGATACAGACGACACCGACGTACCGTCGCCGGCAGTACTTGCTCACTCGCACCCGACCGGCCGGCTCCTCCACCGTCCACTAAACAACGACATCCCCCAATCTTACGACGATCACCCCAGTACCTGGCGAAAAGATTCCCCCAAATTTTACTACTTCAGATCTCTTAAAGTCCCTTATCACTCCTCGGGAAAACGGTATCTTCTGCTTCCTGCAGTCGATAATATCTTGCTGAGGAAGGGATACCGTAATGCTAGTCTGCCGAGTCGACGTAAGAACCAGTAGCTATGTCGGTGCTCGCTCGGAGAGGGATCGGCTTCTCCCAGCGATGGACTGTAGTGATTCGGTGGATTAAGTACCGTATAACCTCTTTTTATAGTTTTGTATTCTCAGCTTACATGGCAATATGGTATTCAGATTATATTTTTTGTGCAAAAGTAAAGAGTATGTTTCAGTTTTGTTCCTCGATTTAGATGTAGCACGAATATTATAGACGAAAAATTGAACACGAACAACCTTTTTTAGCAAGACAGTGGGCTCTTGATAACAATTCAACGCAATTGCGGTCTGAACTATTTCAAGATTTTTATTAAATAAAAATTATATTTACAATTCTGTTGCCATGCAAACTGGGTTTAGGATGTTATGATAACGTCTATTTCTTGAGAGTTGTTTTAAAGCGTTCACACAATGGATACCGAAATTATAGACAATAATATTATCAGATAATAATGAATATCGATGTTAAATGTTGTGATCTATTAGTTTTAAATACATAATTTACTAACGACTTAATTTTAAGAGATCTCATTTTTATAAAAACGACTTTGGCCAGCTTTTATCAGACATTGAGCTACGCTACTTTAGATTTTAAGATGTCAATCGCAAATATTGTAAGATTTTTTGTAGACTGTTCATAACAGTTTTAGATACGGTTAAAACATACCTAAAATTTTTAATTGATATACTATTATTATAACTTTGTAACATTATAATAAATCTAACAAATTATCTTCCAAGCATATCTTCAACTCTCTATTTTGACTAGAATTAGCTGTGTCAGACAAATAATTTTATAAATATTATAAAGTTTAATATACTATGAACCTTATATTCGGCTATATTAATAAAATATTTAATAATGTTGTCTAAGATTTTATCGAAATGCAAGACCTTAATATTGAAAAAAAAAATGACAATAAATCATTTTACTATTGAGACTAGTCACGATAATAATTGTATGTAAAATCTACTCGTATACTGTAGTATCTTTATCTCAAATACCTTTATATTCTTATCTTTTAACTTTATATTTTTAGTAAATAATTAATTGTAACAAGTAGGAAATATGAATTATAACAAGTTAGTGTTGTCTTTACTGTGGACCACAGAACAGACGAAGTTTCTTTCTGTCTGTGGACTGTAAATAAATAAACCGCGCCAACTTTGTGTTTCACTTATGTCATCCCGATTCCTGGAACTTATAAATATTGACTACAGCTATTATCAAATCATATTTCTTGACCAATTAAAAAATATCTTATAGGCTAGCGTTTGATTACTATCTCACCTATGGGCACAGATTATATAATAGTTACTACGTAACAGATACTTCACTCCCCTACAAAAACACAATACCAACGTTTATTTCAGACAATACTAGCAAAAATGTGTCTAAGGCGCTCGACCTAGCGTTATTATTACTTCGCACAGCGCGCGATATACCGGCGCGCCCCGATACAGTAAAGGGTTGACTCAATAAACTAAAAAAAAAGTTTACGAATTATTTTTATTTACCTCACGAAATTACATCAAAGTTCCTAACTAAGAGTCGAATTTTATGTCGGAAAAGTGAATTTTACGCCGTCTTGTCATTTTAGTATCGGTAGCATAAAAAATGAAACATATTGTGCTTGTTTTTTGTCAAACCCGCAAAATGACTATGAAAAACTTAAATCGTATCTAAGATAGAATACGAATGCGCAGTTATGCCGTCATTTGAACAATAATATACGTTGCGCGCCCGTGAGCAGTGACAACCGACTGGCAGATAGTACCGGCGCAGGTGACGAAAGTTTAGGTATAAATCGCAGTAGCTATGGGCGAGTGAGGGAGGCCTGCTATGGGTAAGTGGTTGACTAATTTGCAGGAGATATTAACTTAGATATTTTTTTAAGGATTTTTTTAGTCCAATCTAGCAGTAATTTTAGTTTCCTCTAGATTTTGGTGGTTCACCATAGGTAGGTAGGGTAGTTAGGTAGGTAGATAGGTAGGGTAGGTAGGTTTTGTTTAATAAGGTTTTGTATTACTTATTGTTGATTCGTTCATAAGAACATAAGAACGAATCAACAATGTCAGTAAAACACCTTCTTCGAATTGAAACATCGTGTAATGGGCGCAAACTTCGTATAATATACATCCGACCAATGTCGGTACATCACAAACTATACAATAAATGTCGAGAATTTAGAGGTACTTTTATAACCACGACCTACTAGTTTAAACGCCAAGACCGAACTGAAGCCCGACTGCCAACACTCTACCGCGTTAACTTTCTTGTTTTCTTTTTAAGGTTGGCATCCATGCTTAGAGGCCACAGACAATTCTCATTCGCGGTAGTTTTGAAGTTGGCAGGTTGGCACCATCGATTGACACTGACAGTGTGAGTCAAAACGTTTCCAATGGCAGTTTCACAAAACATAAGTCGAATGAGCACAATTCATTATTAAAATACATCAATATAAGTAAATTTAACTTATAAAAATAAGAAATCATGACAACAATAAGTAATACAAGTTATAATACCTATACTTATGTATAGGTATTATAAGTTGTTTTAAATGACTAGGTTTATTAAGAGAATGTTTCGGGTCCTATTTAAAAATGAAACGGTATATCGTTTACTATATTTTATTTAACATAGGTAATGAAAATATTATATAATAATTTCTAACAAATACTTAACGCAATTTATAGAATGACATCTTATCGGTCATATAAGTAGAAGTAAGTATCCTTATCAAATTGAAGATTTAGTGTGCAGTGTTCCTGAAACAAAGCATTTTGCTTAATAAATAAAATCAAATGCGAATTTTCTTAATTAAATTTCTACATAAATATTTGAAGACATTTAGACGATGTAAGTTTTTACTCTTGGCACAGATTATATAATAGTTATTACGTAACTCTTGGCCTAACACCCCTATTCACAAACAACACTGTTATTTCTCACAGAGCTCGAGAACGCATATTATGATCATTCAAAACACTACATTATGCAGCTGATAGACGGAGGTCAGTTCCATTCGGAATATGATTTTGTACTGCTGCGATCAGTATGGGATTTGTTATTGTTTCATTATTTCACAATGCTTTTGAACAAACATTTTAGAAGTACTAAAACGTGCGTTGGGTGTGCCTATATTATATTGTATACTATATTACGTTTGGCAACACTGGAAGTATTTTTTTAGTAGTCATCCTAGAAGAATGGCGCATTACTTTTGTTTTTTTTAAACCGACTTCACAAAAAAGGAGGAGGTTCTCAATTCGTCTGTATGTATTTTTTTAAATTCAAAGCGTTTAATTATCAAATAGATAATATTTTATTGATCTATTTAATGTTGTTAGACGAGTGTAAGTGCAGAACAGGGAAATAAATACCTCTTCAAGTGTGTAAGTGCAGATTTTTAATTTGCATATGTAGTGATAATACTTGATTGAAGGCCACCACTAAACGTTTGTTTAAATCTTCTTAACTCTAATGACCTTATGCGTTGCGAACACTGTTGGCCAGCACTGTGAGACCTCATGGTAATTAATTGTTATGTTTCTGATCAAATTTGAGAGGAATACTAGGGACTCTATCCTACACAAGATGTGGCAAAAAAAATTGTATATGGACATGTTAATAAGGGCACGCGGTAGAGTGTTATCTAAATTTTATATTTTTGCACATTGTTATATAGAATTCAAAATTTCACCGTACCGACGGGACTCATAGTAATTGTTTGTGAATGAATAAGAGCATTAGAGTCAGAGAAATGCCGACGCCTGAATGTTCATGTTTCCGCCCCGTGGATTCACGTAAAAGGTTTAAGGAGCTTTCTAAATGATAGGTGATTTTAATCTGGCTGTAGGTATACGTAAACATTGAATTAAAATGCATTGTAATGGATATGTTTTTTAATATCTGATAGGCTGGCGTCTGACTAATATCTCGCCTGGTGGTAAGCGATGATGTAGTCGAAAATGATGAACAGGCTAGACCTAGAATGGTCTGAATCTCTAGGGCTCTGTGCTGCCGGAATACCGAAAGTTAGGGCAATAGATTTTCTCCTTGAAGGTAAAAAGCTACTTTTTGGTTGCAAGTCAGGCGGAACATCGATATAATGCTCCTCTCCTACCACTTGTCGTATGTGGTATACTACAAACTATACCGATGTATATAATTTTAGCTCTGTAGAGTGCAATCAAAACTGGTAGGTAGAGTATTAGGAGTAGGAACTCATAGAATAGTAGCAAGCTAATTGACCTAATACTTCGCTTATAGCTTATAGCAACTTACATTACTTCTTGCCAACAGAAGTAGAAGAAGTACTAGTGGATTTAGTGGTACTGGATGACGTAGACTATGAGGTGGTTCCGTTGCAGGCTGATCCTGGGAAGAAGGAACAGCGGCCGTTGTTGCAGTACGGCAAGAAGCCGTGGCAGGTACGGATGTTGCCAACACCGGATTGTAAGCAGGTTAGGGCTTGCCTGCAGCTTCGGCAAGTGCTACCGGGCTGAAGGAAAAATATAATGTTCATTAGCATACAGCATATAAATATATACCTATACATACATATATATCATAGTTTTACAGTCCATATGTAAAACTAAAACCATGCCTATATGCATTCAGATAAGGTTCGTTACTTTAGTAGGTACCTTAGGGATGATGCAGTCTTCGCGCAATCGTGATTAGGTTAACATCATAGACGTAATATAAAAGGATGGTGCACTGCAGATGTTTTGACAAGTTCAATTTAATCCGTATGCTTTAACAACAAGGTTGTATTTGCTTTGTAGAACAAAACGACCCAATTGAAAAATTGGGTGGAAGTGTGTCCTTGTCTAACAACTTGCTAGTGCTATATATGTTCTATACTATAAATATATATATATAAGTTGTCCATACAAAAGAAAGGGACAAACTCCGTTCAAGGTCGGTCTCATTGGGGCCGGTGTACGCAGTCAAGTTTAATATTAAGTAGCAGGTCTGTGGTTAACATGAATTAGTTGATCACCAGAAATGTAATCCAAAAATCTTTGAACACACGTCAAAATTTGGTCATTTTTAAAAAATAATAGTTTAAAATTCTGTTTATCGGCTAAAAGACTGATAATATCAATGTCTCTAGACGCCGAATATGGTTGGTTGGTCGACACTTGGTTGTGGATGAAACCAGGCAGATTTGGATATAACGCATAGGCTGTGTATATAAATAGCTGATGATTATTATTTTAGATGGGTAATATTTTAGACAACGAGCATTTATATTTATACCATAAAGCTACAATTAGGAGTTAGTTATTCCTAATGACAATGTCCTAGTATTAGCACCATTACGATTTTTTTTATTATATGTGTTTGATTTTAAACCTTCCATACCCTGACTATTTTAAGAAGGTCACTGATACCAAAGATCTCAGTCATCACAAGAGTATCACTTACTTCAGCAGTGTAGTTGCAAGAAGTCCATCGTGAAAAGAAGAAAAAGAATCGGTTTTGTTGTTCGTTGTCTCCACCATGCTCGATATCACCATGCTCGTTATCTCCATGCTCGGGATCTCCGCCATGTGGTGGCCGTGGGCTTGATACATCTTCTTGGGAATATACAAAAGCCATGGACACCTGAAAAGTATTGCCCGTCACAGGATACATTCATTCCATCTGGTGCTTTGTGTCTATCCCACTGTGTACTAACTTCACAGGAATCATTAAGGATCGTTTAACAAACTAAAAGAACAGACTTCAAACGTCGCGCTAGTCAAATTTGCCAGTAGCTAGTGTCATGTGCAACGACGATTTTTGTTGACATACTCGTATTAAAAAACCACTCGATCGATTTCGTTAAAATTTTAATGAGACCATCTGGGAAGAGTACATTTTGAAACAAAAAAACAAGAATTCCAAATCGATTCAGGCATCTTCGAGTAATCGGTGAACGTACATGATGAATAAAAATATGAACAGCTATTGAAACTGTGTGGTGTTGAAAAGCCAACCGACTTGCGCGCTGTTACTACTTTTCGAATTACTGCTTCTAATTGGCTGAAATCTATATCATGTGACGAACGGTTAGACGCGCAATGAGCAGTTCTATCTAACGGCATTAAAATGTAAAAACCGCCAATATTCGACTTGAGCGGTGTTGTAAGCTAAAAAACCATAAGTGAGTCTTAGTAATAGAGTTCCGTTGGCACCCTCTGGGCTCGGAATTCTAAAAAGGCTTATAATATTGCCTAGTACTAGGTGGAACGTGGCTGATGATGATGATAAAATAATAAAATCTCACCAATACGGCGAACAAGTAGAAAATAGTTTTAGTGTCTGCCATTTTGCTTTATTTTTTCAACATCTGATAACTAGTTCAGATGAGACGAAGATGATCCTATGAGGAAATCGTAGCGTTTATATACCGCTGATATGTGATTTATATGTTAATTATCCTAAGAGCCTTTATGATTCAGATAATAACATCAGCGACAATGTCTATTGTAATTCAGTGACTATGATTAAAACATTTGATGAGGTGTGAGGTTATATTTTTTAGGGGTGTGAAGTTTATAGATTTGTTTATAATTTATTAATTGTTAGAATTTTTAAAGATGGCGATATTGGCCGTGATGTTAATAAGCGCTTAAATGCGGGATAGATGAAATGGTGACAGGTCGCAGGATCACTTCTCACCCGAGACTTCCGACTTAAACGTTTTCATTAAATCTTATAAACACAGGGCCTACATTTCAGAAAACAACGTTACTACTTCTAAAAACAATGTAATATCCGAAACACCTTCTCGGTCTTTTTGTACAAGTAGTTCTATTATATATATTTTTTTAATTTTTCTTGTATAGTACATAGGCTAGTGTTGGATCACTATCTGAGCTATTGGTAAATGATGATGCGGTAGAGGATGGTAGCCCGCTATACCTAGAATGGGAACTGGCTCTCAAGTACAGCTGCCGAAAGACATGAAGCATCAAGACGAAGACATCAAGTAGGAAAGGCAACAGTTTTTCCTACTTGAGGGTGGCAGCTAGTAGCTAGGCGGGCACTAGACAGTGTCCTAAACTGTGGTGGGAGTTTCTTAACAATGTTTTCCTTCTGAAATTGGCCTAATGCTAGCTTATAAGATATATAAAAAATATGATATATAGGTGAGTTTAATGAGAATGAAAGCCCTAAAGCGGAGAGTGCAAGCCAAAAGCAAACTACGAGGAGCTCAGACTTCCTGTAAACAAGCGCACTACCATTCTTGGTTCGTGTCATGAAAGCGGCTTTCATTTTATATTAGTCGAGGAGCTATTGCTCAATTTTAATACTTATGGGGGCCCAGTGTATTGCTTTGCGAAAATGCTTGGTAAATACTGACTCACGCCAGAAGTAATGGGTTCACATACCGTTGTGTGGTAAGTATTCCACAGTGGCCCTCGGGTGAAGAATAGAAGAGAATATATTTATTGTCATAAATTGTACATTTTATATTATTATAACTAGTATAACTATAAATGATTAATTTATGGACTCGTCATATTACAATCGTTCGTTTTGCAATTTCTAATAAATAAATTACACTATAATTAGAAATTTAATACATAATAATAATAGAGTACACAAAATCGGTGATGCATTTCATTGAGTCTAATTTTCAAGCTGTAAAGTGGCTTTAAATTAGACAATATTGAAAACAATTATACCATGAATAATTCCGTTCTGCTTTATTATAATAATCTGGTGTGAAGCTTCGTCAATTATTCAATAAATTACTAGAATTTACGAATTTGAAATTACGATAGTCGCTCATTAAAAATTCTTTGACGTTGTATAATGTTTTTGATAACAAAAGTTTTTTGGCATTAGAACAAAATAAATTATATGTTTTTGCAGATTTAACAGATTCAGGTAGTTTATTATAGATGCTAATTCCCATGGCATCAGGTAATTTTTTTGGCCAGTTTTAACCGTTTCGGGATAGGCACTAAAATATTTTTGTTTCTTACATTACGAATAGATTTTTGTCCACGAGTTTCAAACTTTTCTAAATTGTTTCTGACATATTTTAATATTTCAAAGATGTATAATGATACTGATGTTAAAATTTCAAGATTCTTAAAATGAGTTCTGCATGATTCTTTATAGTCGGCTTTCACTAAAACTCTGATAGCACGTTTTTGCATTTTCAGTATACGATCATTATCTGTACAATTTCCCCATAGAATAACTCCATATGACATAATTGAGTGTATATATGCATAGTATACTTCTTTTAGGTGCGATTCAGATACAGTGGGTCTTAGCTGTTTCAAAGCATATATTCCCCTAGCCATTTTTGTGCAAGTCGTGTTTATATGTTCCTTCCATGATAATGCTGCATCTATCACAAATCCTAATAGTTTAGCTTGATTTGTACGATTCAGAGTGTTTCCATTAAAAATAAATTTAGAGATTGTTTGTTGATTCGGAGATACCGCGTTAAAAATTACAATATTTGTTTTGTTTTCATTTAATTTCAAGCCATTTATGGTAAACCACTCACTCAACATTTTCATATTTTCTCTAATATTATTGTACAGATTATTTATGTCTTCATCGGCTACTATGATAGAGGTGCCATCTGCATATTGAATAATATCTCCTTTTAATTTTAAATGTGCGAGATCATTTTGAAAAGCGAGGAACATTGTATTCCCTAATGAAGATCCCTGCGGTACCCCAATATTAAGTACCCGCTGGTTTGATCTAACTTTAGACCTGCGTATCGTCACTTCCACGACTTGCTGTCGATCTCTAAGGAAAGATTTGATTAGTTCTTTTGTTGAGCCTCTTATGCCGTAAACATGCAGTTTCTCGATCAATAGCTGGTGGTCTACCGAATCGAATGTCTTTGATAGATCAATAAATATACCAGCCACCTTTTTTTTATTTTCTAGACCAGAGACGACTTTATCCACAAATGCATGAGTGGCGGAGGTCGTTGAGCGCCCCGCCCTGTAGGCATATTGATGATTAGACAGAGCATTGTGTCTGTTTAGATGTGCCATTATTTCGTTACTTATTATACTTTCTATTAATTTCGATAATGTAGGTACTATAGTTATTGGCCTATAATTTTGTATATTTGATGTGTCACCTTTATCCTTGTAAAGAGGGGTTAATCGGCACACCTTTAATGTGTCAGGATATACTTCAGCTTTTAAAATATTGTTTGTAAGGTAGGTTATATGATCACAAAGAGGGTTCAGAATTTGGTACAGAAAATTGCCTGATATATCATAAATATCTTTAGTACTAGAGTTGTCTATCTTGCTTTTTGCTAGTTTCTTTAATTCTTTGGGATAAATATTTCTAAACTCTAACTGAGGTAATTCGGGTACTGATTCTTTTAAAAATAGTATTGCATTTTCTCTATCTGGGGCATTATTTGTAATTATTTCTGTTCCTATGGTAATATAGTAGTTATTTATGTAGTTCGGTATCTCATTTTCTTGTATTTTTAATTTTGTTTCTTGATTTATAAGTTCCCAATTCCACTCTTTGATATTCTTGTTTGTATCTTCTTTGATTATTTGCCACACTTCTTTTTTTGGGTTATTTGATTTATTAATACAATTTTCTATATATTCACGTTTTTTCATTAGTATTTGTTCATTTCTGTGTTTCCTTTTGTTATCTATTATATGCAATTCAGCTATTTGAGGATATTGTCTCTGAAACTCAAATAAATCACTGATATCCCTCTGCAGTTTCATAAGTTCTTCACACATCCATGCATTGTTTCATTTAGTCTTTACCTTAGTTTTAGTTTTAGGAAAAAATAAATTAAAATTCCATATCATTCTATTTATAAATCTATTAGGAGTGTTATTATTGTATTCATTAAATATATTATCCCAATTATACGAAAGCATAGCGTTGCAAAAATATGTAATCTTTTCATTGCTGAAAATGCGTTTTTCTATTTCTATACATCTAGGTTTGATTGCCACTTTATAGTTTAATTTAACTAGTTGAGCATCGTGATCAGATATACCTGTAGCTATCGGTTTAACACTCAGATCACTGGCATCTATGTTTGTGATGACACAGTCCATTGATGTTTGTGTGGATCCGTCAAGTCTTGTTGGGAAAGTAAGAAGGAAAACAACAGGTACTTATCTCATACGAATCAGGAAAAGAACCTATTGACCATGCTGAGCAATGTAACTACTTAAGGTAATTGCGATAAATCAAGATGTAATTATTAAAAAGAATGTCTTATTTAGTTTGACAAATAACTTTGATACTTTATAACATCGCTTACTTACATTATATTTTATTCGAAAATTTCCAAACAGTTTGGATCAGTATGGCGTGCGTCAGGGAATCTTTCGTGGTAGAGAGCTGCGGCTTGCCTAGTGTTACCACTACACTAATCGTAAATGAAATGCCATTGTGAATTTATTCCAATGGAATGTATTGATCGAATGCCATCGCAAAGAGTGGCCAAGGGTTTAATTACTATTAAATTTTGAAAATGGTCAAAAAACTTGAAAACTGTGATACTGTTACTAAACACAAATTTTGATTGTCTGATCAGTCATGAAGCCCTCCACTCACAGGGGACGGTTCGACTACTGTTTACGACACACCTTGTAACTACAATATACAAGCGGCCTATGGTGATCGTGAAGGGGCTTCATAGTTTAGGCAGCACACTGGAATATTCTGACCAACCGAGCCTCGTTTCCTTTTACGAGTAACTCAGGTTTAACGATCATAATGAGTCCACCCCATACTCCGTGATGCTTGTAGTGGAACGATGCAGTAAGACGTAGGATCTTGATCTGCTACAACAGTCTGGTAAAAATCCAGATTTTAATAATTGTAATAAATAAGTGGAAGATATTGATGTATTTCTCTTCATTTTTCGTAGTTGATCAACTTGATTTATTTTTCGAAACCATCCATCCTTTTATTACTTTGATTCGTAGCCTTTTATTTATTTTTCGGGAACTATCTTCATTTCCTCTAGAGTTTTTATTTCTTTTCAGGAAAGATCATGTTTTTCCTTTCAATCCCTGTCTCCAGACTACCTGTCATTCCTCAAAGATTTTTAGCTGTAAACTGACAGCGAAAAATCAAAAAGTGATGAAGGGTAACTACTTTAAATCTTTTAAAATCGTTCTATATTTCGGCCAGCCCGTCAAGATAAGGTTAATAATAAATATAAAAAAATATGAATCGTGAAAACTGGATGAAGATTCTTACAAATTTCCTACGTACTTCAATATAGTAAGCGTGTCAGGATGTTTTACTTTAGGTTATTCAATGGAATATGTATTGGGTATTGGGCATTGGCGTTGTCAGTCCGTAGCACCCAGCCTATGAACGAAGCTCCAGACGTCACACTCGCACTTTGTTCTACAGTCTACACAATAACCATGCTTACACAATGTAACAGATTTTCTGTACCTAGTCGTGACATTTTACTTCATTCAAATAAACTGTGACAAAGATCATTGACAGCAACGAAATTGAGATAAATGTATAACTTCGAAAATAGGGCTCGCGATCTGAAGTGTTACACTTCATATCTTAGAAGATTGCCAAAAATTATATAAGACCCTTCTGCGGCTTTTATACTCATACTTTATCAAACAAAACAACTAACCACCAAAATTGAGTTACTTATTTGTAATTTGTAATTAATTATTCAGATACACATGAAAACTACAGTTTTTTAATAAATATTGTACCATTAAACCAGTTGGTTTGTATTGGTACTCACACTCGCTTAGCATGACCATATTTTATATTATCTAGTAACAATATATATTATAACTATATGTACTAATTGGATGTTACGAGTACTATTTATTTCTACGCACTGCTCCAAAAGATGTTGTTAATAATCTAGTGATAGTAGTATATTAAATAAATACTTAAAAATAATTACTATAATAAGTAAACTGAGTTAGTTTACATAATTAAATTATAATATATTTTATGTACTAATGCCATGACAATAATTAACGACGAAGAAGTATTCGATACGATTTTCAAAAATACAATTAAGGTGGGTAGTATCGGCTGGCGTGTTTTAGCCTGCAGACAATTTAATCAATCATTTTATTTATGTCGTCTTCTCTTCGTATAACAATAGGCTTATCGTTATCATTTTTTCTTGCCAAGACGTTGCCCGACTGGAACCAGATATATTTGAATGTAGGTCGCAATTTCTGGTTAGCTACCCACAAAAGTGATTTATTTGTTTTAGTCAAAACACGGCGAATCATAATTTTGGAATGCTTTTCTTTGACTAAACGATTTGACATCACGTCTTCAAGACAAATATTTTCAGTCTTAGAAGCTTGCATCTACTTTAGAGTCTGAACGGGATTAGTTAATTCTACTAGTAGAGGAGCAGCAGCTATCCCGTTTTTTTTATTCAAACGCTGGACACTGACTACGGAATTGCCGTCTAGCTTTAATTTTTTTTGCAACTTGAAGGGTTACATCCTGAATGTTTTTGTCTTCTTCTACCTCGGGGACACCAACTATTTCGATTTTTATGTCTAAAAAATGTTGTTCCAAGCGTCGTAGATTATCTTCCAGTGTTGTTACTTTTGTTTCTAAATATGTATTTTTGTTCATCAAATCTGTATTTTTCTCTTCTAAGCCTGTCAATCTAGTTTCATGCATCTCCATGATTCTAAACATATTATCAATTTTCTTGCCAAAACTGTTCAAGGACTTATCTAGGCCCTCAATTTCAACTTTGATAGCCTTCTTTACTACTTTTGTCATCTCTTCTATTATACTTTTGTAGTCCATGAATCTTTCACTCCGAATTTCGTCAACTTCTCTTCTTCCTCATAAACACTTCCTCATAAACACTCTGGCTATTGGTGAAAACCGCATGATAATCCGTTCAGTAGCTATTGAGATTATTGCGAACAGACAGACAGACGCAGTGATGAACTTTGTTTTATAATACTTACGTATTGATATTGGACGGCCCTTTGGCGTAAAGGATAGTTACCCTGATTCTGACCCGACGGTCGTTGGTTCTAATCCTAGCTATATACCTACCAATGAAAGTTTTATGTGCATTCATGAATCATGAGTTTTCGTACAGTGGTAGTGGAATCATTAAATCTACCAAAAAGTAGCTTACCACCAAGGAGTACATCTGCCACCGTAACCTTACGGCGTTCCCCGACGCAAAATGTAGGGGTAATATACGTTTAACGTATCTGTGTGTCTGTGTATCTGTGTGTCTGTCTGTAGCATCTTAGCACCTAACCGGATGAACCGATTTTGTTTTTATTATTGATAGTTTTTTTTTTGTTTGATAGATGTCTTCATCGAGAGTTTTCTTAGCTTTTATTCATGAAAATTCGTTCAATCGTTATAAAATTATGAGCTTTTTTCTAGTCAATTGCGCTATGAAATCAACTTTCATAGGTCTGATCAATTCGAAAATCTTCTTCTTCAACGATATTGTAAGAACATGGAAGCCTCCTGGACTCTACAGAATACTCAAATCCTCACCAACTTACAGCTCAGATTTTAAATGTCGTGTTTAGAGTCATTGGAAAAAGCTATTATACATAGATCAGTCGGGGTGGTTTAAAATATTATATTATATATATAGATGAATATTATTTTATACAATAGATCATATTATTATACTATATTGACTTCAAATTGATTGTGATCGGTGGGGATCTACAGCATAGGTAAGCTTATAATAATATTTTCGTAGTAACTATGACCTAATCTGTGGTTTCACTGCAAATATTTTATTAATTTTGCGATGCGTGTATGTGAATTTCGTGATATCTTCTAGAGTTTTCATTTGAATTATATACTATAAAGGACAATTTTAATCTATAATATGTGGCCAAGCTAATTAACGTAATTATTTGGATAAGGATTAATACTATATACTTGAAAATAGCCTTGGAAGTTATGTAAAATTATTTAACAAAAATTTTAAGATTAAAATGGTTACTGTGAGTCAACCTTAAGAGATAGACATATGCTGTCGCGGACTTTTTTGTAGGTCTTATTAAGTTGTACAACTCTTTCATAGAAAATATTCTTCTATCTATTTTCAATTAAGCAGCGTTCGTAAGAAACGTGTTTTTTCGACCGTTTATTTGCCGACTTAGGTTGCAAATTAGGTCTCCACGAATGTACCTTTGATTTAAACGGGATAATATATAGCCTATTTTCATTCCGAAAGTCCATTCTAAGTAATTTTTTAAATCGGTTCAGTAGTTTTTGAGCTTACTCATTACAAACATACAAAAATACAAATGTTCTCTCTTTATAATATTAGTATAGAAGTATAGATTTAACTATGGATCATAGATAGATATGGATCACAGTGATGATGAATTGATCATAATCTGATCATAGCAATCTCTGAAGGCATTTTGTAACGCTACCTGAAAATAAATGCTTACATTTTTTCTTATCTATTGACGATTTGACGATCAAAGTGCGGGAGAAATGTTACGAGTGCCTAAGCTGCTTAATCAGTTGGGGATTGGTCTGTGAAGTACGGAAGATGGTTTGTTGCTTAGTGTGCTTGCGTTTTAAATGAATAATATCTTAGTGGTAGAACTTCTGATAGTCAATCTGGGGCGGTACTACCACTTTATTTGTACAGCCATAAATATAAATATTTCTCGGGATAAACGGCAAAACATCCAGTGATATCAATATCTATAAGGCTCAGTGTGGTTTAAACACAAAAAGGTCTCATTCGGTTAGTTAAACATGTAGTAAATAAAATGTCAAATATCTTTTGATTTTTATTCGTTAGAATGGCGAAATAATTTACCAAAAGAAAAAAAAGTTATCAGAAAGTTTTTGTTGGCTGAATTTTGCTGCTGGTATATAAATATTTGTACAAACAAATAACTAAATTAATAAACATTTGATAAACGAAGAATGAAAGAAGCCAATCAATTATTGAGTAAGTACTCAACAATAATCATATAATTTAGGGTCCACCATCAGTAGATGTCGAAGAAGTAGTAGTTGAGTTAACACTAGGGAACATGGAGCAATGGCCGTCAATGCAGTGTTTGAATATGCCGCTACAGGTCTGCAGGACGCCGATGTTGGACGATAGACAGGTAAGAGCCTCGTTGCAGCTTCGACAGGTCAACCCAGGCTGGAAAAATAAATTTATTATTTAGTTTTATAATATACAGGCAGAAAAAAAGACATTTTTTTTTTAGATTCCCTGGGTAGATTTTCATATTTATCATGTATGTTGCGTTTGTTATGCAAGCATTATAACCTACTCCTAAGTAATATAGGTCACGGTTTCAGCAGTAAAATTACAGGCTAAGAGCAAGATTTTGTCGTAGGATTTATACTAGCCCACTGCGTCGGTTCTACAACTTCGTCAAACATTTAACAGTGAAATAGAAATGTATGTCGTAAAATGTTCGTCGAAATTTCGGGGCATGTGATTCAACATCGTGAAGGGTGCAGTGTACTGCTCCCTTCGTGACCTAGTGACGTACAAAATTCTATAGTAATGTCAAACACTCGCTGCCTACGAGGCAATAAAATATGGAAACAGGACGCCACCTGTTGCGCTCTCTATCGCACTTACTGGCCTTGCGGAAGGCGAAGTGACGCACCATCATAGAGCAGGACAACTACTAAGCACATAGCAGGCGAACTACTACTTAATACTTTAATTTATCTTTAATTTATTGTAAAAGAATACAATATCATTGTACATATTACTTGGGAAGACACTGCTATTTTGCAACACAGTTTTTCAAACTAAAGCAAAAAGGCAGGGCTTTGAATCTAAAATGAACCTGAAAACTTATCACAATAAAGCATTTTGTAATTTTAATTTGTAATAGTAGTTCTCCAGCTCTCTATGATTATCGTGTCGATATTAATATTATGAAAAAGTGCGGTTATCGGCTTGTGACGTACCACACGCGAATGCGCACCGATGATTTATGCCATTACGGGTAGCGAGCGTTTGACATTAGTATAGCACTCCTTCCGGAGTGCTATAGTAGTATCAAACGGTATGTATGGAGTGTGAGTGCTATAGTATGAAGGGAAGGGATAGAGATTTTCTGATATAGGATTACATTATCGCTTATAATCTGGTGTGCGTATTGCTTGTCCTGTTACATTATATCATGAACAATTTAAATAGCAACAAAAAGATACTTACTTCAACATTGTAATCACAGGTAGTGAAGGTAATTTGTCTATTTTGGTTCGAAAAACTTGCAGCTCTAGATTGAAAATTAGATGGAGAGGAACCAGGAATGTTGGAAAGACCTGAAATGTTTGGGACTCCTGGATTGTTGGAGCCTCCAAAAAGGCTAGAAAATCCTGGAATATTTGAAGCTCCTTGACTTCCTTGAGTCCCGGCGAAGCCTGACACACTAGAAAGGCCTGGTAAGTTAGAGAACCCCGGAATGTTAGAAAGCCCTGATATGCCAGATAATCCTGGAATGTTAGAGAGTCCTGGTATGTTAGAGAATCCTGGAATTTGTGGCAATCCGGGGATGTTTGGAGCATTTTGCGAACACACGAGGGCCACTGTAGTCTGCAATATAAAGAATACTAATTTAATAGGCATAACGGTAAATATAGAAGACAAGTACTTTTGAAATTATCATAATATTGCCTATGGTTCATTTTTTGGGTACCCAAAGGGTAAAAAACTGAACCCTATTACTAAGACTGTCCGTCTGTCTGACTGTCCGTCTATTACCAGGCTGTATCTCATGAACCGTGATAATTAGACAGTTGAAATTTTCACAGGCAAATTTGCTGTTGCCGCTATAACAAAATAGTAAAAAACAGAATAAATATTTAAGGGGGCTCCCTTACAACAAACGTAATTTTTGTGCTCGTTTTTGCTCGATATTGATAACGGCAACAGGCAGACGCTTGTCATATTCACAGAACATTAAGTTATTATATTCACTTTAAAAAAATAAATTATATTATATTAAATTAATTTTTAAGGGGGACTTCCATACAACAGGCATGTTTTTTTGCCGTTTTTATAGATAATGGTACGGAACCCTTCGTGCGCGAGTCCGACTTGCACTTGGCCAGTTTTTTAATTAATAGTTCTAGTCGAGTTCACAAAACAGGAGGCATTCGATTTTGGAATATTATTTTTATGCATTATAAAGTTTAATTTGCAAAGTGGTCTTACATAAACGCTATCAAACATCGAGATTCATGTACGTAGTGCATATATCGATGCTATCAAATCATATTATATGGGACTTAACAATTTTAAATGTTTTCTATGACAAACTTTTTTGTTTTTTTTTTAGTTTTTAAATCCACAATTTCATTTTTAAATGTTGTCTCTTTAATAAGAAACAATTAAGTAGTTAAATTTCTTACCATAACAGTAGTAAACGGCACTAAAACTTTTGGGACTGCCATTTTCCAATAAATCAGTAGTTACCGTTAATAATCTAGGTAAGTTCTGAACTAGATATTCATTGATCTATTTATATATAGGCGATAAGTAATGAATATGTAACTATGTAAATCTGCCTTAGTTTCATTATCAAGGGTAGTTTATTGAATTCCCTACTGCGTTATTGTCTGGTACGGCGAATCAGGGCTGTACTTAATCTACGTTTTCAAGAATAAAACTGATGTACATAGATTTTATTTTTATCCATATAATACACGTATTGCGTATACATACCGGAATAAATATCCTGAATATAGATAGCTAATATAAATAGATATCACTTCACACTATGCCATGCAGTTAGCCTAGTTTTGCGTGTCAAATTATGCAGCATATAGGGCCTATTTTCATTTCAATTACCTAGAACCTAACTTTAATTTTATTTATTTTACAGTATGATACAGTGAAAAGTTTGTTGAAAGTTCAATAGTCAATCGGACAAGGAAGTGATTCTTATAGGTCCCTTTTTTCCATTTGAAGAGCGGGTCTCTAAAATAGCAATTTAAGATTTTATATAATATTTTGCAATTGATACAATATCCGGCAACATCCGACCTAAATGTCGTGTCACCTTCGCACTAAGTTCAATACAATAGACATGTTTTCATTTACAGTAGAACACAATATTCCAAGCCGTCGTGTATTGTAAATGTCGTGATACGTTCTTCATTGTCATCTAAAGATGTGAAAAGGAAGGTACCTACATGTTGGATATATATATATATCTCACGGTAGAAGGGTATGCGTATATATCGGTTAAAAATATTAATTAAGGTCTTTTTTTAGTGTTCCATACCTCAAAAGGAAAAAAGAATCAATAAAGGATCACTTAGTTGTCCGTCTGTCAAGACCCTTTTTCTCAGGAACGCGAAGAGGTATCAAGTTGAAATGAAACATATAATATCAAATATTCGGGTCTGTGCAATTTCACAAGGAAATAAAAATCTAGGTAAAGGGATCCCGTTGACCTAGGACCCTGAAATTTGACAAGAAGCAGGGCTTGAAGCACTTATAAAGGAAAAAATCTAAAAACCGTAAATATGTAGTTTAATAACAAAAAATTGCGAAGTTTCTGTTACATACTTATTATTTGCGGTTGGCTTATGAACAGTGTCTAGGTATCGTTCTAGGTATCGAACTGCAAAGTTAAGTTTGTTCTGACAAGTTTGTACGGAAGCCTTGCACTTGACCGGTTTGCTGTTACTGAAATGTAAGACTGTTTACGTTTATGTGACTTGACTACTATTTATTATATAAATTATAGTTTTAAATCACTGATTGCAAAATAAGTAGTGTAGTGCACAGAATAATGAATAGTTGTGGTAGGACTTCTGCTAGTCCGCGTGGGTTGGTACCACCACTTTGCCAATTAATTTTCAGCCGTGAAATAGGAATAATATAATATAATATAATGTTTTTCGGTTGAAATGACAAGGTGTCCAGTGAAATTACAGGGCATGTGAGACTCGACAGCTTTATGTCTTAAGGTAACAGGCGCAGTGCAGTTTGCAGTGACATGCAAAATTTTGGCAATCCAGAATTTGGCATGCCGCTGTATCTGTAAGTGTAATAGGTAGACGTCATCGCTTACCATCAGGCGAGCCTCGTGCTTCCTGTTATCTTATATCATATTTAAAAAAATAAGATACATCTCTAAAATCATCAATTTTCAGTAGGGTAAATAGGATTTAATAAAACAATTTGTATTTGTTAAAGATATATTTACAAAAGGCACATAATATTGTATAACGAAGATACCAAAGAAAGTTCAAACGTAGATACATTTCTCTTATATCAAAAGAACAGAATTTTTAAATTTTTGTTTCACTATAATATAAAAATCTTATAAACTTGTGAACGAGAGTTTTATATATTTTTATACTCAAACACAACTTAAATCAAATCTCCAACTCCAAACGTTTAGAATCTATCTGTAGCTATTTAAAATAAATTATTTATAGTAGAAATATCAATTGGTTTTATGACATCCAGCAGTTGGCACAGCTGAGCAGTGTCCATCATTGCAGTAAGGCTTGGAGGAGTCAGTACAAGACGTTACTTTGCCTGAGCCAGGATATCTGCAAACGAAGCGATTCTTGCAATCTTGACAGGTGCGGCGCGGCTTTACATCGTAGTTACAGTCTATCCACACAGATTTTCCTCTTCCTTCGAATTTTGTAGCATTATAGACATTTTCTTTATTACTTTTTGTTTTGGTTAGGTTGGTCTTAACATGTGAAAAGTTTCGATTTTGTTTTTCCATATTTCCTGTTACTAATTTGTCATTCATAGTTGTATTTTGAGTTTGTGTGGGATGCTGTCCATTTTTGTCTCTATTTTCATTCTTGACTCTTTTTGGTGTAGCTATTGGTTGCTTGAATTGTTTCACAGAAGAAGATTCATATTTACGTAAAGAAGACAGTGGACGATGACTGTGACTGCCGTGGTGAATACTGCGATGTCGTTTTTGAGGTTTTGGCTTAGCTGCTGAGGTTAAGCTTGCGACGATAAGCTGAGGAAAAATAAAAAATCGGTTAACTGCACTGAGATGCAAATTGAGTTCGTTTAAAAAACTAAAAGAACCGACTTCAAATGCCACGCTATTAATTTTCAGTTCCAAGTTTGAGGTGGTTATCTCCATATATCTGGTGATACTTATCAGATCTCAATAAAATTACTATGGTATCACCCTTGGGATATTCTTTCCTTTCCAAAAAAATAGAATCATCAAAATCAGTTCATAAACGGCGAAGTTATCCGCGAACAAACATAAAAAATATATATACGGTCAAATTGAGAAACCTCTTCCTTTTTTTTGAAGTCGATTAAAAAGGTTTATATGTTGTAGTGAAGGCCCGGTGGTGTAGTGGGAGAATGGTGGGCTTTGACGCCAAATATATCTTTTCTTTGCTAAAGGTACTGAGTTGTACCCCAATGCACGTGCACCAATAGATTTTTCTATCAAAAAATGTATTTGCGCTTTTCACAGCGGCCCTCCGGTGAATAAAAAACATCGTTAAGAAATACCCAACCCCGCGTGTGGTAGGACACTATCTAGTGTTTGCCTGGCCAGCTACCACCCTCAAGTTAGAAAATCTGTCGCCAAACATCTAATGTGTTCCGGCACCTATCCTTGAGAGCCAGTTCCCAGTCTAGGCCTAACGTGCTACCATCTTCGACTGACTTCGATCACTTACCAACAGGTGAGATAGTAGTCTAACGCTAACCTATATGATATCAAAAAAGTACTGGTTGTTTAACCGACTTCACAAACAAGGAGGAGGTTCTCAATTCGAGTGTATTATAATTTTTTATTTTTGTTATATTTGTTACCTCAGAACTCCGTCAAACCGACTTGAACAATTATTTTTCTGTTTGAGAGATTATTCCTCCCGTTTGGTCCCATTCAAATGTTATTGAGATGTGACAATTATCTCTAGAGATATGGAGATAAACAATATAAGCAAATTTGTATACTTTGATGACATGATTATAACTAGCCAGTACTTAGATACTACAAGATGCCCGGGGTTTTGTAAAGGAGCTGTCCAGACGCTTAATAGAAGTCACTCATGACCAAAGAGCTGGCGTTTACCTCGGCCAACGGATTAGCCTAGCAATTCAACAAGGTAACGTCGCCAGCTTTTTGGGAACGTTACCGGCAGACAGCTGCGACCTAGGTTCTGTTTTTAGGGTTCCGTACCCAAAGGGTAAAACGGGACCCTATTACTAAGACTACGCTGTCCGTCTGTCTGTCTGGCTGTCTGGCTGTCTGTCTGTCTGTCTGTCTGTCCGTCTGTCACCAGGCTGTATCTCATGAACCATAATAGTGAGACAGTTGAAATTTTCACAGATTATGTATTTCTGTTGCCGCTATAACAACAAATACTAAAAACAAAATAAAGTTAAAAATTAAAGGTGGTCCCCATACAAAAAACGTGTATTTTGTATAGCGCCATCTGGTCAAGGTGTCATCTGCGTGTTAACAAACTCAGAGTAACTATTACTCATAGACATATACTACTAGACGGAACATCTCGAACTGGCATTGTCGAATACCGCGAGTAAGCTGGCTGGCATATTCTCGCTCACACGTAGCTCGGCACTCGAAACAACAGCACGCGCTTATGTTAAAAATTGCGTATCCGGAATGCCATCGTGTGTCCTCAGATACTGCAAAAACCAGTCAGGAAAAACAAACTGAGACGACGGAGTCACTTTTCACAATTAAGTTCAGATTTTCGAATTAAAACCCGCATACATAAAACGTTATTTTGTTAATTTGTAATGACACTTCACGACGCGACGCCATGTTCGTAGATTATGTAAACAGATGTGACATTATAGCGCGAAATGAAATTGCCTATTTTTAAATTTTGAAGAAAATAGTTTGACATGTGTGTGTATACTGTATAATTATGTCTGCGGTATCTTAGCTCGCAACCCAAGTGACTGGACCGGATTTTAATTAAGTTTTGTTTATTTTTTTATTCATACTATTCTATGAAACCGACATAAAAAGAAGGAGGTTCTCAATTCGACTGTGTTTTTTGAATGTGTGTTACGTTACCGCATAACTCCGTAATTTATTAACCGATTTGGAAAAATCTTTTTTATTTGAATGCGTATTAAGTAAAAACCAGTCAGGAAAAACAAACTGAGACGACGGAGTCACTTTTCACAATTAAGTCAGATTTTCGAATTAAAACCCGCATACATAAAACGTTATTTTGTTAATTTGTAATGACACTTCACGACGCGACGCCATGTTTGTAGATTATGTAAACAGATGTGACATTATAGCGCGAAATGAAATTGCCTATTTTTAAATTTTGAAGAAAATAGTTTGACATGTGTGTGTATACTGTATAATTATGTCTGCGGTATCTTAGCTCGCAACCCAAGTGACTGGACCGGATTTTAATTAAGTTTTGTTTATTTTTTTTATTCATACTATTCTATGAAACCGACATAAAAAGAAGGAGGTTCTCAATTCGACTGTGTTTTTTGAATGTGTGTTACGTTACCGCATAACTCCGTAATTTATTAACCGATTTGGAAAAATCTTTTTTATTTGAATGCGTATTAAGTACTTACGGATTGGTGCCATTTTATATAATATCGTATTCTATCCTTTTCTCTTAATAAAAATACATTGGACGTTGTCGGTAAGGACGGTAAGGCGATATGTTTATTTTTTTATTTTTTTTATTTTTTATTTATTTATTTATTCCATCAAAAATCACAATATCAAAAATACAGCACCTTATAGCTAACTGTAATATAAATAAAATTAAATAAAATGTACAACGTTCAGCTAGGTAGGTACAAGTTGATCATTGGCAGCCGTGCTAGGTCGCACCTGTGTTACAGCTGCCAACGTCTTCCTTCCGTGTGGTAACCTACAATATGTAAAAAAAATATAAAGTGTATAATGTTATGCAATTTACATAAGCGGTAAATAATTATAATATTTTATTAGCAGTCCAATATATTGCCAAAATTGGAGGTAGAAATGAGAAATAAAAAGTAACAAGTTCAGGTAGTTAGCTCCTACAACGTAGTAAACAAGTTAGCAAGTTAGGGATGGGCCCTCTTTGAGGCTATGTAACGTGAGGTTGTCGATATTATCAGATTTCAACTTAGGTAACTAACTTAAACTTATGCATTAGGTATGTACATGTGTAAGTATTGAGCTCTAAAGTTTTACGCATTACCAAAAAGTAAAATTTTTACAACATATAAGTACATACAACTAGTTAAAGGTAAAATATCAGAATAATTTAATTCAAAAGTTATAGGTATATTATTAGTACACAATAGAAAAGTTTTTTTTTTTTTTTTTTATTAAATAGGGTAGGTTCATTTTGTTTACTATCAGTATTACATACTTACAAAAGCAAGCAGATAATTCAATTTAAAAATATTAGTATTTAATAACTTGAAGTGTAAGAATAGATATAAGTCTGTCTTGCTAAGATTAGGTTAACCATTTAGCTATTGTATTGTATACGTTACAAACCGTTACATAGTTTATCGATATTGTAACATAACTCATTTTACCTCGCCCTAGCTTTATGACGCTTCTATTGTATTCAAAGATTGTAGGCGATAAGAACTTTGCGGTAAGTCACAGGACAGCGGTGGTGGAGTCGCTATTGCAAACAATTTGTTTTTTAAAGTTATATTATTGCGTTAGTAGTTAAATGAATTCTTATTTGGGTAGGTGATTATGTAAATATTATTAGTTAGTTATATTATAGTATAGTTATATTATTAGTATAGGTATATTCGTTGTGCGTTTTCGGTAAATAGCATAGGAACATTTATATATTTATAGTACTAAGATAACATGCTTTCACTGAATACCTACGAATATTAACAACATTTTCATTTTTCTTAATTAGTAATTAACACATTATATACATGAGCGTGTGTTGTGTGTGTGTGTGTGTGCGTGTGTGTGCGTGTGTGTGTGTGCGTGTGTGTGTGTGTGTGTGTGTGTGTGTGTGTGTGTGTGTGTGTGAGCGTGTGGTGTACGTGTGTGTGTGCGTATTTGTGTGTGTGTGTGCAGTGTGTGTGCAGTGGGTGTCAGGAGTGTATTAGAACTTGTAATTCATCAATTCTTCCGTGTCCGTGAAGATACTTTGTCACTGCCGATTTACATCTGAACAGTGTGAGAGTATATATGTTTACAAATTTACTTAGTCTCAAATAAAGGTAAATAAAGGTAAAATAAAGATGCGGGGCGTATCATTGCGTCTTTTCGACGTGTGTTAAGATATGCAATCAAATCGAACGGCGTATTAGAGTGAGTCTTCAACACAGACTTTTGAACATATATTTGTCTCACTGAGAGGACCTGTGTTTCAAGAAATAATTTAGATGTGGAATATCTAAACGGCTTAGACAGCATCACCTTAAGAACAGCTCTTTGTGATCTTTCTACGCGTAGCATGAAAGTTTTATGAGTTCCACCCCAAGCAAGAATGCAATATGAAAGCAGAGAGTGGCAAAGAGCGTAGTAGGTCATTCTTAATATGCGTGAATCACCTATGTATCTAAGTCGTTTAAACACCACTATTAATTTACGTACCCTACCGACTAGGGCTTTTGTATGTTCTAGCCATTTTAGCTGGTTGTCAACGATAACTCCCAAATATTTGATAGACGTTTCCTGTTCCAGTACGGGGCAAGAGCAATGGTCTTGTTTACTGCAGTTGTGTGCTCTAATATTTGCATTTTTACCTGGTTTATCAGTGGAGGTTTTAGAAAATAATAAATACTTTGTTTTGCTGATGTTGAGGGTGAGAAGGTTATCACGAAGCCATGACATAACCTCTTTAAGGCCAATCTCAGCCACCCTGATAACATCTTTCCAGGTAGGAGCTGTAAAGATCAACGCTGTATCATCAGCAAAAGCTATAGTTCTACCGCTAACGAGTTTCAAGTGACACAAGTCATTGACGTATAATAAGAAGAGACTAGGACCCAAAATGCTTCCTTGAGGCACGCCATACTCGACTGGAAGTTCGTCACTAAATAAGTCATTTATCTTAACTTTTTGTGTCCTGTTTCTTAGATAATCTGTGAATAATTTTAATGCAATGCCCCTTATACCTAATCTTTCGATTTTGTGTAAAAGGATAGGGATAGAGACAGTATCAAACGCTTTTGCTAAATCTAGAAATATGCCAATACATTTATTTTTACTGTCAACTTGACGTACAATATAATCTGTCAATTGAGACACTGCATCTTCAGTTGACTTGCCAGAAACAAAGCCGAATTGATTATCCGAAATAATTTTATGTTTCGTAAGATATTTAGTGAGCCGATTATTAAGGAGACGTTCCAAAATTTTCAATAAAGCTGAAAGAATAGAGATTGGGCGATAATCATTGATACTGTCTCTGTCTCCTCCCTTATGAATTGGTATGATGATAGCAGTTTTAAACGTCTTTGGAAAGACACCGCTGGTAAAGCTAAGATTACAGATATGAGTTATGTACGGTGCGATGTCTTTCTTAAGGTATTTAAGTGCTAATGTTGGAATTCCATCATGGCCCATGGCGCAAGTACTCTTAAGACTGTCAATGATTGTTTTGATCTCAGTAGTATCTGTAGGCAGAAGGCCAAAGGAATGACTTATGCTGTAACCAGAAGGTGGTGAACCTAATAATTTAGCATTTTCATTTTTTGTCAATATTTCATGTGCTAGGTTTTTCCCAATATTGGCAAAAAAATTATTTATATAGTTAAGAGATTCGTATGGGTTTTGTTTGAGAGCAATCAGATCTCGCTCATCTGTGCTTTTTCTTTTTATTTTAAATTGTGCAATGTTCTTGATAACATTTCAAGTCTGCTTACTATCTCCGCCAGCCTTTTCTATTTCATTTTTGTCATGGTTTTCCTTAACTTTTTTCAAAATCTCAACACAATAATTTCGATATCTTTTGTATGTAATTTTTAGGGTCTTATTGTCAGGGTTATTCTTTAAACTTTGGTGAAGTTTGTCGCGATGTTTTAAGCAACGAAGCAATCCAGGAGTCAACCAAGGTTCTTTTAATCTTTTTCGGCAAGGAATTTTTCTGGTTTTTGAATTAGCATCAATAACACGTTTTAATTCCGATACCAGTATATTTGTTGCTTCATTAACGTCAGTACAATCAAAAATGCTATGTAAAGTTTCTTTGTTTAAGGTATGAGAAATATTACCGTAATCAATCACCGTACTATGTTTGCATTTAAGTTTATTTTGTTGGTGATTTTTTAGAGCCAGTACTACAGTATAGTGGTCAGTGATAGTGGTTGCAATAACTAGTGAGGTAGCTTCTAAGTTCGTTTTGAGGAATATGTGATCGAGGCAGCTAGATCCACGCGTAGGAAAAACATGAGCGGGAAGAAGTTCATTATGTGCCATCAAATCTAAGTATTCATTGCAATTTGTAGTTATGGCATTGGTGGATGCAATATCAATATTTATATCGCCGAGAAGAATCAAGTTTTTGAAAGACTTTAGTGATTTCAATATTTTGTCTACAGAGAGGAAACATTTTCTAGGGAGCGGTACGATGGGGAACGGTAAATTGCTATGATGGCCGTGTCATTTCCAATTTTTATTACAAGACAATTTGCCTCAAAATCAATTGGCTCAAAAACAGTGGTGAGTAAATCTTCTCTGATATACGCAACGACACCTTCGTTTTGCGATTTGTTAATTTTTGACAAATAGGCATTGAAATTATTAAGTGGGGGATAAAATCTAGTTTTTTAAGCCAGCATTCAGTAAGTATGATTATATCAATATCGATACTTAACTGAGCGAGTAGTGGTTCCATTTGCGGCAAATTTTTATCTATGCTGCGAATGTTTTGGCAAACCAGTGAGAGTTTTTGATTCGATCATGGTAAATAATTCCGAACTTCATGTGTCTGACACTGAAAAGATTTTGATATTGTATAGGAATCTAAATCCGTCATTATGGATTGCTTATCCATAATTAGTTATAAAACGTAACACTCGTCCCTTCTTTCGTCTGTATAGTTTGTAAGATTTTACAGTGACATATAGTAATATGTAGCTATGGAAAAGTAAATAGTTCATGTTTTTTTGTGGAAAAGACACGAATCTGGATATTAAATGAGTAATGAGTAAGTAATGAGTATTAAATGTGTGTGTGTTCAGTGGGTATAATGTGTAAGAGCTGTTGGAACGCAAAGAAATAGTGTTTAACGTGAAAATAGAAAAACATACCACCACAACGAGAAAAACAAGAAGCAGAATAATAGAATCGAGTTAGACACTTTAACCAGGCTGTCCGCTACTCCGTCCTTCCTGATGTTTGAGATCCTCCAGTTGCTTATCCTCCCTGATAAGTATTGGAGGACCACCTTCCGCCTTTCGTAGAAATATTCTACCATGGGCGCACCAACAGAACCAGTAGTTATGAGATTTTGCAAAGTCCCTTGCAAGAAAAAAGAGCCTACGGGTTCTGGCTGTCAAGTGTTCGGATATATAAATCGGAGTCGGCGGCAAGCCGAGGCTCAGTTGCGCTGTACTAAGCTGAGAAGAATGTTGCTTATTAAAAGATTTTGCAGCTCGTATGAATTCTTCTTTCCTGATAACAGTGGTTAACTTCACTAGTAGAGGTGGGTCTCCTTTGGATTGAGTGTTCACTCTGTAAGCATCTTGTATTTCCGACTTGGTTATATTCAGGTTAATCGCTTTGCCAAGATTTACTGCAAGTTCGGCTAGATTAGCTTTGGTCTCAGTAGCTTTTCGGGGTATATTCCTAATCTCAATTGTGGAAGCCCGATTTATTTTGTCTACAGATTCCAATCTGTCTTCCAACTCTTGAATATACTTCTTATCAACTTTCCTCTCTTGTAATAATTCGTTGTATTTTTCCTGCATATCATCATATTTTGATGTCATATATTCTTATGCTTTGGTGACTTCTTCACTGTGACCTTTCATGTTTGCGTTTAATTTGTCAAATTTTGAATCAATCGACTCCATAAGGTCTTTAATGAACTAAACGAATCATTTATATTTTCGCCGGAGACTCTACGGCGTTTGTGTCTTGCTATATTTTGCTCACGGTAATTAGGCTCGCTCCTCGCAGATGCATCCGAGTCCGATGGATGTTGCTCAACGCACGGTGTAGCTGGCGGGGTACGATGCATTATGGTAACTTACAGAAGCGTCTCTTATGATATGTTGTAAATGATGAAAAATCGACTTTGAGCACAGGTATTACAAGGTTGAAAACAAGACGAAATATTTTTAACACGTTAACTAAAAACACGTCCGATCTTTGTCGCCGCACGGAGGGGAGTCGTTTTGTCGTTGTGTTTAATCTATAATTAGTCATAACCGGCGGCAGCAACCATTCCCCCGTGCCCCCGCGTGAATGATAACCGTTTCACAAAATTTATTTGCTCGGGATGACAACTCTTTGTTTTACCCACAGACCTGCTACATATTAAACTCGATCGCGTACACCGGCCCTCATGAGAACGATCTTGAACGGAGTTTGTCCCTTTCTTTTGTATGGACAACTTACATATATATCATACATATAGTATAGAACATATATAGGACTATCAGGTTGTTAGAGAAGGACACACTCCCACCCTGGTGTCTCTCAATAGGGCCGTTTTGTTCTACAAAGCAATTACAACCTTATCGTTAAAGCATACGGATTAAATTGAATTTGACAAAACATCTGCAGTGCACCATCATTTTTAATACGTCTATGGTTTTACCTCAATGCTATTACTACTCTCAAAGTCAAAGTCAAAGTCAAAGCATTTATTCAGTATATGGGCAAATTAAAAATTTGCATTTACACTCGTCAAATTACATTAAATAGATCATATTCAATAAAAAATATTATAGATATAACAGAAACATAACTTATTGCTTTGAATTTACAAAAAAAAAACAAAGGTATTGAGCCATTCAGTTTTCATCTAGACGTCGAACGTCACACTTAAAACACATGTTTAAATAACTCTAATGACTCTAGTAATAGTTACTCTGAGATCAACAACCGAACAACAACTTTGTGTTAATAATAGCGTTCGTTAGATGGCGTTAAAGTAAACAAGCACGCGGTTCACAACTCTGTCATAGAAAAGATAATAATAATACTACGTAACTCTGTTATGTTTCGTATTCTACTGTGTTTACAGGCATTAATATTTTTGTAGCCCTCCCTACGTGTGTGAGATGCAAGTCTGACTCGCACTTGGCCAGTTTTATTAGAATACGTCGTATTATCCTTGTTTTCAGCCAATGAAAAACTGCTACAATATTATTAGAATACGAAGGTAAGTTTCGCCACTTTCTACAAGGCTAGCTCGATAAGAAAACAAAGCCGGTCACGAAACTAGAGGGGACTAGGTATATTATATTTTCTGTGCTAGAGGACCCCGATTCGAGTCCAGACAAGATGGTCATTTTTACGTTTTTTACAAGTTCCTTCTTTTATTATTGGGAGCCGAAGGATTGCCAAAAAACACGAATTACAAAAAAATTACACCGAGCAAAGCATGGTGATACAGTACCTACTGTCTAATAAAATAAATATTCATTACGAAGGTAATTTTGCGAAAATAGCGTCGCAACCATAACTCGTTAACATTTTATAAATGTTAAGTTTAAATGAAAAATATCTCGATGACCCAGCTTTGCTTGGTATTATATATATATATATTTTTTGTTAAATCGAGTGTTTTTGCATTTTTTTTGCTCCTAATAGTAGTTTTACTCACAAAAGAAAGAAAAGAACTTGATAAAAAAAAGGAAAGTTAGTCACCTTATCTGGACTCGAACCAGGGACCTAAAGGGACCTAAAGCGCCGTCCTATCGATCTTCCACCGAGCTATCATAACGTCTTAAAATACGCCGAAATTACCCTTTGTATTCTAATGATATTGTAGCAGTTTTTCAATGCCTAAAAACACGGATGAAATGACGTTTTCTAAAAAAAATAGATCGATTTATTGCCCCCGAAACCCGCTGCATACTAAATATCATGTAAATCGTTGGAGCCGTTTCCGAGATCCCGATTATATACATATATAAACAAGGTTTTCTCGTTTAAAGGTATTACCTATAATATTATAGATGTTTCGTGAAAATGTTGATGAAATTATTGTGGTGACGCTACATTCGCTAAACTACCTTCGAAATGTACCTAAATAATAATAATTAGTTGCTCCTGCTTGCCGCTTGCTCGGGTAGCGGGGGGAGTAACGTAACATCACGCAGCGAGCCATAGCCGCGCGTATTCGCGCGAGCGTCGTCATGCTGTCCGGATGCGCTTCGAAACCCTGCCTATAAGTTTGCAATTTGCTACTTGAAATTTCGGTTATTTCTGGTTTAATAATAGAAACTTTGTAGTATTTAGGTGATATTATTTGCGTAACTAACTACGTAAGTTAGTTAACTGTGCAATTTGCATAAATATAAATAATAGGTACCTACTAGTTAAATAAATACCGTCTTCTTATTAAAAATGCCGTGACCACCTTCTAGCTTCATCATCAGACCCTAGATCTAGGTGTAAAGTTCTCCTTATGACGAATCAATCGAGCCCAATCTCGGTGGGTTTATGTTGTTATATCGCAGAGATGCCGTGGCCAATCAATCGAGCCCAAACTCGGTGGGTTTATGTTGTTTTATCACAGAGATTCCATGGCCACCTTCCGTCTCCATCATCAGACCAGCTCCATGGTACCATATCATTGTTGTCACCGAAGATTCATAAGTTCACCAAATTTGAGTCCAATCGGACATCGGGAAGTGGGTCTTACTTTAGCTTCCAAGATTCCACCTGAACATACATAGTGACATACATACATACATACATTGCAAGTTAAATAAAAGCTTGTAATAAAATGTATTTAAGTAGGGCTCCCATACAACGGGCATGTTTTTTTTGCCGTTTTTATAGATATTGGTACGGAACCCTTCGTGCGCGAGTCCGACTCGCACTTGGCCGGTTTATTTATTTATAACTATTTTAATTTTAATTTATAACATTTCATTTATTCTCAGTTCAAATAGTTTAATTTATTTTTAAGTTGTATATATGTACTATTTGTTGATACTAGTTGAAATAAATAATAAAACCAGTACTTTGACTATCGCGGCATGTGAAGTCGGTTTTTAGGGTTCCGTAGTCCTGACAAGGAACCCTTATAGTTTCGTCATGTCCGTCTGTCGGTCTGTCCGAGGTTTTGCTAAGAGACCGTTAATACGAGAAAGCTGTAATTTTGTGGGGGTATGTATATAAATTACGCCGACAAAGTGCTGAAATTTTTTTTTAGGGTAGCTCCCCTATGTGAGGAGTAGGGATGATTTTTTTTTCATCGTCTACCCCATCGTGTGTTTTATCGTTGAATAGGTCTTCTAAAATGACTTAAGGGATGCTAATACCATTTTTCGATTGAATGCTCCATTTACGAAATATTAAACTTTAAAGTGCAAAATTTTTGTTCCAGGAGGGCGTCCCCCCCCCCCCCCCCTCTAAAAGCTAAACTGCGGGTTTGAAAAATCTGGAATAATTTGTGATTTCATGAACTTAAAAGAAAAATTATAGCGGTTAAGATAACTTTATTAGTTTAGCAGTAATAGTCGTTGAACTTGGGTGTTGGATAATTTTGTACCAAATAAAAAATCCTTAGAATAAATCCTTTAAAGTGACAAAGACTGAGCACCTAGTTGCTTGTGTATAACGGGTAAAGACTTGCATTTAATAACAAGCTACTACGGAACCCTACACTGCGCGTGGCCCGACACGCACTTGGCCGGTTATTTCGTTTTGTACTCCCAAAATGTAGTTAGCTAGATGCTTATTAGCTTGATTATTACGATGATTTAATTTCAGTTTTTAACCGACTCCAATAATTAAAATATTGAGGACTCCTCCTGAATTCTCAATTAGCTAGTAGGTATTATTTTTTATGTTTTCATACCTCAGAACTATGTAATTTACTAACCGATTTCGAAAATTCGTTTTTGTTTGAAATTTCTGTTTGAAAGAAAGCAAGGAAGAAGAAAGAAAGAAAGAAACATCGTTTATCCAGCCGTCCTCAAGTTGCACAGATGAAAATATTTGACAATTGACAAAAAACTTAAGTAAATAAAACAAAAAAGGAATACAATAATGAGGTGCTGAAACAGACCAGTCTCAGCACAAATGTCCAGATTTTTGGATCGTAGACCCCAAAACCAAGACGCTGATTTTCAGAATGGCCTGAGAGCGGGAGTAGGACCACATACCTTCTTTACTCATGTGGTAGGACTAACGCCGATAACAATAACTTAAATAAAAAAGATACAATAACATAAATTAACAATATTTGATCCCAATGATTTTGCTGATGATATTTGATTCATAAACATCTGATGAATATCTCCGGAGATATAGAGATATAATACTCAGACAAGCAAGACACTTAGATAGCATACCTGCTCTGAAAGCATTGTACAATGCTTTTGTAAGAAGCAGGTTAGAAACGAACGCTATAATTTGGTGTCCGCTTGAAGCAAAATATGTATGTGCAGTCAGTGGAAAAAATCCAAAAAAAGTTCATCAGATGGCTCGGCTCATAAACAGTATGGGTATTTTGTGGGATATCCATTTGTGTATCCTAGTGTATTTTTGCTTGGCATGGTAGGATTCAATGGATTGGAATTAAGACGTTATATTTCTTTAGCTGAATATATATGGAATGTTATGGTAGGGCGAAAATGTTACCCAACACTGCTAGAGAGAATCAAAATAGCAGTGCCAGAACTATTCGAGAGCTCGGCGACATGACCTGTTGGCCGTGCCATTGTGTCGCACTGAGCTGGGCCGCCTGGCCCCGCTCCCGCGCGCGCTTCATCTTTTTAATGCTGTGCTACACCAACACCAACATATAGATCTATTTAATTGCACAGAGCAAGAATTTCGCAAAGTTGCTATGAATTTTGCTGAAACTTTGCTTTGTATAAGTTATGATAGGAGTTAGACATGTAGGACCTTATTTCATTATCTATTGTTATTATAATTATTTTTTCTGCTATTAGTATCTAAGAACTTGGAAGGGCGAATTGGGAAACTGCAATGTCCATCCAAAGCAAGATGAATAAATAAATAAATAAAAAATCCTCAAACTTGCTACTGAAAATGATCAGCGCGGCATGTAGAACCGGTTTTTTAAGTATTTTAAACGATGTTAAGTATACTAAAAGTTATAGTATTTAGATTTACATATCTACTATTGTACCATTTTCCTTTCCAACAAAGTGTTACCCCTCTATATATGGAATATCGAAAATTTGAGATTACTTACCAGGATGACGATTAAAAATAAGGCCTTGCTCGTCATTGCTATCACTTACTACAAATACTGGATTTGAAGTACTTTCTTTAGCTTATATACTAGGCCCTTATCTAACTTATCGTGACATACTTCCTCTGAGTACAAGATACGGGGATAATAAGTTCCCACGGGTTTATATGTCGCTTGTACAAAGTTGTAACAGCAGATCACAGAGTTCCTATCGGCCGATAGTGTGGTCGATATTTTATTTTCTATGAAGATGTATAGAAGTGCGTATATAACAGCGATATCGATATCGGCCGATATCTAATGGGTCTTTGGTCTAAAAAATCGACCAAACTATTGGGCTATGAAAAATCTGTGGTATGTGCTGGCTCTCAATATATTACTTATTATTTTACTTGACCAAATGACATACGTATGCCGATTAATATTTATTCTTTTATTTTTTTTACTTGTATAAATGTTACTGAGATTTAAGATCGTTATAAAATGTATACTTGAATACTCAAAAGAAGAAATTAATATAAATTAATTATTTTACTAATATTTCTTTTTAAATATTAATGAAATAAAATATTTGCATGGTAGTAGGCTACTATCTAGTGTCCGCCTGGCAAGCTACCACCCTCAAGTTAGAAAATCTGTTGTCAAACATCTAATGTGTTCCGGCACCTATACTTGAGAGCCAGTTCTAGCTAGCTAGACAGCACCTAACTGGCGGGGCGCGCGCTCTGTGCGGTACCGGTCGCCGGCTGCCTGTAGGAACGGCGGGCCGAAATAGGCCTGTTTTTCACCGTTAGTGCGTAGTAGGCCGATAAGGGCCTGCCGTGATGTGCCGTGAACACCTACAATTTTACCGCAAGCTGAAATGTATATTAGTATCTGTCAAACTTTTACAAGCACCTGAGATAATCGTTCCGCAACAGTGAGCGGGACACAATTTTCTTCGTCCGCGCCAGCTGAAATACCGCGGCAGGCCGATATGTGCCTGTTCCGCAGTTAACGTGATAGGCAAGCGTTTGACCACTAGCTCACCTTATGTTGTTAATAATACATACTAGCCCAAATTTGATTATCCTACCATTTGTTATTACAAAGTTCCCGTCCCTATAGCCCGGCTTCATCATCAGGTCAGCTCGATGGTTCCATGTTATTGCATTTTCACTGAAGATTTTATTAGATAATACCAAATTTGAGTGTAATCTAACGTCAGGTAGTAGTTCTAATTTAGCTTTTAACGCACACAACCATATTACAGCACGGCAAGTTAAAAAAAAAGCTTGTAATACATATAACGATTAGAAAAAAAAAATATCAAGACTAAAATACCCAACGTTTGTATGGTTGTTGCCCCCGGCCCCTCACCAGGGTAAAGAGGCCACGCCTCGAGACCTACTTACACAAACTCATGAAAGGAATGAACGATCCACTAATATTACCCAAATTTTTTACTATCTCTTTCATTACAATTCCTGTTGTTAGATTGCAGTCTTTACTTATACATAGTCATCATTATCAGTCGGTATCAGTCCACTGCTGGACATAGGCCTCCCCCAAGACACGCCACTGAGCCCGGTCTTCGGCTCTTTGCTTCCAGTCACTGCCCACCGCTTTGCGAATGTCGTCGCTCCACCTAGTCACAGGGCGTCCTACTCTACGTTTGCCGATTCGCGGTTTCCACTCTAAAACCTGTCTGCCCCAACGGTTATCGGTCCTACGGAAGATATGACCAGCCCACTGCCACTTCAGTTTGCTAATCCGCTGAGCAATGTCGATCACTTTAGTTCTCTGGCGAATTACTTCGTTTCGGATTCGATACCGCAGAGAAACACCGAGCATAGCTCTCACCATAGCTCGCTGAGCGACTGTGAACTGGTGAGTGTCCACGTCTCGGCTCCGTATGTCATGACTGGTAGGACGCACTGATTAAAGACTTTTGTCTTTAGGCACTGGTATAGGCGACGAGAAGGCTCGACGGAGTTTTCCAAATCCTGCCCAGCCAAGCTGAATTCTTCTCTGGATTTCCTTCTCGAAGTTGTGTTTGCCTAGTTGGAGCGTTTGCCCTATGTAAACATACTGCGTGGCAACTTCGAGTGGGATTCCATCTACGGCAATCGGTTCCGGAACAACGTGCTCTTATACATAGTATTGTAATGTTAATTCGTATCTAAATATGATAAAAAGTTCAAATACTAAAGTATTTGAATGATGACGTTCACGAAAACATTACACGTGATCCTTATACTACATACGATAATAGAAAATAAACATTAAACATCAGTTAAAGATAAGATACATTTGAGATAAGTAATTTAGTTGGTGTTTTAATATGATATACGAAACTAAAAATTTTGCGTAATAGATTGTGCAAAAACCATGCCATCCATGACCAATGGTGCTGAGACATGCACGCTCAAGAAAGAAACTATGGTATATTATAGCATTTGTAATTTAAAACGACTTTTAACACGAATAAATAAACATATACATCAAAGTAGGTTTGCTTCAACAGCCAACTAGAGGGTGTAGTAAAATTAAAAAAAAAAAGTAATCATCATCAGCCAGTGTCGAAACGAGCGTGTGCCGCATGGAGCCCGCAGCGGCACACGCTTTCAGCAGCCATAGGGCAGGATCTTTCACTGCCGAGCGTGGTAAACGCCATGCTCGACAGTGAGAGATCGTGGCAGGCGGTGGTCTCCTTCTGCGAAGAGGTGATGACGACGTGAAGGAGACAGCGGAGCGGGCCAGAGAGGACGACGCCTCTTCAGATCCGATCCGGCGCAGGCGTACGGGGGGAAGGAGGAGGCGGTTTGCCCGCCTCCTCCCCCTCACTCATAGTGAGGTCACTGGCCGAAGGTCGGGGGACTTTCGGGCGGCTTGCACGACCCCACACGTCTGAGGGGTGGCCTTGGTTAGCAAGGTCACTCCTTCTTGTGCCGGTGCCTGGAATTTTTATCCAGGCCTACCGCCGGGGCAAGATGGCGAATACTAGCGCGGCCCCATCTTGCCCTATCTCGGCGAAGGACTGCTCACCCCAGGTTTTTGGTGGGTATACTGCCCTTCTGGCAGTAACTCCCACATAACCATCTCGCTCCCCCGGGCGAGTGGTATCCATAAAGAATTTTCCTGGGTTAAAAAATAAAAGACCTTTATAAAGTGTCCCCCTAGTGTGTGCCTCTGTGCCTAGTGAATACTTAATAGTACACTTACCCCCCGGTGGGTACCCGCCTTGGCGTGGCGGGGGAGCTCTAGTAGTAGAGTCGAGGCTACGGGTGTAGCCTCGACTCTCGAGAGGGAGCACCTTGGGGTTTTAGTCCACTTTATTGACCCCACAATGAAGTTGGTACCTGACCGGGTTTACCCAAGTAAAAAAAAGATCGTTACAAGTGTCATAACCGATAGGAGGAAGCCTGCCCAGTGCCCAGCAGTGGGTAGAATAAGGCTAATAATGATGATGATGAATAGTTTATTCTGTAATTTAACTAAGTCTGGTTTATTTTCAATTTGTAATTTTATAAGAACGAGAGTCATAGCTCTAAAATGCCTTGGTAGTAAATAGCTGCTTATGTCTGGTTTTAGCTGTTCAACTATATGAGCATGAGACGATATAATTTATGGAAATAATCCTCTTTCAAATAATTCTTCATCTTTAAAGATTTACCTAAAGTGCCCTATAGTAAAGTTGGTTCCAGTGAATTGTGCAGTAAGTGAAAATATCTATATGCATATTATAAAAATTATACATTTTAGTAATGTATAAATATGTAGATTGTGTGGGTGTTACAGATCAGTTACAGCAAGAACATAATATTTACGAGTATAATAACAAAACAACGATGATGACAGATATGAAGTTATCTTATTTATCTTCAAAGACACTTCAAAGAAACATAATATTTGATTTACGCAGTGCAACATCTCTCGTCGGATTTGAAAACTGTAATGATTTCTTCCGAATGATTAACTTACGTAATAAGTAGTCATAGATGGCGCCACCAATGCATAATTGGGTTAACAAATGCAATCCACTAATTTCGTCGTATCGATGTATCGAACCGTGGCTTAATTGGCAGAGCACCTGGACGTGTAATCCGGGGGGTGCGGGTTCTAGTCCCGTCGGTACGATGAAATTTTGGATTGTGTTTAACAATTTACAAAAATATATAGTGTGAGACACTTCAAAGAAACATAATATTTGATTTACGCAGTGCAACATCTCTCGTCGGATTTGAAAACTGTAATGATTTCTTCCGAATGATTAGCTTACGTAATAAGTAGTCATAGATGGCGCCACCAATGCATAATTGGGTTAACAAATGCAATCCACTAATTTCGTCGTATCGATGTATCGAACCGTGGCTTAATTGGCAGAGCACCTGGACGTGTAATCCGGGGGGTGCGGGTTCGAGTCCCGTCGGTACGATGAAATTTTGGATTGTGTTTAACAATTTACAAAAATATATAGTGTGAGACACTTCAAAGAAACATAATATTTGATTTACGCAGTGCAACATCTCTCGTCGGATTTGAAAACTGTAATGATTTCTTCCGAATGATTAACTTACGTAATAAGTAGTCATAGATGGCGCCACCAATACATAATTGGGTTAACAAATGCAATCCACTAATTTCGTCGTATCGATGTATCGAACCGTGGCTTAATTGGCAGAGCACCTGGACGTGTAATCCGGGGGGTGCGGGTTCTAGTCCCGTCGGTACGATGAAATTTTGGATTGTGTTTAACAATTTACAAAAATATATAGTGTGAGACACTTCAAAGAAACATAATATTATTTATCTTTATAAAAGCTTTTATTTAACTTGTATTATTAATATCTGTTCCAAAATAAGCATCTTGATCTTCTTTTATCAGCGGTATTTCTGCAGCGTTAATAAAAGGTATAATTTTTTCACCGCTTCCTTCGTCTTCATACCCAAGTTCTTCAAAAATATCAGGAAAAACTTCATCACCAATATGTGGTACTTCGTAATGGGGTTTTTCAGGGTGAGGGAGATGATGGTGACCACCATGTCCTAAAATACCCAAAATGTCACACGGTTTAAATTCATTTCCTTCTGGGTAAAGAGGCTTGTTAAATAGAAATTCGTGATTCTTATCTAGTTTGTTACGATTAGATGCTGTTACTTGAGGTGAGCGTGGAACGGGATGAATAGGTTTGGGTTTGTGATGGAATTTATCGCTGACTTTGTGAGAGTGATGAAGAATTGAATAGTGTGGGAGGGCAGGTTTGTTAGGTCTCACTTCTTGAGAATCGTCAAAGTTTGAAGGAATATGTGGTTTACGAGGCCTATTATAGAGCAGTCCTTTTGGTTTTAGTTTATAAATGTGTTCGCTATTAAGAGGAATGTGTGCGCCATACTGTCCATTGTAAAAAGGTGTATAAGGTATTTCTTTAAAACTCTGAGTATTATAAGGTAAATGTAGATTGTTAGATACATGATAGTATGATGGTTTGTGAAACCTATCATAGAATGATCCTTTCATTGATGGAATAAATGATTTACTAGGTCCATATGAATATGGACCATGGAACATTTCTTTGTGAAAATTCTGTTCATGAAACGGAAAGATTGGCATGTGTCCATAAGGACCATGGTAAGTTGGACCATTAGATAAATGGTTTTGATAATTATTGATTGGTACGTGTGGTACATGCAATCCCTGATGAACAGCATAGGGTGCTTTGAAAGAAAAGTAAGGGTTGTAAGATCCTTGGGTGATAGGGTCCGAATTGGGCACATCATCTTTGTTCCCAAAGTTGTGAGAACCAAATTGAAAGTATCTGATAGGCATTGCCATGTAGTCCTCAGAGTTAATAGAGTTTGGATTATTTAAGTTAATGGCTCTTAACGCTTCAATCGTTTGAAATTCTTCTTCATTTTGCGATGGATGTGCATGATGTGGGTGTGGGTAAAAGGGATGGAATGGACCGATGGGTAAAAACAGCGGTCTTCTTCGTTCAAACTCTTGGTTTTCTTCTGTGAACTGTATTTGAGTATAGGAAGGATCAACCCATTCTGGCTGAACATGTACTAAGGGTTGGTCTTGTCCATCGTGTTCCTTGAAAAGGAAGGTTTCGTAAGGATTGTTGGGTCCTGACTCTTCATAGCCTGAGAACTTGAAGTTTTGGTCAGCGGCAGCAATAAATGCAGCACACTGTAATATAAATATTTTAAAATGTTAGATAATCATTATTCAGATTGCCTACTGCGTTGAAACTGATTTTAATGTATACATTTATATATTAGTATATAAATAGTAACCACTTTATTTCTAAGAGCTAAAACATAGGTAGAATTGTTTAATTAGAAACACACTCTGAGTTCTGATATTTCATTCTTATCTAGATTCAGCTGAGTAGAGCAAGTTCAAATCTCAATGTTAGTCAAATAAGCAAGTCAGGCGGAACATCGATATAATGCTTCTACCACCTGTGGGAAAATGATAATGGGACATAATTTCAGTCCAAGAAATAAGCAAGGGGTTTGGGTAAAAGTGGCTTGATTAATTGAGTATACATGCGGCCAGTGATTATATTATTTATACAGTAGATAGTATACAATAAAAAACACTTTTTTATTTTAAAGTTTTTCTCTATACTACACCGGAGGCGAAATATGTGAAAAAATTTAACCAATTAAAACATGCATTATTTTTTCTTAGTCTTGGATTTACGTGCACAATACGCTTAAAACCTATTCAAAAATAGATTGTACCTATTGTTCGCGACCGGGCCCCGCGTATGTAAGCGAGTCCCGAGCGCATCGACTAATCACAATTAAAATAAACTGGCCAAGTGCAAGTTGGACTCGCACTCGTAGGGTTCCGTACCACACTACAGTATTTTATAAGATCGAGCAAAAAATGCCACTATAATTTTTCGCTAGCAAAAAATAATAATTAATAAACATTTGATCAAAACAGAGTTGTGAGCCGCGTGCTTATTTCTTATAACGCCATCTAACGTCTAACACTATCGAAGTGAAAGTTAACACAAAAGTGTTAGGGATCGGCATTTCAATATAACGCCATCTATGGACATTTACCTAAGCATAGATTCATAGATGCATTCATAGATGGAATTATATTGAAATGCCGAATGTTTATTAATAATGCCATACCCTATTTACAGGGTCCATGTAAATAGTATACGTATAATAAGGACACTTTTATATGGTTTGCATAAATAAATAAATAAATAAAAAAAAACACATTTCTTGTGTGGGGACCCCGTATAATTTTTAACTTTATTTTGTTTTTAGTATTTGTTGTTATAGCGGCAATAGGAATACATCATCTGTTAAAATGTCAACTGTCTAAATATAACGGTTCATGAGATGCAGCCTGGTGACAGACGGACAGACAGACCGACAGACAGACTGACAGACCGACAGCGGAGTCTCAGTAATAGGGTCCCGTTTTATTTACCCTTTGGGCACGGAACCCTAAAAATCAACAAAAACTAAAATATGTATCTACATACTTGGATGACGTTATAGTTTTCACCGGCTACGTTGAGATACACACAATGTTCTGTGAAGATACATTAAACATTTTGAAGTCGAATATACTCATATAAATAAGACCTAATCAGTAGATTTATGTATATTATTGTAAACACTTATGTTAATAGAAATGTGTTTTACATTAAAAGTAATTAATTAAAAAATCATCTACTGTTTCATTAATTTCTACAGTTCGTGCAGCATGATTTTAATCTTAAATATCACGGCTCTGACATAACTTTGAACCGTTTTTTACAGTTGTATATCTTAAATATAGTACTATTAAATATAAATAGTTAGAAAAGTGGCTGATAAAAAAATAAATAAAGCCAATCTCCGAACAAATTTACCCAAATCCCTTACCTGTCACTTTCCGTTTAAAAATTACGTTCAAACGTGATTGTCAAACTTACCAGCGTTATTAATATCACAATATTTTTCAAATAATCCATTGTTGTTTAAGCACTATTGACACTATCGAGATATTATCAATTTCTTTTATATACTTGTTATCAAAGTGTTATCATTACGCCATTCGAGATCAAAACATGAGGATTGGATTTCCCAAAAAAAATTACTATCATGAAATTCAAAAGATTATTTTTTCCATCAAGTTAGGAGTTTATACGTAGGTACTTATTTTACTTTATTAACCGACTTCACAAACAAGGAGGAGGTTCTCAATTCGTCTGTATGTTTTTTTTTGTGTGTATGTTACGCGATTACTCCGTCAATTGTGAACGGATTCAAATGATTCTTTTTTTAGGGTTCCGTACCCAAAGGGTAAAACGGGACCCTATTACTAAGACTCCGCTGTCTGTCTGTCTGTCCGTCTGCCACCAGGATGTATCTCATGAACCGTGATAGTTAGATAGTTGAAATTTTCACAGATGATGTATTTCTGTTGCCGCTATAACAACAAATACTAAAAACAGAATAAGGTTAAAAATAATAGAGGGTCCCCATACAAGAAACGTGTTTTATTCGGCATTTCACGCCACCTATGAACGCTTAGTTAGGTAAACGTCCCATAGATGGCGTTATATTGAAATATCGATCCCTAACACCTTTGTTAGACGTTAGATGGCATTATAAGAAATAAAATGATTATTAATTATTATTTTTTGCTGGCAAAAAATGATAGTGGTATTTTTTGCTCGATCTTATAAAATACTGTAGTGTGGTACGGAACCCTACTAGTGCGAGTCCGACTTGCACTTGGCCAGTTTATTAATAGGTAGGGTACGTTTCCGAGGTAGTCCCATTTCAATTTTATCGAGATCTGATTAGTATCTTCAGAGATATGGAGATAAATATCTCAAACATAGGAGAATGTACTGGTTTTAGAAGAAGAGTCCCAAGAAGATTATACACAATGGAGGTTGCTATTGCATATACTTTTGAAGACTAAAAAATATGACCTTGAATAATGTTTTTACATCTTTCTTCACGTTGATTTTGGTTTTTAACCCTCGACGCAAAACGTAGGAGTGTTATCAGTTTGACGTGTGTATCTGTGTGTCCGTCATCGTGGCATCGTAGCGCCCAAACGGATGAACCGAATTTGATTTAGTTTGTTTTGTTTGATAGATTTCTTTGTCGAGAGTGTTCTTAGCTTTATTTCATGAAAATTCAATATTTCTGTTCAGCCGTTTAAATATTATCAGCTCTTTTTTGGTTAAAAAAACTACGATAGCAACTTTCGTAAGCTCGTAGTCCTTTGACCGCGGACGTCAAAAATCAAAATGGCGCTGTCGCAGTATCTTGTTACTTCAATGATATTGCAAAAATATGGTAAGATTAATCTAATTTTGAGACATCTCCTTGGAATGGTCTCAATATACAAAGTTATACATATGCTTTGATTATAAACTCGGATTACATATACAAATCAGTCGGGGGTGGTTTTAATTTTTTTTTTGTATTTTTTAGTACAGATATTCTTACGGTAACTGTGAGCGAGATAGAAACAAAGGTGGGGAGAATTAATTTGTCTTCACAGGAATGTTCTACCAGTTAAAGTCTTGTAAAATGTGCAAAGTTTTTGAGCATAGCTAATATTTTTTGACATGACATGACGTTTGGCGAAGATGGCGGCCATATCAGTCCCGCCCACGACACAGCATACATAAATAACTCAGAATTATGAACGTACTTTGTACCAACCAACACTGCAAAAAAATTATAAGCATAATACCACAGATTATATAATAGTTACTGCGTAAATAATACTTTCCGTTGTTAAGTTGCCTACACAGTGCTTTCATAATTCGGGTATTAACAATGTAAGGAAGTGCCAACTCTTATAACGTAGTAGAGTGATTCAGACTGTGTGGGCCATATGTATGTTATAATAAATAAAAAGACTTCATAGAAGATAAAATTGCAACACACCGCAAATTATTGGCTGGCACCGACTTCAAATAGATAAGTGGGTAGCGCTTATAATAATTATATTAAGTAATTTATTTTTCGCTTTTGAGTGCCTGTTTGTAGTAATGAAGTCGGTTTTTTTTTAAAGATTTTATTTTACGATATTCCTTCAAACCCAAAAACATTTATATCTTGAGGAAATTCACGGCATAATAGGTTTTTTTATTCATTGAAGTCAAGCGTTTGACCGCCCGTCCGATGTCACGCGATGTTAAGTGACGATGATGGCAGGTGGCACGAGTTGGGTAGGCTTATATCGCCATGAATGATGGTACGTCATCGGTACCCGTATGATCCATCAATGAAACTGTTCCCATAAATACATGTAATTACGAAAAGGCTTTATTAATTAATCATCGGTCAACCCTCCTCCTGGCGCAGTCGGTTAAAAACATTAGGTATAATACATGTTAGTAGGTACTACCTAGATCCTTTTGATGCAGGAATTTCGACAGCCAATAATCTGTACAATAATGTGTACCGATAGCTCGTCATGATATTGAATCTTGATAAGAAGTGTCATTGTGATACAAATTTAGGAATCAAATACAATAGCGAACCTCTTAAAACCCCTTACTGCATTAGAAAAGAGCTGATGATCATCAAACGGTTGAACAGATTTTACAAATCATAGCTAGAATCAAGTCAACTTTCAAACTAAATTAAAATCGGCAGAAAGCGGCAGATTTTCCCTTGGTCGTGGTATGCTACTTTTTAATCGCATGTCAGGTGGATATAATGCTCTCACTACCAGTGGACGAACACCCATGACACGCATTAAAAAATCGATTGGTGGTAAGAAGGCAAGCTTTCCTTTCAATCCTATACGCCTAGAGGCTGTCTTATTGCTTAGCGCTTCCAGACAACCTTAAAATGGATATGAACGTTTTTTTTTCTTTCACAATAGGTACCAACTTTGACCAGATTTCTATTTCAAAAATACCAGGTTTTATAAGGTATTTGTGGTCAGACATAGGAATTGTAATTTTACTTAGGACTGACAGGGGTCGGTACTTAGGAAGACGTAGGTAACGGAGCAAATGCTTGGAAAAAGAATCCAGTCACATTTGAATAAAAACCATGAATAACTTTTCTGGAAGAAGGTAAGGTCATTTATACTCGGCTTGCCTATTGCTTATAACTTTTCTGTCACTGGTGCCACTAGCAGGCTTCCCCTCACCTACTCATTCCAAAGTTTATCCATTCTTGTGATTCCACGCATCCATCTCATCATTCGCATCTCCGCCACATGCTATCTCTTTATTTCAAAAAAAGTTATTGCTTAATAATATCTAATACAATCGCGCAAAAATCTCTCTTGGTTCCTTGTCGTATTTTGGTGCCGTGGTCTGGTTGGTAGTTTAGTGTAAACGGATGTAGCAGGAGCATTATATCGACGTCCCGCCTGATTTGTTACCAACAAGCAGATTACCATCAGCAAGGGGAAAATCTGCCGCCATTACTTACAATGCTCCGGCAGCACACATCCCTTGAGACTCAAGCTATTTTTAGCCGACTTCAAAAATAGGAGGAGGTTTCTCAATTCGACCGTATATATATATATATATGTATATATATATGTTTGTTCTCGCATAACTTCGTTATTTATAATCGATTTTGATTATTATTTTTTTGTTGGAAAGGAGATATCCTAAGTGTGGTACCAGGGTAATGTTATCGAGGTCTGATAAGTATCTCCAGAGATATGGAGATAAACACCTCAAAATTGCTACTGAAAATTAATAGCACGGCATTGAAATCGGTTATTTTTAGTTTTTTAAACGATCTTATAGGACTAGCGTGTTCACTATCTTTAGACACGTCATCGCTTACCTACAGGCGAGATAGTCGTCAAACGTATAAAAAATATTGCAAGAGTTATTTCAATGTTTTTCTTTGCAAACACAACAATTACAAAAATGAAGAATTCTTAAATAAATTACTTATATCCAGGCTTATACATATAAACGTTTTTAACTCTGTCACTCTGTCCGTTTGCTACCTAATTACGCCCAAAACGGTAAAATTTAACAAAGAGATAGAGATAAGAGAGAGTATATTATTGTATACTATATAAAGAGTAAACATTTTTTAGGGTTCCGAAACCAAAGGGTACCAACGAAACCCTATTACTGAGACTCCGCTGTCCGTCTGTCTGTCTGTCTGTCTGTCTGTCTGTCTGTCTGTCTTTCTGTCTGTCTGTCTGTCTGTCTGTCTGTCTGTCTGTCTGTCTGTCCGTCTGTCACCAGGCTGTATTGACACACTCATGAACCGTGATAGTTAGATGGTTGAAATTTTCACAGCTGATGTATTTCTGTTGCCGCTATAACAACAAATACTAAAAACAAAACAATGTTAAAAATTAAAGGGGGTCCCCACACAAAAAACGTGTTTTTACTATAGCGCCATCTATGAACGATTGTTTGACTTATTCATAAATAATATTAATTACCTTCCTTTGTGTTAACGTTCACTTAGTTGGTGTTAGAAGTTCGTTATATATTCGTTAGATGGCGTTGTAATTAATAAGCATGTTTGGTATTGACACGGTAATATAATATAATATTATACTTATATATTATTATACTGCGGTTCGGAACCCTCCGTGTGCGAGACAAAAGTCTGACTCGCACTTTCCCAGTTTTATTTTATCATTGCCCTTCAAAAAAGAGTACTTTATTCATCGGTAGCAGTGAATAAAACGCTGTTTTACTCACTCCGTGAATAAAAACATATACCTACTTTATGTTTTTTGGGAAAATAAAATCATGATTTTTACACATAACTTAAATAACTCAGATCACACAAATGTTGATTAACAGAGCTTTACAGTAATAACATTCTTGGTGTACGTGAACGAAGTCGTGGATATAAGCTAATATTAATATGTATACGGTAAATAAATTAAAGGCGTTACTTTGTCTGTTATATGAGTCCGTATTTTCAGTCTTTGATTATATACTTGTCAATAATCAAAGTTTTCAGTATGGAAAGCCGATAAACGAACTATTAGTAACAATTATACCCTAATACCCTAGTGACGTGTTTCAAAATAAAACATTTATTCATTCAAATCATTTATGCAATTAGGGCTAGTTTTTCAGGTTCCTGATAGCCCTATTAGGAACAAATCTGTCAGAATTTTTAACAACTTTTACATGGCTTCATCTGTCAGAAAATTATCTGAATCTTTATCAGTCACCGGTGAAATTGGCCCTTAAACTTAAAAGCAAAGGTAATGGGACATATTTCCAGAAAATACCAGAATGTAACCAGAGCCGAATTCAAATTGACTTACTATACATTTAACAGGAAGACGAGGAATTGATGTAGCCGCAGTAAATTCAATTTATCCTGTTACTTCGAAATGCGTCTAATTCTGTCTATGTAATTGTGAGTTCTGAAATATTTGATTAAAGGTATTTGTTGTTTACTTGAAATTGAAATTCAGTTACGCAAATTATATTTAATTGACTATGGCAAAGCGATGGAACGGTAAAGATTTGTACATTTTGGTTTTTTTAATAAAAGTCAGCATCGTTGAAGCAACATACTTGTCTATATTATTGTATACTATATAAAGAGTAAACCTTTTTTTACCATTGCCAGTCAAAAAATAGCACTTTATTCATCGATAGGAGTGAATAAAATGCTTTTTTACTCACTCGGTGAATAAAAATATTTTGAATTTGGATCAAGCACAAAATATATATATATTTATAGCCCGCCCCGGCTTCGCACGGGTAGAACATATATGCCTACAAAATTTGCATCAGTTTGTTGCATCGAATATAAAATATGAACAAATTTAACAATAATGTCATATTTCATCCAATTTACACAAAACCTTAACGAATTATGCACCTAAACCTCCCTCATAAATACTCTGGCTATTGGTGAAAAGAGCATGATAATCCGTTCAGTAGCTATTGAGATTATTGCGAACAGACAGACAGACGCAGTGATGGAATTTGTTTTATAATACTTACGTAGTGATATTGGACGGCCCTTTGGCGTAAAGGATAGTTACCCTGATTCTGACCCGACGGTCGTTGGTTCTAATCCTAGCTATATACCTACCAATGAAAGTTTTATGTGCATTCATGAATCATGAGTTTTCGTACAGTGGTAGTGGGATCATTAAATCTACCAAAAAGTAGCTTACCATCAAGGAGGACATCTGCCGCCGTAACCTTACACCGTTCCCCGACGCAAAATGTAGGGGTAATATACGTCTGTCTGTAGCATCTTAGCACCTAACCGGATGAACCGATTTTGTTTTTATTATTGATTTTTTTTTTGTTTGATAGATGTCTTCGTCGAGAGTTTTCTTAGCTTTGATTCATGAAAATTCGTTCAATCGTTATAAAACTATGAGCTTTTTTCTAGTTAATTTCGCTATGAAATCAACTTTCATAGATCTGATCAATTCGAAAATCTTCATCTTCAACGATATTGTAAGAACATGGAAGCATTGACCTGATGCTGGGACATCTCCTGGACTCTACAGAATACTCAAATTCTCACCAACTTACAGCTCAGATTTTAAATGTCGTGTTTAGAGTCATTGGAATGATTTTAATGAAAAGATTATATATAGATCAGTCGGGGTGGCTTAAATTACTATATTATTATATATATAGATGAATATTATTTTATACAATAGATCATATTATTATACTATATTGACTTCAAATTGATTGTGATCGGTGAGGATCTACAGCAAGCTAAGCTTATAATAATATTTTCGTAGTAACTATGACCTAATCTGTGGTTTCACTGCAAATATTTTATTAATTTTGCGATACGTGTATGTGAAATTAGTGATATCTTCTAGAGTTTTCATTTGAATTATATACTGTAAAGAACAATTTTAATCTATAATATGTGGCCAAGCTAATTAACGTAATTATTTGGATAAGGATTAATACTATATACTTGAAAATAGCCTTGGAATTTATGTAATATTTTTTAACAAAAATTTTAAGATTAAAATGGTTACTGTGATTCAACCTTAAGAGATAGACATATGCTGTCGCGGTTTTTTTGTAGGTCTAATTAAGTTGTACAACTCTTCCATAGAAAATATTCTTCTATCTATTATCAATTGAGCAGCGTTCGTAAGAAACGTGTTTTTTCGACCGTTTTTTTGCCGACTTAGGTTGCAAATTAGGTCTCTACGAATGTACCTTTGATTTAAACGGGATAATATATAGCCTATTTTCATTCCGAAAGTCCATTCTATGTATCAGTGAAAGAATTTTTTAAATTGGTTCAGTAGTTTTTGAGCCAAATTATTACAAACATACAAAAATACAAAAATACAAAAATACAAATGTTCTCTCTTTATAATATTAGTATAGATATACATATGAATATTATTTTTACAATACTGCCGTCACAATTTAAAAAGGCACAATTAACATTTTGCAAATGTTGAGAAAATCGAGATTAAAATATTTTGGGAATTTTCTTTAAAAAAATACCTTTGAAGTTTGATTTTCAAACTTGTGTAAATGTTAAAAGTTGACTATGATTAGTATGTATATAACGACAGAAAATACTATATATTTATTTTAATGTATATAATTAATAATTACCTTATTAATTTTTAACTTAACATAAAAAATTACATTACTAGAGCAATATTACGTTTAAAAGGCACACATAACCAAATATGCCTTATCAATGTAAAATTTCACAAAATGTCAAAAATGTCAAAAATGTCAGGCACAACTGACGGCATTCCCTGCTCACCTCGCCCCGCTCACGTCATCTCCGTTCAGAAATGTTAAGTGGTAAAGGCACAAACGTCAATGTGCCTTTTTATTTAACATTTTAAGGTGTAAGGGTTAAAAAGAAAAGGTATAACTAACAGTTGTGACCTTTCTTTCTACGTTAATAGCTTAAGTATCGGTATAAAAAATAAGCACAATTGCCACATGAGCCTTTTATACTTGATGAACGTCAGTTATGCCCATTCAATTAAATATATAAAAGTAAAAAGGTAAAACTAAAAGTCATATCTCACAATATGCCCTTTTCTTGTAATAAAACTCAAAAAATGGTGCAGTTGTGCCCTTTAAGCTTATACTATCTCTGTTAATTTTGTAGCTATAAATCCACAAAAAATCAGGCAGTTAGGCCTTTTTTTTCCTGATTCTGAATATATATATAACTCAATTTCACAAAAAATGTTAGTTGTGCCCTTTTTCAGTAACACGGCAGAATAGATCATATTATTATACTATATTGACTTCAAATTGATTGTGATCGGTGGGGATCTACAGCATAGATACAGCATAGATCTAAGCTTATAATAATATTTTCGTAGTAACTATGACCTAATCTGTGGTTTCACTGCAAATATTTTATTAATTTTGCGATACGTGTATGTGAAATTCGTGATATCTTCTAGAGTTTTCATTTGAATTATATACTGTAAAGAACAATTTTAATCTATAATATGTGGCCAAGCTAATTAACGTAATTATTTGGATAAGGATTAATACTATATACTTGAAAATAGCCTTGGAAGTTATGTAATATTTTTTAACAAAAATTTTAAGATTAAAATGGTTACTGTGAGTCAACCTTAAGAGATAGACATATGCTGTCGCGGTTTTTTTGTAGGTCTAATTAAGTTGTACAACTCTTCCATAGAAAATATTCTTCTATCTATTATCAATTGAGCAGCGTTCGTAAGAAACGTGTTTTTTCGACCGTTTTTTTGCCGACTTAGGTTGCAAATTAGGTCTCCACGAATGTACCTTTGATTTAAACGGGATAATATATAGCCTATTTTCATTCCGAAAGTCCATTCTATGTATCAGTGAAAGAATTTTTTAAATCGGTTCAGTAGTTTTTGAGCCAAATCATTACAAACATACAAAAATACAAAAATACAAAAATACAAATGTTCTCTCTTTATAATATTAGTATAGATGTACAAAAAATAAATAAAACTTGCTTAAGGTGCCTACTAGCTGGCTAAATGGAGGTATACCATAGAAGCTATATAATTAAATAATAAATTATAGTAAAAAATAATTTTAAAAACAAGCTTTTATCTGGGACAATGAACTAAAATGTTAAATTGTCCCAGATAAAAGCTTGTTTTTAAAAATATTTTTTTCATAATTTATTTTTAATTTTTTAGTAGGAAGGTATAGATACCGACTACCTACCTGCTACCTAAGTATTTAAGAGAAAGCGTGATGTTTTAAAATATTCCACTATTGAATATGGGTAAAGTGCTCTTCAAGGAAAATCAATCGACTCGGTAGGACTATGTTGCTTTATAACAGAAATGCCATGACCACCTTACAGCTTCATCATCAGATACTGGCTATCATTTAAGTGTAAAGTGCTTCTCAAAACGAATCATATGAGCCCAAATGCACTGGGGTTACGTTATTTTATCACAGAGATGCCGTGGCCACCTTCCAGCTTCATCATCAGTCGCTTAATATCACCTAGGTGTGAAGTTCTCTTCAAGACTAATCAATCGAGCCCAAACTCGGCAGGGTTACGTTGATTTATCACAGAGATGCCGTGGCCACCTTCCAGCTTCATCATTAGACCTTGGATATTATCTAGGTGAAAAGTTCTCTTCAAGGCGAATCAATCGAGCCCAAACTCGGTAGGGTTATGTTGATTTATCACAGAGATGCCGTGGCCACCTTCCAGCTTCATCATCAGACCCTGGATATCATCTAGGCGTAAAGTTCTCTTCAAGGCAAATCAATCGAGCCCAAACTTGGTGGGGTTATGTTATTTTATCACAGAGATGCCGTGGCCACCTTCCGTTTCCATCATCAGACCAGCTCCATGGTACCATATCATTGTCATTATCATTGTCATATCATTGTATATATCATATATATATCATTGTCATTGTCACCGAAGATACATAAGTTCACCAAATTTGTGTCCAATCGGACATCGGAAAGTGGGTCTAATTTAGCTTCCAAGATTCCACCCGAACATACATAGTTACATACATACATACATTGCAAGTTAAATAAAAGTTTGTAAAAAAAAAGCCCGCCAATTTTGGTACATTTTTTGGTTTTCATTTTACTCCACACAATTAGTGTTCAGCCAAAATAAGGTATCAAAAATTATTCAAGTTTATGTAAATTGAATTCATAAAGTTGATTCAAAGTCACATTTCTGATCAAGTAGAAGTCACAGTCTAGTCCAAGTCCATACCCTAAGTAAAGATGTGAACTTTGTTAAAAAATTTCAGTGCAATTTTAGTGAGAACGCAAATAGCATGTTTTTCAAGATTGTGCTGTTTTCCTACACACACATTCACCGGCACTAAATGGTTAATAATCAAAACATTTATTCCACATTAATAATAACATATGATAAATATAAATAGGTACTATAAGTAAGTACTACTATTTATTTTCTCGCAGTCAATGGTAAAAAGAAGATTACATGACTCGTGAATAAAAAATTTAATCTCGGTCCTTGTATCCCTCGCTCCGCTCAGAATTCTAATCTGGAATCCTTCGCTGCTTTCGGGATTCAACTATGTCCCTCGAATTAAATTGTCTTTTTATTCACTTGTTATATAATCTACTATTTTATGTTTGTTTGTGATGAATAAACTAAAAATACTACTGAACCAATAAAAAAAAATTGTATGCTGACTGCAAAACAAAAATGCAACAACATTATTTAACGTCATAAAGATAAAGATAAAGGACCATCCCACCATGGAGTTTCACATTGCGAGTATAAATAAGCTGAATGATTGAACCTCTTTGGAAGCACTTTTGCTCAATATATATTTTTTTATATACTAAATAGAAAATGAGATATAATATGATATATATATTTGAGGGCCCCGTGGCGTAATCGGGAGAACGGTCGGCTTTGATGCCATGGTACCGAGTTCAAACCGCCGTGCACCAATGGATTTTTCTATCGAAAAATGTATGTGCCCTTTTCACAGTGGCCCTCCAGTGAAGGAAAACATCCTTAAGAAACCAACCACCCCCGCACGGTGGCAGGACACTATCTAGTGTCCGCCTACCAGCTACCACCCTCAAGTTAGAAAATCTGTCACCAAACATTTAATTGTGTTCCAGCAGCCATCCTTGAGAGCCAGTTCCCATTCTAGGCCTAGCGTGCTTACCATCTTCGACCGCATCATCACTTACCAACAGGTGAGATAGTGGTCAAACGCTAGCCTATAAAGTATTTAAAAATATATATATATATATATATGAACGCGGATATGAATGAATATAAAACATAATGATTTGCGTTCACTGATCTACCTAATGAAATAAAAGTTCATAGGTACTTATCACTAAAGAAACATTTATTAATCTGAAACCTCATACATTAGATCAAAACTTTGTTTAGATAAAAACTTTGGCTCAAATTATTAACAATAAGTAACAAACGTATGCATATATGCTTTAATACAAAACAACAATAAGCATATGCGTGCTCAAATTTTACCGTGTCATTTATTATTTCTCAAAACAGTTACTGCAATAAATTAGTTGACACGTATTGTGCTTGGATTTAAGCACATTGGGGGCTCGGTATCGCTGAGCAATAGCCACCGTTACAATAAGGTCTCCATGGTTTCTTGCAGGCTTTCAGAAGACCTCCAACTGGTTTGCAGATCATCCTTGTGTTACAGTCATAGCAAGAGAGAAGCGGGTCTACAGAGAATTCGCACTGCGTCCAATTCGCTCCAACAGCGGTAGTATCGGAATAATCCTCTTCGTCATCATAGACATTAGAACCACTGTCCTGGTTATTTTGAGACTCCTGAGCCAATACATAGGCTAGGATGCAACACTGGAAAATAAGAACACACTTATATTTTTGGGAAACTTTACACGTTTTTGGTATTCTGGGCGGAATCCCTATCGACTTCGATGTGAAAGATTAGACTAGACAGTCAAACATTTGACCACCGTCTCACCTTATGTGTCGATACGGTCTAAGATGAAATCGTGTTTGTCTGGCAATGGAAGACTGCAATGAGACGAGGTGCATGATAACTGACTTTAGTCTAATTCTTTAATTGCAATTATCCCTTAGTCGAGAGCCCAGCGGTGTAGCGGGAGAATGGTCGGCTTTGACGCCACCACCTGGCTACCACCCTCAAGTTATATAATCTGTCGCCAAACATCTAACGTGTTCGGACAGCTATCTTTGAGAGCTAGTTTCCAATCTAGGCCTATCGTGCTGCCATCTTCGATCGCATCATTACTGACCAACGAAGGTGAGCTAGTAGATAGTCAAACGCTGACCTATACTAAAACTATCAAAGAAAAACGGCCAATTCGAGTTGGAATCGCCCACCAAGGCTTCCGTATCAACTTCTCAGACTAGGTTAAAGGACAAACTTAACTTTGTAGTTCGATCCATAAAAAATCTATTGCACCAACTACAAATAATAAGTTAGTAATTATAAATTTACCTTTTTTAGGGTTCTGTACCTTAAAAGTAGTAGTAAATTTACCTTTTTTGTTATAAAATTACATTATTACAGTTTTCAGGTTTATTCTTCCAAAAGTGCTTCAAGACCTTGCTTCTTGCCAAATTTCATGATTCTAGGTCAACGGGAAGAACCCTATAGGTGTTCGACCCAAAACCTATAGGTTACTACCGGTAGACCTAGAATTATTAATTTTGGTTAAAAGCAAGGTCTTACAGTACAAGTAAACGAAAAATTTCAAAAAATAAAAAAAACATTGAAAATTACGGTAAATATACCTACAAGTTTTCGCGAAAATCTAAATTTGCCGATATCTTTTCAAAGTGTTGACTTACGACCTCGATTTTCATACACCTATTAGGTGTTACCTATAGGAACTGTAGACTTTAATATCTATATATATAAAAGAAAGTCGTGTTAGTTACTACACTTATAAGTCAAGAACGGCTTGGCCAATTTTTATGATTTTTGTATTTTTGGAATTGTCTTTGTCAGGAATAGGATAATAAGTATTAAAAACAATGAATAATTGACCTTAAAAAATTACATTAAAAAAAATATTTTGCCAAAATGTTCCTGGGTTTAAAAACTGCCAATCATTTGATGTTCAATTGTTTATCCCGCCGTATTTTTTTTGTACAATTATGGCTCCACACGATTAGTGTATTTAGCCCGTGTCAAGTAAGTCAAGTAAAAGTTCAAAAAAAAGAAATTCTTCAAGTTTTTGTGAATTCAAGTCACGTAGATTTAAAAAATGTTAAATATTGTCAGGAATGATAATTGTTTGACATTTTTATTGATTGTCAAATATGCGTGCGTTCAAAAATGTATGCATACAAGCAACATAAAAAAGTTTATATTTCCAAAAACCATTTTTACCAATTTTTATTCTATATCTGTATTGCCATAATACATTAATAAACTTAATATCTCTTTTGTATTCATTTATTACATTCTTAAAAGCCTAAAACAAGTTCATCTAAAAGGTAACACGACATTCATTGTCTGTTAGGTGGTACGAATTTCGCCGGGTCAGCTAGTCTGGTATAAATTTCAACTTGCTAGGTCTACCCGTTCCTAAGAAAATCGGTGGTGACACACGGACAGACGGACAAGAAAGTGATCTTACATGGGTTCCTATTTTACCTTTTGAGGTACGAAACCCTAAAAACCGTGTTTCGGGTTGTTATTTTTTTTAATTTGTTTTTCTTTCTATTTATATTTTTATATAACAATCAGGTATGGGATTCTTTCTATTCTTTGAATTTTATTCCTGTATCTTTGATTTTTTCCGTTTTGAAAATCCTTGATCAGAGAACTGAAATTATTATTGCGGTAATATAACATTTGTTTACAAAAACGACGCCGTAGAAAACTGTTCCGACGGCCTTAATAATTTATATAAAAATAAACTTACTGAGGCGAATATAATCGTGAACTTATAAGCCATGGCTGTAACTGTGCTATTGATACTTCTATAAATTTATTTACACATTGATTGCATCGCTTATATACCACTTCTACATCATAATCTTATCGGCTGTCATCTAATCAACAATACAATAGAAAATACAAATAGTTAGGCCAGGGTTTTCCGTTATAAAGTCGCACAGGTTCGCCCTTCACAGGTTCCGCTTAATACGCGTTCATTTTCGATGCTAGACTTTGACACTGAATAAATAGTAGTACAAGTACCTTGACTAATAGAAACTGTCATGTGAAATTATACGAGTATAGTTATACAGTGTGTCCAGTTATAAACTACTAATATTTTAGGGGATTTTGGTAGATGGTAATATTATTCAACTTTTTGTCAACGAAATCACCCTTAGCTTCTGTCCTACACCCACGGAATGGCAAACATTTCTTATTCTAATTTCATTCACGTTCGTAAAAACCGAAACATTTACAAGAATTAGGTACGATAACTGATATAAATATTTATTTTTTAAATCGCTATGTGTAACGGCTTCAGTGTTCAGTTTACTGGAAAATTCTATTCCATAGATGTTTTTGCATCTCAACATTGTTTTATCAGGTTTCCCGACTTTCAGTTTGTATCGCAGAGCAAATAAAAATATTGTTCTCGAAACTGACATGGTATTGCCACATAGCAGATATAATAATACAACGATATTGCGTAGGCATACATTTTTATTGAAGTGGTGGAACATAAATAGAAAGTGGTATACTGAAATGTTAAAAATGAAATGTTATAGGGAAGGTTAATTTTAAATTACGTAATATATACATATTGTCATTATAAGTAGGTAGGTGATATTAATTTAATTCAATAATAACAACCATAATTACTACCAAACAATAAATACTATGAGGCAAAGAGAATATAACCACTACGTTAAGAAGAGTCGGGACTCCCATAGAGCAAACTGACCAAATAGCGAAATGTTAAAACGAGAAGTAACGACGTCAAAGTAAGAAATAGTGAGTGAGACGAATATAGACTTCCATCGGACGCGCCCCCCTTTTCATTAGTTTTCATAGATCTTTTTTTTTGTACTGCAGTTTCGGTAGACTGCTATGAGGTTTCAGAGAGTTTTTTTTATTTTAGGCTAGCACTTGACCTCTATCTTGCCTGGTGGTAAGCGATGGATGTGGTCGAAGATGGCGAACACGGTAGGCCAGTAGGCCTCAAATATTCTTGTGTTTGCGAAAGCATTGGGTTATTAAAAAAAAATACCGCTATGAGTTTGTCAATATCTATTGGATTTGATGCCTTGACTTATGGAGGGCACAGAAAATAGCGTTTTTTTTATAGTACAATAGAGTGAACATGTCAGGTACCTTCTAGGCAAACATGCTACATCGTAGACCGCAACGCGGCCCCTTTTATTTTTAATTTTATTTTTTTATAATTTTTTTGTTATAGTGCCTACAGTAATACACACTTTGTGAAAATTTAAAGTTTCTATACCCGTAAGAGACGGGTCAGAAGATATAGCCTTGTGACAGACGGAGGGACATCGAAGTAATAGGGTCCCTTTGGCATCCTTTAGGTACGGAACTCTAGAAATGAATAGGCAGAGACACCAGCTAGGCTATTCTGTAAGCTATCTCGACAGCGGAATCCGCGGTGAGATTTGAATTTCGTATTACGAAATTGAACCGTATTGCGAACGTGATACGATTGAATTTCGTAGTACGAAATTCGAATCTCACCGCGGATTCCGCTGTCGAGATAGCTTACAGAATAGCCTAGCTGAGCGTTGTTACGATGGGGTTGTAACTTTTTACCGACTTCTCAAAAGAAGGAGGTGCTTATCATTCGTCTTAATGTTGTTTTTTTCAAGAGGATTCTTCCTACAAACCACCATCAAGGACAAGAGAGTTGTAAAGTAAAGTTGAAATTTTTTTTAAAGCAACCCTATCAGAAAATTTTACGGCTAATTACTAATGAAATGCGAATCTATAAATAATAAATTGTATTCTGAAAAATTCACGGTCTATGACGCATATTTACGTTTACTGGTCATTTAGATAAGAAGGAATTGGTATTAATTACAATTATTTATTGCACACCAGTTTATACAGTGAACTCTTTTTGCGATCTTACCAGTAAATCTTTGCATGGTAACGTCATGTCGTACTCATATTTTAGATTAATATTATTCAGCGGTTTGTCTTGGTTCCATCACAATTTAACAGGGCTACATATTTCAACAAATTCAGGGTTGGAGCAGATCATTGGTCGCAATAATCCATCGCTTTCAGTGAAGAGTCGACCGGGGCTGATCACATCTAAGTCGTAGTACACAGACTACAGAGGGGGGGCTACAGGGGGAGGTGAACGTAGTGTCTCGGGCAGCAATCTACTAATGGGCTTTGTAGGTTACGTCACAAAGACAACGTCATCCATCATACTGTACGGCAGGTTTGACATTTCGTGGCCTATCCTGAAAACGGTCAGATCGATAAATAAACTGAGAGGAATAGTAGATTGTGTAACCGGGCGATAAACATGTTACGTTGAGACGGCTGTTTGATTCAAATTATGCCGACCAAGAGCAAATAATTTTGCAACTGAGTATATACATACACTCTACTTTTCCCCCTCTATCAGAAAAGGGAATACATAAAAGACTCTGAAAATAGCAATTCGAGAGTATTAAATTTCGCGCGCTTATTATCTTCCTTTTTCATGGCCACTAGACGATCTTATTATGTTACTCCACTCTTTATATTTTATATTTTCCTTTACCCCGTATATTTGGTCTCGCAGATTTTGTTTTTTAACCAACATCACAAAAAAAGGAAGAGGTTCTCAATTCACCTATATTTTTATTTATATTTGTTACCTCAGGACTTAGTCGTATCGATTTGGAAAATTATTTATTTTTGTTTGACAGGTTATACTTTCCATTTGGTCCCATTGTAATTCCATAGAGATCTGATGTGTATCTCTAGAGATATGGAGATAAACACCTCAAAAATGGTACTGAAAATGACTGGCGCATAAAACATATCTAAATAAAACTACAGTCTAACGAGAATATGGAAAAGCCTCTGTACTATTTATTTGATGTATAAGATTTCTTTTAGGCCGATGTTATGAGCATAATTATTTCTTGAGTGGGCAGGCATCCTTTCAAAGAAAAGTATTTAGTTAATCATTTCTTGTAGGTTTATTTATTGTTTGCCATCTTGATTTGAGCCCGTTTCTAAGGCTCGACTTAAAATACAAACTACTTGTATATTTCCTACATTTAAAAGCAGGCCAGGGGTCAGGAGTGTTGTCGCTTAAGTACTAGGTGGTTTTAAAGGAACAAAGAAATGAAGAAAGGAAAATAGAAAACTCGGTTTGATATGGATCTTTAATAAAAATAATAAATAATATTATTTTATAGTTACACAGTGCATAATTTATATACACTGACTTACGATGCCTTTTCAAAAAAATACTTCAAAAATTCTTGGGCTTTGTTTGTTAACTTTGAATATAGTTTTAATACTAGTTAGCCGTATCTAAACAAAAAACATTCCGTAGGGCGTACTAAATTGTTATACTAGGAGACTGAGTATGCAAAAGTTGTTTGTGGTTTATTCTCTAAGCTGCAGGCACAGCTGGGACGGCGCATTCGGCTGAAGGAGTAGCAGAGCATTCTCCAAGGTTGCAGTTAGGGAGAGTAGGGTCAGAGCAAGCCCTTTGAAGTCCGCCCACTTTAGTGCAAACCAGTCTTGTGTTGCAATCCAGGCAGCTGGATCCGATGGTAGTGCAAGGTCCCCATTGGGGGAACCAAGGTGCTTGTGCGATCCATGGTGGGATCCAAGGGTTGGAAGCGGGGGCAGCGGCGGCGCCAGCACCGAGTCCTCCAGCACCACCCCATCCACCCCAACCGGCTCCACCTGGTCCTGCACCGGGAACAGCTGACGCTACTGCGATCTGTAAAAAATAAAAGTTATTATATAGATAAAGACATCAACATATAATAATTAAGAATAGACCTCGATTCCTGTTTTAGAAAGATTTTTTATTGGAGAGCCTAGCCGCGGGGTTTAGATAGTATTGCTTAGACCTGCTAGACGCTATTCCATAGAGCCTTTTTAGTATGGACAAAATATTAAAGAAATAGCTAGATATCAAATAACAAGTGAGACAAAATGTTCAGAAATGATTACAGAAACGGTTTCAAAATTTATTACTATTATACAAATCTTGGAAACCAAACTAATCATGTTACTCAATTCCCAAACTACTAAGTTTACAGCTCAACCAAATGCCACCAAATCGATACTTACCATGACGCAAACTGCCAAAACTACTTTGAATGCCATGATGTATTCGACTAACTTCGTTTTACAATATCGTTCGACTAAAGTTGTATCGTTTGTGAGCTAGTTACTGAAACTAAAAGGCTTTTATAGTACGAGTGACTAATAAACCTTTGTTTGTTGAGGGATTAACATCGTGGCGGAGTACAGTTGGTTTTCCCGAAGATGCAAATAAAATAAATAGATAAGATTGTAGAGTTTGCAACGGAAGCGTAGAAGTAGGCTCTAACTCTGTATTAAGAACAGACTGGAACATACTAACATTTATTTTATTATTGAAAAGCAAGCCAAAAACTACTTTGCCTCTTGTCACCTGTCTTACAGTGACACTGTTGCGGTTTTATTAAACTACTCACACAAGTGTAATTTTAAGATATAACAAAAAGTTCAAATAATTACTGTAACAAATACCCAACAAAAGTAACTGATATTTGATAATCTATACAAGTCATGATTAAGTTATCACTATAGTCGGACAATAATTAAAAACTATAAAAATTAAGTAAAAAAGGTTTTTTTAAAAATATTAAACGGTTTTACTGAAAAATGCAGATAGATAATGATTGTAGGTGTACCTACTAAAAGTTGAAATATATTTCAATAGATCCTAGGTACTATTCATCACACCACTCTGCACATAAATCTAGGGCACTGATCAGAGAAAAAAAGGGGGGAAGTCTCTACATGAATAGCGCTGAATTTCGACCGATAATCGTCGATAAGAAAAGAAATGCAGATAACAACGGTCAAGCTGCATCTCATTCTAGTAGACGTTTGCGATGACAAGACGCATCGCTATCAGTGTAGAGACTTCCACCCCTGAGTATTTAATATATAAAATAGCATTTGTAATGTTATAGCGGTTGACTTGATAGCACGCGCCAAATATGTAATCCACCATTTTGTAACGGCGGCCATCTTGGATATATAATGATACAGAATGTATTAAATTGTATTGTCATCAGAACTTAAGGTGTGTATCAAATATCAGATCCCATGCCGCGCGAGATTTACAATACGGGATCCCTTTGTTTCGCATAATTTTTGATTCCTATTTTTTTTAGGCATAACCGGTTACGCACAATTTTTAATGGTATGATAATACTTTCGCATAATCTTTTAGCATATTGTATAAACAAGCATAACTTTCAAGTAGGCTTTATTTTTTTTGCCTAATTTTGATTTGCATAAAGTTATAGGGCATATTTTTTATTGGCCTAATAGTTTTAGACATAATAAATGAAGTCATAATTGAATGTTTACACATAACTTATGCTGAATTATTCCAATTAAAATAAACAAAGTTTACTTAATTACATATTTATTAATTTCTAAAGAAACGACTATTGTATTAAATAAATACATTAAAAAAATAATTGAACACTTCAAAAGTCAGAATAAGGTAAGACTACGTCTCATATTTAGTAGAGAGTTGTATGGCTCAAAAAAAAGTTCGTGGTTTCAGGTTTTTAAATTTCTTCTTGAACTTCAAGTCCGTAGCCAAATTAAATTTATTAAATAAAGTAATATAAAGTTATTAATACCAACAAAATTTTGGTACTAGACTGTGACAGTAGGTTCAAGTTCGGCGAGGGTGGCCCTTGGGCCACGATTGTAAGCCGCGATTATTTTTGTTTTAGAACTGAAAGTTATTTGACTTAGCGCCAACGTTAAATTAACATGACTTATCTTTTTTCAAAGTGCATCTATCTCACAGTTTTGGTTCTGCATTTGATTTGCTTATGATTATGTTCGAAATTTGGTGAGGTAGTTAGTAGTAGTAGTAGGTAGTAAGTCAATATTTACACTTATTATGCGCATCTTGACGTGCTTAATACAATCCAACAATTTTTTTATTAATTTGATGGTATTTTTTTGTAAATCTACACGCTGAGCCTCGTAACTTTGTCTGCGTTAAAAAGTATTATATGTCCTAATCTGGCTTTTAACAAAATCGGTCTACTAGCTAGATTAGTTGTAAAGAGATAAAATTTTAAAAAAGTACTAAGTATTTAATAATTATGCTATAAATTTATGACAAGAAAAAATTATTCCTAAATAATTATGCCGAGTTATGGTTATGCGTTTAATATTATTCTTTAGAATATTATGCCACAAATGCTAACAGTAATTATGTCAAGAAAAATATGCCTATTTACTTCATGCCAAATGAATGTATGCTAAATATACTTAGGAGAAACAACATTATGCTCAAATATATGTTATGACAAAAAATGTTATGCGAAACAATAGGGAACCTTATAATACTACGGCGCGAGTTAGTTTCAGTAGCAAGTTTGAGACGTTTATCGTCATATCATTATAAATACTTATCAGATCTTGATAAAATGTAAACGGGACCATCTTAGAGATGAACCCTACCTATGATAAAAAGAATCATTAAAATCTGTTAACAATTGACGGAGTAATGAAAATACTAAAAAAAAACAAATACAGAACAAATACAGACGAATCAAGAACTCTTCCTCGTTTTAGGAAGTCAATTAAAAAGTCACATTACGGTGCATTATATGATGCATGCACCTATGTCAGTATTCCAAAAATAAAAATATTAGCTCAAAACAAAACTAGATTTAACATTTTTATGCATTACAATTTTACAGCGAATCACTGAAAACGTAAAAACTGCATGAAAATTGATTAGACTAGTCAATAATTAGCGAAAAATATAGCATTAGCCATGAAAAAACGTCATCCTCGTTAATTATAAGTATATTTATCTTGAATTAAAATGTTATCTTTATTAGATGAATATTGAGAGTTCCGAGTTCTCTGTAATGTGGGCTAGCGATACACCGACAAAACGGCCCCTGATTATGAAGGCACGATGAAGGGTAAAGGTAGGGCCACACCGCGGCGTCCTGCGATCTGCGGGCGCGATCTCAGTACTTTTCAATTGTTTTCTGATCGCGTTTGGTGTGAACTGGTCGGTACAAATACTACTGCGCTATCTGATCGCCACCTAGATCGCGCACGCAGGACGCTGCGGTGTGTCCGTACCTGAACAATCTTTATAAGTACCTTCATGAATAATGAAAGTGTCCAAAGTCAATTCAAAGTGAATATCTTAGGTGAAGCGTGATACTTGTAAACAGAATTTTACTATTTTTGGTTGTTTTATGAGAATATAATCCCTACGTCTACAACTACCAAGTCATCATACCCTCCGCTGGGCTGGTAACATTCAGATTGTTTCTTGAACTTATTATATACTGCATTTAGCTGGACAACATTTTCAGTTTGACCAATTTATAAGATGGTTCACCGTTTTTTATACCGTATAGGCTAGTTTTAGACCCCGTATCTCACCTGTTGGTGGATGATGATGCGGTCGAGGATGGTAGCATGCTAGGTCTAGAATGGTCTCTGGTAATACAAATGTCAAGAGAGGCGGTAATAATTGTTTACCATCACGTGGACTGCTAGCGTGTTTGCTGCTCTATATTACAATATAAAGTTTGTAATATACCTGTCTGGTATTAACTAATTTAATTAATTATTATAAACTAGAAGTGTCCCGCGGCTTCGCCCGCGTTAAAAACTTCTTTTATTTACTTAAAACTTTTCTTCTGTAAAAACGATTCTATCATTAAAGACATCAAATAAGAATTAGCCAAATCAGTTCACCCGTTTTCATGTTATCGCGTGACTAAGGCAATTCGGGATTCATTATAAATGGGATAATTTTTTAATTTTACCCGAAAAACCCAAATTTTAATACTTTGTTACCTACCCCATTTTGAAAAATCCTACAACACGTACTTTATCTCATCTTGTTTCGCCATACAAACTTTGAATCCCCGTTCCGTATCCGGGAGGAATTTTGAGAAAATCCTTTCTGAGTTCGAGTATCTGCATTCTAAAGCTTCTTCAGCGCAATCCGAAACAATATTGATTTTTAGACTTTGTTACCCCAGTTTATCCACTTAGAAGGGCATTTTGAAAAAGTCTGAAACTCGTATTTACTTATTTATTTACAAAAAAAGTACTTGTGTGAAATGACGAATAAAATGACTATCCAAACATTGAACCCTCGCTTCATCCCCTTGAAGAGTAAATTTTAAAACTTCTTTCTTAGCGGATACCTAAGTCAAAATACCTATCTGCATGCCAAATTTCAGCGCGATCCGAAACAATATTGATTTCAGACTTTGTTGCCAGCCTGCAGCCTGAAACACGCATTTACTTACTTAAGTCTTTGTGTTAAGTTTCAAATAGAAAATACTATCTTATCTTGTTTCTCCATACAAACTTTGAACCCCCGTTTCATCCCCTTCAGGGTGAATTTTGCAAAATCCTTTCTCAGAGGATACTAAAGTCATAATAACTATCTGCATGCTAAATTTCAGCGCAATCTAAAACAATATTGATTTTCACACTTTGTTACCCCATTTCACCCTTGTCGGGGTGGAATTTAAAAAAAACCTAAAACACGTCTTTACTTATTTTTTTATTTGAGCACTTATGTGAAGTTTCGAATAGAAAATACTATCTAATCTTGTTTCTCCATACAAACTTTGAACCCCCGTTTCATCCCCTTAAGGGGAAAATGTTGAAAAATCACTTCTCAGAGATAACTAACGTCATAATAACTATCAGCACGTCAAATTTCAGCGCAATCTGAAACAGTATTGATTTTCACACTTTATTACCCGATTTCACCCTTGTCGGGGTGGAATTTAAAAAAAACCTAAAACACGTCTTTACTTATTTTTTTACTTGAGAACTTATGTGAAGTTTCGAATAGAAAATACTGTCTAATCTTGTTTCTCCATACAAACTTTGAACCCCCGTTTCATCCCTTCAAGGGGTGAATTTTGGAAAATCCTTTCTCAGAGGTAACTAACGTCGTAATAACTATCTGCATGCCAAATTTCAGCGCAATCCGAAACAATATTGATTATCAGACTTTGTTACCCCATTTCAGCCTCTTAGGGGTGGAATTTCGAAAAAGCCTAAAACACGTATTTACTTATTTATGTACTCAAGCACTTGTGTGAAGTTTCGAATAGAAAAGACTATCTAATAATGTTTTTCCATAGAAACTTTGTACCCCCGTTTCATCCCTTTAAGGGGTGAATTTTAGAAAATCCTTTCTTAGCTGATACTTACTTCATAATAACCACATGTATGTTAAATTTCAGCACAATCCAAAACAATATCGATTTTCAGACTTTGTTACCCCATTTCAGCCTCTTAGGGGTGGAATTTCGAAAAAACCTAAAACACGTGTTTACTTATTTATGTCCTGAAGCACTTGTGTGAAGTTTCGAATAGAAAAGACTATCTAATGTTGTTTCTCCATAGAAACTTTGTACCCCCGTTTCATCTCTGATGGGAGTACTTCCGAAACACCAGTAGATTCAACAGTCAATCAGTTTTCATCTTTTGTTTGCAGATCTAGGGTTGCCTGTTACGACGGTATTATGCGGCTGATAGTCGGACAATCAGTTCCATTCGGAACATGATTTGTACTGCAATTAGTCTGCGTTTTATTTATCTATTATGTTTCATTATTTCACAATTTTTTGGATAAAAATTGTCTGAAGTACTGAAACATGCACTGGGTTGCGGGTGCACGTAATGGTACGGTTGGCAACCCTACATTAATAAGGGGAATTAAACATGTGTTTTAAGTGTGACGTTCGACGTCTAGATGAAAGCTGAATGGCTCAATACCTTTGTTTTTTTTTTTGTAAATTCAAAGCGTTATGTTTCTGTTATATCTATATTTTTTGTTGAATATGATCTATTTAATGTTATTTGACGTGTGTAAGTGCTAATTTTTAATTTGCCCATATACTGAATAAATGCTTTGACTTGACTTGACTTTGACATCCCTTTAAGGGGAGAATTTAAGAAAATCCTTTCTTAGCTGATACTAACTTCATAATAACAACCTGTATGCCAAATTTGAGCGCAATCCAAAACAATATTGATTTTCAGACTTTGTTACCCCATTTCACCCTCTTAGGGGTAGAATTTCGAAAAAAACCTAAAACATGTGTTTACTTATTTATGTCCTGAAGCACTTGTGTGAAGTTTCGAATAGAAAATACTATCTTATAATGTTTCTCCATAGAAACTTTGAACCCCCGTTTCATCCCCTTCAGGGGTGAAATTTGAAAAATCCTTTTTCAAATATAACTAACGTTGTAATAATTATCTGCATGCCAAGTTTTAGCGCAATCCGAAAAATATTGATTTTCACACTTTGTTACCCCATTTCACCCTTTTAGGGGTGGAATTTAAAAAAAACCTGAAACACGTATTTACTTATTTTTGTACTAAAGCACTTGTGTAAAGTTTCGGATAGAAAAGACTATCTAATCTTGTTTCTCCATACAAACTTTGAACCCCCATTTCATCCCCTTAAGGGGTAAATTTTGAAAAATCCTTTCTTAGTACACCCCTACGTACTAAGGCAAATATACCCTCCATATTTCAAGTCTCTACGACCAGCGGTTTAGGGTGTGCGTTGTCTGTCAGTGAGTCAGTATGTCAGGACAAAGATTCTTATAGTATTAGATAGATTAAGATATCCCATGGGTACCATACAGTTTAAATAGCTCGATGTAGAGACTTAAAATATGTAGAAGGTACCAAAAAAATGTTAAAAAATTCTTGTGTGCCTTTGCTATAGAAAAAAGGATTATTTGTTACTAGATATATCAAAACCATTACATTGTACCTATTCCTTGTTAGAAGCAATTTAATGACATAACTTACAAAATTGGTGTAGTAAGCGGTCTCACGCTGCGATCTCAATGGAATTTTATCTATTAGATGTCGATATCGATCAAGTTTTGCGGGTTTTTTTCAGAGCGTGTTATGCTGTAAATTTTTAATAGTGCCATTATATAATCACGATTGTGTGTGGGTTAATAATACATTTACTTTTCTATCTTGACCGTTGTTATTTTTAGATTGTTCATTCTATTAAAGGGATGTTACAGCTCTCTTTCGTAAATAAACGTTTAACCCTAATGCTGGGGCTAGGTGGATTATAGAATGTCAAACCCATTTCTACTTAATCGTTTTCACTGTGCCTTTGTAATATTTTCATCAAAAAAGATTGTTAATTTATTTTTCGTATATATATATCGCACAATATTCCGGTCACGCAAACCTTCCCCATTCTGTGGTTGAAGAAAGCAGGAACAGTCTTGTGTCCGAAGTCGAGACATCTCTGGACCTAGTGTCAAACTGGGGAGACCAGAATCTTGTCAAGTTTAACCCGACTAAGGCGCAAGTCTGCGCGTTCACCGCGCAAAACCTCCATTCGTCGTAGCTCCTCGGTTTCAGGACACTCCCCTGAAAATCTCAGAGAGTATCGATATCCTAGGCGTTGACATTTCTGTCTCAGTAGTTCCGCGACCATATCGCGTCAAAGGCTAAACTTGCGTCAAAAACTTGGAGTGCTCAATAAGGCGAGACGATACTTCACGTCACGTCAAAGACTTTTGCTCTACAAAGCACAGGTCCGAACATGTGGAGCGCTCTCATCTTTGGAACGGATCACCCAAGTATAAAGTTCAGCCACTTGAAGCGATTCAAGCGTGGAGCTTCCAGAATTGTTGACGACCCTGACCTTACCTCCAACATCGAACCTCTGAGCATGCGTAGAGATGTCGGGTCTCTATGTATCTTCTACCGCATTTATAAGGGAGAGTGTTCTGAAGAATTATTCAATTTAATCCCGGCGTCCCGCTTTTACCATCGCGCTTCTCGCCATAGACAACTCGCTCATCCACACATTATCGAGACTTGGACTTCGTACACATCTTGATTTAACTCATTTTTCCAGTTCACTTGTAGTTTGTGGAACGAGCTGCTGTCTGCTGTTTTCCCGCAGAGCTACAACATGGAGTCCTTCAAAAGGGGCGAGAATCTTGACAGGACGGCAACGCATGAGTGACACCACTTATGCGTTGCTGTCCTCTAGTGTTACCGTCTACTTGTTTGCTACAATTGTTACCTATATCATAAAAAAAGCTAACTGAAAGTTTCATTTTGAATTGAGATCCCATAATTTTCGCATATATTTCCAGGATCTATTTAGTATCGTGCGGTTTTTTAGGGTTCCGTACCCAAAGGGTAAAACGGGACCCTATTACTAAGACTCCGCTGTCCGTCTGTCTGTCTGTCTGTCTGTCTGTCTATCCGTCTGTCACCAGGCTGTATCTCATGAACTGTGATAGTTAGACAGTTGAAATTTTCACAGATGATGTATTTCTGTTGCCGCTATAACAACAAAAACTAAAAACAGAATAAAGTTAAAAATAGTAGAGGGTCCCCATATAAGAAACGTGTTTTCTTCGGCATTTCACTCCATCTATGAACGCTTAGTTAGGTAAACGTTCCATAGATGGCGTTATATTGAAATGTCGATCCCTAACTCCTTTGTTAGACGTTAGATGGCGACATAAGAAATAAAATGTTTATTAATTATTATTTTTTGCTGTCGAAAAATGATAGTGGTATTTTTTTGCTTGATCTTATAAAATACTGTAGTGTGGTACGGAACCCTACTAGTGCGAGTCCGACTTGCACTTGGCCAGTTTATTTAATGACTAGCAGCCCGCCCCGGCTTCGCACGGGTAGAACATATATGCCTACAAAATTTGCATCAGTTTGTTGCATCGAATATAAAATTTTAACATATTTAACAATCATCGTCATATTTCAACCAATTTACACAAAATCTTAACGAATTATGCACTTAAACCTTCCTCATAAACACTCTGGCTATTGGTAAAAACCACATGATAATCCGTTCAGTAGCTATTGAGATTATTGCGAACAGACAGACAGACGCAGTGATGGACTTTGTTTTATAATACTTACGTAGTGATATTGGACGGCCCTATGGCGTAAAGGATAGTTACCCTGATTCTGACCCGACGGTCGTTGGTTCTAATCCTAGCTATATACCTACCAATTAAAGTTTATTTGCATTCATGAATCATGGGTTTTCGAACAGAGGTAGTGGGATTATTAAATCTACCAATAATTAAGATAGTTTAACTAAAACAACCGACTTCAATGCCCCGCGAGTCAACTTCAGTAGCAAGTTTGAGACGTTTATCGTCATATCTCTGGAGATACATATCACATCTCGATGAAATTACAATGGGACCACCTAAAAAACGTACCCTACGGATTACAAAAATAATCATTCGAATCGGTAAACAATTGACGGAGTAATCACGTAACATACACACACAAAAAAAAAACCATACAGACGAATTGAGAACCTCCTTATTTTTGGAAGTCGGTTGAAAAATAGCTTACTACCAAGGAGAACATTTACCGCCGTAACCTTAACGTAACGAAAAAAGTAGGGGTTTATACGTTTAACGTGTGTATCTGTGTGTCTGTCTGTAGCATCTTAGCACCCAACCGGATGAACCGATTTTGATTTTATTATTGATAGTTTTTTTTTTGTTTGATAGATATCTTCTTTGAGAGTGTTCTTAGCTTTGATTTATGAAAATTCGTCCAATCGTTATAACACTATGAGTTTTTTTCTAGTTAATTGCGCTATGAAATCAACTTTCATAGGTCTGATCAATTCGAAAATCTTCTTCTTCAACGATATTGTAAGAACATGGAAGCATTGACCTGATGCTGGGACATCACCTGGACTCTACAGAATACTCAAATCCTCAGCAACTTACAGCTCAGATTCTAAATTACGTCTTTATAGTCATTGTGATCGGTATTAATGTCGGTAGTATTGTGATCGGTGGGGATCTACAGAATAGCTAAGCTTTTATTAATATTTTCGCAGTAACTATGAACGAATCTGTGGTTACACTGCAAATACTTTATCAATTTTGCGACGCGTGTATGTGAAATTCGTGATATCTTCTAGAGTTTTCATTTGAATGATATACTGTAAAGGACCATTTTAATCTATAATATGTGGCCAAGGTAATTAACGTAATTATTTGGGTAAGGATTAATACTATATACTTAAAAATAGCCTTGGAAGTTATGTAATATTTTTTAACAAAAAATTTAAGATTAAAATGGTTACTGTGAGTCAACCTTAAGAGATAGACATATGCTGTTGCGGACTTTTTTGTAGGTCTTATTAAGTTGTACAACTCTTCCATAGAAAATATTCTTCCATCTATTTTCAATTGAGCAGCGTTCGTAAGAAACGTGTTTTTTCGACCGTTTTTTTGTTGACTTAGGTTGCAAATTAGGTGTCCACGAATGTACCTTTTATTTAAACGGGATAATATATATATTATCCCTCTTTTCATTTCGAAAGTCTATTCTATATATAAAGTGAAATAATTTTTTAAATCGTTTCAGTAGGTTTTGAGCCAAATCATTACAAACATACAAAAATACAAATGTTCTCTCTTTATAATATTAGTTTAGATAGTAGGTATATCTATACCCCGAGATATCAAGATCACTCAAAATGACGGACCTCTTAATTTTTCAAATATGATAGAAGATAAAACATTCTGACACTTCATAACTTAAAAGTTTGTAATAATATGCACAATTAACACGTCCTAATCAAAGTTTAACAGCGTCGACTTTCGACTTTCAAAATTTAAAATGGTCTGGCCACAATGAAAATCATTGAAGTTTTTGCTGATTGTACAAACTGCAAAATACTACGTAGGTACGTGTTTTCCATCTGTAAGCTTACAGTAGGAAAATTTCAGCTATCGTGAAAACATCTTATCACTTTGCAGGGGGCACGTTGTTATTTAAAAACATTAACTGCTTGTTTTAGATAATATGGGTTGCCCCGCAATAAAGTAATATGCACACAGATTATGTTATTTGTTTTTATAATGTAATGTGTTAGTAAAATAGCTGAAATTACAGGGATTTTCTAGTTGGTTCACATGAAATAGAAAATAGAAATAGAAAAGTAGAATACGTAATGAAAAAAGTTCAACATTGTTTCAAGTACTATAGGGAAATCGATCACTTTTAAACAAGTAGTTAATACAACATTAGTAACAAGCAAAATAACTAGGTTCCAAAGTTCCGTAATTTATATGTCTATGATTTTCACTAAGACTATTAGTCAACAAAGAGACGAGGCCCTTGTCATTTTCATGTCGAAACTACCCCAACGAGTCTTGCAAATTGACTAGCACCGGACTAAAAAAATCCTTAGACGACAAATTATAGACCAATCACGAATCCTACTATTTGAAATTACCCAGGGAGGAACAAATGTGAAGTTCTAGGCCTTGGGATGCTGGTACATGATATTATAAAACATATTGAAGTACAATATTATGTTTAGGGCCAGTTTCACCGGTAGTACTTCATGACGTTTCTGCTAGTTATCTGACATATTATGATGCTATATAAAAGTTGTCATTAATATGTCAGATAATATCCTATTAGGAATGTATTATTTAAAGGAATTTATCTAAATGCACCCATGAAACTGTTGCTAGATTCATTTCATTCTATTACTTAGAATGAATTTATGGTAATTAATTAAATAAAAAAATATATATCATTATCCGTGTGTAATTGATTAAATAGCTAAGATTACAACCTACATCGTAAAATTCAATATATAACACATTATATTCGCTTGAGAAGAAGATGAATGAAGATGAGGATTAATGAATAGGCATAAAAGTATTATGGTTGGTTTTATAGAAAATAGTCCATGGCAACTTTTTTACTCACTAATTCCACAGAATAAATAATAGTATAAGTACTAATGCGAATATATTCTGCAAATACTCATAACTTCGGGGTTCGTCATCATTATCATCGGCCTATATTAGTCCACTACTGGACTTGAGCCTCTCCTAAGGAACGCCACTCGCTTGATCTTGGGCTTTTCACATCCAGTGGCTCACAGTCGCCAGGCGGGGTACGTACGGAAAAAAACCATCGCAGGAAAAAGTACTTAAAGAAACTCTTCGACTTTGTCTTTCTTATGAATTAGACTGATTATAATAAGCTAATCTTTTATATGATAGTTATTGGTAAGCTTGTAGGTAGTAACAAGTAAGTACTCAAACTCAAAATCAAAACCAAAATGTATTTATTGTAGATACTGAGTTACATAAGATGGTATGTTTATTTTTGTATCAACAGATATACTATATACCAAAAGATTTGTTGCATAATATTTTAGATCCCTTGCTTTGGATCTTTTTGGTACAAAGACGCTGAATAATCGAAGATTTTCAATCCACATAGCGCAATCGGCTGGCACTGAACATTAAGAGAACTAGAATTTTTAGAAATTACCAGAATTCGGTGAACCGATTGGCGACTCCTTATGCATCTCGTTATCAGCTCGATAATTACGGTGGTGGAAAAACAGTGTAAAATAACCATTTTACACTGTTTTTTCACCGCTGTATGTATGGGATGTAATAATAATAATTAGTTTATTTATTGTATTTTCAGGCAGTTTCAATGTCCATGTCACATTAGCCCATATCTAAACATGCATATAAAGACTATATTGTTACATCGCGTCGTCGAGTCGCGATGTTTCGCCAAGCTTCTCGAACAAAAATACCGTGGGAAAGAATAGACTAATTAGGGGCTATAAACACCCGAGCCGACCGACATAAAAGTAACCTTCCAGGAATTCAGACCCTAGTCAATGTACCTAGTTTTGTAGTTAAGATTGAACCTTATTCATAAGTAGTTAGAGATCAAATTAGCATGTATGGTAAAGTTGTTTACATCAGATGCTCAAAGGAAAGCCGCCCCTTTTGTTTGTGATTGTTATTGCTTTGTTTTGAACGTCTTTTGTCTATTGTTTCGAGTCAATACTGGAAAGTTCTGTAGAAATATTCTCGTCCTATATAAGACGTTGAAACCGCGGCTTGAGGCAGTCTTTCTCTGGAAGCGACAGTGTAACTATCTAAGCGCGGATAGCGACCAAGTGATCGTTAAGTGTTATCAGTGAACTAGTGTTGTGAACTGTGAACAGTGAAATCAGTGATTGTGATTACCAACGACCTCAGTGTGTGTTAACGGACTTTTGATAATTGTGCAAGACGATTTGGACAACTACTGTGGAACATTGTGCTAACCTAGTGATCAGTGGAAATAAACGTTCATCTCATCGGATTGACATTTTAATACCACCCCGCACGTAACAATTGGTGTCAGAAGCGGAATGCCAATCACTCCGAGGGAAGATACGCGTACTCCACGCACCAGACGCCAGGCGGAGATGGATTCAACCCGGCAGAAGGAGCTCGAAGCATCGGGAGCAGGAACATCCACATTGGAAGAGCCAGCGGCAACACCGATGGCACCCACCATGGCAGCGCCACCTACAGCACCGCCGGTGAGTCTAACTACGGATGGAGGCCTGGAGGCCATGCTAGCCGCTCTCCTAGCTGGACAAGAGGAAGCTAGCCGCAAACAGGAGGAGGCTCACCAGGAACAACAGGCTGCACTACAGGCTGTACAGATGGCCCAACAAGAAGCTAGCCGCAAACTGGAAGAGACAATTGGACGTCTGTTGCAGAGCGGGCTTGCCGGCATGGGAGAGAAGATCAAAATGGTGGAAAACAGTATCAAGGAAGTAGAAGGGCGGCTTGACATACATGAGCAGACCGTGAATGACTTGGCCAACGAATTTCAGAAACTGAAGTTAAGAGGAATTGGACATAGCAGCCAGGGTCCCACTATGACCTCGCCCTTCAAGCTAGATTTGCCGCACTTCGAAGGAACATCTTCGTGGGCAGCCTACAAATTCCAATTCACAACGCTGTCCAAAAGTTGCGGCTGGACAGACGAGCACGCAAATACAGCGCTCACATTAGCGCTGAAAGGAGACGCTCAGCTTATCCTGGAACGCATACCTGAAGAGGAAAGGACCCTGAAGACCCTGCTGGAAGCCCTCGAAACGCGCTATGGAGACAAGCACATGGAGCATGCGTACAGGGCACAACTACGTGAGCGCACCCAGAAGCCCACAGAGACATTGCAACAGTGGGCAGATGAAATCGAGAGGTTGGTCCGACGAGCCTACGTGTCGACGCCATCAACCATTGAGATGACATCTCTACAGAGCTTCGTGGATGGAATCAGGGATGATGAGGTACGCGCTGCGGTACGATTGGGACATCATCAGACACTCAAGAGCGCTCTGGCTCATGCTTTAGAAGTGGAAGCAGTGCGACGGGACACCAAACCATACAGAGTTCAAGAACTGGTTACTGAACCCAGGAAGCCCCGTTATGGACCGACATGTTACCGGTGTGGAGAAAAGGGGCATATTCGGATTGATTGCCCGAAGACGAAGAAACAGGACCCAAGTGGTAGAAGAAACGTCGTCAGAGCTGCGGGACGGGCGCCGTCTGATCGAGAGGGAGCCCCCGCCATCACTGTGACACAAGTGTGCAACGGGAACAGCTTAATCGTCGAGGGAACCCTGAACAACAAGACCTGCAAGTTCACAGTGGACACAGGAGCATCGCGCACAATTGTGAAGCCTGAATTCCTGCAACGATTTATATCACGGAAACATCGATCCGCAGCATGCTCACTACGGACAGCAACCGGCCAGTCAGTACCTGTCCTTGGCGATACCGACGTGGAGATAATCATCGGTGAGCACTCATACATTCATCCTGTGCTTATTGCCAACATAACTGACGATTGCATTCTGGGATTGGACTTTTTGGAGAAGCAGCAGTGCATATTGGACGTGGCCCGTGGTGTACTCCGGTTTCCCGAGCAAGAAGTGTTCTTCGAAGGAACGGCACCGTGTAAGCTTTACTGCCTCAAGGACGTCGTGTTGGCTCCAAAAGTGCAAAATATTGTTCGAGTGAAATTTCCAACTTCAGTCAAGAGTGGACTATGTGTGATTGCCGAAGATGAGGGCACACATCCGACCTGGATTACTGCAAGAACATTGCTCATGACAAACAGAACGGCCAGTGTGCGAATTCTTAACCTTGGCAATGAAGAAGTTCATCTGAAGAAAAACAGCATAATTGGAAAATGTCAAGAAGTGAAGTACCTGCGACGAACGGATATTACTTCTACGGAACCAAGCTCGGAAGATCAAATATCACAGCTGCTAGAATCATCCAAAGAAAACTTAACATTCGCTCAGCTGTCACAAGCAAAACGTCTGTTGATGCGGTTTAAAGACGTCTTCGCCGCTGGAAACAACTGTGGACGGTGGTACCGGATGGTGTACCGGACTTGTTAAACACAAAATTGACACTGGCGACGCAAGACCTATACGACAGAGGCCACGAAGGATTCCATGGGCGAAAGAAGCTGAAGTTGCAGACATGATACGAGACATGGCCAAAGAAAAAGTCATCGAACCATCTACAAGTCCTTGGTCATCGCCAGTGGTTCTGGTGAAAAAGAAAGATGGCTCCACCAGATTCTGCGTAGATTACAGAATGCTTAATGAAGTCACAAAGAAGGACAGCTACCCCTTGCCTCGAATAGACGATACACTGGACATGCTCAGTGGAATGAAGTGGTTTTCAACGGTTGACCTGAAAAGTGGCTACTGGCAGGTAGAAATCAGTCCAGAGGACAAAGAGAAGACAGCATTCAGTAAGGGCATTGGAAATGGACTCTGGCAATTCAACGTCATGCCATTTGGACTGTGTAATGCTCCAGCAACGTTCGGACGTCTCATGGACAGAGTAATGGTTGGATTACTGGGAGACGTATGCTTGGTGTACCTGGATGACGTCATCATTTTGGGCCGTGATTTTACTGAACATCTGCAGAATCTGGAGAAGGTTTTGAACCGTCTACGTGAAGCAAACCTGAAGCTAAGTGCCAAAAAGTGTGACTTCTTTAAATCCAAAGTCAGCTACCTTGGACACATCATTTCGGAGAACGGGGTACAAACTGATCCTGACAAAATCAAGGCTGTTCAAACTTGGCCTACCCCGAAGAATAAAACGGATGTAAGGTCATTTTTGGGACTATGCGCTTACTATCGGCGGTTCGTCAAGAACTTTTCTGGAATTGCCAAACCCTTACATCGACTGACGGAAGAAAAGCGCACATTTGTATAGGACTTAGAGTGTGAATCCGCCTTCAACAATCTTAAGCAGCGACTGTGTGAAACGCCGATCTTGGGGTACCCTACCAGAGATGGAAGATTTATCGTGGACACTGATGCCAGTAACACGGGAATTGGAGGAGTTCTCTCGCAAATCCAAGGAGACCAAGAAGTGGTCATAGCATACTTCAGTAAATCATTATCCAAACCAGAACCAAACTACTGTGTCACCCGCCGCGAGTTGCTAGCTGTGGTGAAGACTCTTCAGCACTTCAACAAGTACCTCATCGGAAGAGAGTTTACGCTCAGAACTGACCACGCTGCTCTTAAATGGCTTCTTCAGTTTAAGAGCCCGGAAGGTCAAGTGGCACGATGGATCGAGCAACTTCAAGAGTTCAATTTCGTGACAGAACATCGCAGTGGAAAGGGCCATAGCAACGCCGATGCCCTGTCAAGAAGACCTTGTGCAGATGACTGTAAACACTGCGAGAAGCACGAGTCTCAAGAAGTAGTCAGAGTCATCAGGATGGACAGAACAGATGACGAATGGAACGGCGAAAATATGAGACAAGCACAATCGGAGGACAGTGATTTACGACCTGTACTGGATTGGATAAAGTCTGGAAATAAGCCCCAGTGGAGCGACGTGTCAGCTTGCAGCCCAATTACAAAAAGTTACTGGGCTCAGTGGGACAGCCTGACTCTGGAACAAGGAATCTTGTACCGAAAATGGGAAAACAGCAATGGAAAAGAAACTACGATGCAGGTCGTTGTTCCCCGGAGTAAAGTGGCATCTCTACTACGACACATTCATGATGGAGTTTCTGGTGGACATCTAGGAGTCAAGAAAACTCTTGTGAAGGTTCGTCAACGATTCTTCTGGGTACACAGCCGCGAGGATGTAGAAGATTGGTGCAGGAAGTGCACCGCTTGCGCGTCAGTAAAAGGACCGAAGACAAGAAGTAAAGGACAACTAAAATTGTACAATGTTGGGGCACCATGGGAGCGCATTGCCGTGGATGTTGCCGGGCCATTTCCAGAGACTGAAGAAGGCAACAAGTACATCATCGTAGTGCAAGATTACTTCAGCAAATGGCCCGAAGTTTTCGCGACACCAAACCAGGAAGCAAAGACAGTTGCAAAGAAGTTGGTGCAAGAAGTGATCTGTCGATTTGGTGTACCGATGGAACTGCACTCCGATCAAGGAAGGAACTTCGAGTCTGCCCTATTTCAGGAAATGTGCACCCTCCTCGGGATCCAAAAGACGCGGACAACGGCAGCTCATCCACAGTCAGATGGAATGGTTGAGAGGTTTAACCAGACGTTGGAGAATCACCTGGCTAAAGTCGTGGACGCACATCAACGTGACTGGGATCAGTACATACCTCTGTTCTTGTTGTCATACCGTTCCGCTACCCATGACAGCACTGGTATGACTCCTGCAAATGTGAATTTTGGACACGAACTAAGACTTCCTATCGACGCCATCACTGGTTCCCCGCCAGATGCTCCGAAGCCTGTAACCGACTATGTCAGTGATCTTCGTAGTCAGCTGGACGAAGTGCACAGGATAGTTCGAGAGAATAGTTTAAAAACTGGTGAAAAAATGAAGAACCGGTACGATCGTAGAGCGAATACGATGGGTTTCGAAGAAGGAACTCTCGTCTGGTTGCACAACCCACTACGAAGGAAAGGAAAAAGTCCGAAGCTGCAGGCTCATTGGGAAGGACCATACCAGATTATCACGAAGATAAACGACGTTACCTACCGCATTAAACGAGGCCAGAGAGGAAAGCCGAGGGTAGTACACATCGATCGACTTACACGATACCATGGGACAAATGATGATCGGGACGATCATAACTAAGAAGGGGATAATGTTACATCGTGTCGTCGAGTCGCGATGTTTCGCCAAGCTTCTCGAACAAAAATACCGTGGGAAAGAATAGACTAATTAGGGGCTATAAACACCCGACCCGACCGTCATAAAAGTAACTTTCCGGGAATTCAGACCCTAGTCAATGTACCTAGTTTTGTAGTTAAGATTGAACCTTATTCATAAGTAGTTAGAGATCAAATTAGCATGTATGGTAAAGTTGTTTACATCAGATGCTCAAAGGAAAGCCGCCCCTTTTGTTTGTGATTGTTATTGCTTTGTTTTGAACGTCTTTTGTCTATTGTTTCGAGTCAATACTGGAAAGTTCTGTAGAAATATTCTCGTCCTATATAAGACGTTGAAACCGCGGCTTGAGGCAGTCTTTCTCTGGAAGCGACAGTGTAACTATCTAAGCGCGGATAGCGACCAAGTGATCGTTAAGTGTTATCAGTGAACTAGTGTTGTGAACTGTGAACAGTGAAATCAGTGATTGTGATTACCAACGACCTCAGTGTGTGTTAACGGACTTTTGATAATTGTGCAAGACGATTTGGACAACTACTGTGGAACATTGTGCTAACCTAGTGATCAGTGGAAATAAACGTTCATCTCATCGGATTGGCATTTTAATACCACCCCGCACGTAACAATATTTTAATAAGACGTTCGTTTTTCGAAGACACTCGTAGTTCCTCTGAATGTGTGGTATTCTTATAAATGAAATAAACTCCTCAGCCCACAGGTAGGTATGTTTAATGGTGGTAAGTAGAAAATATTACAGTAGAAAGTAGTTTCTCATTACAAGTTCTAAAATTGATTAAACTCCTTCTTACTACGGTAACAGTGTTCGTACTTTCTCTAATATCAAATAAACGATATTTCATAAAATCATTGAATCTGAATATAAAAAGCAAAGCTTCTGGCGTGTTAGTCGACGATAAAACTCCTTTATTAATTCTACAGGCAATAAACCTGTTGCTATGGAGCCGGAATTTTTTATTAGGAGTTCTCAGAATGGTAGGATATAATAAGTAAGGTAGAATTTGTAGAAAATTCTGTATCTAATATTGATGATAAAATTGATACATAGAAACGTTTTTTTTTCTTATTATAGAAGGTAACAGGACAAGCACGACGCTTGCCTGATGATAAACGACGCGCCTACCTATTACAAACAATGCAAATGCAAAATTCTAGACAGTAAAAATGTTGCGCTTTTCCTGCACCTTGTCTTACTGCCGTCTTCCATTTCCAGACAACCACGATTTCATCTTAAACCGCATCTTCACTAAGAATACAGAAAAATACACAAATCTGTAATTTTCAGCGACGCTTTGTGTCCAGAAATCGATCTAAAAATCCGCCCGCGCCTCCTTTCTAACCTGTGCAATGTAGCTAGCTAGCATTTTTAAAGGCAAGAACGGCACAAGATGACTTAATATAATTTAATTAAGTACTTATAAAAAGACGATATCTGCGCAACGTTTACAGGGTGCTAAACCACACTATATAGTGGCTTTACTTTTTTTTATGGTGAGTTGACGCCGTCTGTTTTATTCTGTATTCTGATGTGGGAAAGTGTCTAAAAAATACCAGTAACTTATTCGATTTATAAAGATTACACCGAAGCCTGTCTTTGTATTTCGATGCATTCCGTCCAAAGGTTATCTGAAGTATATTGCTGTTTTACTAATAAGACTGCCCATTAGGTATTATTGTTATGATCAATTTGCATCAGTCCGCACGCTTTTCCCTAGTCAATGAGCCGAATTTTTGGTTTTTCTTTGACTTTCTGTGCAGTCCAATGCCACTCATATTGTACGGCGTGATCTTGTCTAATTTATGGTGTATAATAAGGAATCAAACTTTTGAGCGCCCAGTGGTGTCGTGGGAGAATGGTCGATGGCTCAAGTTAGAAAATCTGTTGCGAAACATCTAATGTGTTCCTTAAGGCTTAGCGTGCTACCATCCTCAACCGCATGATCACTTACCGACAGGTAAGATAGTGGTCAACCGCTAGCCTATGTGATATAAAAAATAAAAACCGGCCAAGTCGAAATGAACTCGCCCACCGAGGCTTCCTACCAACGTACCAACGTTGGTTTTATCCAATTAAGCTAGACCTCTAAATTGTATCAGCGCTCATATAACTCAGAGGTCTACCTTAATTGGCGAAAACTATGTATTTATGGGGGCAGTTGCACAATTAAAGAAAAAATGTGAATTACAATGGCTGCTATAAGATCAAACAATAAAAACTAAATTAAATGAAAAAAAAATAATGGGAGTCCCACACACAAGAAAAGTATTTTTCAGGCAAATTTTGTTCAATCGGAACCCTGCGTGTGCGGGCCCGACTCGCACTTGAACAGTTTAATTAATATTCGCGGTACGAAACTTCGCGGGTCAGTTGGTGTAAAATAAAACATAAGTAGAAGAGTCTACGACAATTCCAGTAAAATATAGTTATTAGTAGAAATAGCCCTATCATCTTTCTGTTAAGGTTTTTTAAGCTTGTTGGCTACATACATAAGTACTGATTTCATAAAAGTATGATTGTCCTACGTAGCCAGTCGCGTTCCATCTCACTGTCACTAGTCACTGTTATCGCAAATGGGACGTTTTAGTAAATATTGCAGTATCTTGCTATTATTGCGTATAAACCTGGTATTTTAAACTTATCTTTTGACAACTGTTATTTGTTTATCTACGTGTTTCTATTACGTCGCGACAGGTGCTCATTCTTGTGTAGGTAGGTACACTTAAAAACATAATGTAACCCTTCTTCTTGCGCAGTTGGGTAAATATTTTACTAATATCATAAGTGTGAACGATTTAATGTTTGTTACGCAATCACGAAAAAAAAGGGAATCGCATTTGGATGAAATTTGGCACACAGATTGTCTATTAACTGGAATAACACATATGATACTCTATAGGTACATGTACTTATAAACGCGGGCAAATCCGCGGGGGTACATCCAGACTAAAAACTCTTAAAAACTTTGTCACTCTGTCTGTTTGTTACCTAAAATTAAGTTAGTTTGTTAACTGACTAAAATTTTACAAGGAGATATACTTTATAGAATAAGGATGAACATAATCTAATAAATTCTTGGTGTACGTGAACAAAGTCTAGTATACGAGTATATTGATAGATTTGACTAAACATCAGATTTCACGAAAGATATTCGATGGTTTCGAACGCATCATCTTTAAAGAGGCTTTGCTTAGTAACGATGTTATACTCACATCGCTCACTTTTTTATTTTTTTATATAAAAATTGTCTGAATTACTGAAACACACAGTATGGTTACATGTATGGTTGGTTTTAACCTACTTTAATATATTTTTTTTAATATTCTGTCGTAAACGATTGGATGACAGCTGAATGGTTCATTACTTTTGTTTTTTTTTTCTAATTCAAAGCGTTAAAATTCTGCTTTTGCTATGTTTAACTTGATAATTGGTTATGATTTATGATTTTGACGGGTATATGTGCGTATATTAACACTGTCTACATACTGAATAAATGCTTTGATTCTTTGATTCTCTTTCATTCTTTGATAACGATGCTGTAAGTGAATAGTGCTGGCCTGGAATTAGAAGACAACCGTAAGAAGAGGCGCTAATGACTTTTAGTCTAATACAACTAGGTATATCAAATGTATAAATCCGTGTCTTGCAGGTATAAAGATCATGCTAGAACTCGGCGACTTTGTTGAGTTCGGTCGAGCACAAAATACCCACTCCACTTAGACCACTATGTCCATTTGGTATCTCATCATCATCATCATCATGATCATTATCAGCCGGTGTCCGTCCACTGCTGGACGTAGGCCTCTCCCAAGGTGCGCCACTGAGCCCGATCTTCGGCTCTTATTTTCCATTCATTGCCCACCGCTTTCCGTATGTCGTCGCTCCACCTGGTCACAGGACGTCCTACGCTACGTTTGCCAATTCGCGGTCTCCACTCTAGGACAAGTCTACCCCAATGGTTATCAGTCCTGCGGCAGATATGACCAGCCCACTGCCACTTCAGCTTACTAATCCGTTAAGCTATGTCAACAACTTTAGTTCTCTGGCGAATTACTTCGTTTCGGCTTCGATCCCGCAGAGAAATACCGAGCAAAGCTCTCTCCATAGCTCGATGAGCGACTTTAAATTGGTGGACCAGTTAAACTGTGAGTGTCCACGTCTCAGCTCCGTATGTCATCACAGGTAAGACGCACAGGTTAAAGACTTTTGTCTTTAGACACTGCGGTATAGGCGACGAGAAGACTCGACAGAGTTTTATTCTTGGTATTTATTTGGTATCCAATAGAAAAGAAAATATGATTTGTAGAAATAACATAAATTAAGGTGCTTCCAACTTATTTAATCATTTACACATATTCCTAATATTCCAGTTCTTATCACGACTTACCGAAAAATGTTTTGTATCTACATACAATTTCCGTTTGCGAACAATAGACGAGGAATGCAAACACTTTGTAATCTCTGAGATAAGTTCGGTTTTTAACAGTCCATGTGATCATTGCGCAATTCTTGTCCTGGCCGTGACTTTAAAGCTATGTCTACTATGACACAATATTCTCTTCAATGATTTTAATATGAGATAGGTTTTTACAAAAGGCGTTTAAAATGTAGCCATCCGTCACCACAAACCGTTACTTTCGAGGCTACTTTGAATGACTTTTCAATACAAACTTAATACCAAAATAATTTTATATTGAAAGATAATATGTACCCGATATTATGCTGTTATTCGGACTTATGTAGTATTTATCTAAGTGCCTACATTTTTTTAATATAAGAGTCCTTTTAGGGAAATCAAATTATATTTACCTAACTAAAATGAAAATGATAGCGAATTAATTGCATTTTACATATTTTCTTTTTACCCGACTGCGCGACGCAAAGGAGAGGTAATGTGTTTATCAGTCTATATATGTATGTATGTATGTATGTATGTATGTATGTTTGTTCCTTTGTGGCACACTAGAGACCAAACGCGTGGGCCGATTTTGATAATTGGCACGTCAATAGATTCGCCATGCTGGCGCGAGTGTCAACAAAAACATAAAAAATTGAAAAATTCAAAATGGCGGATTTCAGACGCCAAAATTTGGGGTTAAAAAAATTGTCTTTTTTCAAAACCTATCGAGTGGGGTATCAAATTAAAGGTCTTAAAATGGAGATTCAAAATATATTTATAACAAATAATTTATGATCGTACAAATGGAAAAAAAACGATTTTACATGCCGCGTTAGTCACTTTCAGTAACAAGTTTGCGGTGCTTATCTCTGAAGTTACTTATCAGATCTCAATAAAATTACAATGAGACCAAACAAAAATCATATTTACTCAAACAAAAAAAGAATTTTCCAAATCGGTTAATAATTGATGGAGTTCTGAGGTAACAAACAACCTCTTCCTTTTGGTATAGTCGTTTAATAGTACAACTGTAAAGTAAGTAAGCTTAAAAAGCAATACCCTATCTATTAAATCTACGGAATTTGCCGTCCTTTACTTAACTAAAAAGTGTAAAATAAAACATTAAATAAAAAAATCTAAAAGCCCGACTGCGCAAAAAGTGAAGTGTTAAAAAACGAACTGAAAAGAAAAAACAAGTAAGTCTAGTAGTTTAGACTTCTGTTTAGGGATATCAAAAAACTATACCATTTAAATTCTTTCTCGGTCGATACACTCATAAAATAAATTATACATTGTTATATGCAATATAGAGACTTTAACAGTCGGGACACATTAATCCCCATCCGTTAAGCCATTAATGTGTCCCGACTATTAAAGTCTCTACATTCCATATAACAATGTATAATTTATTATATGAGTGTATCCACCGAGAAAGAATTTAAATGGTACAGTTTTTTGATATCCCTAAACAGAAGTCTAAACTACTAGACTTACTTGTTTATTTCTTTTCAGTTCGTTTTTTAACACTTAACTTTTTGCGCAGTCGGGTTTTTTGATTTTTTAATTTAATGTTTTATTAATTGTTCTGCATTGGAATCGATAAAAATCGTAATCGTAAATATACTGCGCTATGCACGCGCTGACTAAATGATAAACCAGAGGATTTGTCTGAATCAGACTTTTTTGCTGTGAAATTTTGAACTCGTTAGTGACATAAACAACAAACAAAATCATTGATTCCCATCACAGAAGCTAAAGCTTCTCTAAGCCTTTTTTACCTACTCGTATAGCGATTTTGGTAAACAGTGCAGATTATCCATAATAGTATTAGGTACTATTTTTAACCCCCGACGCAAAAAAAGGGTGCTATAAGCTTGAAGTGTGTATCTACAATACCACAGACAGACCCACAAGATACACTTGTGGGTCTGTCTGTGGTATTGTAGCACCCAAACGGATTAACCGATTTTGATTTAGTTTGTTTTTAACCGGCTTGACACAAAAAAGGAGGAGGTTCTCAATTCGTCTGTATGTTTTTTTTTTTTTTTTTTGTGTGTATGTTACGCGACTTCTCCGTCAATTGTGAATGGATTCAAATGATTCTTTTTTAATAGGTAGGATACGTTTCCGAGGTGGTCCCATTTTAATTTTATCGAGATCTGATTAGTATCACCAGAGATATGGAGATAAATACCTCAAACATAGGAGAATGTACTAGTTTTAGTAGAAGAGTCCCAAGAAGATTACACACAATGGAGGTTGCTATTGCATATAAGATATTCTAACGGTAACTGTGAGCGAGATAGAAATAAAGGTGGGGATATTTATTTTTTATATCTTATAGTCAAGCGTTTGACCACTATCTCACCTGTTGCTAAGTGATGATGTGGTCGAAGATAGAGAAGTGGACTAGAATGGGAACTGGTTCTCAAGGATAGCTGCCGGAACACATTAGATGTTTGGCGACAGTTTTTCTGACTTGAGGGTGGTAGCTGGCCAGGCGGACACTAGATATGTTCTACCACCATGCGGGGGTTATTGGTTTCTTAACGATGTTTTCCTTCACCGGAGGGCCACTGTGAGAAGCGCACATATATTTTTCGATAGAAAAATTCATTGGTGCACGGCGGTTTGAACTCGGTACCACGGCATCAAAGCCGACCGTTCTCCCAATTACGCCACCGGGCCCTCAATAAATAATTATATATTAATAATTATAATAAATAATTATATATAAATATAAATAATTTGTCTTCACAGGAATGTTCTACCGGGCAAAGTCTTCTTAGGGTGCAAACTTTTTTAAACATACCTAATATTTTTTGACATGACATGACATTTGGCGAAGATCGCGGCCATTTCAGTCCCGCGACACTGCATACATAATTAAATAACTCAGAATTTTGAACGTACTTTGTACCAATCAACACAGCAAAAAAAAATTATAAGCATAAAACCACATATTATATAATAGTTACTACGTAAATAATACTTTCCGTTGTTAGGTTGGCTACCAGTGCTTTCATAATTCGGGTATCCACAATATAGGGAAGTGCCTCTTATAACGTAGTAGAGTGATTCAGTACTCTGTTGGCCATATGGCGGCAATTAATGTTAATAATCGCAAATAATACTTTTTATATTCATTTTGGAATACAAGTAGTCCGTGTTATAAAAGTATTTGGAATTATTGTAATATAATATCGTTTAAAAAATAAAAAAACAACCGACTTCAATGCCGCGCTATTCATTTTCAGTACCAATTTTGAGATGTTTATCTCAATATCTCTGGAGATACTTATCATACCTCGATAAAATTACCATGGTACCACACTTGGAGTATCTCCTTTCGAACAAAAAAAGAGTAATCGAAATGGGTTCATAAACGACGAAGTTATCCGCGAACAAACATAAAAAAAAAAAAATATATATATACGGTCGAATTGAGAAACCTCCTCCTTTTTTTGAAGTCGGTTAAAAATAGACAATTAATTATCGTGTATGTCAGATGCTTTAATTGCACAGGGCCATTTTGGACATTTCGTCCGTCCGTCCGTCCGTGTGTCTATATGTGCGCACTTTACAGATCTGTATCTTCTTAACCGTTATAGGTACATACTTGAAATTTTCAAAAAGTATATATCCGTCAGTGTATAACGGCCCAGACACGAAATTTAATAGATGCATGTAATTTCATTAAAACTTTTTTTGCACTAAAAAGGGTAAAATAAGTTATTTAAAAAAAAAAACCGACTTCATAACCACAAAAAGGCATTCAAAAGCGAAAAATAATTTACTTAAAATTATTATAAGCGTTACCCAATTCTCTATTTGAAGTCGGTGCCAGCCAAGTCTATTGGATATTAGATAGATACTATGTACTTATGTAGTAGTAGTAAGTAGGTACATGTAGGTTAGTAAGTAGGTAGATACATGTAGGTATTATCTATCTACTACCTATTAGACTTGGCTGGCACCGACTTCAAATAGAGAATTGGGTAACGCTTATAATAATTTTAAGTAAATTATTTTTCGCTTTTGAGTGCCTTTTTGTGGTTATGAAGTCGGTTTTATTTATTTTGAAAAATAACTTATTGTTTAATAGGTTTCTTAATCGAAAGTATTAGCTTTAAGTCGTGAAAATCCTTTCAGCCGTTTAAAGACTATGAGCATTTTTCTAGATGATGACTATGAATGCTATGAAATAAACTTGTGTAGTTCTCATCAATTCTAAATTCGGTATGCTCTCACTTCAACGATATTGTAAGAACTTGGTAGCGATGCTGGGGACATCTCTTGGAATCTGCAGAATAATCATCTCCTCACAAACTTACAGCGAGATGTCGAGTTTGGGCTCATCGGATTGGTCTCAATGAACAGATTACAAATAGATATGTCGGAGGTGGTTTTAAATTTTGAATGTTTGTATTATTCCTATGGAACTATAAATAGAAACTCGTGGATTGGACTGAATCTCAAGGCGGTAGTCCACTGACCCGGCGGACACTAGTCAGTGTCCTACTACTACCATGCCGTGTTCAAACGCGGGGGGCCACTGAAATGCGCACATACATTTTTCGATAACAAAAATCCATTAGAGCACTGCGGGGATTTGAACCCACTACTTCTGGCATCAAAGCGGACCATTGTACTGCGCCACTAGGCCCTTTATATTACTTGATTCTGTTAGTTTATATTAAGGCACCCCTGTTTGTGACTGGATGTACAATAAGGGCAGGCAGGTACAATACAATACAATACAATACAAAACTCTTTATTGATTACTAGATATTTACAAATTGTACGACTTATTTACTATACAGTAATAATCGGTGGTCTTATCGCATAGAGCGTTTCTTCCAGAAAACCTTGGCAAGGAAAAAGAATAATTTAAACAGAAACTTGACGGTAGCGTACAATAGAACCTAAATAATCAGAGATAAGATAATTTAAGTTATACTATAAACATACAAAAATAAATACTACAATACTATTTTACTACTATAGTTTATTATAAAATACATAAATACTATAAATAAATACATTACATATTTATAAGCATACATAAATATATTATATACATATGTATATACAATATAAACACATACATATTCAACATATAACAAAATGCATAAATACAGATACAGTAATGGGCTTTCACCATAGATTTAAAGATAGGCAGCGATTTGGCATGTCTAATCTCCACAGGCAACGCGTTCCATAAATGGACCGCTTGAACAGTGAAAGATTTTTCGTGAACATGTGTTAGGAGGGTTAGGAGTTAATAATTGGAGAGCTTTTGTGGATCGTAAAGAAAGCGTATTACTATAGAAAGGTGAAGAAACGTAAAACGTTCCTTAAGATAGGACAAGACTATTCCGGCGAAGTCGGATAGGAAACCATTTCAGCGTTTTACGAAATTCTGAGATGTGGTCATACTTGCGTAATCCAAATATGAACCGTATACAAAGGTTCTGCAGTCTCTCAAGCTTACTAAGCTGTTCCTCGGTTAAATCCAAATAGCAGGTGTCAGCATAATCTAGTATAGGAAGCAGAAGGGATTGTGCGAACGCAGTTTTGGTAGAAATTGGAAGAAGATTACGTAATCTTCGTAGTGAACCTATAGATGCAAAAATCTTACGACTAACTTCAGCTATTTGGGGTACCCATGAAAAAGTCTTGTCAAAGAGTATCCCAAGTTTTTTTACTGTGTCACTGATAGGTATAATTGTTTCGTCGAAAATTACCTGAGGAAGATGGAACCAGTCAATCTTGGATATCATCCTGGAACCGCCGATGATAATAACTTGTGTCTTCATTGGATTTACTCTGATGCCATACCATGTACTCCATTTTAGGACACAATTTAGATCATAATTAGTCTGAGTGATGGCATCTGGTAACTGTGAGAGAGGTGTCTGCCTATAGATTTGCAAGTCATCTGCATATAGGTGGTAGGAAGTAGAAAGTAGCTGAGAGATGGAATTGATGAAAATAGCAAAAAGAAGAGGAGAGAGAACGCCACCCTGAGGAACACCTGCAGTCGTGTCACACCAAGACGAAAACGAATCATCAATGCAGACACGCTGTCGGCGTCCATACAGGTATGTATGAAACCAGTCAATCACTGAAGGAGATATGTTAAGAGAGCTTAGAATTGCCAGTACAGGTACTTACTGAATTTGTGTGAACCATGCTTGTTAAAAACTACGAACTAAAACTTCGCTTTGGCTTGAAGATTCATTTCTTGTGGTAATATTGTTTCTGTTAAGTCAATAATGATTATGACCTGAGCAAGATTAAACATTTAGATAATTATCAAACAAAGTCGGGATTATAATGGTGAATCGATAAGGCACTTAAATTATTAGTTAGGAAGCCTAATTAAGCGTGGTTAGTTAATTAGCTAACTACGCCTTAGAGATTTAAATCAGATTTCTCGGAAATATAAGAATTCCCCTGAGCACTCACTATTTACATTCTTTCGTTTCGGAGACCGACAAATAGATTTTACTGTTTTATCCATTGTAAAATAATATAGAATGTATAAGCACATGAGTAAAGAAGGAACATAGACAAAGCTTCATACAACTGCGCTGTGATGATGACGTAGACGCACTTGAGTGCGTGAGCACCAGCGGCCTATGTGCCGCCTGTCACGTACGGAGTGAAACCGGTTTATAGTGGCTTGGCTGGTGCTTTAACACAGGGCTGTCGCTCGCGACGCGTTACGTTATATTATATTATTTTTCATCCCATCTATTCGAAAAGTGAAAATGGTTTGTTCCTGGATAAGTGCGCGCAAAGTAGGTCATTTCTGCCCTAGGGCGGGAAAGTACTTTTTAAATTGTTGGCTTATGAATGTTCTTCTATAGTGCCCGGTCTAAGGAGGCTCAATGAAATTCCTTGACATTTCATGACATTTTTTTTAAGCTGGATAGGAAAGCATTTGATCACTGTCTCACCTGATATTAAGTGACGATGCGGTCGATGTGGCACGCTTACCTTGTAGATACCCGTTCAATCTCGATTTTTTATTTTCTTTTATTTCATAACATTACATGACATTTTGTGACATCTGATGACATTTCGGACATTTTATGACATATTATGAATTTTAATGACATTTTGTTACATTTCATGATATTTTGTGACATTTCATGAAATTTCGTGACATTTCATTACTTATTATAACATTTCATGACATTTATGACATTTCATGACATTTTGTGGAATTTCGTGACATTTGATGACATTTCGTTACATTTGATGGCATTTCAAGATATTTCATGACATTCAATGCCATCTTGTAACAATTCATGACATTTTGCGATATATCATGACATTTACGACATTTCATGACATTGAATAATATTTCATGATATTTCGTGACATTTATGACATTTCGTGACATTTAATGACATTGAATAATATTTCATGACATTTTTTGACATATCATTACATTGAATGACATTTCGTGACATTTATGACATGTCATGACATATGGCACATCATGAAATTAAATGACATTTCGTGACATCTCAAGATCATGATCGACATACATCGTTGTCGACAATGATGGAGCTTGAAAAATTAAAAAGCAGGTCATGTTTACTTGACGGAGGATTTTATTTTATTACGATGAAGATTTTTCTGGTTTTTAGGGTTCCGAACCCAAAGGGTACCAACGGAACCCTATTACTGAGACTCCGCTGTCCGTCTGTCTGTCTGTCTGTCTGTCTGTCTGTTTGTCTGTCTGTCTGTCTGTCTGTCTGTCTGTCTGTCTGTCTGTCTGTCTGTCCGTCTGTCACCAGGCTGTATCTCATGAACCGGGATAGTTAGACGGTTGAAATTTTCACAGATGATGTATTTCTGTTGCCGCTATAAGAACAAATACAAAGAACAGAACAAAGTTAAAAATTAAAGGGTTTAAAACAAAAAACGTATTTTTAGGATACGAAATTAATTCACCTCGACGCAGCTAGATGGCAGCACAGGAAAAATTAGCACGCGCAAGCGTTTCATTTGTTAAATTTGTGGGCCTCGGACTCGGTCGATTTGTTTACTTAGTTAAGGTATATTTTCATAAATAAATAAATATAATGTACAGTATTGAAAAATATATCTTCAATTTTAGTACTTAAAGAGCTTCATTTAGCTAGAATCTGTAGAAAATTAGTCGAACAATACTTGGTCTTCCAGATATTTAATTAATTATATTTATCACCTTTGTGTTAATACTTACTTAGTTGGTGTTAGAAATTCGTGGCGTTCAGACTTCGGAAATTCGGAACCCTCCGTGTGCGGGACAAAAGTCTGACTCGCATTGGCCAGTTTTATTTTTTGTACCAACCCTACAAGAATAGGTAACCATTTTTTCCGTTCCTAAGAAGGTTTGTCTCTGTTCCTTCTTTACTCATGTGGTATAAGTACAACAGTTCTGTATAGTTATTCACAATCATTTGAAAACCAATTCGATTTCGGAAATTGTCTATATATTTCTATTTGATAAATTTAGAGAAAACAGATTCTGATCGGAAAGGTTCTGCGACCAAATATCTCACGGATTAATCAATCAGTACTTAGCCTACGTAGTGACTATTATATAATCTGTGACTCAGCGTAGCCACGGTAATATTATATACAGTATTGTGACTCGGCGTGTCCTTGAGATCAAAAGCTAAAGCCGCGCGACAGCCGGCGGCACCGCGCGGTACGTACACGCGCGATAGGGCTTTCTGCTTACAGTATTTTAATTGCATCTACCTACTTGACGATATTTCTAGTTTTTTGTGATTGTAATATTATATATTTTATTTAATAAGATGAAATTCGTTCTGAAAATATGATAGTACATATTTTATATACTACCATATCTTACTCGAAAAGTAAATTACAATGTAAATCTTAGTTATAAATATTAAAATACGGGACTTATCGCGCCTAAAAAATAAATTTTTATTTAACTCGGCGTTTCGACCAAGTGCAGAAAGGGTAAAAGAACACATCGCAGCTGTAAAAAACCACCAGTTCAATAAATCTGCTATCGCCGAGCACTTACCGGAATCCGGACAGAATCACTGGATCGAACTTCATGACCCTAAGATCCTCTCGACCGACCGCTACTATTACTCCCGTATTGTGCGTGAAGCGGTAGAAATAAAAAAGCATCCCAATTTCAACCGGGAGGGTGGATTTAGGTTGGCCGCAACATGGAACCTTGTAATTAGCAATTGTTCGAATCGAAAATCAAAGCAGCAAAAATCTGCCAATATCGTCAGTGTTGTGTGTCGCAATGGCAAATCTGATAAAAAAAAATATAAAGGGTAGTTTCCAACGAACTCTCCTATAAATAGCAGTGCAATCACAACATTCAGTCGTCTCGTGACCACAATCAATGCAACTTGGTCGAAACGTCGAAAAAATTATTAAATAAAAATTTATGTGGCGCGTTAAGTCCCGTTTTTTAATAACTATGTGTCCAAATCACGAAAGTTTACAATGTAAATCTTATTACGTAGGTACCTGCCGTTTATTACTCTCTTAATAACTTCATAATGCTATATCGTCGAATTCAATAATATATTACATAAGGAAGTAGATAGTCTAGCCTAGGAAACTACCTAAATACTAGTCTATTTTTAACATGAGTATATAGGTCACTCGTGTATCACTTTATTCAGTCTATTCATTTATTTATTTATTAATCTAGGTATTATATATACTGTAGAGGAAAGAGCGAAATATCCCCCTTAAAAAAATTACGTACTAGTAGGTATATAAACATTATTTCATACTTTTACCGTTTGGAGCTTTTTTAAATAACCATTTATTTACCATTTACTATTTATACTATTTATTTACAATTTATTTACCATTTTTATATTACCATTTATTATATAATTAAACATTTCTTACTTATTACCTGAAAATTTAAAAAATGTTATCTCTGGGTGCGTTATTGAAGAATTTAAGCACACATAAACAGCAAAATATGGTCTATAATTCATGTGTGCTATATTTAGTATAATATTTATATATATATTCTTAATTCATTAAATATTCACAATTCGCATGCTTACTGTTTAAACCGTCATTACACGACTGTACCTTCACACGGTTCGTTCGTCACTGCGGCGCAACCACATTTATCTCGAGGTGTGTATCGAGTGTGTACCGAACTCGAGGCGCGTAGGCATGACGCACGTTTAGACCGTTAGTATGGAGTCAGAATACTGTTTATTATATTACCGTGGCGTAGCGGTAGGAGACACTCTTTGTTCAATGGGTAGTTTGAGCCACGGCGGAATCCTGCCTTGTGACTGCACAGAAAAGATTACTACGCTTTAGTCACCGCAGGCATCCTAAAACACCAATCCATTAAAAATTGACAAATCCCATTTTTTTGTGCAGTCTATAGTATATATAGTATAGTATAGTCTATAGTATATATATATAGTATATATTATAGTATATAGCATAGTCTACATAGACTATGCTATATACTATAAATATTTTATGTGTAATAAATTTATTACGCTTTAATACGGCAATATATCGTGCCTTACGCGACTATTTTCAAACATAATAACATTAAAACAACCGACTTTAATGCCCCGCGAGTCAATTTCAGTAGCAAGTTTGAGACGTTTACCGTCATATCTCTGAAGATACTTATCATATCTCGATGAAATTACAATGAGACCACCTCGAAAAAGTACCCTACCGATTACAAAAATAATCATTCGAATCGGTTCAGAATTGACGGAGTAATCGCGTAACATTTACACAAAAAAAAACATAAGACGAATTGAACCTCCTTCTTTTTGGAAGGAAGTCGGTTGAAAATGGACGTAAGTTTTAAAAATATATGTAAATTTATAATTATCTCAGTATATTATTACATGTATGTTTATAAATTTATCTTTACAATACCTTAACTAAACGCACATTACGTTTCATAATATTTATTCAATCACTGTCAGAAAATCAAGATTGTAATAGTTAGAAGGTTACAATAGCAAACATTATGTATTGTTTAGGGACGTCGAAAAAGGAGGAGGTTCGCATTCCAACATATTATACAATATAATGTAGCTATGAGATAGGTACGCGTATTCTACCATTGACAGGTACTACAAAAATATTTCTGTCAACTTCTTTTTTACTTATCCAATGCGTGTATTTCGCCATTTCTATAAAGCATATTTGATCGACTTCAAAAAAAGGACACGAACATTTTATTTGAATCGGCACCGATACTATTTGTTATTTTATTTTACAAATTCATCTGCTAACTATAAGATCCAAGTTAGGGCGCGTTCACAGATACCTACCGTGATCCGTGTCCGTGATTGAAAATGAGTTATTAATGACGATTAGTTTGAAAGAGAAATATAATGTACAAAAAATATAAATTCTAGATATCACTTAAAATAAATATAGTGCTAGATCTGATATTTATTTGATAATTAAGATCGTTTAAAAAACGACAAAAGGAAACTGACTTCACATGCCCCACCATTTTCAGTCATTTTCAGTGACAAGTTTGAGGTGTTTCTCTCCATATCTCTAGAGATACTTATCAGATCTCTATGATAAACGCAAAGTATAAACTTCTGAAACAAACACGGGATTTTCCAAACCGGAGAATAAATGACGGAGTTGTTAAGGTTACAAACATTTCAAAAATAACAAACAAATTAAGAACGTTTTCCTTTTTTGCAGTCGATATAAAAACAAATCGTGTTTAATATCGAATTGGGCATGACTTAAAACGAATTTTGTAATCCGTCATGAAGAATCAATTTTTTTTAAATGCCACGAGTTTTTTAAATATGTACATCTTTTCGCCTTTAACGAATAGTCAATGAGAACGTATGTGTGAACTAACCCTTACTGAGGTAGATGAATAAATAGGTTATGTTGATATTATTTTAATTTATAAGTTGTTTATGGCTTGTTGTGGTGTAAGTTATCGTTATGACTAAAACTAATCACATTTTATTTTGTATATAACTATGGCGAGTCTTGCAAGATACCTACATCCAGCAGTAGGCTGATACCGACTGATTATGATGATATATATATATATATATATTGTTACTCTATCCCATGGATTAAATATTAAGCGGATGTGGCATTTAAATAATAATAATAATATGAGAAGGATAAAACTATACAATCACTACTAGTATGAGAGAGCGAGATCAACAACATTTTTTTATCCTTTACCTGCGTATGCGATTAAACTGTATCCAGCAATGTTTGGATACAAGTTCTACAGTCCGGCAAGTATAACTTGGCGCGGCTGTGCGCTTTTACTTTGTACTTTGATAACAGTTTCTCTTAAACCACTTTTAATTACTTTTGGCATTATTGAACTATTTCAATGTAGCAGATTTATCAACAATAATGTCGCGGTAATCTCTCACGTCAAACTCACAGTTTCAAGAGAGCGGAATTAGTTCCAAATAAACTGGCCAAGTGCAAGTCGGACTCGCACTCGTAGGGTTCCGTAACACAGTAGAGTATTCTATAACTTTGATTTTTCGCAACTACAAAAATAACTTTGTTTTTCATAGTGTTTGTATGAAAGTGTATGAAAAACAAAGTTATACTTGCGGTCGCTATATCTCAACAACTGCTGATGCAACAACAATCTCGTTCAAACCATTTTTCGTTGAATGTTTTTATTGAGATCTACAGAATATATTTTTTCTAGATTTTTCACTCCCTTACTTTAGAAGTTAGAAGGGGGGGGGGGGGGGGGGGACACATTTTACCACTTTAGACGCGCCTATCTTTGAAATCATTGATTTTGAGAAAAAATGATTTTAGAAACCTCAATGTCATTTTTAAAGACTTATCCATAGATACCCCACCCCACACGTATAGGTTTGACGAAAAATGTATTTTTTACGAGTTGTATTTTTTAATTTGACGAGTAATGTATCCATGTATGGGATGCCTCCCCTTAAACTTTTATATTTTTTATTTTTGTTTAAAAGTCGGAAAGCGGTTTACAGAATACATCTACCTACCAAGTTTCAATTCTGTAGTCTTAATAGTTTCGGAATAAAATGGCTGTGATATACGGACGGACAGACAGACAGACAGACAGACAGACAGACAGACAGACAGACAGATAGACAGACAGACATGGCGAATCTATAAGGGTTCCGTTTTTTGCCATTCGGCTACGGAACCCTAAAACCACCACCGCCAAGTTATACTTGTGGGACTGTAGTGCACCCATTGGCTCTCACCCGCTGTCATGTATAACCCGACCAAATTACGTTGTTCATTTTATCTTATAGCTGGCATATGTACCATGTGTGTTCATCGTTTTAGTCGGGTTATATCTCTATAGCTATTTCATTCGCATACGCTAATGTTCTCTCTACATATATATACTTTTATGCTCTATCCCTTATTTACACATGGCGTGTAGGTGACAGGCATGTAATTCATTTGAGAAATATTGATTATTTTAGAATCGGTCTGTTCGCTCTAGTACTTGTTCCCTAACAGGGTCATATGTTACCAAACCTTTACCCTAACATCTGTAAACATTGTACATACATATGAATGCAATAAAATATTGAGTATTGAGTATTAACTATCGAGACGCAGCCAAAAAAAAATTTGGGGTTGGATCAACATAAATTAAATACCAATCAAATCGCAAAAAGAAATGAAATAGAAAACAGTCAATATTATATACTCCATAAAAAAACAACTTTCACTTCTAGACAAGCACTATTGCATCCTAGACTGCATTATGACTTATTATTATATATTTTGTTTATTTATTTATATATTATAGGCCAACGTTTGATCACTATGCCGCCGGAGCGATGATGTGGTCGAAGATAATGATATTAGTTAACAATATCGGTTAAGATTTATTAACAAAATATCAATAAATAATGCAATATTTAACTCATTCGTTTACTTAAGTATGTATTAAACAGCAACACACAAAGTGACTGTTTACTATACATCCTACGCGTACTGTATTACCAAAATATTCTTCGTAAATAACAATCAAATAACAATGATAATCCTTCTGATTTGACGTATTTATTGATAATTAGAAACAAATCAATCTGACTACTTCGGTTATCATAACGATTCCCATTTAACGAAAAATTAATTAACAGCCGATTAGAGTTCAAACGCTAAAATTCTAGGCAGATGTCATGGATTTCATATTCACGAGATATTTAATGAATCAAATAAACAGATTATTACACAAATAAGTAATCCCGTTTCCGCTGCATTGATTAAAATTAATGCACATTTCCGGCGATAATGGACTATCACGAGAGCATATTGCCATCATTAAGGCTGTTTGCACTGACTCAGACTTGGCGAAAACATCATGTTTGTCTAAGACTTTACTTCGCTCTTCGTCTTTATCTCGGCAGAAGCTATTATCTAATGTTATCTACTAATTGCCGAGGCAGGTATAAAAGGTTTTGCGTGCATACTTTAAAGGAATTAGTACGAACGAGCTATAACGAAACACATGTGTCTTAATTCATAAGTGTTTTAACGAACGAATATTTTTGCTTTCTATGAGAAATTAAAAGAAGTTCAATATGAGGGTCATATACTTACTACTTATTGTAAGTTTTATTGTTGTGTTGTGATGTGTTTTTTGTGTGTGATATTTGTCATATTTGTTTATTACTGTTTACGTTTACGATAGTGCGACATCAAACATATTCGATGTCGCTAAACGTATAGATTTAAAGAGATAAAGTGCAAAATAATTGAATGACGCCTATTAACTAATTCAAATGCAGCGTTGTCAATTTTACAAAAATGATTTCAAAATAAGGCGGTGGTTCTCAATTCGATAGAATCTTTTTTGTAATGTAAACGGATTACTCAATGACGCCTGGACTGATTTAAAAAATCCTTTTTTTTTTGTTGGAAAGGGGATAATATTAATTTTCAGGTGTTTTCATTTACATTTCATCGAGATTTGATAACTATCTCCAGAGATATTGAGATAAACACCTCAAACTTGGTACTCAAAATGACTAGCGCGGCATTTGAATTTGGTTCATTTAGTTTTTGAAACGATCTTTGATAATTTATTATTGCATCTTCAATATTCAATATTCAGGTTATAACTTCAAATATTTTGTAACTGATCAGCCGCCATAATGTCATAATGAAATTTCATGTGAATTTTATTAAATGCTTTAATTTGTATTTGTTATATGAAAATCCCATGCTTAGCAGGCTAGCGTTGACCACTATCTTATCTGTTGGAAAGTGATGATGCGGTCAAAGACGGTAGCACGCTAGCTTAGCCAGCTGCCAGAACACATTAGATGTTGAGCGACAGATTTTCAAACAAGAGAGTGGTAGCTGGCCAGGCGGACTTTAGTCAGTATATTATCACCATGCCGAGGGTTTCTTAACAATGTTTTTTTCTTCACCGTAGGGCCACTGTGAAATGCACACATACATTTTTTGATAGAAAATTCATAAGTGCACGCTGGGAATTTGAATCCACTTACTCTCTCTCTCTGGCAATAAAGCCGACCATTCTGGCACTGCGCTACTCGGCCGTCAATCAATCTTTATTTATGCACGCAATATTCAAAAATAGAATCATAGTTATAAGTAATATTCATTTTTATATTGCGTTCCTTAATTTTGTTTTCTCGAAATACAGTATACGAGTAGTTTTATTATATAGACAAATAGTACCTAACCATCTATATTTTTTGCGTTTCAGGCATGCGTGTGCATAGTAACCGCAAAATATCTTCCCGAAGAAGACGCCCCAAGAGCGTTGACGCACCCACAACATCGGTTTGTGCGCGACTTAACAGATAACTCGTCAGAAAGCGACGATGATGACAGTGATAGTGACAACGATGACAATTCTGCTGAGAGAAAACAATTGGAAAAGCTAGAGAAACAAAGGGAAAAACAAGAAGAACAAAGGCGCAAGCAAGAGGAAAAACAAGCAGAACAGCAACGCAAACTGGAGGAGAAGAGAGAAAGAGAGGAACGCAAACTTCAAGAGAAACTAGAAAAGGAGGAGCGTAAAACATTAGAAAGAGAAGAAAAACAAAGACGCAAACAGGAAGAACAAGAAAGAAAGAGACAAGAACAACTTGAAAAGGAAGAGCTTAAACGCCAAGAAAAGATTCGCAAACATCTTGAAGATCTACAAAAAGAAGCGGTCGAAGATGAACAATTATCTATTGAATCTGTTGAAGCTAACGATGCCACAAATGCTAACAATCCAGATCTCGAAGATCTGTGGAAAGACTACATGTTCAGAAAATACAACTTGACTGCATCCAGTACCAGACTCGAAAAAGTAACAGTAATCTACAGGTTCCTACAAGAGGATTTGGGCTTGAATCCTAACAGCACAAAAAGCGAACGTCGTCAAGCTATAATCAACTTCATAAGAAATAAGTTGCAAAATGAGCCTCAATCTGTCGACTCGTTCAAAAATTATATCTTGAGTCATATCAACGCTCCAAGATTACAAGCAATGCAAGCCAAATTGGAACGTAAAATCGAAAAACTTGAAAATGAAACCACTTTGTTGAAGGATGTGCCTTATCCATGGGCTGCAGTAACACAGCAGAAACTTGAAGAGAAAAAAACACTACTTCAAACCGTCCTGCAATATCTTTCAAGCTTGTTACCAGCATGGGCTACAGGCAATTCAGGTAACTCAGCTGACGGTCACTCTGTAGCTGGTCCTAATGCTGGCGCTGGATCTGCTCCTGGTGTCGACTCTGGTGCTGCCGGTGCCTCTGCTTCCGGTGCTAACTCTGGTGCTGCTACTGGATCTGCCCCTAGTGTCGATTCTGGTGCCACCAGTGTATCTGCTGCTGGCGCTAGCTCTGGTGCTGCCTCAAGCTCCAGCTCAGCTGCTCCTGGATCTACCCTTGATGTTGAATCTGGTGCTGCCGGAGCATCTGGTGCTGCGGGTGCATCTGCTCCTGGTACCTCTTCTGCTGCTGGATCTGCCCCCGGCGTCGAATCTGGTGCTGCGGGTGCATCTGCTCCTGGTACCTCTTCTGCTGCTGGATCTGCCCCCGGCGTCGAATCTGGTGCTGCCGGTGCATCTGTGCCTGGTGCTAACTCTGCTGCAGCTACTGAATCTGCTTCTGGCGTTGAATCAGGTGCTGCGAGTGTATCTGGTGCTGCAGGTGCATCTGCTCCTGGTGTTGACTATGCTCCTGCTGGATCTGCCTCTGGGGTCGAATCTGGTGCTGCAAGTCTACCTACGCCTGTCACTAACTCTGCTACTGCTGCTGAATCTGCCCCTGGTGTTGAATCTGGAGCTGCCGATGTATCTGCGCCTGGTGCTAACTCTGCTGCAGCTGCTGAATCTGCCTCTGGCGTTGAATCAGGTGCTACGAGTGTATCTGGTGCTGCTGGTGGATCTGCCCCTGGTGCTAACTCTGCTGCTGCTGGATCTGCCTCCGGTGTTGAATCTGGTGCTGCCGGTGCTACTTCTGATGCGATTCCCAGCTCTAGCTCTGCTTCTGCCGCTGAACCCACTGACGCTGCTGCAACAAGACCCACCTCCACTGCTGCCAGTGGACCTACCGACACTGGTGCCGCAGGACCTATTGATGCTGCTGCCACTGCGCCTTCCAACGCTGCTGGCACTGGGCCCACTGACGCAGCTGTAACTACTTCTACTGCCGCTGTTGCCACTGAATCCACCAACGCTGGTACCACAGGACCTATTGATGCTGCTGCCGCAGGAACCATCGATGTTGCTGCTACTGGACCCACTAACGCTGCTGCCGCTGAATCAACTGGCGCCACTGCTGCTGGACCCAATGACGCTTCTGCCACTAGACCCACTGATGCTGCTACCGTTGGATCAACTAGCGCTGCTGCTGTTGGACCTACTGATGCCGCTTCTGCTGGACCCAGTGACACGTCTGCCACTGGATCAACTGGCGCCACTGCTGCTGGAACCACTGATGCCGCTTCTGCTGGACCCAATGACGCTTCTGCCACTAGACCCACTGATGTTTCTGCCGCTGGACCCACTGATGCTGCTGCCACTGAAACTTCTGACACCGCTGCTGCTGCACCCACTGTGGCTGCCACCACGGGATCCACTGACGTAGCTGCTACTGCATCTACTGACAATGCTGCTACTGGATCCACCGACTTTGGTGTTGCAGGACCTACTGATGCTGCTGCAGCAGGAAGCATCGACACTGCTACCACTAGACCCGCTGACGCTGTTACCAATGGACCAACAGACGCCACTGCTACTGGACCTACTGACACTGCTCTTGCTGGACCAAGCGACGCTGCTGCCACAGGATCCATCGACGCTAGTGCTACAGGACCTATTGATGCTGCTGCCGTAGGACCCACCGACGCTTCTGCTGCTGGACCCAATGATGCTGCTGCCACTGGACCTTCTGACGTTTCTGGCGCTGGGCCAATTGATGCAGCTGTAACTACATCTACTGACGCTGCTGCCACTGGACCCACTGATGCCACTTCTGCTGGACCCAATGATGCTTCTGTCGCTAGACCCAATGATGGTGTTGCCACTGGAGCCACTGAGACTGCTGCTGCTGGACCTACTGACACTGCTCTTGCTGGACCAAGCGACGCTGCTGCCACAGGATCCATCGACGCTAGTGCTACAGGACCTATTGATGCTGCTGCCGTAGGACCCACCGATGCTTCTGCTGCTGGACCCAATGATGCTGCTGCCACTGGACCTTCTGACGTTTCTGGCGCTGGGACAATTGATGCAGCTGTAACTACATCTACTGACGCTGCTGCCACTGGACCCACTGATGCCACTTCTGCTGGACCCAATGATGCTTCTGTCGCTAGACCCAATGATGGTGCTGCCACTGGACCCACTGAGGCTGCTGCTGCTGGACCAATCGACGCTGCTGCTGCTGGACCAACTGATGCCACTGCTGCTGGACCTGATGACGCTTCTGCCACTGAACCCACTAATGCTGCTACCACTGGACCCATAAACGCTGCCGCCACAGGACCCACTGATGGAGCTGCCACTGTAGCTATTGATGCTGCTGTCACTGGATCTACCGATGCTGGTGCCACAGGACCTACTGATACTGCTGCCGCAGAAACGATCGATGCTGCAACTGCTGGATCCACTAACGCTGTTGCCGCTGCACCTACAGACGCCGCCACTGCTGGACCAATTGACGCCGCTGTTGCTGAACCAACTGACGCTGCTCCTGCTGGACCAACTGATACCACTGCTGTTGGACCAACTGACGCTGCTACCACTGGCGCTAATGGTGCTGCTTCTGTTAACACTACTGATGTTGTTGCTAAACCTGCGGGTGTTACCGCTGCTGAATCCCCTGATACTTCTACCACTGCACCTGCCCCTGGAACTGAAGCGCCCCTCTCAGACCCATCAACTGCTGCTCCGACTACTGTAGAGCCCGCTGCTCCTGTAGAAGAACCACAAGGAACTGTGGCTCCAGCTGTAGAAGAACCAGTCGCTATCGATGCATCATCTGTAATAACTGATGCTGTACCCGCTGCCACAGAATCTGCACCGGTAGCCACTGACTCTTTACCCACTGCTTCAGAATCTGCACCTGTAGCCACTGATGCTGGACCTGCTGCCTCAGAAACTGCTCCTGTACCCGCTGACGCTTTACCTGCTGCCGTAGAACCTGCATCTGTAGCCACCGAGGCCACACCTATTGCCTCAGAATCTGCACCAGTATCCACAGATGCTGCACCTGCTGCTCCAGAAGCTGCGCTCGCAGCCACTGACGCTGTACCTGTAGTGACCGAAAATGCACCTGCAACCACTGATGCTGCACCTCCTGCTTCAGAAACTGCTTCCGTAGCCACTGAAGCTTCAATAGTTGTCTCGGAATCGGCACCAGTAGTGACCGACGCAGCACCTGCAGTGACAGAATCTGCATCAGTAGCCACCGATGCTGCTCCTGTTACCTCGGAACCAACACCAGTAGCCATTGACACTGTCCCTGCTGCCTCAGAATCTGCACCTAAAGTGAACGAAAGTGCACCTATTGCAACAGAATCTGCACAAGTTGTTGCTGAAGCCTCCCCTGTTGCCTCAGAATCTGCACCATTAGCGACCGATGGAACACCTGCAGTAACAGAATCCGCACCAGTTGTGACCGAAGCTTCCTCTGCTGTATCTGCACCAGTAATCACTGAAGCACCATCTGTAGCGTCAGAATCCACACCAGTCGCGACTGACGCCAGTTCCATTGTAACAGAATCTGCGCCCGTACCTACTGATGCCGCGCCTGTAGCCACGGAATCAGTGCCAGTAATTGCCGACGCAGTTCCCGTAGTCACGGACGTTACACCAGCAGCCGTTGATGCCGTACCTGTTTCCACAGAAGGAGCACAAGCTGCTCCGGTTGCCGCAAGTGAAAGCGCACCAGCTGAAGTCCAGACAACAGCTGTTCCCAGCGAGAGTCTGGTCGAACTACTACCTAATGAACCCGGCGCTTCCGTCGTAGATGTTACCACGCAGTGATTTAATTTACTTCCTAGTTATTAACTTATGTATTATAGAAATAGACGTATTTGTACTTAGATAGAATAATAAATTGAGCAAATTGAAAAATAATAAATACTTAAGGTATTTTCATCAATTTTTCTTTTTATTAACTATAAAAACCCCTTAGCTATACGTAGGATATTGAAATAAAACAAAAATGTTTTAATTATCGACTTATTTTAATCTAATGACTCACTTAGTAACTTTATACAGTGTTTGGTAAAAGTTAAATGGAATGCAATAAAGAGGTATTTATTTTTACATTCGACTCTATTATTAGCTACACGTTAAACTAAATATAAATATAATGAACAATAAAACTATATCTATAATAAACCCTAATAATACTAAAATTAAAATTAATTTCTGTCAAATCCAGTATTTATTAGAAGCATTGGCTGGGTTAGGATAGTTGTGATGAGCTAATGGATCAGCTACATTAGGGAACGTATAAGGATCGTTCATGTACTTGTACTCACTGGAAATTCCAGCTAGACTCATGTTCAAGGAGTTGTGAGAAGGACTCCAATTGGAACTAGCTGAAGGATCGACAGACACCTTAGAATAGTCAGCAGGAACTTTAGGGTATTCGTTTTCTGGTAAAGCTTTACTGTAGTCGTCTCCGGAAGATTTTACGTAAGTATCTTCTCTAGGTTCTATAGCCTCGTCGCTAGGTACTTTGTCGTCATCAGTTTCTTTGGGTAGATAGCTGACTGGTTTACCGTATATATCGGCACCTGGATATCTGGCGTAATCATTTCTTGGGACACCGGGATCTAATAGTTGGCTATGAGTTCCGTTAGAACTCGGGACCAAATGGCTAAACGTAGAGCCCGATGTACTGGGGAAGGCAGCGCTCTGGAAAGCTTGGTTCAAATGTTGGGACTGTGCCATAAGTTGGTTGGTGTAGTTGGCGTACTTTTGGTGATGCCAAGAGTCTGGATGTTGTGGATGATGTTGGGGTAATGGTATTTCTCCTGCGGGGTAAGGGCAGGGTATTTGAGGCATTGGTAGAGTTGAGTAGCTGGCGATACTTGGAGAGGCATTTGATCCTGTTTGCTTCCGTAGACGTGCTCGTCGATTTGAGAACCAAACCTAGAAAGTAAATATATAACTATAATATTAAAATGTTAGCTACTGACGCTACACCCGCTGCCTCTGATTACAATGTTATACCAATCATTAAAATTGTTGATTAATAATCAATGAAAAATTAATAATATTGTATTTCAAAATCAAATTTTAGAGCTTTAATTGCGCAGCATACATTTTTAGTGAATTGTAATCAATTTTATTAATTTACTAGCCGTGCCCTACAGCCTACTCCGCATTAAATAGTATTGTATGTGTTAATCCACGTTATAATTATCTGTGTGCCAAATTTCATCAAAATCCGTTAAGACATTTTTTTCGTGATTGAAGAATAAACACATAAGCATCCAAACAGAAAATGAATTATTATGTTATGTTGGATTGTGTTTAACAATTTAGAAAATGAATTTATAATATAAATATTATATAGATATACATATTTCTATAATTTTAATAGGAGTTCTTTTTAACCCCCAACGAAAAGGGGTGTTATAAGTTTGACGTGTGTATCTATGTATATGTGTGTCTGGCTGTGACATCGTAGCGCCTAAACCGATGAACCGATTTTGATTTAGTTTTTTTGTTTGATAGGTCTTTTAATCAAGAGTGTTCTTAGCTTCACAAAAATCCGTCCAGCCGTTTGTAGACTATGATTTTTTATTGGTCTGATCAGTTCAAAATTCGGTATTCTCCTACTTCAATGTCATTGTAAGAAAGTGGCAGCATTGTCCTGATGCTGGAGCATCTCATGGATCCTGCAGAATACTCTATTCCACACCAACTTACAACAAATATGTTGTGTTTGGGCTCATCGGAATGGTCTTAATGAACTGATTATAAACAGATTAGTCGGGAGTTGTTTTAAATTTTGAATTTAAGTATTCTTAATTGGAATGTCTAATCATAGGTATTACTATAATGAAATTGAATAATTCTCATAAGAATAATCATACAGGAAAAGGATAGATTTTTTTAAATGTAATCTTATGCAATCAAGCAGACGAAAGTACTAGTTGTTTATGTAAGATTCTCATTTTAATTTATATCTTTCATATACACCTATTCCTAAGTATTTGTTACGTTATCATTACATTGATGTTGATATAATCTCAGTGTAGCAATTTAGAAGTAAATGTTTAATTCGCTAAAATATTTTCTTTTTAGAATCAACGTGTAATTTTTATCAGTAACATTTTTTAAACTACATAGCACCTAAGACGACAATATAATGACGTTGTTTATTTAGGTGAAGTCTGTATATATAAAAGGCAAACGTTACTGACTGACTGACTTATCTATTAACGCACAGCTCAAACCACCTCATGGATTGCTCTGAAATTTGAAGAGTTCACATGTTAGCGGATACCCTAAGATCAAAAAAGTTATTTTGATCTTAGGTATCCGCTAAGGAAGGATTTTCTGAAATTCACCCCATAAGGTGATGAAACGGGGTTTCAAAGTTTGTATGGAGAAACGAGATTAGATAGTCTTTTTTATTGGAAACTTCACACAAGTAGTTACATCTGTAAATAAATAAGAAAATACGTTTTTCAGTATTTTTCGGAATTCCATATCTAAGAGGTAACAAAGTCTTAAAAATTAATATAATTTTTTAGGGTTTACAAAAATGAATCCCTATTTCGCTTCGAACCGATTTGGCTAATACGGTTTTTGGTGTGTTTTTTATGAAAGAAAGGTTTTTGCGAAACAAAAGTTTTAAATAAATGAAAGTAGTTTTTTACGCAGGCGAAACCGCGGGGTACTTGTAGTTATTTATATAAGGATAGGCTATTTCGTCTCGTTTGCTAAATTAATTTATAGACCCTTTATTTAGTTAAAAGAAGTCACGTTGTGTTCTTTTTGTTTTTGTGGAGAAATGAAGGATTAATTTTGTGTCGTGATTTTCTTATTAGATTTATGCATGCACTAGGATGAGAACAGCACACAGAAACTAAACTTCATCTTTATTGTGAGGATAGCGATGACATTTGCAAAGCGATAGGCAGTGCGTTGAAAGAAGGGCCGAAAATGTACGCTACGGTCAGTACGGTCTCAGTGGCGCATAGTCGCATATTTATAAGTGAACTGAGTGCCAAGTGCCAGTTTCAATAGATTTATTTACTTATTCGATCACAGTGTAAACGCAGATTTGTATGGCATTTACAATGATACCTATTATGCACACTAGATGGCACTTTTTAGGGTTCCGTACCCAAAGGGTAAAACGGGACCCTATTACTAAGACTCCGCTGTCCGTCTGTCTGTCTGTCTGTCTGTATGTCTGTCACCAGGCTATAGTTCATTAACCGTGACAGTTAGACAGTTGAAATTTTCAGATGGTGTATTTCTGTTGCCGCTAGAACAACAAATACTAAAAACAAAATAAAGTTAAAAATTAAAGGGGGTCTCCATACAAAAAATGTGTTTTTAAACGCCATCTATCTAATTAGTTTCGCCAAAATAACATAGATGGCGCTAGTAAACGAACCCCGTCTTTCTAGATCGCGACCAAACCAAATATTCTTGGTAATATCAATTAATCAAATATATGAGGTTGAAACTCTGTTATGTTTCGTATTGTACGGAACCCTCCCTAAGTGTGCGATAAGAGACGCGATGCTGACTTGCACTTGGCCATTTTTATTAATTCCATACAAATCTGCGTTTATCGTTTATCGAGTAAGTAAACCAACCTATAGAAACTCGCACTAGGCATGATAGGGATAGGATAGGGAACCGAGTTCGGTAGAAACTGTGACTTGACAAATTACGTCTTTCAGCTACGTGAACCTATGATACGAGTATCTGCAAAGTGGCCGATGGCCGATAGTACCTAAAGATTGTGCTTAGTGGCGTACCATGGAAGGGGCCTCTATCCAGTAGACAGAAGACAGCATAAAGGCTATAATTATGATGATAACTCCACTAAGGTAAGATTGTGGTCAACCACGGCTCGGTAAACGGAGTGTAGGGCGCCCTCCAGCTAGGTGGAGCGATGATATACGCAAGCTAGCTGGCAGCGGTTGGAAACAAAGAGCTGAAGATCGAGCTCAGTGGCGTGCCATTTAGGTGAGGCCTATGTCCAGCAGTGGACAGATATAGGCTGATGATGATGATGAAGATTGTGGTAAGTGATGTTTATAGTCTGGCATTTTATAGACGGTACGATAAACTGCTTCATCTATCTTTCAGCTGCCTACCTTGAAGTGGTGAGGAACCCTTCGTGTGCGAGTTCGACTTGCACTTGTCTAGTTTATAATATATCTAATGACGAATTATTGCACCTCGTATTGTATTTGATATAAGTTTCAACTTGATACCTCTACGGGTTCCTGAGATAAAGAGTCTTGACAGACTGACAGACAGACGCACAACAAAGTGACCCTATAAGGGTTCCTTTTATCCGTATGAGGTACGGAACCCTAAAAGTATCCAATGTCCTAGTACAGAAGTCCTAACTATAGTCTGGCCATTACTGCTGTACACTCCCTGAGGTATGCGCGGCGAGGTGGGAGCCGGGGAAACAGACTGTGGGGACGGCAGACTGACGGAGCGCGTCTCGCCGCGCGCATACCCGCGTCCCCCCCCGTCTCGCCGCGCGCATACCTCAGGGAGTGTACAGCAGTAATGGCCAGACTATATCACTATGTAATGTTTTTGTATGACCGTGAAGAGGTAACAAACAAACAAATGAATTTCGCATGTATAACATTGGTGGTGATATTAAAACAGTTCGCACTGTAAAAATATTTTTAATTGCCTTACACCATTGTTTTGAATAACTTCAACGTTTTACGACTGCCTTAGGATCTCAGAAAACCATATTAACGATACATTTTTGATGTACTTCATCTTATAATAACAGGTTTTTAGTAGTAAAGTCGGTTAGACTAATGAAACCAATTAAATTGCAATTTTATATCGAATGTTTTGAGATTGAGTCAGACGATTCATTAATTTATTATTTTTATTTCGGGGAATGAATTTAGTTTTACGTGTATTTAATGTTTTAATGCATTGAAACATGAAATAAAAGTACGATAAATAAATTTCGATACAAACTTAAACAAGAGTCTTTTAAGAGTCTCATTCATGGCAAATATTTATACCAATAGCTAGGTCAACCATTCCGATGAGCCGACTACTCGGTCATGTAAGTTGGTGAAGAATTAGGTATCCTACAGATTCCAAGAGAAGTCTCAGCATTAGGTTAATGTCAATAGATACGGCCATAGCCCAATGCCTACAAAGACGTCGGCCTAGCGATCGAGAGGTCGTGATTTTGATCCCCACCCATTGCATTATTGACGTGAATCTACTACAGACACAAACATTACACAGCTTAGTTGGATGGGTACTACATAGTCCCTAAGGTGCAGCCTCCATTGCTGGTAAGCTAATTTTTTAATGTAAACACGTGATTTAGGTAACAGGATATCAAATTTTGAATTGATCAGACCTATTCGAAGCACATATTACAACAAGTACAAAAAATGTAATAACTATAACCTGACTATTGAAAGATCACGCTCTAATATAAAAAATGATTCACAAATATACAATTGTTTTGTAGTACGGCTAACTGCTAACTATCGGGGGTCAGCGCTGTATGCTGAAACACAGGTGATGAGCCTATCTCAGCAGCAGATACTCAAGAATGAACATGATCATAATAGCCAACAACTTCTAGTATAGTTATTATAATATTTTTTCAAAATAAACGATTTATATATTTATTTAATTATCGGGTGCATGCTAGCAAAGCCGCCAGCAACAGCTAATAATATTTAAAATGTGGTAATTATGTCCTTTAATTAGATATTTATCACGGCATCATTAAATTATATTTTTTTGGTTTATGACTGTATGTCTTCTACAGGACGCCATTTTCAATTTGATGTGACATCAGATAACCTATACCCACGGACAATTAAGACGCTTCCAACTTATCATAATTTGTCAAATTATGATATGGAGTTAACAATAATTTAAGATCGTTTAAAAAACTAAAAGAACCGACTTCAAACATCGCGCTAGTCAAAGTAGCCCGTAGACGTAGTAACTATTACACAATCTGTGCCAGTAAGTAAAGTGCCAGCCAAGTAGTAAGTCGTCGAGATAAGTAAATGCGTCGTAATACAAATGTTGATATATTAAAAACGGCTCGGCCGATTTCGTTAAAATGTAAATGGGACCACCTGGAAAGGGTACCCTTTGAAACAAAAAAGAATTCTCCAAATCGGTTCAGCCATCTTCGAGTAATCGGTGAACATACATAAGAAAAAAAAAGATTCCGACGAATTGAGAACCTCCTCCTTTTATGTGAAGTCGGTTAATGAAGGACAGATCAGATAAACATACATACATACTGGTCAAAATCATAACCCTCCTAAAGTTGGATAATTCCGTAATATATAGAAATAGGGGAGAGAGAACTTCGCCCAGCAGGACCAATAACACTGCTGATATTATAAATGTAAGTAGTAGTAGTACTATGTTTGAAAACGGGAATTTCACGCGACTCGTCAAATAATCTAATAGAACGTGAATTTCAATATTAAAATATTATAAATGTTTGTGAGTTTGTTCTTTAATCACGCAAAATGGCTGAACGGATTTGGAGGAAATTTAGGATACAGAAAGTATATATATACCCTGGATTAATATACATAGGTTTTTACTAAAACTTTTTAAAATAACACACTTTTTAAAATATATTTTTAATATGATTTATGTCGCGGGTACTGCTAGTAATGAATATTAGTTAGTAAGTTGTAAAGTATGAAGAACTAGTTCCAATTCCAGGCCTAGCGTGCTACCATCCTCGACCACATTATTAAGTACAATTGAGGGCCCGGTGGCGTAAGTGAGAGGGCGGTCGGCTTTGATGCCAGTGGTACCGAGTTCAAACCCCGCAGTGTACCAATGGATTTTTCTATCAAAACATTTATGTGCGCTTTTCACAGTGGCACTCCGGTGAAGGTAAAAATATCGTTCCCCCTATCAACCCCCAATCCCCGCATGGTGGTAGGACACTCCAGTGTCCGCCTGGCCAGCTACCAGTTAGAAAATCTGTCGCCAAACATCTAATGTGTTTCGGCAGCTATCCTTGAGAGCCAGTTCCCATTTTAGGCCTAGCGTGCTTACCAGCTTCGACCGCATCATCACTTACCACGAGGTGAGATAGTAGTCAAACGCATTCTTATAAGATATAAAAAAAATCAACATGTGAGATAGTCAAAGACATTTGCTTTAATGTCTTTGGAGATAGTAGTCTGTAGTAGAGTTTGATTTTGTTTGAATTTAAAAAATACCTGTATCCTGGCCTCAGTAAGACCAGTCTGTAAAGCAAGTTCTTCCCTAGTGTACACGTCAGGGTACTGGGTGCGATGGAAGGCTCTCTCCAAGGCATCCAGCTGTTCTCCAGTAAAGGTGGTTCGAGACCTTCGTTGCTTCCTCTTCAGCGTCAGCCCTGGCTCGGATTCTATGTCTGATGAGTCTGAACCTCGACCTGGAATTAATACGAAATTTTTATTTTATTTTTTATTATGGTAAATAAACTCATGTTGAGTTGGGTGATTCTAAACGGCTAATCACTACACTGATTGCTGTGACTTATTTTCAACCGACTTCCGAAAAGAAGGAGGTTCTTAATTCATCTGTATATTTTTTATATGCATGTTATGCTTAATACTCTGTCAATTGTGAACTGATTCAAATTATCCTTTTTTGCAATTAATAGGATACATTTCCATTGGAATTTCATTGAGAGATATAATATGGAGATAAGCACCTTAAACTTAGTACTTACTGAAAAAAACATACAGAATGGCCTCCTCCTTTTTGGAATTCGGTTGAAAATGACTAGCGCGGAATTTGAAGTAGGTATTTTTTAGTTTTGTAAACGATATTAAACTATTTATTTATCGCTAACCATCATGCAAGTTCATCACGCGTATTGATTATCCTGTTACCTACTATAAAAAAAAATACTTGAACAACCCACTAAAAACGACGTGGTTCCATTCGGTTTGTCAAGTTCCGGTATGATGTTCGGTCTCAATCATTTCAGAGAGAGGATAAAAGCTAAAAGGATAAAACCCTGTTGTCAGTGTTTTTAGGCATTCGGAGGTCTCTAAGATGGCTTATGGGTGTTGTTCTAGTGTGAATAACCGTGACCTATGATAAGACGTGTCATCTAAACCAAACATTATCCTAGCTGTCTTCAAAAGATCATATGGGCAAATCTTTAGAGACCATAACATTTTCACTCTGGGAAAAACGAACGAGAAAAAGTGTGTGAGCTCTCATTGTACTTTTTCCTGAAACTTGCAGTGTAGGGAAGCAGCACAATGTTGAATAACCGGCCAAGTGCGTGTCGGGCCACGCGCAGTGTAGGGTTCCGTAGTAGCCTGTTATTCAATGCAAGTCTTTACCCGTTATAAACAAGCAACTAGGTACTCCTTCTTTGTCACTTTAAAGGCTTTATTCTAAGGATTTTGTATTTGGTACAAAATTATCCAACACCCAAGTTCAAAGACTATTATTGCTAAACTAATAAATTTATCTTAACCGCTATAATTTTGTTCATAAAATACACTATTATCACGAATTTTTCCAGAGTTTTCAAGCCAGCAGTTTAGCTTTTAGGGGGGGGACGCCCTACAGGAACAAAAATTTATACTTTAAAGTTTAATATGTAAATGTAAAATCGTAAATGGAGCATTCAATCGAAAAATGGTATTAGCAACCGTTAAGTCATTTTAAAAGACCTATTCAACGATACACCACACGATGGGGTAGACGATGAAAAAAAAACTTCTCATAGGGGACCTACCCTAAAAAAAAATATTTTTCACAATTTTATTTCAGCATTTTGTCGGCGTAATTGATATACATATCCCCACTAAATTACAGCTTTCTAGTATTAACGGTCTCTTAGCAAAACCTCGGACAGACAGACGGACATGACGAAACTATAAGGGTTCCTTGTCATGACTACGGAACCCTAAAATGAATGAATTTAGAAAATCTTGAACAATTTTTAATACTTGAATCTGGCTAAATACAATAATCGTGTGGAGCCATAAAGAAAAAAAATAAAAAGCCAGTTTTGTTACAATTACATCCAAGATTTTTTTTCTGATAATTTAACAAAAAATCATTTACATCATTGTCCAAATATTTTGAATGCTATTTTTCATGAATATTTCTTATACGACAGGCGCACACGAATGGATTTATGGAAATATATTATGTAACTAAAGAGGTGAAATTGGTATAAAACTTAGGGGTGGGTATTTGAACAAACATTTTTATTCTTTCAAAAAATTTACCGAAAATAGCGTTATATTAAAATGAGATAATTGGATAGTTGGATAGCGACATCAGCTATTTATAGGTTTCGAGACAAAATATTTAATTTTCACAGTAAAACCGAAATTTACTCGTGCAAATCCGCGAGCAGAAAGCTACCAAAAGATAATTTTTAGCCATAAGTTTATATCCATAAGATTTACGATTTGGCTTATAACAACAAATCTTAAGGCAATTAAACAATACCTGCTATATCGATAAAGTTGATTTAATGAAATGGAATGACATGTGGATAGAATATTACGTCTCGTAAAAAAATACTACGAAGTCACTGCAGGTAGTGATAGATAAGCAAAACACGTTAATTAATTCTAAAATTATAATCTCCGAAGCCGGTATCAATATACTGTCTCCCGAAGCTCAAAAACATAATTTATTTGACATTATATTGCAGCAATTTGTCTTCATCTCTTTTTTGTAACACGCTTTATTTATTAAGCCTCTAGTTTTTTTGTGAAAACCCACATCATGTTTTAATTCGGCTAAATCAAGGATCAAGATCCGACGGGGGTCCGATCTCATTTATATAAATCGGTAGCGGTATCCTACGGAAACAGATTAAAAAACTGGCGCAACAATGCACGGCTTTGCCTTAAAACTGATCTTAAAAAATGTGGCTTATATTAATAGCCTTTTGAAAGAAGTCAAAATTGAATGAGATGAAAAAATATAGGTTGAGCGTGCCGTAAGAACACCCAGCGCGGCGGTACCTTTGTCGGTACCTTTGCTCTTCGGGTGACATTTTGGCACCATTCAATATTTAGGTGTCGCGATCTGGATTTATGACAAGTAAAACGAAAGCGCGACATAAATGCGCTGTTACTTGACTTAGATACTCGTTATCCGCCACATTTATTAGCACGTACCTAACTGAATAATGTTAACTTGCCTTACATTTTACAATGCAAATTACAGGTGCATGCATTTATTAATATTATTAATTTAGTAGTTATATCTTAATTATGTGTATAATTACATCGAAATGAAAATAAATATGTATTCACTTGCAATAGGTGTACACAGTACATTAAAATTGTTGTCCTCTATAATGACTCAGTTTAATTAATATTTTTGTCAACCTTTTTTGCATTACTTGGCTAAACTTTATAATACGAGTATCTGTACAGAATTTTGAAACGATTTTCTCTCCTTAGACTATTTCGCGGAAATTTTATTATGCTCACATTAAAAAAGAGTCAAGTTCCTTCCCGAAAATGACGGAAACCGTAAACCACAAGCAGCTTAGGAAGAATCATTAAGCCGAACAACATATCCGACCACAAAGGCAGCGACAAAATAAAATGAAACGTATTGTAATAAAATGATTTACATTGCTCAAATTCCGCTGGCAGCGAGACAGCGACAGATTTATTTAGTCTTTTTTATTCTGATCATAACGTATGAGGCTAAACACAAATCAAAAATATAAAAATGTTCTGAATCGAAACTTTAATGCCTGCTCGTAAAGTTCATTATTAAAGTGAATAGCGGAACCCTGGAGGTTTTATGATCGAGCGAGAAGTTTAAACAGGCTGTGCGCGCGAGTGGGAACGGTAACGTTGCCGAAATATGACCCCGTGAAGACGGCGGGCCTCAGAACTCATAATTTGGAAGTTGAAAGAGCGGCGGCGGTTTAACACCTTCATAATCTGGGCTCATTAAATCGCGGGTCGGCCTTTGTTTCAGCAGTTCGTTCAGATGGTAACAGATGGCCGGATTAGCACGTCTCGCCGCCAGGGGGCGTAGTTGCGGCTCTCTTCGTGTTTTCTGGAGCGAGGAAAGATTAATTCTTTTTAACGTTGCTGTAAATTAGGTCTTTGGCGTGATCCTTTCAATACCCAAATAGAGTTTAGCGGTGCTCTGTGGACTAGACGCTTTAATGTTTACTTTTACTCATTAGATTTGTCGATGATGCAAGACATGGACAAACTTAAAATATATATTATCGATAAGCTTTAATAGATGTAAGATGTGGTAGATTTTTAATGAAAATGTAATCAAATGAAGATTGCGATATCTATAGCATCTTAACTCTCTTCGCTTTGACCACATTGTCAAAGTTATCTATAACTGACTCGTACCTTATCCTCACATGAGCATCATTTAGAGTACTAGAGATTTTCACAGTTTGAAATCGGATTGAGACAGTAATTGTATTATCACACACCGCAGCGTCCTGCGTGCGCGATCTAGGCGGCGATCAGATAACGCAGTAGTATTTGTACCGACTGGTTTACACCAAACGCGATCAGAAAACAATTGAAAAGTACTGAGATCGTGCCCGCAGATCGCAGGACGCCGCGGTGTGGCCGTACCTTTGAGTTTACTAGATAATACTGTTCGTAAGCAATATATTTTTAAGTAGTATTATTTTATCATCGTTATCAATGTCGTTAAAATTGTGCCCATTCTAGGCTAATTTTGAAATTAGATACTATTATGCACTTTTATGGATCAGAAAACGCCCACTGAAGCAAAGCGATATTTCGGACTGCTGTTAAAAGATTGAAATTAAGCCATTAGAACCTCTACACCATGAGATTTTAGAATGCGTACTATAGAACATTTTGTGTGTTTAATTTCTTTTGATTCTCCTGGGTATGTACTTTTGCAGTTTTTATTACTTACATGACATGTACAACAAGATATCAAGACTAACAATATTAAAGCTGCTTACATACCTTACCTTTTTTTTTGTATTTAGAAGACCAAAAGTTCTAACAGAAAAAATAATTCAGACAAAGATGACATTTAAATAAAAAAAAATAGACAATTAAATGTGATTTGGACTTGGGTGATGAAGGTTATAAAAATCAAAATATCACTATCAAAAATGCGTATATATCTACAGTAAGATTTGCTAGTGGTGAGATATGCACACACGCCGTATATGCAACGGATCGCTATTAAGCATTGTTTACCATCTAAGATTTTTTTCTATCATTAAGGACGGTCCTATAACGCATTCTTTATTTTCTCAAATGCGTCATCATTGTCAGCCAATTTCCGCCCTCTGCTAAGCTTCTTCTGCGGCACGCCACTTAGTTCGATAAAATCCCAAGCTCAAATTTTTAGTTCCAAAGATTTAGGAAGAGAAACAATTGAAAATGAACGAAATTAAATTTAAAATCGTTGCATATACAGAATTTGAATGGAGTGCCTATAAAGCTAAGCGAATTGAGTGTTTTGTTTCATTTATATATAAGTTAATCCTTCAAGCGATTTAATTCAATGAAAAAGGTTCTATTGTTTATGAAATTGGCCTGAAGCAAACACATTCATTTTAATATAGGAGGTACGAGGGATATTTTTCATCAATAAAGAGATTGAATTTTGTGTCCATGTTTGAATTACATTATTACGTTATTTGATGTCTGGAGTTGTTTGCTTGGTAAATATATTGATTAAGTAAAGAAGAATTCAGTAAGACAGGCATACATACTAAAATTGTAATAAAAATAGGCAACAAATATTCTGACTAATAAAACTGGCCAAGTGCGAGTCAGACTTTTGTCCCGCACACGGAGTGTTCCGAATTTCCGAAGTCCGGACGCCACGAACTTCTAACACCAACTAAGTATTTAATAAGTAAGTATTAACACAAACAAAGGTAATTGATATAATTAAATATCTAGAAAGACCGAGTGTTCGTAAGACTAACTTTCTACTAATTCTAACTAATTGAAGCTTTTTAAGTACTAAAATTGTGGATATATTATTCAATACTGTACACTATAATCTACATGTGTGCGAATTATCCTTAACTAAGTAAACAAATCGACCGAGGCCCACAAATTTAACAAATGAAACGCTTGCGCGTGCTAATTTTTCCTGTGCTGCCATCTAGCTGCATCGAAGTGAATTAATTTCGTCTCGTATCGTATCGTAATAAATACGTTTTTTTGTTTTATACCCTTTAATTTTTAACTTTGTTCTGTTCTTAGTATTTGTTGTTATAGCGGCAACAGAAATACATCATCTGAGAAAATTTCAACCGTCTAACTATCACGGTTCATGAGATACAGCCTGGTGACAGACGGACAGACAGACAGACAGACAGACAGACGGACAGCGGAGTCTCAGTAATAGGGTTCCGTTGGAACCCTTTGGGTTCGGAACCCTAAAAATGAGCGTTATAATATGAAAAACACTTGAAAACTTTTTAAATTTTTTAGCTATTTGTATCTGAAGAAGTTCGATGGATTCGCTCGTAACTTATGTCAAGAAAAATTATCTAAATGTACGTGAATTGCATACGGTATAATGATGTCATTAACTTTTTGTAGGACTAAATATATTATCAGAGTTAAAAGTTGAATATTATTTAAAGACATGCATTATGATTAAGGACTGCATGTGTTATTAATATTTTTCTAGGCGTTATATTTAATTAACTAAGTAAAGTGACTTAGACTTTTTTTGCGCCTGACAGAACGCGGTTAGCGTCGCCTATAATATGAACATCTTCAACGTAGCAACAGTGCCCACGGTGTTTACCCCTTTGAATTTAGACTGTAAGTGTGTAGAGTGAGTTCTCCAGAACGTTAGACGACGACACGGTGACTCAGAACAAGATTACAAGGGGAACTAGAAATTCTTGCAAGTTGACCCAAAACATCAAGGAATATACCGCGGCATAACAGCAGGGCTAGCATGGCAAGGGGATTATATATTTTGTCTTTCCACCTATCCGTGATTTGTTTGGTGGAGAAGGCAAATTATAAGTAAAGTTTTTCGACAATTATAAACGCCCGCTGACTTTTAATCAATTCTTTTTTTTAACTTTTTAATACGAAACAAAATCAAAACTCGGGGTTAAACTTCACCAAGCGTTAAAATTGTTGTGTTGATCTCCTGTCAGTGGCGAAAAAGAGGGAAATAATTTTGTCATTCCCCCTGGGATAAGGCCATGCTAGCCCTGCAGGTGTAAAGAGAGATAAATATATATATATATATATATATATATATATATATATATATATATATATATAGAGAGAGAGAGAGAGAGAGAGATGGAGAGAGAGAGAGAGAGAGCCTATTAGCCAAATACCTGCTACTTAATATTTAACTTGACTGCGTACTCCGGCCCCAATGAGACTTTGTTCTACAAAGCAATTACAACCTTTTGTTAAAGCATACGGATTAAATTGAATTTATCAAAACATCCGCAGTGCACCTTCCTTTTTAACCGACTTCAAAAAAGGAGGAGGTTTCTCAATTCGACCGTATATATGTTTTATATTACGTCTATGGTATTAGCTTAAAGGATAGAGAGGGCTTGAGAAGCGAGTGGTCACTGGTTCAAATTCTAGTACGGGTGTTCGTCTACAGGTGGTAGGAGAATATTATGTCGATGTTCCGCCTGACATGCTACCAAAAAGTACCTTATCACCATCAAGGAAAAAATCTGCCGCCATAACTTTACGGTGTTCCGGTAGCACCCAGCCCTTGAGAGTCAAAGTATTCTAGGCCCTGGCGTGTTTACCATCATCAGCCTTATAATAGCTTATCACCAGGCGAGATAGTGGTCTAACGCTAGCTTATAAGATGCAGCGGAATAAAATATGGCAAAAAATATGACTGTCTGCTTTGATCTGAGATCGAATCTGTAGTAGAAATATCGTGATAAGGATTACTTGATACATCTACGCTAATGTTGTTGATTATACAATGATGAATGATCTAGGGACACAATATAGCTTTATGTTTTACACTTTTGTAACAAGCTATTCAAACGTCACTTCATAACCCCGCCCACTCTTTGTCGGTATGCTTGCCCTCCGCACTTCCGGTCGTCACAGATTATTCATAGTTGGGTGCTATATTTTGATGCTATAACTATAGTATTCAATGCAATGACTATATGTACTCGTATGCTAAATGATAATTTTAATTTTTAATCTTAGTTGACATTCTTTCTTAGGTATTCATTTCTTAGGTATGACTATTATTAAATGCATTTAATCTTCGGAACATAAATTTGTATTAATTTATTAAATTTGAATCACAAACATTTGTAATGGTATATAAGTTAATGTTTAATATTTGTACAAGTTTTCAACACTGTGAATCCATGTTGTGTGCATGTAACTTTGGTCTACAGAATCGTTCAATCAATCGAATTCGATTTCACTTATGTATATGTTATTTAAAATGTATGTTCTGTATACTGTAATATGCACCTAATAAATATATGGTGCTTATATTTTTTATTTCATATATGCTAGCGTTTGACCATTATCTCTCCTGTTTGTAATTGTCACCATGATGCGGTCGAGGATGGTAGCACGCTAGGCCTAGAATGAGAACTTTTAATTTGTTAAATGCTGAAAAGCGATTGGCCTAATACGACTTGATGTGAAGTAATTTATATCATACCTGCACCTAAGTATATTATTTATAGTAATTGATTAATATGTGAAAGGTCACAGTCAAACAGCCTGCAGGTTTGGCTCAAGCACTAAAGGCTTTTCTTTAATTAGTCATCATTATCATGCTAATTCCGCTCGTACATCGGCTTACAAATGCAAATCACATCTACAACCAAGCAACCATTCAGCCCAAAAAACAGATCCAAATTCTTTACTCCAACCACAGAACACTCAACAGTTAGTATATGTCAGCCACAGTATATCTAACAGTTACTGCGCACTGGGAGGGCCTCATTGAGTAATGTGATGAGACAAAATTGACTTCAATACAACGCGCCGTAATAGATGGCCACTAAATAACTTGAGGTTTCGTGCGTGGCTTACATGCGGCATGGTTATTTTTACTGCCTTATTCATAGTCGTTAATGATACATTAGAATCATCTGTTTACTTCTTGACTGTTAGTATTCTGACTACAGTAAGTATTACAATAATACTACAGTATTAGCTTGTAGTGTAATTAATAGTTTTTATTTAAGTATTTTGTGTCGCGCAGTCGTTTATAAATTACCGTTTGTTAATTGACCATCTAATAGACATAAGATAGTTCGTCGTTTTTATTAATTTTTTTAACCACGAGGGAATATTTTAACCATTTCTATCAAGAAATAGTTTAAAAAAATCTTACTTATCTTTCTAATCTTACTTAACTTAGTTTACGCCATCTAATTGTGTTTTACATTGGTATGGAGCATCAACCACGGTGAAAATTGTGATTTAAGACATTTATATCTCAAAACAAATATTAAAATAGCCCATTTATATCAAAAATATCTAAAAATACAGTTTGTTAACATAAAAACTAGACATATATTTACTCTATGGTCAAACTAGAGTAGAATTATTGCAAAACTGTGGTAGATGGATGAACTGCAGTTTAAAAAATCGGCAAAATGTATCCTCATTTGTTAGCGCCAGATATTTATTGTTCCTTCTATGCGACGTGTAAGCTCCTCATAACCTCACAGAGTGATTGCGCATACGCCGCGGTTCTAATCGCCGGCCACCAAGCGACATTAGTTGATTCTAACGACAGATGTTATTAAACAAATGCGAGATTTTATCGTCTACTCTTTGTTTTGCCCCACACTCCGGTCTGTGTGAAAGTAGATTACGCGTAATGGACTCGGAAGCTTGGGAAATTGTCGTGAAGATGTGAGGCTTTTCATATTATAAAATGGGTGTGGGATGGTTGAGTTCATTCATAACTCGTTTAAGAGGGAACGCAGGGGGCACTTTTCTATTCAAATATATTCCCCCGTTTCCTCCCTGGAAAATACTTCTAGAGAAAAAAATGTTTCTACTAAAAATCAAGGTCTGCTCTGCCCCTATCATTTTCTTTTTTTGACCAACCAATTGCAAAAAGAAATATGACCCTTTAAAAATCTTAAAGAGGAGATTAGACGGCTTATATTTCTTTTTTTAATTGGTTGGTAAAAAAAGCATGCGTGGAAAAGTGCACCCCGCGTTCCCTCTTAACGTTATTAGGTACATAATATGACGAAATTTTCTTTTTAATACGCTTTTATTAGCTTCAGACGTATGTATGTTTGTATGTTAGTATGTAACGGAATCTTTGAACATGATTTTAACCCCCTTCAAAACGTCGGATTAACTCGAAATTTGGCATAATTATTAAGGACCGATGACAATAAATAAATAAAAAAAAATAAAAAAAAATCTACCAAAAAATGAAAAATAAATAATAGTTTAAAAAAACTAAAAAAATACGCTTTTATAGAAAATCCAACTAAAAAATAGAAAATAAATTTTAATAAATTTGAATTAAAAATAGTGTAAGAAAAAATGATTTTATTGTAAAATAACGTGGGGTGCTTTTCAGGATATTATCAAAATAACCCTTCTAGTCATATCTGTTCATAAAATATTCGGAACTATTGATACCATGCACCCCACGCTTTTTTTTTACAATAAAATCATTTTTTCTTACACTATTTTTAATTCAAATTTATTAACATTTATTTTCTATTTTTTAGTTGGATTTTCTATAAAAGCGTATTTTTTTAGTTTTTTTTATACTATTATTTTAAGTTTAAATCATTAATGAAAAAGAATATTTTTAAAGATTCGTCTAGGTTTTTGACGAACCTATTTTAGATATAATTTATTATTTTCTGTGGAAATTGTTTAGAATCACTTTAATTTGTGTAAAAAAAAAGAATATGGAATTAGCAAAGCTTCGAGAACAGCACAATTTTTTAATGTTGGTGTAGTTGGATACTTTTGAAGTTTTATTTTTTTATATCTAGCGTTGGACCACTATCTCACCTGTAAGTAATAATGCGGTCGAAGATGGTAAGTAAGAAGTAAAGCGTAACCTGTTGTATACTTGTATTTATCTACGGCGCAACGCCGTGTAAGGCACCCAACACCACATTAATATTATTTGATTTCAGAGCGGGAATACCTGACACTGACCGACAGGTATCGCCGACAAAGCACTATCAAACTTAGTGACAAAATGCATCAATAGCACAATACCACAATGAGAACAAACAAAACATGTTTACGTCGATTGTCGACGTTTCAGCGCCATCGAAACTCGACGGGCGATCGCGGCGAAACTTTGCCCACAACCTTTGTCGGCATCCGTCTACTTTGCCACACTTCGTTGCAAAGTACCGGCCGTCTAACAAACCTCAATATTTCAAATGGCAACAATGACGATGTAAGATTTGTGTACGGAAATTGATTTTTTGACCCTCGTGAGAAAGCTTTGACAGGTTGCCGCGGTTGCGAAACTTGGCTGTGAAGTTATTGTGCAATGTTGACGCGGCGCTTTTATGGGTATCGGAAGTGGTGTTTGATAATTGATGCCTATGCGCATCAAAGTGCATTCAGTATTCAAAGGATAGATAGTAAAAAGCAGCGGCCGAAAATGCAGCAGCGGCAGAGAGGGTAGAATAAAATTATCTGTGTGATCTATTGTTACGTATTGTGTATATGTAAGTATATAACGAATGAAAAAAAAATAGAACGTGGTAGATACTTATCATATTAGTGAACATATATTTTATATACGATAGACAATAGATATTGATGAACAGCTAAATGCATGATATTATGCAATATATTTTCATGGAGCCAGGGTTGTATTTGTCTCAACAAAATTCATCAAAAGGCAAACTTCAGTTAAAGTTACACTAAACTGTTGCTATAAAGTTATCATCAAGACCAAGTGACCTTACAGAAAGTGAATCAACTGGCATCAAGAAAGTTTTTGTGTAAATTGCCGTCACTTCAACAGCTTGTTCCCGTTATAAAAACTCACGTTCATTTAACTTATAGATTTAAGACGGGAATTTAACGTGCTTCCAGCTGTATACGTTTGCCTCTAACACCGCCTTCACATGCGCGAGTTCCGTGTCTACATGTTGTGGGTCACATAATCTCAGCGCTCTGTTGATAAGTGTCCGAGGCAACGACGCTAGATGGGCGGGATGGTGATGGGAGTCAGCTCACAAGTACCGGTCTTTATGCGTACTCTTGCGGTACACTGTGTGTGAGAGATATCCATTCCGTTGTCGCTTCAGTAACACGTCAAGAAACGACAACGCGCCCTCTATTTCTCGTTCGACAGTGAAAGTGATCGTCGGATGTTTGCTATTTTTTTATCGGATGAGGCCGAAACATATGTCGATCGCTATATCGACATCGCGTAAGTCACGTTAAATTCCCGTCTTAAATCTATAAACTTGTTCCCGACTGTAGAAATTAAACATATAACAAGATTTACCTCCAAGAATGCCATCGATGCTGTAGTCTTTCTTCCCATCAGGGTCCCGCGCACCACCTCGAAGCAGTCGAGATATGGACGAGATGCTGGGCGGGTCGGACACACCCTCCTGCAATCAAATGGTATTGTACTTTGTAAGTATAAATACAAAAACTAGTTTAAGAGCAAACCTTTTTTATTGTATCTTAAGGCTAGTGTTAGAACACCATCGTAGGCAATTGACGATATGGTCGAGGATGGTAGCACGCTAGGTCTAAAATACTCTGACTCCAAAGGGCTGTGTGCTGCCGGAACACTATAAGGTTATGATAGCAGATTTTCTCCTTGATGGTGGTAAGCTCCTTTTTTGTAGCAAGACAGGCGAAACATCAATATAATATGCCTCTAACACATTTTTTTAAATGTCTTATAGGCTAGCGTTTGACCACTATCTCACCTGTTGCTAAGTGATGATGTGGTTAAAGATGGTAGGCACGCTAGGCCTAGAATGGGAACTAGCGAACTCTCAAGGATAGCTGCCGGAACACATTAGATATTTTGGCGACAGATTTTTTAACTTGAGGGTCGTAGCACTGGTAGCTGGCCAAGCGGACACTAGATAGTGTCCTACCACCACGCGGGGGTTGTTGGTTTCTTAACGATGTTTTTCCTTCACCGGACAGCCACTGTGAAAAGCGCAAATATTTTTTTTGGTAGAAAAATCCATTGGTGCACGGCGGAGATTGAACTCGGTACCTCTGGCATCAAATCCGACCGTTCTCCCGATTACGCCACCGGGCCATAAATACATTGTAGAGTTAAAAATAAATTAAAAGTCATAAACTATTTTAAACACAAGCTTTTTGTAAAGACTCTATCATGTGTAATGAAACGTACTAATGTTTATATACTATATAAACTATCCCAAATGCGACTGTCCTACTATTTGCTATTACGGTGTTCCAGTCCTTACAAATAAGGGCTGTGGAAAAGAAAGTAACAAAAACACACTACTAAAAACAAGACTACTAAAAAATATGTATTCCCCTGATTAATGTAGTATCTATGTAAAAAAATGTGAAATATTGAATCACAATAAATAAAACGTATACAATGATGGCAGTGCAAATCTTATTCCGAATAAAAGTAATCGTCCTTCTGTCAGCTGCATAATATCGATGGCTTACATGAACTGACTACTATTTGCATAGAGGGATTAGAAATACATATTATAAAACAAAGTCCCCCGCCGCGTCTGTCTGTCTGTCTGTTCGCGATAAACTCAAAAACTATGAAACGGATTTTCACGCGGTCTTCATTAAAAGACAGAGTGATTCATGAGAAAGGTTTAGGTGTATAATTCACTTAAAGTTTTGTGTAAATTGGTTAATACGAGTATATTATGACGATTATCGTTGAGATAATTAATTATACTCGATGCAACAAGCTGATGCAAGAAATATATAGGCATGCTCTACCCGAGCGAAACCGGGGCGGGTCGCTAGTAATATCTATACTAAACTCACTGTTAGGTACCTTGAATAAATTTAATGTTAAATCTCACATCCCATGTAATTATTTTTCTACAATAACACATGTTTTCTTAAAGTGGATTCTGTCCCGCAAGCGACAAGGGTTGGGTACTTTGTGTCACATTCCAAATGTCGTGCCGAAACTGACACTTAACTTACAAAAATGCAGATTTTTTTTCTCATTGAGAAGAAATTGTAAACATTTTTTGAAGTGGATAGAGGAAACTTTTGACAAAATGCTGAAATATGTTTTAAAATAGTTTTTTTCTTAGAATAATATTTTATTTTACTCTGTAACCAAAGTCATCGATTTCTCTTATCCTTTCTCCTATCTCTTATTATTTTATCTGTATTAGAATTTTAAATAAAAGGTAAAATATTTAAATTTCTATATCCATATCTATCTATTTTTCTACAGAAAATATGTATATATAATATAAATTTGTTATAAATGTTTTATATATATAAATGTTTCTGTAATTTAAAATGATGTTGACTCTTGTTGGCTAAATCAAGTTATACATAATAGATGAATTCGATTAAAATAATTTATCTTTATATCAAAATAGATCGATGATATCTTTAAGTAGCAGAATTTTGTTTATATTATGACCTTTAAAAATATAGGCATGAATAATATTTTTATTCTAACATTACATTAAATTGTATGTGACGGTGATAAATAATTCGAAAACTTTCGAAGATGTAAAACTTTCTAACAAAATACTTACTCTGGAACAAAGTTCATGTTAACTCATTTAACGCATTTAAAATACAGGTGAATATAATAATGTTAATATTAAATAATAGCTATGGACTGGTACTAATATTAATAAATTATATATTGAACTAAGTTATCAAATTATTTATTATATAAGTTTTATGTTTTATTATTTACCAACACATATAATCACCTAACATAAATATACTAGCAGAGCCGACAGACGTTGTCCTGTCCCCATATCAATTCAACCCGAAATCTATAAGAAAAATAATTAACCGCTTTTTCGAATTTTCTATTGTCTAGGTTACTTTTTCTATAAACTTTATTCAGAGTACATATATCAAAAATAAAAATTTGCAGACTAATTTCAATCGTTCTCAAGTGACGCGCTCAGTAGCGAGAATAGATAATAGATTTTTGCTTTATTTATTGATCAAGGAAAACATTTTTTTCTTCTGCGGACTTGTAAGAGATAGGTTCAAAAACAAAAAAAACTTTACTGTGCGGTGCAAGCACGTAGCTTACAAAAAAAAGGTAGTATTTACCTTGATTAACTTTTCGCGGATCTCCCACGAGAATATCCCAGGGTTCTGCCGTTTGAGTTCTTCGATCCTCGCCTCCACCTCAGGAGTCGCGACTCTTGGCTTCGAACCGCCTATCACCCCCGGCCTGATTGAACCAGTCTCCTATACAAAAGAAAATCTTATTAGATTAAACAGTTCACGAATTATAATAGCAAATATCATATAAAATTTATAAGTTGAAGTTGGTACAGATTTTATCGTGAACACGGCAGTTAAACGGATTTGAAATTAGATTTTTTTGCACACCGAACTGGGTAGCTATTGACCACTGTCTCACCTAATTTTAAGTGATGATGCGATTGATGAAGCGTGCTTACCCAGAAGATACCTATTTACTCGCGATTTGGAGACCCCCATATTGTACTTAACCGGAAACACAAGACTCAGGCAGGGTATTCCATTCCGTGGCGGTTCGTATGATGAACGAAGAAGCAAATCGCTTCGTTCGGGTAAATTGTATATCCACCATAAATCGGTGGCGGCTTTTAATATCTAAGTAACTAATAAAATGCACGTGACAGTATCTCTCTTATCTTGAAATAGCTTTAAGCACGGCGTTGTAACAACCTAGGTCTATCGGGTTTACCTTAAACATTAATCTTACTTTCCCTAATAGCATTGAGAACATGTAAGCTTTCCATAATTAGATGATTATGTAGGATACAGCATGTAGTGATATTTTACGCACTCAAATCGAATGTAGTAGTAGGCATAATCTGAGCGTGTAGGTCAAAATATTACGAAGCAAACGACAAATATCTGTAAAATACGCAAGTGATAATATCGTTTACTGTTCACATCACAAATATTTTTTGATAATCTCTAAAATTTAAAATCTATGACGAAAAATAAACAATCTTTAAATCCAAGCCAATATTTTTTTTTTTTGTGTATGTTACGCGATTTCTCCATCAATTGTGAACGGATTCAAATGATTCTTTTTTTAATAGGTAGGATACGTTTCCGAGGTGGTCCCATTTTAATTTTATCGAGATCTGATTAGTATCACCAGAGATATGGAGATAAATACCTCAAACATAGGAGAATGTACTAGTTTTAGTAGAAGAGTCCCAAGAAGATTATACACAATGGAGGTTGCTATTGCATATAAGATATTCTTACGGTAACTGTGAGCGAGATAGAAATAAAGGTGGGGATAATTTTTTTTTATATCTTATAGACAAGCGTTTGACCACTATCTCACCTGATGCTAAGTGATGATGCGGTCGAAGATAGAGAAGTGGACTAGAATGGGAACTGGCTCTCAAGGATAGCTGCCGGAACACATTAGATGTTTGGCGACAGATTTTCTGACTTGAGGGTGGTAGCTGGCCAGGCGGACACTAGATATGTTCTACCACCATGCGGGGGTTATTGGTTTCTTAACGATGTTTTCCTTCACCGGAGGGCCACTGTGAGAAGCGCACATATATTTTTCGATAGAAAAATTCATTGGTGCACGGCGGTTTGAACTCGGTACCACGGCATCAAAGCCAACCGTTCGCCCAATTACGCCACCGGGCCCTCAATAAATAATTATATATTAATAATTATAATAAATAATTATATATAAATATAAATAATAAATAATTTTATATAAATATAAATAATTTGTCTTCACAGGAATGTTCTACCGGGCAAAGTCTTGTTAGGGTGCAAACTTTTTTAAACATACCTAATATTTTTTGACATGACATGACATTTGGCGAAGATCGCGGCCATTTCAGTCCCGCGACACTGCATACATAATTAAATAACTCACAGCGGCAAAAAAAAATTATAAGCATAAAACCACATATTATATAATAGTTACTACGTAAATAATACTTTCCGTTGTTAGGTTGGCTACACAGTGCTTTCATAATTCGGGTATCCACAATATAGGGAAGTGCCTCTTATAACGTAGTAGAGTGATTCAGTACTCTGTTGGCCATATGGCGGCAATTAATGTTAATAATCGCAAATAATACTTTTTAATATTCATTTTGAAATACAGCTAGTCCGTGTTATAAAAGTATTTGGAATTATTGTAATAAAATAGACAATTAATTATCGTGTGTGTCAGATGCTTTAATTGTACAGGGCCATTTTGGACATTGTCCTTTGATACCTTGATGACATAATTATTACTAGTGAATATTTTCACTTTAGCGCGGCATTTAAAGTCAATTTTTTTAGGGTTCCGAACCCAAAGGGTACCAAATGAACACTATCTGAGACTTTGTTGTCCGTTCGTCCGTCAGTCCGTCCGTCAGTGTGTCTATATGTGCGCACTTTACAGATCTGTATCTTCTTAACCGTTATACGTACATACTTGAAATTTTCAAAAAGTATATATCCGTCAGTGTATAACGGCCCAGACACGAAATTTAATAGATGCATGTAATTTCATTAAAACTTTTTTTGCACAAAAAAGGGTCAAATAAGTTATTTTTCAAAAAAAATAAAACCGACTTCATAACCACAAAAAGGCACTCAAAAGCGAAAAATAATTTACTTAAAATTATTATAAGCGTTACCCACTTCTCTATTTGAAGTCGGTGCCAGCCAAGCTTATTGGATATTAGATAGACACTATGTATGTAGTAGTAGTAAGTAGGTTAGTAAGTAGGTAGATACATGTAGGTATTATCTATCTACTACCTATTAATGTTAATGTTCGGAACCCTAAAAAAAATGACTTTAAATGCCGCGCTAAAGTGAAAATATTCACTAGTAATAATGATGTCATCAAGGTATCAAAGGACAATAATGTCCAAAATGGCCCTGTACAATTAAAGCATCTGACACACACGATAATTAATTGTCTATTTTATTACAATAATTCCAAATACTTTTATAACACGGACTAGTTGTATTCTAAAATGAATATTAATAAAACTGGCCAAGTGCGAGTCAGACTTAGTCCCGCACACGGAGGGTTCCGAACGCCATCTATCGAATTTCTAACGAACTTCTAACACCAACTAAGTAAACGTTAACACAAAGGTAGAATTAGTATTATATAGTAGTAATAGTAATAGTAGTAATAGTAATTTTAGTAATTAATATTATTAAATATCTGGTTGACCGACCTTTGCTCGGAATTTTTTGCCACTTCAACAGACAAATATGACTCTTCCCGACATCTATTGACGAATAATAATACTATTTTTTTTTAATTGAGAGCAACTAACTGCTTTACTGATACAGTACTTCTACTCGCCAATAGATGTCGGGAAGAGTCATATTTTAAGTTGATTATTGAAAACACGAATAAAACAACATTTTCTGAAAATGACTCCTAGCTAGATCGATTTATCGCCCCCGAAATCCCGTGTAGGTATACTAAATTTTATTTAATCGTTGGAGCCGCTTCCGAGCTTCTGATTAAGGTAAAGACGATAGCGCCATCTTAGCAACTAGATGGGTGGCGCTGCGCTATCGTAAAAAACTTTTTTAAACTTTTCTTTAATTTTTAACTTTGTTCTGTTCTTAGTATTTGTTATTATAGCGGCAACAGAAATACATCATCTGTGAAAATGTCAACCGTCTAACTATCACGGTTCATGAGATACAGCCTGGTGACAGACGGACAGACAGACAGACAGACAGACAGACAGACGGACAGCGGAGTCTCAGTAATAGGGTTCCGTTGGTACCCTTTGGGTTCGGAACCCTAAAAAGTATAATTTGCGATTATTAACATTAATTGCCGCCATATGGCCAACAGAGTACTGAATCATTCTACTACGTTATAAGAAGCACTTCCCTATATTGTGGATACCCGAATTATGAAAGCACTGTGTAGCCAACCTAACAACGGAAAGTATTATTTACGTAGTAACTATTATATAATATGTGGTTTTATGCTTATAATTTTCTTTTTCTGTGTTGATTGGTACATAGTACGTTCATAATTCTGAGTTATTTAATTATGTATGCAGTGTCGCGGGAATGGCTGCCATCTTTGCCAAATGTCATGTCATGTCAAAAAATATTAGGTATGTTTAAAAAAGTTTGCACCCTAACAAGACTTTGCCCGGTAGAACATTCCTGTGAAGACAAATTATTTATATTTATATATAATTATTTATTATAATTATTAATATATAATTATTTATTGAGGGCCCGGTGGCGTAATTGGGAGAACGGTCGGCTTTGATGCCGTGGTACCGAGTTCAAACCGCCGTGCACCAATGAATTTTTCTATCGAAAAATATATGTGCGCTTCTCACAGTGGCCCTCCGGTGAAGGAAAACATCGTTAAGAAACCAACAACCCCCGCATGGTGGTAGAACATATCTAGTGTCCGCCTGGCCAGCTACCACCCTCAAGTCAGAAAATCTGTCGCCAAACACCTAATGTGTTCCGGCAGCTATCCTTGAGCGCCAGTTCCCATTCTAGTCCACTTCTCTATCTTCGACCGCATCATCACTTAGCAACAGGTGAGATAGTGGTCAAACGCTTGCCTATAAGATATAAAAAAAAATTATCCCCACCTTTATTTCTATCTCGCTCACAGTTACCGTAAGAATATCTTATATGCAATAGCGACCTCCATTGCGTATAATCTTCTTGGGACTCTTCTACTAAAACTAGTACATTCTCCTATGTTTGAGGTATTTATCTCCATATCTCTGGTGATACTAATCAGATCTCGATAAAATTAAAATAGGACCACCTCGGAAACGTATCCTACCTATTAAAAAAATAATCATTTGAATCCGTTCACAATTGATGGAGAAATTGCGTAACATACACAAAAAAAAAAAAAAAACATACATATGAATTGAGAACCTCCTCCTTTTTTGTGACGTCGGTTAAAAATAAACAATCTTTAAATCCCAGCCAATAAACAATGTTTTAATTGCTTTTAGATATTTTGCTCTGGTCTAAATATAAGATGCAATAATTAAAAGACCATTTTAAAATACTGTTTAAACAAAATCTTTCCTCAAACTGATCAAACAGAAACAAAATGGAAATGAAATTGACTATTAAGATTGCTTCTGTACGAATCAATTGGAAGCTATCTTTTTAACCCCCGACAAAACTAGGAGTGTTATAAGTTTGATGAACTGATTTAGATTTAGTTATTTTGTTGAAAAGGTGTTTTAATCGAGAGAGTTCTTAGCTTTGATTCATGAAAATCCGGTCAGCCATTTTAAGAATTTGAGCTTTTTGAAGTGAAAACTTCTTTAGACGCACCGAGAACTGTATTTAACACCCGACGCAAACAAGAATGGGTGTTATAAGTTTGACGTGTGTATCTGTCTGTGGCATCGTAGCACCCATACGGAAGAATCGATTTTGATTTAGTTTTTAGGGTTCCGTACCTCAAAAGGTAAAAAAGGAACCCTTATAAGATCACTTTCTTGTCCGTCTGTCTGTCTGTCTGTCTGTCTGTCTGTCTGTCTGTCTGTCCGTCTGTCTATCTGTTTGTCCGTGTGTCACCACTGATTTTTACAGGAACGGGTGAACCTAGCCAGTTGAAATTTATACCAGATACTGAAGTCTATAGTCCCTATTAGGTGTATAAAAATCAAGGTCCTGGGTCGATAAAAGCACGATATCGATATCGAGCAGGATAAAAAGATATAGGCAAATTTAGATTTTCGCAAAAATTTGTAAGTACTAAAATGTACCTTAATTTTTAACTTTTTTTATTTATCGGATTTTTTCCTTTACTTGTGCTGTAAGACCTTGCTTTTAACCAAAATTAACAATTCTAGGTCAACCGGAAGTACCCTATAGGTTTTGAGTCGAAAACCCATTGACCCATTGTACTTCCCATTGACCTAGAATCATGAAATTTGGCAAGAAGCAAGGTCTTACAGCACAAATGAAGGAAACATTCTAAAAAATAAATGAAGTAGAAAATTAAAGGGTGTCCCATAGTTTACGCCAGTTAACATAGGCCTCTGAGTTGTATGAGCCCTCGTACAATTTACAGGTCTAGCTTAATTAGTCCCACCCAACGTCGGTAAGGCAGCCAGAAAAAAAAATTACCTCTGCCAAAAACATAATTATTCATGATGCTTAACAAAAACTGATCAAACTTGATGATGAGAGAAATCACAATATTACGATTTTTTTTCAAAAATTCACAACTAGTGATATTTAGGCGGTAGTGGTAGTTAGTGGTAGTGGTCAAACGGTAGCCTATTCTTCTTCTCTTTAAAAATCAATTGCTGTTCGTTAGTCTCGCTAAAACTCGAGAACGGCTGGGCCGATTTAGCTAATTTTGGTTTTGAAATGTTTGTCGTAGCAGGGAAGGTTTAAACGGTGAGAAAATATGGAAAAATTGTGAGGAAAATAGTAAAAACAACAATTTCATTTTCCCATATAAACTATTCTACCTCCTTCGTCCCTTCGGTACGTTAGGGTATAATAGACTCTGTTCCACTCTCGAACTGAAATTTGAAGTACGTATTTAGTGTTTTGAATCGACAACATAATATATCACATTACTCGGATTATCGCGTAGGTATTTAAATTTTAATATTTTGAATTTTGAAAGCTGTCCCAGGTTGTCATTTTGGGTTCGTTCAGAAATGTTTGTCATTGTATTGACATATTTTGATGGTTGTCATTATCGCGATTCCATACATGGGTATTCGCTATTTGTATATAAAAACCGATAAAAACAAAATAATAAAGGGGTCCCCATACACGAAACGTGTTTTTGAGGCTTTTTATTCTCGATTTTACAAACCTTAATAGATATAGACTAGTAATTTACTCATGGTGTGTATTAAAATGGCTGCTAGAAGATCAAATAATAAAAAACTAAATTTAATTAAAAATTAACGGGTTCCCATACCAGAAACGTATTTTTCAGGCAAATTTTGTTCAATCGGAACCATGCGTGTACGGGTCCGACTCGCACTTGGACAGTTTATTTACATTTTCGGTACGAAGTTCGCCGGGTCAGCTAGTCAGATATAAAAATTATAAATACATATTTAAGATTTTTCATAATATGCAGTTTTTTCATTAAATTCCATTAGTAGGTCCAGCTAACGTTATATTTTTATCAGTTAGCAACAAGTATATTACAAATAACTCTTCAAAACATGAAACAAAATGTAACTGGGCAGTGGGCACATATAACTTTCATACAATATTGGCTCGTTCACAAATTTCAGGGTCGAATCAAGTACCACTGTATTGGAGGCCTCATCTTGATTGTGACAAACTAGTATAATGTATCATTTTGGTTCTAGGTTTTATAAAAAAATGAAAAAAAAGCCGTTCGGCAGTGAAAAGGTAACGAACGGACAGAAATACAAAATGAATTTTGCAATTACTCGTATATGTTGGTATTGATAATTGTATCTAATATTTTTACAATATTAGATACAATTATTAGATAATTAAATAAAATAAACATCATAAATTCAACGAACTACCTAACATTTAAAAATATAATGTTAATGGCGAGGTGACTTTAAACGGAAATAAAATTAATTTAATAAATTCAAACAATATTATACCCTAACTTAAAATAGTAAAGGCATATTATATTTAATTCACCAAATGCATTTAAATAACCCCAAAGAATTGACTTTGAATCCGTCCCTGTCGAACCAACTAGGCAACCGAGAGTTTCCAGATCCCGTTGGTACCGTGGAGAAACGTTTCCTGAATGAAACAATTGCTTATTGTGAGCCATGAGTTTGGTGAAAACGGACCTTCAGGCATCGCTGGGCAGGTCTCAATGCCGATTGTCCGATCGCCAATTGATCCAATGCGTGGGTGAACATATTATATACAATATTTATACTAAGCCTTATTGATGATATGGAAATAGTGTATGAAAAGGCTTGATTCACGCGTTTTAATGAACTATGCTATAATGGGTTGGATATGAATGGATTTTGGTTGGTCAAAAGTGTTTCAACTGATTTAAAAAAGGGAGAAGTTTCTTAATTTGCCTGTATGATTTCAGTGTATCTTTGTTTCGCGATTACTCCGCCAATTGTAAACTGATTTGAATTATTTTTATGGGTATCTAGGGTTCATCTCCAAGGTTTTATACAAAACGAAATTTAAATAGGACTATTCAATTTTATCAAGATCATATAAATATCGCCATAGATGTGATCACAAACTTGTTACTGAAACTCTCTCGCGTGGCGGGTGATGTCGGTTTTTTAGTTTTTAAAATATCTTAATTATTAATTTGATATTTTTATGTATGACTGATGATTGGTGATATATTTTTTTATTATTATTGGTGATTAAATAGGAACACATCATTTCTCAATAAATATTATATAAAATATAAAACTTTTATATTCTATAAGAAGAGGTGACTACAAAATGAATGAATTATTATTGTATCATTACGTTACATAAGTGGAATCCATTGCTTTGCTTTTAAACTCTTAACATGCATTATGAAGCTATGAGGTTTTTGAGTTGATCGCGATTTAACTTACTATTTATCTGTGTTAAAATATATTTATATGAACATTATGAAAAACACACTGACACACACACACATATTTTCCCTCTTATCGTTTACAGAACAAGTACGAAAACTAATCAGAAAAGGTCGGATATATCTAGGATAACTCATTGCATTACGACATTGGGAAATTGGGTAACTTAACAATTACTGTAATTAGTATCATGTGGGTAATATATACAATAGAATAGGATTGTATGTCCAGCTTAATTAAACGAATATAATAATAGGATAGTAGTTATAGTGTTTACCTAGCTCAATTGTAATTCAAAATTATTTTTCAAAAAAATAAAACCGACTTCGTTACCACAAAAAGGCACTCAAAAGCGAAAAATAAATTACTTAATATAATTATTACTAGCTGGCCCGGCGAACTTCGTACCACCTAACAGACAATGAATGTCGTGTTACTTTTTAGATTAACTTAATTTAGGCTTTTATGAACGTAATACAATGAATAGTTTAGTAATGTATTATGGCAATACAGAAATAGAATGAAAATACAACAATCAAGTACCGCGTGTCAGCAAGACATGATGGAATGAAACAATGTTATTATTGTTATAGATAAGTTAACTAGACATTACTTCGATAGAGATTAATTTTAATTGTAAAAATATAATCACCAGTATCTAATGTTAATTCTGAAGAAGTATACTTACTTCATGAATAACTGTCTAATATTTTTATGCCTTATGGATAAGACTGAATACGGCACTCATAAATTAGCTATCACATTCTTACATATCTCTGTATTTACCTACATTCTGACGAAATATAAAATTGATTAGGCATTGATTATTATTGTCTTGATTGCTTGTAAGCGTACATTTTTTTTTAAAGTTTCATTATGGCTCCACACGATTAGTGTATTTAGCCAGTGTCAAGTATTGAAATACTTCAAGTCTTTATGAATTTTAGTCGTAGAGATGGGTGAAAGTCACATTTCAGCTCAGTTTTCAAGTAAAAGTCTAGTCTAAGTCATACCTTCAGTAAATATGTGGTGTTTACATTTATTTTCAGTGGAATTTTGGTGAGAACGCAAATAGCATGTTTTTCAACATTGTGCTGTTTACCTAAACTCCCACACATTCACCGGCACTTAATGGTTAATAATCCGCATTTATTACACATTAATACGTGGAAGAACACAAGTTTTAGGAAAAATACAATCAAATCACACACACTTTTCCACGTTCCCGCCAAAACTCGTAAGCATACATTTCTGAACGCACGCATTTTTGACTATCAATAAATATGTCATACAATTATCATTACTGACAGTATTTAAATTTATTAACATTTTAAAAATGTACATGACTTGATATCACAAAACTTGAAGAATTTTTGTACTTGACACTGGCTAAATACACTAATCGTGTGTAGCGATGACCCTTATTAATTTGCGGTTTACCGTATCGACGGGATAAACAATTGAACATCAAATGATTGGCAGTTTTTTAACCCAGGAACATTTTAGCAAAATAATTTGTCCTATATATTTTTTTTAGGTCAATTATTCATTGTTTTTAATACTTATTATCCTATTCCTGACAAAGATAATTCCAGAAATACAAACATGATAAAAATAGGTCCAGCCGTTCTTTAGTTATAAGTGTAGTAACTAACACGACTTTCTTTTATATATATATAGATAAGCGCTACCCACTTATGTATTTGAAGTCGGTGCCAGCCAAGTCTATTGGATTGGATAGAAGATAGATACTATGTTATATGTAGTAGTAGTAGTAAGTAGGTAGATACATGGAGGTAGTATCTATCTACTACCTATTAGACTTGGCTGGCACCGACTTCGAATAGATAAGTGGGTAGCGCTGATAATAATTATATTAGGTAACTTATTTTTCACTTTTGAGTGCCTGTTTGTGCTTATAAAGTCGGTTTTTTTTTGAAAAATAATTTATTTTACTCTGTTTAGTGCAAAACAAGTTTTAATTAAATTACATGCATCTATAAAATTTAGTGTCTGGGCCGTTATACACTGACAGATATATACTTTGTGAAAATTTCAAGTATGTACCTATTACGGTTAAGAAGATACAGATCTGTAAAGTGCGCACATATAGACACACGGACAGACGGACGGACGGACGGACGGACGAACGGACAATAAAGTCTCAGAAAGTGTTCATTTGGTACCCTTTGGGTTCGGAACCCTAAAAAATTGACTTTAAATGCCGCGCAAGTAAAAATATTCACTAGTCATAGTGATGTCATCCAGGTATCAAAGGACAATGTCCAAAATGGCCCTGTTCAATAAAAGCATCTGACACACACGATAATTAATTCTCTATTTTATTACAGTAATTCCAAATACTTTTATAACACGGACTAGTTGTATTCCAAAATAAATATTAAAAAGTATTATTTGCTATTTTTAACATTGATTGCCGATTTGCCGCACTTTATAAGAGTTGGCATTTCCCCACATTGTTGATACCCGAATTATGAAAGCACTGTGTAGCCAACCTAACAACGGAAAGTATTATTTACGTAGCAACTATTATAGACTACAACAACTACAACAACCAAAGAGCTGGCGCTTACCTCGGGCAACGCATTAGTTTCGCGATTCAAAGAGGTAATGTCGCCAGCTTTTTGGGTACTCTACCAGCAGACAGTGACCTAAATTCCATTTATTATTTGTAGTTTTTATTTTAATTATTAGTCATAGTTAATATTTTAGTTTAGTTAGTTTATTTAATTGTTTTGAATATATTTGTACTAATCTAAACTATTATATAATCTGTGGTATTACGCTTATATTTTTTTTTACAGTGTTGGTTGGTACAAAGTACGTTTATAATTCTAAGTTATTTAATTATGTATGCAGTGTCGCGGGACTGATATGGCCGCCATCTTCGCCAAACGTCATGTCATGTCAAAAAATATTAACTAACCTTGCACCCTAACAAGACTTTGCCCGGTAGAACATTCCTGTGAAGACAAATTAATTCTCCCCACCTTTTTTTCTATCTCGCTCACAGATACCGTAAGAATATCTGTCAAAAACCAAAATCAACGAAAATAATGAAAAACATTATTTAAGGTCATATTTTTCTTCAAAAGTATATGCAATAGCAACCTCCATTGTGTATAATCTTCTTGGGACTCTTCTTCTAAAACCAGTACATTCTCTTATGTTTGAGGTATTTATCTCCATATCTCTGGAGATACTAATCAGATCTCGATGAAATTACAATGGGACTACCTCGGGAACATAGCCTACCTATTAAAATAAAACTGGCCAAGTGCGAATCAGCATCGCGTCTCTTATCGCACACTTAGGGAGGGTTCCGTACAATACGAAACATAACAGAGTTTCAACCTCATATATTTGAGCGCCATCTATCTCATTTTGCCGAAAATAATTAGATGGCGTTTAAAAACACGTTTTTTAGTATGGGTATAAAGGGGGTCCTTTAATTTTTAAATTTTGTTTTTAGTATTTGTTGTTCTAGCGGCAACAGAAATACATCATCTGTGAAAATTTCAACTGTCTAACTATTACGGTTAATGAGCTATAGCCTGATGACAGACGGACAGACAGACAGACAGACAGACAGACAGACAGACAGACAGACAGACAGACAGATGGACAGCGGAGTCTTAGTAATAGGGTCCCGTTTTACCCTTTGGGTACGGAACCCTAAAAAGAATCATTTGAATCCGTTCACAATTGACGGAGTAATCGCGTAACATACACACAACAAAAAAAACTGACCAAGTGCAAGTCGGACTCGCACTCGTAGGGTTCCGTACCACACTACAGTATTTTATAAGATCGAGCAAAAAATACCACTATCATTTTTCGCCAGCAAAAAATTATTATTATTCAACATTTTATTTCTTATAACGCTATCTAACGTCTAACTAAGGTATTAGGGATCAACATTTCAATATAACGCCATCTATGGGACGTTTACCTAACTAAGCGTTCATAGATGGTGTGAAATGCCGAAAAAAACACGTTTCTTGTGTGGGGACCCTCTATTATTTTTAACTTTATTCTGTTTTCAGTATTTGTTGTTATAGCGGCAACAGAAATACATCATCTGTGAAAACTTCAACTGTCTAACTATCACGGTTCATGAGATACAGCCTGGTAACAGAAGGAAAGACAGACAGACAGACAGACAGACAGACAGACAGACGGACAGCGGAGTCTTAGTAATAGGGTCCCGTTTTACCCTTTGGGTACGGAACCCTAAAAACATACAGACGAATTGAGAACCTCCTCCTTTTTTGTGAAGTCGGTTAAAAATGTGAATGTTATATATTACTTATATTAATCGTAATATAATGTAAATATATAAATCAAAATGCATGTAACAATACACTATATTGCAATTTCTGGCAAAAATGAACAAACAGACGGAAGAGGCCTGGTGCTTATCACACGGGTTTAGAGCCTAGTTTAAGTACCAGTTCATTATTGATTTATTGTATTAATGCCATTTTATTCCAATAAACAATAAACATTAAAATAAACATTAAATCAAAGGCACAGAATAATAAAATAATAGTTCCAATGTATGTCCAGCTTAATTAAAGATCAGAATAGTAGAACCACTACCACTTCATCTGTTCTGTGATTAAAGGGCATATTCACAGAAATATTAATAATAAGGTAGTTATTAATATTTCTGTGGGTATACTAGACTCAGACATAATTATGTTTCGGGGTTAAGATCACAGTGCAGTAACAAGCAAATTTCTGATATTCAGAGTTTTACGTAGCACGGTGATATAGGCAGAGTACGAGAACGTTTATCGGCATCAGTTTTGTAGAGCACCATGCCTGTCATTTTTTAAATTAAAATACTAACCAGAGTGTGTCCAATTGCTGATCCTGACATCACTTTCACGCCGTTTCTCTATTTTGTGATTTTTTGGACCAGTATACGCTGAAGGAGTCAAGCTCAATCTGACTTGTCCGCCGGTCTGACCGCACCATTTAGGTAACATAATGTCTCTATTTATCAGTGGCTGATCAGGCTGATACTTACTTTACTAATTTACCTATAATCCTAAGGATCCATATTAGTGACTAGAGATAATAATTAATCCTTTTGTAAACGCTTGATCTATTTTAGGACGAATAAACTGTGCTGAACTGGTAAAGAACTTTTGGGCGGTTTCAGCTTTGCTTATTTGCGAGTTTATACTCGCAAATAAGCGATAATAAGCAATAATAATCTCGTTATGTCGTATTACTCGAACCTTAAATTATAACACATCTAAAAAGCGTGAGACTCAAAATCACGAATAAGCGCGTGGTACACACCGGGTCGAACAAACGTGAACGAACGAAAATTAGATGGAGATGGAGCTATCCACCAGTATAGATGCTTCTTCTTTCATTCGCCATTCTTTTGCCTACAATCGCTTGGTGTGTACCCAGTATAACACGCGTGTAAACTCGAGCGATTTCAATATGCGCTTCTCTCTTTTTTTTCATTTACAGAAAAAATGATAGTCTGAAATCGTTATAAGGTTCAAAAGGAAAAAAAAACTCCATGCTTAACAGCTATAAGAACTGGGAAATAAATAAATACTATGATGTTGTAACGGAGACTCCAATACCTGGTATCTGTTGAGGATCTTGGAGACACATCCGTGTGACACACGAAGCTGACGGGAAATCACACAGGGTCTGACGCCAGCCGCCGCCATTTCTACAATCTTCAACCGGATATGGTTGGGTAAGGGCCTTCCATTGATAAACAGTCCACCGAGCTGGTTGACACGCCCTTGCCCTGAAAATGTAAAAAATAGTCAGACTAATCAACTCTAAAAGGATGCGTGGATTGGATTTGACCATCGGCTCTTATGACAGCATGCTAGTTACGGAGACTATGGACGAATTCAAAGATTTGTTGTACGAACTAAGTATGTAAAGTATGTTAATTAAGAATTAAGAGATGTAAATATTTACAATGTGAATTAATTTAGTAATATGGACAAAAAGTCAACATTCAATGTTTGATGAAGTCGACAGAATGTAAAGGGACCTAGTACTGTTGGAACTTCTTCTCACTCCCGTTTTCCATATCGAGACAAATACTTTCCATGTTGGATTTCTACGCCTCTATACACCAGTTCAGGTCCTGATTGAGTGATGAAAGGCAAATGAAGATTAAAATAAATAATGATGTTGCTATATTTTAAATTGAAAACTACATGAACAACAGAGATAACATTTCATGTTAAGAACATGAATTTTCATTTATTTCGTCACATGATAGGAGACTGATAGTTTGTCTGGGATTGTCCCACTACTTTGTCAGTTACTCAATGAAATAAAATAGAAATGTTTAAAGGGTAAATCAAATTGTCGAGTGAAATTATAGAAACGCATCATCTAGATATCTCAGGCAGGTGCAATGACGCTTAAAATTCTAGCTATCCAGAATTTTGGTAACCACAAGAACTGTCATAGGTAGAAAAAATAGATTACCATCAGATGCCCGTCTTTTTTGCCTAGGTACTACTCTTACCAAACTTACATGCGAACGAAGTGATTTGCTTCTACATTCCTCAAACGCACAGTTTAACTGTCACAGTCTGTTTCTTAATAATTACCATCAGGGTATTCAAGTCGCTAGTAAATAGGTATCATCTGGGCAAGCGTGCAACATCTTGGACCACATCGTCACTTAAAATCAGGTGAGATAATGGTCAATCGTTTGCCTATTAAGCACAAAAAATCTTAGTAGTATTTCGTATATGAGAAAGGCTTATCGTCATTGTAAGTGACACGTCATCGGGCGTTTAAAATATTTCACTGAACTTTACTCTAATAGACAAAAGAGAGACTGAAAGTAGAAGATGAAATTAGCAGCAATATAATTTTAAAATAAGAAGAGGGTAATCCTTATTTAATTGCATAAAATTGACTGAGTTGTAATTATCACACAATTTGACAAGTCAGCGTTATTGCTTAAATAACATTAATAACCAATGAAAAATTTTTTATACCGTTAAAGTAAGAAAAAAATATAATACTATGAATTACATTAATAACTAAAAAGATACAAAGTGTGATTGAATATGCCTTTAAATGTTTATAATTACCGAAATGTAGAGTTCCGTATTGGTCATCTGATTGATCTAAAATAAAATCGTATTAAATTGGTAAGTTACATTGTCAGTAAGTATCAATTTAGAAAAGTTTATTTATTTTATTGATGCCAAAAGTAGGTATACTATAAATTCTATGACCAAGTTTAGAAACAGGTATTAATTTGATTGTATTACCTGGACATCCAATCATTATTACATGGAAATAAATATATTGAAAGCATTTTACATTTTTTTCCATTAAGTATTACGAAAAGTAGTCAAAAAAAAATTTTTTTTTGCTTTAGCTTTCATATCTGTTACAATTATGATTGTAATTATCATTGTAAAATTCATGAAAAAGTACCTACGTCAAAAATCTTATAGGACAAGCAGAGTATAAGTTCTAATAAGAATGACAGTTTCAAACAAGAAGACATTATAGAAAACAATAAAAACGTATGGCAATACCCTTACCTACCCACACATCCATACCATTCTGGTGTCTCTCCATAATGGTATGTAGTAAGTTACACTGCCCCCATCAAATCACAAAACTGTAAAGTCTAAGTCCATAGTAAACATAACCTTACAACCCGGCAAAAAAACATTACCGACACCGTAAAAACATCACAATGATTAATATCTGTTTACATAAAATTAACCGAACTAGATAAGAACACAAATTGAGTATCACCCATTAGTATTAACATAATTAAAATGACATGTCAGATTTATAATGCTGCCATAACTTGTCAAGAATAAATTGTCTAGGTACAGACGCGTTCGGTTATAGACTTCTGGTCTATGACTATACTCGCGGATAACGTTTATTGGATTTGAAAAAAGATCGATAGATCGCGTTATCTTTTTTTTACTGCGCGTGAGTGCAGTAGAGGAGGTTGTGTTGTGAACTGAGAGTGCCGTAGTGTACGTACAGACAGGGCAACGTTTGGTGGTGTGCGTGAGACGCTCAGGAGGCTGTGTTTGAGGGCCAACTTACCTCTGTGTGAGTGAGGTGCATGGTACACACCCACTGTACAAGTGTGAGAATTTGTAGAGAGGCCATGGTTAAATGCTCAGAGGATTTTTAACTTGAAAGTTTATGCTTCAAACTCCATTAATTGTTTTAAAAAATACATATTTGCGTTGAATTTCAAAAGGTCGATTTACAACATTGTAGTAGGTATCAATATTGGAAAGTTATAAAAATGTATGCTGTTTCGTACTAAAAAAAAAAGATTATAATGGATGTATGCATAATTATATTGTAATACGGGACTTATCGCGCTAAAAACATAATTTTATTTACTTCGACGTTTCGATCAAGTTGCATTGACCGTGGTCACGAGAACACTCGACCGAAACGTCGAGGTATATAAAATTATGTTTTTAGCGCGATAAGTCCCGTATTACAGTATAATTATGTATGTAAATCGCGAAAGTTTAAAATTTACTATTGGATCTATGGATGTCATCATATAAGCATTAGCTCATTAATTGACTATTATATTACAAATGTAACATTTTATTAAAATTGCTAGTCACCCTAGCATTTTACCAAAACAGGCGCTTGCGACGATAGAGGGGTCGAGTTCAACCCACTCTTGCGATCGTACCCACAGAAATATACTTGTCCTTGTCTGACAAAGCATTTCTGGTATTCAGCCGGCTTGCTTTTTGCTTTAAATTTTACGAATTGTTTCAGGTTTTCATTCGTTACGGCAAGTGTTGTATTTAGACGATTCTGATAGAAATGTGAAACATTACCGAGTTTCTATTTATATAGGAAGCTTTTGGCAAATTTAATATTTTGCTCGCTGAAATATGCTAAATTGATATAGGTACATAGATAAACAATTCAATTACACTATCTTTTTGTCTACATAGGTACATAATATAACGACTTTATCAATTTATCTTTGAGATAATATTATGTGTATTATTGATGTAAAATATCTGTAAAAGTAATACCTATACATTATAAGTAAATATAAACATAATATCTTCAAAAGTGTGATGAATTTCTCATCTGACTTTTGATTGAAATTCTTAACATTTTCGAAAAGGCAACAGTACCAGAAAAAATAAATTGTAATTTTAACTAAATTACAATAAAGGTATCGTACCTACAGATATAATTGAATTACATACAAAATTAGCGAGTATTTCATTGTATAGTGCTGTTAAATATCTGTGACTGTGTCAATATCCTCATACAGAAAATAATAATATCTGTGAAGTGAAAACTGAAGATGCACCGGTAAAAAGAATGAGACCAAACACTCGCTTTAAGCAGCATGACAACAAACAACCAAAGTACGAAATCGTAATTTAAACGGTGTCAGGTGCAACTGATGACGGAAAATCGACTTAAATTGATATAATTAATTTATTCCAAACATAATCGGCCTCACAGAATGTCATCAAACCATTCAATTTTGCATTGAATCCGTAATTTACACGGCACAATAATTTGTAACTGTTACTTCGGAAAACAGTTTTTATGCCCCGTGATACCTGAAAGACCACTAGAAATCTGTTCTCACGGTTACGAATTAAAAAGTTAATCTAGCTTTCAATTTTGGTGACTAAGAAAGTCTGAAATCTTGGGCCACAAAAACAACGAATTTGCTACAAAATTCTGAAACCGTGGGAAATGCCTAGCTAATAAAGCAAGATTACCTAGTATTTACTGTTCAATTAAAATAATGAAATTTAGAGTTAAAATTTTAATTAAAAACGTGTTCCTGCCGTGGTCACAAAAACCTCAAAAAAGAACAAGAAGTAAGGAGATAGCGAACGTCCTTCAGAGCTCACTGTCGAATTGCGAAGATGGAAGGACATTTTAATGTTCTTTTTCCTTAAGGATTTTTCATTAACATTCCGAGTCCGATGGACTCCGTTGAAGGTTAACGCTGGCATTCGGAAGTAACGCTTTCTTACTCTTTCGTGAGATCGGCATCTTGTAACACTGGTAGCTTCGAACTTATCAATGGACTCCACGGAATCAAACGCTATTGTAAACGATCTTTCATTCCAAAACGAACTTGACGATCATGGTAACTCGGACGGACCCTTATAACGAAGCATTAAGGTACAATTTAGCCAGGATGTTAATGCAGTTTTTGTGATCATACCTACGTCGGAGGCTATCAATGAAGTCCACTATGATGTTTATGTACAGTCATCGCATTTTAATGAACCGTCGATGACATGCTATACGAGTAATAGACTCACGGTGTTATTCTTTTTAGCGCCGAATTTTTTACTGGTACTTTTTGGGATGGGCTCGGAAAACAAAAATGAGGTGTCCGAGAACGAAGGCCTTTGAGTTTTTTATTGAATGATCCTCGACGTCCTGGGTTGTTCAATTTGCTTCCTCGTTTTGGTATTGCCATTAGTCATCGTCGATGCTTGCTCCTGTGGCGAACTTTTGTGGTTTTGTATTTTATACGAGCCAACAAATTAGGTGAACTGATTAAATGATACATACACAGGTAAATTAGGGTTTTTGACCCTGACTAACTAATGGCCTACATCACCGGTAAGCACGTAAGTTTTGTGTGTATTGGTAGAAAGTACCTAGGTTTATTATCTAATACTATAAGAATCTTTGTCCTGACATACTGACTGACTGACTTAGAGACAACGCACAGCCTAAGCCACTGGTCGTGGAGACTTGAATTTTGAAGGGTATATTTGTCTTAGTACGTAAGGGGTATTTTCCAAAATTCACTCCTTAAACGGGAGTTCAAAATTTGTATGGAGAAACAAGATCAGATAGGTAGTCTTTTTAGGGTTCCGTAGCCGAATGGCAAAAAACGGAACCCTTATAGATTCGTCATGTCTGTCTGTCTGTCCGTCCGTATGTCACAGCCATTTTATTTCGAAACTTTTAAGACTACAAAATTGAAACTTGGTAGGTAGATGTATTCTGTAAACCGCTTTCCGATTTTTATACAAAAATAAAAAATATAAAATTTTAAGGGGGGGCATCCCATAATACATACATACATAATATAGAATACATGGAAATGAAACAAAAAAAATTTTTCTTCATACCTATACGTGTCTATGAATAGTTCTTTATAAATGACATTGAGGTTTCGAAAATCATTTTTTCTCAAAGTCAATCGTTTGAAAGATAGGCACGTCTAAAGTGGTAAAATGTGTGCCCCCCCTCTAACTTTTAAAGTAATATCTAACTCAATAAAAACTAACAACAAAAATTGATTTGAACGAGATACAGTCAGCAGTTTTTGATATAGCGATCGCAAAGATAACTTTGTTTTTCATACAAACACTATGAAAAACAAAGGTAATTTTTTAGTTCCGAAAAATCATAGTTATAGAATACTTTACTGTGTTACGGAACCCTACGAGTGCGAGTCCGACTTGCACTTGGCCAGTTTATTTATTCGAAACTTCACACAAGTACTTCAGTAAATAAATGAGTAAAAAAATGTTTCAGGATTTTTTGAAATTCCACCCCAAGAGGTAACAGAGTCTGAAAATCAATATTATTTTGGATTGTGCTGAAATTTGGCATGCAGACAATTATTTTGACGTTAGTATCCGCTAAGAAAAGATTTTCCAAAATTCACCCATTAAGGGGATGAAACAGGGATTCAAAGTTTGTATGGAGTTATAAGACTAGACAGTTTTTTTAAATTCAAAAGTTCACACAAGCATTTCTGTAAATAAATAAGTAAATACGTGTTTCAGGATTTTTCGAAATTCCGCCCCTAATTCCGGTAACAAAGGCTGAAAATCAATATGGTTTTTCGGGTTTTATAAAAATGAATCCCTATTTCCCTTAGTCACGCGATAACTTGAAATCATGTAGACCGCTTTGGCTAATTATTTTTTGATGTGTTAAAAACACATCAAAACACATTAAAGAAAGATTTTTAGGAAAGAAGTTATAAGTAAATGAAAGAAGTTTTTAACGCGGGGAAAGCCGCGGGGCACTTCTAGTTTTGGTATATAAGGTAAGAATCGTAGTATTTCAGTATTTTTATTTATATAAAATGCACCATGTTGGTAACATGTTGGTTTTAGATTCTATGCATCTAAATGTTGTCTGGAAGAAATCGCTATTAGCGATAACACAGCTCATTGTAACACTTTCATTTAAGCTATTGTATAGCGATATATGTTTTATTCGCCGTGTGACAATAACGAATTTATTTATCTCTCGATTTTATATATCACTGTATATCAGTGTATTGTGTCATTGTGAAGAACCAATTGATGATTATAAGTGATTTATCCTAAATGTCATTTGAATTTTAACCTAAAAGCTATTTAAAGTTATGCTTTTAGAAAGTCTGAACAAATTCCTTTCACTTCAACTCTTCAATTTCAAATGTTCATGAAAATAATTTATCCAATCTAACTTCAGCAATAATAACAAATTCCGTCAAATATTCTTGAACTAATTAGCAACTTCCACAGTCGAAATGCTGAAAGCTTCACGTTACAAACGTCTGAAAATCTGTTAGTAAAATTTGGAGTAGTTGAATTGAAGAGTTGGAGTTGTTGATTGGAGTTTTTTTTAAACTCAAGATGGTGAAATGAAGCCTTGTTAACTCCATCAAAGCAGGTGTTCCTGGGAGTGTCCACCGGAAACCCAGTATGGCCACTGGAGCGACACGAGCCGCCTCATTTCCTCTGTTTTTATTCGGAATTTTAAATCTCATTTTGGATTTAAACGCCCGCTATTTCCCACAGTACCTACTTATTCATTGATATAAGTAGTAGCTATTTGATTGTGAGCTTACGGACCTAAGTTTTCTGGTGTATGAAGCAATGTAAAAATATTAAATTTCACAATTATCTTACAAACAAGTACCTTTTTTTATGTTTGACAGACAAGCACTTGACTGCTATTCTTGATTGAACTCGCTACATCTGGTGTCAAAGCCGAACATTCTCCAACTGCGCCACTGGGTCAAACTATTATATTATCATCTGTGACTGGGCCCTCAAACGATTTTTTAAATCGTTCAGAAAATATCCCGATATCTGCTCCGCTTTTATTATGGACTGTAAACAGTTTCACCGGTTTATAATATAGTTTTAATTAGTTATCTGACCTCAAAATACAGAATATACCAGAAGGCGTCAACTCGCCTAAAAGTGAAACTACTTAAACCACCTGAAAAGTTACTCTGTGAACGTCGTTGCGTAGATAACGTGTTATATAAATGTCTAATTTTGTGTAATTCCTAACTATACAAGCGCAAGCTAGCAACTTTTCATGGTGGGGAAACGCACTCAGGATTTCGATCGGTTTTTGGCACAGAGCGTTACTATAACTTACGGTTAGACGCGGTTTCTGTATTCTGTACTCTGATTATCTTTTTTCGGTATGCTGAATATCTGGAATATAACGATGCTATATAAAAGTTGTAGTTTATCTGACAGTTAGGTTCCTAATAGGCTTTCAGGGAGTCTATTAGCAATCAATGAAACTGGCACTAAGTCCTCTTCATTTTCGACTACAAATTCACAATTTTCCAATATATTGTGATAGCGGATTTGCCTCTTACTATTCCGAAGCTACTTTTTTAAGTTTTTCGATTTTAAATTGAAAGTACCTACTATACTACAAATGATAAAAATTTGCTGTAGAATCCAAACAAAATCTTGTTATAGGATCTAAAACAAACCAATAAGATCATAAAACCCTATTCCTTCAATCATACAAACCTTAGATAGATTTGTGTCTTTTTCTTCTAAAGAATGTTTAATTTCCGGCGTTCCGCCAAGCGCGATATTTCTAAGAATTACTATTTATTTCAACACAAATCGTTACCGTAAAGTTGGACAATATTATTCGTTAAAACAGTTTATGAAGCATGATAATAAGAGATAGCTCAGGTAATTTTTCTGTTATGAAGAATATAAATAACATGACATTTACATACAAATCATAGCTGTATTTATATACCAGTTTGTTCGAAAATGTTATTTAAATGACGACGAGACAATAATATGAAAATGGACGAAGATAAATGAATATGGACATATCCATGAGTAAAGCTCAAAAATATTTTGGTTACCTACCCGCTGGATACTTGTGTTATATTCTTGACAAGCATGCAAACATAACCTTCTAAATATGCTCGAGGTATGTATTCCTATCCATGTCTACATCTACGAGCTAATAATATGTTTGTATACGCACAAAAACTGTTCTATCGGTCGGTCCGTCCTTTGTTAAATAAATTAGTTTCGGTGTCTACCAAATTACGCCTCGAACCTATCTATATGTATGGCGCATTCGATCTTGGCAGAAAAATATGCTCCACCTATTATTACAAAACGAATAAATTAGCATACATGAGGCTCTTAACAAAACTGGACTTGAAACAATACAAGATCATACATACATCATTGAAGAAAAAAGCTTTTAGGAACACTAGTAGCCGAATACTATTTGTTTTCATTGATTTATTCATGGTCACACCTGAGACACAAGGCGCCGCCGACTCGGGCCTTTTGAAACATCTTATTCGACTTGGTAATGAGATTTTTATGAAAAAAATTACAAAATAAAGAGTCACGTAGCTCGCTACCTAAAGTGAAACTGAACATTTGTTTAAAGGGATAGAGGTATTTGTTAAACAAATAGGCTTTAGGAATGTGCTCGTTTGTAACTAACTCGTTACTGGCTCTACGGCCAATATTTTACATCTCAATACAGTTTGGAGGATTCAGTACTTCAGGTTTCTGTTTTATTGTTCTAATAAATTGAAATAGGTAAACTTTTTGTGTTTCAAGTACTGAAGAGAGGCAAAAACATTTCTAGAATGTCTGGCTCTAATTACTCAGTATTGTAATAACATCTATTCCAGTAAATTTTAACGTACTATGCTAAAAGTTAAGTGAAGTATTAAAATCCATACAAAATCGTCATACATCGTTTGTACTATTTCCGCTGAAAATATTATGAACACTAAATTCTGTAAGAGAGACAGTTTTAAGGTTTCAGATAACAAAGATGAACAAACGAAAACTTAAAAAATTGGTCTTCAGGGAAATGCATAAAGATTGACCATAATTTTCTTCAAACCTATAATATAACTAGCGACTCGACTTGGTTTCGCACGGGTAGAGAGCATCTATGCTTACATTTTATGCATTAGCCTGTTGCGTCGAGTATGAATCTCAGATAAATAAACCACCTGTATACTCAAAGGTAGGAATTGACATCTTCAACGAATATTTCAATCAATTCACACAAAACCTTAACAAATTATACACCTAAACCTTCCTCTTGAATCACTCTGTCTATTGGCGAAAACCGCATTATATCCGTTATTGTTAACAGACAGACAGGCACGGCGGGGACTATGTTTTATAACATGTTGTATCTACTAAAGCCACTTGATTTTTTTCTCAATGTAATAGGTAAATCACAAGAATACCTTATGCGAAGATTCTTAATACTCACATGAAAA